>CM061138.1:48907143-50107143 GCA_030789695.1 Scilla litardierei | reverse complement strand
GAATGTCGTTAGAATTGCTCCCACTTGGATCATTATTTCCGTATGGAATAGGATTAGCATCATTCGTATCATCCATTGGTGAAGGTTGAAACGTATTTTCGTTTTCACCAAGAATTCTCCCACTCGAATGAGGTAATCTTTCTTGATCATTAATCTCAAATAGAGATAAGTCCTGACTTATCTCGCCCTGTCTTGGAAACTCATTTTCCAAGAAAGTGACATCCCTCGACTCAAATTCAATTAGACCTCCATTGTCTTCCTGACCAATGAAAACATAACCTTTGGAGTTTTCTGCGTATCGTATAAAGATACATTTCATCCCCCATAGCCCAAGTTTTCCATACTTATGGGAGGAAATATGTGCGTAGGATGCACATCCCCAAGGTTTTAAAATGTTTAAGTCAGGAGACCTTTGGTTCCACAACTCATAAGGAGTGGAGCTAACTGATTTCGAGGGTACGCGGTTTAAAATGAAAGCAGCCGTCAATAATACATCACCCCAAAAGGTGATTGGTAAGTTAGCTTGCGCCATCATTGAACGGACCATTTCCATTAAAGTCCTATTCCTCCTTTCTGCAACACCATTTTGTTGCGGAGTATAAGGCATAGTTACATGATGAACTATGCCATTTTCATCACAAAGTTCTTTAAAACTTGTTGATTGATATTCACCGCCCCTATCGGTTCGCAAGACCTTAATCTTGCGATCTAATTGATTTTCCACTAAACTCATATAGTTTTTAAAGCAGGTTAATGCTTCACTTTTGTGGGATATCAAATAGATATGTCCGAATCGGGTGAAGTCATCAATAAAAGTGATGAAATAGGACTTTCCGTGTCTTGTCTTGACATTCATCGGACCACATATGTCCGAATGGATGAGCTGTAATGGAACCTCGGCCCTTGTGCTGGTTCCAAACGGCTTGCGACAAGATTTCCCTACAAGGCAATGTTCACAGGTCGACATATCGACTTTTGAAATATTGGATAGAAGGCCACGTTTGGCAAGTCTATCCATATGCATTGGTCCAATGTGACCAAGCCTTGCGTGCCAACAAATTATATCTAACTCATAAGTCGAAGAATTTGCAACAAGGAAATTTTCATTACAAAATGAGGAGTCATACATTGTATTTAATACAATAAATCCTTTGAAAACATATCCAGTACCAATTAAAGAATTATTACAAAACAAGTCCACTTTACAATCATGAAAAAACCAACTATAACCAAGACCCATTAAAACGACCACAGAAATAATATTCCTTCGAATATCCGGAGCGAAGAGAACATCATGAAGTAGGATAGTGCGGCCGTTGTCCAGGACGAGCTTGCACATCCCAATGCCTTTCACTTCAACACGTGCGTTGTTTCTTACGTAGATCCACTTCGTTCCTTGGGGTATCCGGTGATACTCCACGAAGGACCGTCTGTCCATTGCTATGTGGTCGGTGGCACCTGAATCAATTATCCAAAAAGGATTAGATTTAACAAGAAATATTGAACTAGAAACACATATGTAACTAGTATTATTACAAGTTACCTCGTCACTTCCACTCGTACATGAACGAGCATAGTGACCTAACTTGTTGCACTTGAAACACTTGATCTTCTTCAAGTCCTTCTTCTTGTGCCACTTCTTGTGCCCACCCTTGTGTTTGGGTTTCTAGGTAGACTCAGGTTGCTTATTACGTTCGTTAGTAAACTTCGAACGATTTTTACGTTTCTTTCCCCCGTGTGAAGAACTAGCAACCATGTGCACTTCTGCACTTGGCTTGATGGCCGCAAGCCGCTCTTCCTCTAACTCGAGGTGCTTAGAAACATCGCTGAAGTTCTTGATGCTCTCATTATGAGTGAGATGCATCTTCATTTGGTCCCACCCATTTGGTAGGGAACGTATGACTGCTTGGATTTGTTGCTCGTCAGTGAGCACATGACCTGCATCCTTTAACTCTGAGATGAGATTCGCCATATGTCGCAGATGTTTCTCCCATGGAATGATCTGGACGTTTCTTGTATGAATCAAATCTTATAGTTAAAGAACGAAGTTTGGACACCGAGGTGCCACCAAACTTCTCTTCTAGCTTGGACCATATGTCCATGGCTAGGTCATGCTCTTGGAAGATGCGCATTATGTCATCGGCCATACTGGACAATAACGTAATGCGAGCTATCTTGTTCTTCTGAGACCAAGCATCAAAAGCTTCCTTGTCTCGTCTGTGTTGGGCCGTAGTGCCCAACTCAGGTTCAATCATTTTGTTCTTCAGAGTTTCGAGCACGTCTTGCTCCTCTAGAACATATTGTATCTTAATGGACCATAATTTGTAATTATCGCCGTTGAGTTTTTCTCCTTTGTTTAACTCAGCGACGATGTTCTTAGCAGCAGAAGAAATTTTAGCTTTAAAATGCTGCAAAAAGACATGAAAAGAAGGTTCGATCAAAAACATTGCATTAATTTCATATACATAGTCATCATATTGTTACATTTTCATGATTCATTAGCCTCGGCCAGCGGACCGACCAGGGAAATGGTTAGTCCATGGTTCACTACCCCAGACTGAGCTGAGGTGTCCCACAAACTAGTCCAAAAGACCACTGGTCGAATCATGATCCATTGAGATACTGAATCAATCGAATGTGAAATTTCAGACTAGTTTAATATCACTCCCACTTGGAAAAAAATCCCACTTGGAATGATATTATTATATTTGATAAGTTACTTTCGAAAAATATTGAAGATGTTGTTCTAGAATTGGAAAGGTCTCTACGATTCTAATCATCATCTAGAACAACTTTCAATATTTTCCCCTCACTTATCAAACGATAGTCCTCTTATAGTACTTGCAGCGGAAAAGCGTATTTGAAAAACGTATTTTTTAAATGTATTTTGCAAACGTATTTTGCAGTGGGAGGTAGTGGCTTGCCCCGTCCATTGCCGGAGTCGAGCCGTGGTCGTGCCAAGGCCGGATACCCCCAAATAGGGGGTTTTGCCGTATGCAACTGCCACCGGTCCCGCATGGGCCGGCCATGCAAGTGGCCGGGGCCAAAATCGCCAGCACCGTAGGGCTTCTCGACATGGCCATGTTCCCTCGGCCAGGGCCCCTGGCCGAGGCCGGCCAATACCGGCCAAGGGTCCCTGACTGGTCGGCCAGGGACTCTGCCCTGGCCGGCCAAGGGCCCTGGCCCCTCGGCCAGGGCATCTGCCCTAGCCGAGGCCGGCCAGGGCCTGGCCCTATCCTCGGCCATGGCCTCGGCCAGGGCCGCCCCCGGCCCTGGCAGGGGCCAGGGCGCCTGGCCCTGGCCTCTGCCAGGGCCGGCCAGGCCCTGGCCGAGGCCAGGGCGCCGGCCCTGGCCCTTGCCAGGGCCAGCCAGGCCGGCCCCGGCCCCGGGCCCTGGCCGAGGCCGGCCATGGCCTCCTGGCCCTGGCCAGGACCAGGGCCCCCTGGCCACGACCAGTGCCCCCTAGCCCTGGCCGAGGCCAGCCAGAGCCGGCCTGGTCATGGCCCCTTGGCCATGGCCGGCTTTGGCCCATATGGTCATGGCCGGCCTCCCCCTTGCATGGGGTTGGCCGCACACCCCCCACCGGAGGGGTGGCCGTGGTAGTTATTGGCCGTAGCCAACCCCCTCCGCATGGGGAGGGGGATGCATAGCCTCCATGGCCCATATGGCCATGGCGATCATGCACCAAAGAGGTCTCCTTCTCCGATGAGAATTGTTCCAACCGCCATCTTCTTCTCCGATGAGGCACCCGTTCGTCGAGAAAGTAGTTATTCTTTAATGGCCGTGTGCCAAAATGAAAAATAACACACTTTCAAGGCCGCAAACTTCACGCTCCACATGAAGAGAGTTCACATTCCCTATTGAATGGAGACTCAGCATCCATGAAGAGCGCGAGTTTGGCGAGATGAACGGTAAGTTCTTCCCGTCACGAAGAGTTTCTGCCATATCCGTAATGGCAGAAAACCCTAACGTGAAAAGAACAACTATTGCGTTCTCCCCGTCACGATGTGTTCTTACCATATCCATAATGGTAGGATACTCATTCGTGAAAGAGACAACGCCGCGTTCATCGGTGAGACCGGGGCGACGGTTAGACCGGGGCGAACCTGTATGGCTCTGATACCAATGTAGGTTCCTGTCAAAACAAGGACGTTAGGATCGAATAATAAAGTAGAGACTTACGCTTGCGTATGCGGCATCGTAATCTCTGAACTTTGCCCTCGGATTCGCCACAACAGTCAGTACTTCGTCACGGAGGATCGAAGCAGCGTTTCACCGCCTAAATCTCTATTTAGAAGAGGATTTTAATGGAAGGGAGAAGAAGAACACAAGTTGCCTTATGCAAACTTATGGCATGGTTTGATTAGTGTAAATGCCTTACCCTTGGGTCCTATTTATAGGCTTTAGGGGTAGTTATTGTAGGAAATAACTAAATATAAGCTTATTAGCCTATATTAGCACATTTACTTATCCTCTTCTTCATTCACTTATCAAGTGCCTTCATGCACTTATAAAGTGACTTTTTTCACTTATCGAGTGGTCCTTTTCACACGAGAAAAGGTTCCCTTCGTGCACGCTTTCGTGCACGTGACATCTGAGGTCCGTATTCCCTCGTACATCCCCTCATGGGTGTATTCATGTCATCCATATCCAACAAATATTACTCATATCCGCCGTGAATAAAGGGAAGGCGATGTTGAGTATTGGTGTTTCATACCAATCTTATTTTGATGATGATCACAACATTATGTTGTTGCTAATGAATCTCATGTTTTAGTCTCTCAGTTTATTTCAAGGATATCTTTCTTGGAGACTAATCACTTGGTGTAAGGATGGACATCATGTGAAGAAGAGCCAATGTTTGGACTCAAGGAGTGCCAAAGCTTGGAGATGATGGAGAGCAATCAAGGCATCAAGATTGAAGACTTAGACTCTTTTGAAAGCATTGTAATTCATGTAATTTACTTTATTGCTTTCTCTCTCTTTTGAGTCTAGGGTTGATGCAATGCATTGCTAGATGGTTTACTCATTCATGCTCATGCATTTAACCATCTTAGTGAACCTTAGGATTATCATAGAATCCAACCCAATAGGTTCACTTCTTCTGTCAGTCGCCTGTTGAGGGAAACACAGTCGACTGGGTGATTTCCAGTCGCCTGTAGATCCTTCTACAGTCGCCTGATATGCACTGCTCAAGTCAACATTTCTATTGACTCAAACTTGAGTTTTACGCACAGTCGCCTGTCAAACAGTTCCCAGTCGCCTGTAAACTTACAGTCGCCTGAGATTTGGTCAACAGTCGCCTGTCTAGCGTAAGTGCAATCTCTACATCTCTCTGTCTTCTCTCCATACTTTACAGTAGTCGACTGATGAAGAATATACAGTCGCCTGACTATTCGACAGTCGACTGTAATATTAACACCAGTCGCATGTGCGAAGAATTGGAGAAAGAGTGCAGCTCTCTGTTTTGATCCATCCCCTGCAGCAGTCGTCTGCTGAAGGATTTACAGGCACCTGTCATGTTTGTCAGTCGACTGTATTGACTTCGTCAGTCGACTGTCCTGGCTCAGATTATATCCGTTGGATATTTTCTAGCCGTTGATCAGTCGACTGTCTTATGATCATCAGTCGACTGTTCTTGTCGTTTTCACCCAGTTTCTAGCCGTTGCAGATTTGTTTTTCTGGCTGTTTCTTTAGGTTTCTGGGCTTGATATAGGTTTCCTATATATATGGGTGTGCTTTCATTCTTGAGAACTCTTGACAACATTTGATAAACTCTTGATTCTATAGAAAATCTCAAGAGATCAATAAGCCACTCTCAAGCTCCCTCATTTCCCTCTAATTGAGCATTCAACTTTCTTCATGCATTGAAGTCCAGCTCAAGGGAAATCATCCAAGTGCTCTCAAGCATATTCCAACACTTGGAGATCCTCTTCCATGCCTTGCATTTATTCATGAGTAAGCATCTCAAGGCATAGGTAAGAGTATTTACTTTACAAGGTGTAAATTGTTTTCCTATTTCTCTTTGTGGGATTAGGATTTTCTCCTTGTGGGAGATTGTCTCTTTGTGGGACTAGAGTGTCTCTTTGTGGGGCTAGGAACTCTCTTTGTGGGAGTAACTCTCTTTGTGGGAGTTTGAGTGTCCTAGTGTAGGGCTAACCCTAATTCTCTGAGTGGGAGTTAGTGATTCTCTTTGTGGGAGTCGTGATCCTCGTGTAGGATTGGTTGGGTCCTTGTGTAGGGCATAAATCCTCTTTGTGGGGGTATCTCCTTGTGAGATTTGTATTCACTTCTCTTTGTGGGATTATAGTGGATATTGGTGTGGCTGGATGTACCCAAGTTTGGGGAACCAGGGTAATTCTTTATGTTTGCGTTTGGATTGATTGTGCCATTTAATTCCTCTTGCATTTATAATTCCGCATTTGCAAGTTAAATTTTATTTGAACAATTTTATTGCCATTACACTATTCACCCCCCCCCCCCCTCTAGTGTGTGTTGTTAGTATTGCAAGGGTTAGATGATCCCTACAATTGGTATCAGATCGAGGTTAAAGCATACTGCAACGATGGCATTCAACCCTACTTCCGCGCCTCATGAAGAAGGACTCTCTACCGTTCGACCCCCGCTCTTCAACGGAACCAACTATCCTAGTTGGAAGATCAGGATGATGGTCTACTTAAAGAGTCACGACCTTTGGGACATAACGGAGTCACCCTTCGAGGAGCCTTCTACTCCCGCGGCCTTGAGAACTAAAGTGGAGAAGGAGTTAATCAAATTCAATGCTAGGGCTATGTGTGTTCTCCACTGTGCTCTCACTCCGGAAGAGTTTGATCGCATCTCCATGTGCAAATCGGCGAATAGTATTTGGCATATTTTGGAGATCTCTCATGAAGTACTACTTCATCATAAGGAAGAGATCCAGTCAACCAAGTCCGAGAAGAAAAAGGGTGTTGCTCTGCATGGTGAGAAGGAGTATTTCAAGTGGAAAAAGAAGGTCCAATGAGAAGCTCCAAGAGGTGAAGAATAAGTTCTTAGTGACGATGAATACATCAAGCTTGCCAAGCATTTCAAGAATTTCAAGGCATTCCTCAAGGATAGTCGAGACACCTATAAGGGTAAAAGGAAGTCCGAGGTCGAGAATCTAAAGAAGGGACTTGTCGACACTTTTGATTATTCCAATGAGGACACTTCTAATGATGAAGGAGATGATGAAGAGGAGCACGATCAAAAGTGTCTTGTTGCCTTCGATGATTCTTCATCAACTTCATCTAACTCTAGCAATGAAGAGATAGAGACATGGCTCAACTCCAAAGAGGAAAGTTGCTTCATGGCTAATGGGGAAGAGTCTTCGTCAAGCTCAAGTGAGGAGGAAAGTGATGAAGAAACAGAGGAGGAAAATCCATCCTATGAGGAGCTTGAATACCGCCTAAGTGTGGCCTCCAATTTGGCAAGTAAGTGCATCGATTCATATGATAAAATGAAAGCTAAACTTGATAATGCTATGAGTAGGGTGCATGAGTTAGAATCATCTAGTGTAAATATACATGATGAAAGGCATGTTTATGACACTTGTGAGAAAGACACACTTCTTTCTCAAGTTAAGGAATTGAGCACTTCTAATGAAAATCTCATTGCTCAAAACCTTAGCTTAGATGCTCACATTCAACAACTTACGTTGAAATGTGAAGAGGAATCCCGGAAGCTCATAAGCTTTGTGTATTCTAGGGAATCACTCCATGATTTGTTGGAAAAACAAGATCCGGCAAATCATAGAGGAGGTTTGGGTTATGTTCAAAATGTGGTTCCCAAACCCACCTCTAATTCTTCCTTTGGTGCAAATTCAAGAAATATTGCTAAAGCACCTAAGAAGAATCAACATGCTCTCTTGTACAACAATAACACTCACAAGAAGCATGTAGATCACAAGGTGATGAGGAAGAATGAAGATCTTCATTTTTTGCTAAGAAGCAAAATCCTCATTCTGTGCATGCTAAGAAACTTGTTTCTACACCTAAGCATGCCACATCCTTCCATCTTGCTAAGGCAAAACCTTTGCCTAGGAAATCCTTGAGATTATGGATTCCCACTAAGGCTAGTGAGCAAGAGAGAGATAGTTACATCAACTCTCTAGTTAGGGATGTGATCACCTCCTGTGATTATGTTAGGAAATCAAACTCCTCTTGGGTTTGGTTACCTAATGTTTAGGTTCCTCACACATTTGCTTAATGCATGGGTATTGTGCTTCTATGATTATTTTAAGCATACCCATTGATTGTGTGTGTTTCATGTTTTTGAAAATATTCTTCAAATTTATTTCTCTTCATGAAAATTGGGAACTTGGGGTTTATTGACATACATGCATTATCCATGTGTATGTCAATGGGGGAGTTAATATTATATATGTTTGAATTATTTTAAGACATATTTTAACTCTCATTTCGGAGGTTTTTGTTTTGAGATAATTATTTATATTTGGTTATTTTGGGTCTCAAACCAAACCTCTTGTTTATTGCCAACTTGTTTCATATCTCATTTGTTTTGGCAATATCCGTGTGTATCTTTGAAGCTTGATTTTTCCATATCTATTGCTTTGATACACTAACGGCCCATGGCTCCAATAATCAATTGGTAATAGATCCTAGAAGTCAAAACTTGACCATATCTATGATCTAGAGGGAGCATGGGATAGTGAATTGATACCCACTAAATTTTGTATTTGGTATCATACATATCTTTCTTTTCTTGCATATTGTCACATCTTAGTTAAGATGATAAAGGGGGATGTTTTTGATGTCCACCTTTTTGACGATGTCAAGGGGGAGAGATATATGCATTATGTGATCATATCTATAGGGGGAGAGATATTTACATATGCATATGGGGGAGAGATATCTCTATGGGGAAGAGATATATGGGATTTGATAAACCTTTCTTGTTTGCATTTTCTTTACTTTGTAATTGGTTTATGTAATCCATGCCTATTATATGTCACCATGTTGTTATTGATTTTTGAGTATTTACCTTTGTGTAGCTCATTATTTAATTGGTGCATATAAGTAGGGTGAGATCATTATCTTTGTGCTTTAATTCTTTATGATTAACATAATGTGTGTCATCATCAAAAAGGGGGATATTGTTGAGTATTGGTGTTTCATACCAATCTTATTTTGATGATGATCACAACATTATGTTGTTGCTAATGAATCTCATGTTTTAGTCTCTTAGTTTATTTCAAGGATATCTTTCTTGGAGACTAATCACTTGGTGTAAGGATGGACATCATGTGAAGAAGAGCCAATGTTTGGACTCAAGGAGTGCCAAAGCTTGGAGATGATGGAGAGCAATCAAGGCATCAAGATTGAAGACTTAGACTCTTTTGAAAGCATTGTAATTCATGTAATTTACTTTATTGCTTTCTCTCTCTTTTGAGTCTAGGGTTGATGTAATGCCTTGCTAGATGGTTTACTCATTCATGCTCATGCATTTAACCATCTTAGTGAACCTTAGGATTATCATAGAATCCAACCCAATAGGTTCACTTCTTCTGTCAATCGCCTGTTGAGGGAAACACAGTCGACTGGGTGATTTCCAGTCGCCTGTAGATCCTTCTACAGTCGCCTGATATGCACTGCTCAAGTCAACATTTCTATTGACTCAAACTTGAGTTTTACGCACAGTCACCTATCAATCAGTTCCCAATCGCCTGTAAACTTGCAGTCGCCTGAGATTTGGTCAACAGTCACCTGTCTAGCGTAAGTGCAATCTCTGCGTCTCTCTGTCTTCTCTCCATACTTTACAGTAGTCGACTGATGAAGAATATACAGTCGCCTGTCTATTCGACAGTCGACTGTAGTATTAACACCAGTCGCCTGTGCGAAGAATTGGAGAAAGAGTGCAGCTCTCTGTTTTGATCCATCCCCTGCAGCAGTCGTCTGCTGGAGGATTTACAGGCGCCTGTCCTGTTTGTCAGTCGACTGTATTGACTTCGTCAGTCGACTGTCCTGGCTCAGATTATATCCGTTGGATATTTTCTAGCCGTTGATCAGTCGACTGTCTTATGATCATCAGTCGACTGTTCCTGTCGTTTTCACCCAGTTTCTAGCCGTTGTAGATTTTTTTTTCTGGCTGTTTCTTTGGGTTTCTGGGCTTGATATAGGTTTCCTATATATATGGGTGTGCTGCCATTCTTGAGAACTCTTGAAAACATTTGATAAACTCTTGATTCTATAGAAAATCTCAAGAGATCAATAAGCCACTCTCAAGCTCCCTTATTTCCCTCTAATTGAGCATTCAACTTTCTTCATGCATTGAAGTCCAGCTCAAGGGAAATCATCCAAGTGCTCTCAAGCATATTCCAACACTTGGAGATCCTCTTCCATGCCTTGCATTCATTCATGAGTAATTATCTCAAGGCATAAGTAAGAGTATTTACTTTACAAGGTGTAAGTTGTTTTCCTATTTCTCTTTGTGGGATTAGGATTTTCTCCTTGTGGGAGATTGTCTCTTTGTGGGACTAGAGTGTCTCTTTGTGGGAATATGAACTCTCTTTGTGGGAGTAACTCTCTTTGTGGGAGTTTGAGTGTCCTAGTGTAGGGCTAACCCTAATTCTCTGAGTGGGAGTTAGTGTTTCTCTTTGTGGGAGTCGTGATCCTCGTGTAGGATTGGTTGGGTCCTTGTGTAGGGCATAAATCCTCTTTGTGGGGTATCTCCTTATGAGATTTGTATTCACTTCTCTTTGTGGGATTATAGTGGATATTGGTGTGGCTGGATGTACCCAAGTTTGGGGAACCAGGGTAATTCTTTGTGTTTGCGTTTGGATTGATTGTGCCATTTAATTCCTCTTGCATTTATAATTCCGCATTTGCAAGTTAAATTTTATTTGGACAATTTTATTGCCATTACACTATTCACCACCCCCCCTCTAGTGTGTGTTGTTAGTATTGCAAGGGTTAGACGATCCCTTCAGACGAGAATCTGCACCAAGTGCTCTCCTCCACACCTACTCAACCCCCTTCGTTTTCGAACAAACTTGGCATAGGGGCTTTCTAGCGATCATCTAGGCAATCGTGCGGTGATTCCCTAGTTCCTAGAAGTAGAGTCTCTGACACATGATATGTTTTTATTCTTACTCTATTCTCATGCATGCTTGAGCTATTATTCACCGATAATTCGAATTGAATCGATATTTGGTTCATTCCATGGGTATGTGTATATGAAGCTTTATTGCACAATTTAGATAGTTACACCGTCTTCTAGCTCATGATCTCACTCACTTGCACTTCACCGCGTGGACCCATGACATTAGTAGGTGATTCGGGTTCAATTTTACATATTTAACCCCCGATTTAGCCCTATTTTGTGCTCATGTGATGCTACATTGTTCTCTAATTCATACGTATTTTCTACACATTTATTTATTAGAGAAAACACACTATTTGAGCACAAAACAGCATTTAACGATGAAATTCTGCACATTTTATATTTTTCCTAGCTTCGTCTCGATCTCACGATTCCAACGACTATTTATTTGTATTTTTCTGAGATCTGTGCTAATTACAGTGTATTTTTGAATGCAGAATACCAATTAAATGAGAAAATACGCAAGAAATACGTATTATACGGTCGCCAGCCAATGGGGTGCTGCCACGTGGCATCATCTGGACCGTTCGCGCACAATCCAACGGCGCCAAGCGCCCCAAACGTTATCAAACAAAGGCGGGCTGCGTGGCAATACGGAGACCGTTGGATCTCGATCCAACGGTCGTGATCAACGCGAAATCGCATCTGAGCTGACCAACAGACGATCCACGTGTCATGATATCAACGGCCGCCCGCTTAATCAGACGCTCCAGAGTAACGGCGACGTGCACGCGCGACGATCGTTCGATGGTGATCCAACGGACGAAACGACGCCCGCGATTGATTTTGAAATCGAAGCCGCAGGGGACACGCGGCAGGATCTTAGCGACGGACCGCAAGATCGAGCGGTGCACATCTTCAGCGACGCGGTAAGCTACTGACCGCTAGATCGCGATCCGACGGTCAACGATCTCTACCAAGGCGAACGCTGAGCGCGCGGAATTCTGGGAGACGTGGCTCAATCTCAACCGTTGCTCCCGAATCCAACGGCGTATAGCGATTCGATCTGCTGAATTTGTTTTCGAAATAGCGGGGGTGCATGGCGAAATGTGATCCGTTCGATCATGCGATCGGACGGCGGAGAATCAACCCGAGCTGAGTTGGGATTCAAGAGATTGCGGATGCGGGCTTGCACGCCATTTGAAGGACACGTGGCAGAGCCACATTCAATCCCGCTGCGATCGACGGCCGTGGATTGATCCGCTTTAGATGAACGGCTGTGATGGATTCGGGTGCGGGTTTCAAACCCAATAAGCTTCTAAAACCCGCAATCTTATTATTTAAGCGTATTTAGGGTTTTTGAGCGTATTCAAGGAGATTGGGGCGTATTTTGGGCGTATCGGAGGCTCTAGGAGCCGTATTCTCCCCCTGAAAAATTCTGTAAAATTCCAGAGGCTTGTTTTATTATTTTCAGAGAGTTTGAAGTCTTTTCAAGGAGAATTGGTGATATTTTCTTCAACTTAAACCCCGTATTTGATGCTTTTCTCTTGTATTTTGCTATAATCTTAATGTATTTGGCTATGGAACTTGTTTATTCTGATATTATGAGTAGCTAAAACTTAATTGTGCTTGGTATGGAGTAGTTAGGAGCTATGATTTGTGTTAGTTTGGTTGAAATTCCTTGTGCTAAATCGTTAAACGTCGCAAAAATTGTAATCTTTGTTCGTAAATCGACTTTTTTAGATTCCAAAAGAATTAATTTAGTTGATGATCGCACCAAAAGGGTGAGTTTTGATCTCTCCAAAAGAGAGTTTCATATCGTATTATAGCTTTAGCGACGATCTTTTTGAATATTGTGTTTGAACCCCTAAAAGGGCATCTTCCGATGAGTTGCTCCCAAAAGGAGAATTCATTGAGTTATCTTGGGTATTTTCCGGTGAATTGCTCCCAAAAGAAGAATTCATTGCGTTATACCTATCAACCAAATTAATACGAATCGTTGATCCTAGCGAACCCATACCATGTGCATACTTTTTATAAATATTTGTTCTCACGTATTTTCCTTGTTCGTATCATTCACGTATCCCCATTCACACCATCACCACCACCATTAAAAGTGTTTAGTTTCTCTTCGTATGATTTCTATTTGATTTGAATTGTGGTAGCAACAGATTTCTTCCCGTGGATTCGACATCTGGACTCCCAGATTTTACTACTTGTACGGACTCTTGCGCTTGAGAGAAGCACCTTTCGGAGCCCACCAAGTTTTTGGCGCCGTTGCCGGGGAGGAATGGTTTGTGACTACGGTTTATTTCATTTAGAGGACCTTCGGTGAGATCTTTCCACTTTACTGTACATAAACTTTTTTTATTATTTTATTTTATTTTATTTCAAAATGGAATATATGAACTTCTATTGCACAAACAATCTTTATGATGCACGATATGCTAATGCACACAAACATAGAATAGAGAAGCTCAAAATTGTTAATTTTAATCAAACTGACTGTGAAACTTTCTTTCAGGCCTGAAGGAGGTTCACAGACATTATATCGAGCTATCCGCAGCATGGGTACACAAATGAAGAGCTTATGGCGTTCTTCCTAGATGGACTACAACCGCAGCTGCAGGAATTATTGGGAGGCATGACGCCGACAGTGGCGTGGGAATACATAGAGTCTCTGCAAGAAAACGAAGAAACCGTGGAAGAGACTTCAGAGAGCGATTCAACGGAGCCTTCGCGCCTCGATCAAGAAGAGCAAAGTGTAGACGTACCTTTGCAATCCTTGAAAGAGGAAGCTTACCAGACTATTCAGACACAGGAGGCCACATCCCTTCAATTCCAGGAAAATTTCCTTGCTCGGAGCCGGCAGATTCAAAAATCTATTGAAGATCTTAATCTGATTGCCACTTGCTTAGAAGAAGGTAATGCTTTTGAAACTCAATTTCAAGAATCTAATACGAGTTCATCTTCTATTGCAGGTATACCGAGCGAGGACACGAATATAAATATCCACATGGCAGAAAGTGTGTGCGAAAGAGAGGACGAGCTAGCAATTTTGGATGAACGAGAGGAGGAGACAGCTAGGGACAAGGGTTTTGAGATTATCGCCATGGAGTCAGAACCATGCCCTCCTCCAGTTTTGTCCCAAAATCATTTACCCCTCTCTACATTGATCGAGCATCGTACAGAGAGTAGTGCATATATTTCAGGGAGTAGTCGTCAACTTATTTTAATTTCTTTCACTTATTTTGATGACTACATTTGGAATAACTTTATTTCGAAGAATTTTAAACTAAAATGGATTGACGTGACTCATCTCTTGCAGGATACAGGTGGACATCTTATAGAGATGCTGGGAGTTACGTTGCTGGGATCCAGTTTAGTCGTTGGAGGAAGATTACTCGACGAGGAGTGCAAGGAGCAAATTGAACAACTTCCTCCACAATTAAAGATTCGGGATCCGCCATTTGATCACGGTGTGTTCTTTCCAGTAGTGTAGTTTTTATATGCTTTCTAGGTTGCTTGCTTGAATAAACTCGTACCTCTTCCGACATTGAGGACAATGTCCATCTTTAGTTGGGGGGTGTGTATGAGACCTTAGGATTTTTTTTGAGAAGAATAAATCACCAAATCTCATCTTTTTAAAACTCATTCATATGCCTCAAATTCGGATGATTATACGTTAATTGAGTTATAAAAATTATTTATGGCTTGATTAATTATTTTTCTCTTCATGGAATTACCGTTAATATGCTATTCATGAAAATTTTCAATTTCCATGATTAATATCTCGAAATAGTTTGAATATATTTCATGCATGCTAATGTGATGAAAACGCTTAAGTATACACGATTTTTAAGAATAGTCTTCAAGTTGAAGAGGAATTTGGCCTTTGATTCTAATGTTTATATTCAAAGATGGGTTTGAGTTGCTTACAAAAAAGAAAGAAAGAAAAGGAAAGAAATGAAAAGAAAAATGATGAAAAATAAATGATGAAAATTGAATGAATAAGTATGTCACTAATAATAACTTGGTTGGCCCGAGTAGTACAGTCCGAGGGGTCCTTCTTGGCCTAATGCCCTATGATCGTCTGATTTGGTAGCCATTGACCGGAAACTCACTCATTTGATGGAGCGATCCAAGTTATACTTTTTTTCCGCGAATGTTGCTTGATGCGCGTTACGCGGAACTAATAAAAGAAAAGAAATGGTGAATATACTAAGCAACTTCAATACCCATGTCGTGAAAGATTATTTTGATAGGCCAATTCCTTGGAAACAAGAAAACTAGGATATAACGACGTGTTATACTTTCGCTTGCGCAAAACGATGCTTGCATGTTATTTATTCATACTAAATTAGAGAAAATTTCATGTGATTGATTTTGTTCATGGATGTGTATATTGATGGCCAAGACCATGTTGGAATACGTATTATTGAGCCACGCTATGAGCAATTTGAAAGAACTTATTGTTTTATTAATCGTCCGTATTTATCGCTCTTTTTGCTAGAGACTAGCAAATCGCTAGTTGGGGGGTGTGATTCGGGTTCAATTTTACATATTTAACCCCCGATTTAGCCCTATTTTGTGCTCATGTGATGCTACATTGTTCTCTAATTCATACGTATTTTCTACACATTTATTTATTATAGAAAACACACTATTTGAGCACAAAACAGCATTTAACGATGCAATTCTGCACATTTTATATTTTTCCTAGCTTCGTCTCGATCTCACGATTCCAACGACTATTTATTTGTATTTTTCTGAGATCTGTGCTAATTACTATGTATTTTTGAATGCAGAATACCAATTAAATGAGGAAATACGCAAGAAATACATATTATACGATCGCCAGCCAATGGGGTGCTGCCACGTGGCGTCATCTGGACCGTTCGCGCACAATCCAACGGCGCCAAGCGCCCCAAACGTTATCAAACAAAGGCGGGCTGCGTGGCAATACGGAGACCGTTGGATCTCGATCCAACGGTCGTGATCAACGCGAAATCGCATCTGAGCTGACCACCAGACGATCCACGTGTCACGATATCAATGGTCGCCCGCTTAATCGGACCCTCCAGAGTAACGGCGACGTGGACGCGTGACGATCGTTCGATGGTGATCCAACGGACAAAACGACGCCCGCGATTGATTTTGAAATCGAAGCCGCAGGGGACACGCGACAGGATCTTAGCGACGGACGCAAGATCGAGCGGTGCACATATTCGGCGACGTGGCAAGCTACTGACCGCTTGATCTCGATCCGACGGTCAACGATCTCTACCAAGGCGAACGCTGAGCGCGTGGAATTCTGGGAGACGTGGCTCAATCTCAAGCGTTGCTCCCGAATCCGACGGTGTATAGCAATTTGATCTGCAAAATTTGTTTTCGAAATAGCGGGGGTGCGTGGCGAAATGCTATCCGTTTGATCATGCGATCGGACGGCGGAGAATCAACCCGAGCTGAGTTCGGATTCAAGAGATTGCGGATGCGGGCTTGCATGCCATTTGAAGGACACGTGGCAGAGCCACATTCAATCCCGCTGCGATCGACGGCCGTGGATTGATCCGCTTTAGATGAACGGCTGTGATGGATTCGGGTGCGGGTTTCAAACCCAATAAGCTTCTAAAACCCGCAATCTTATTATATAAGCGTATTTAGGATTTTTTGAGCGTATTCAAGGAGATTGGGGCATATTTTGGGCGTATTGGAGGCTCTAGGAGCCGTATTCTCCCCCTGAAAAATTCTGTAAAATTCCAGAGGCTTGTTTTATTATTTTCAGAGAGTTTGAAGTCTTTTCAAGGAGAATTGGTGATATTTTCTTCAACTTAAACGCCGTATTTGATGCTTTTCTCTTGTATTTTGCTATAATCTTGATGTATTTGGCTATGGAACTTGTTTATTCTGATATTATGAGTAGCTAAAACTTAATTGTGCTTGGTATGAAGTAGTTAGGAGCTATGATTTGTGTTAGTTTGGTTGAAATTCCTTGTGCTAAATCGTTAAACGTCGCTAAAATTGTAATCTTTGTTCGTAAATCGACTTTTTTAGATTCCAAAAGAATTAATTTAGTTGATGATCGCACCAAAAGGGTGAGTTTTGATCTCTCCAAAAGAGAGTTTCATATCGTATTATAGCTTTAGCGACGATCTTTTTGAATATTGTGTTTGAACCCCCAAAAGGGCATCTTCCGATGAGTTGCTCCCAAAAGGAGAATTCATTGAGTTATCTTGGGTATTTTCCGGTGAATTGCTCCCAAAAGGAGAATTCATTGCGTTATACCTATCAACCAAATTAATACGAATCTTTGATCCTAGCGAACCCATACCATGTGCATACTTTTTATAAATATTTGTTCTCACGTATTTTCCTTGTTCGTATCATTCACGTATCCCCATTCACACCACCATCACCACCATTAAAAGTGTTTAGTTTCTCTTCGTACGATTTCTATTTGATTTGAATTGTGGTTGCAACAGATTTCTTCCCATGGATTCGACATCTGGACGCCCAGATTTTACTACTTGTACGGACTCTTGCGCTTGAGAGAATCACCTTTCGGAGCCCACCAAGATTTTGGCGCCGTTGCCGGGGAGGAATGGTTTGTGACTACGGTTTATTTCATTTAGAGGACCTTCGGTGAGATCTTTCCACTTTACTGTACATAAACTTTTTTTTATTATTTTATTTTATTTTATTTCAAAATGGAATATATGAACTTCTATTGCACAAACAATCTTTATGATGCACGATATGCTAATGCACACAAACATAGAATAGAGAAGCTCAAAATTGTTAATTTTAATCAAACTGACTGTGAAACTTTCTTTCAGGCCTGGAGGAGGTTCACAGACATTATATCGAGCTATCCGCAGCATGGGTACACAAATGAAGAGCTTATGGCGTTCTTCCTAGATGGACTACAACCGCAGCTGCAGGAATTATTGGGAGGCATGACGCCGACAGTGGCGTGGGAATACATGGAGTCTCTGCAAGAAAACGAAGAAACCGTGGAAGAGACTTCAGAGAGCGATTCAACGGAGCCTTCGCGCCTCGATCAAGAAGAGCAAAGTGTAGACGTACCATTGCAATCCTTGAAAGAGGAAGCTTACCAGACTATTCAGACACAGGAGGCCACATCCCTTCAATTCCAGGAGAATTTCCTTGCTCGGAGCCGGCAGATTCAAAAATCTATTGAAGATCTTAATCTGATTGCCACTTGCTTAGAAGAAGGTAATGCTTTTGAAACTCAATTTCAAGAATCTAATACGAGTTCATCTTCTATTGCAGGTATACCGAGCGAGGACATGAATATAAATATCCACATGGCAGAAAGTGTGTGCGAAAGAGAGGACGAGCTAGCAATTTTGGATGAACGAGAGGAGGAGACAGCTAGGGACAAGGGTTTTGAGATTATCGCCATGGAGTCAGAACCATGCCCTCCTCCAGTTTTGTCCCAAAATCATTTACCCCTCTCTCCATTGATCGAGCATCGTACAGAGAGTAGTGCATATATTTCAGGGAGTAGTCGTCAACTTATTTTAATTTCTTTCACTTATTTTGATGACTACATTTGGAATAACTTTATTTCGAAGAATTTTAAACTAAAATGGATTGACGTGACTCATCTCTTGCAGGATACAGGTGGACATCTTATAGAGATGCTGGGAGTTACGTTGCTGGGATCCAGTTTAGTCGTTGGAGGAAGATTACTCGCCGAGGAGCGCAAGGAGCAAATTGAACAACTTCCTCCACAATTAAAGATTCGGGATCCGCCATTTGATCACGATGTGTTCTTTCTAGTAGTGTAGTTTTTATATGCTTTCTAGGTTGCTTGCTTGAATAAACTCGTACCTCTTCCGACATTGAGGACAATGTCCATCTTTAGTTGGGGGGGTGTGTATGAGACCTTAGGATTTTTTTTTGAGAAGAATAAATCACCAAATCTCATCTTTTTAAAACTCATTCATATGCCTCAAATTCGGATGATTATACGTTAATTGAGTTCTAAAAATTATTTATGGCTTGATTAATTATTTTTCTCTTCATGGAATTACCGTTAATATGCTATTCATGAAAATTTTCAATTTCCATGATTAATATCTCGAAATAGTTTGAATATATTTCATGCATGCTAATGTGATGAAAACGCTTAAGTATACACGATTTTTAAGAATAGTCTTCAAGTTGAAGAGGAATTTGGCCTTTGATTCTAATGTTTATAGTCAAAGATGGGTTTGAGTTGCTTACAAAAAAGAAAGAAAGAAAAGGAAAGAAATGAAAAGAAAAATGATGAAAAATGAATGATGAAAATTGAATGAATAAGTATGTCACTAATAAATAACTTGGTTGGCCCGAGTAGTACAGTCCGAGGGGTCCTTCTTGGCCTAATGCCCTATGATCGTCTGATTTGGGAGCCATTGACCGGAAACTCACTCATTTGATGGAGCGATCCAAGTTATACTTTTTTTCCGCGAATGTTGCTTGATGCGCGTTACGCGGAACTAATAAAAGAAAAGAAATGGTGAATATACTAAGAAACTTCAATACCCATGTCGTGAAAGATTATTTTGATAGGCCAATTCCTTGGAAACAAGAAAACTAGGGTATAACGACGTGTTATACTTTCGCTTGCGCAAAACGATGCTTGCATGTTATTTATTCATACTAAATTAGAGAAAATTTCATGTGATTGATTTTGTTCATGGATGTGTATATTGATGGCCAAGACCATGTTGGAATACGTATTATTGAGCCACGCTATGAGCAATTTGAAAGAACTTATTGTTTTATTAATCGTCCGTATTTATCGCTCTTTTTGCTAGAGACTAGCAAATCGCTAGTTGGGGGTGTGATTTGGGTTCAATTTTACATATTTAACCCCCGATTTAGCCCTATTTTGTGCTCATGTGATGCTACATTGTTCTCTAATTCATACGTATTTTCTACACATTTATTTATTAGAGAAAACACACTATTTGAGCACAAAACAGCATTTAACGATGCAATTCTGCACATTTTATATTTTTCCTAGCTTCGTCTTGATCTCACGATTCCAACGACTATTTATTTGTATTTTTCTGAGATCTGTGCTAATTACTATGTATTTTTGAATGCAGAATACCAATTAAATGAGGAAATACGCAAGAAATACATATTATACGGTCGTCAGCCAATGGGGTGCTGCCACGTGGCGTCATCTGGACCGTTTGCGCACAATCCAACGGCGCCAAGCGCCCCAAACGTTATCAAACAAAGGCGGGCTGCGTGGCAATACGGAGACCGTTGGATCTCGATCCAACGGTCGTGATCAACGCGAAATCGCATCTGAGCTGACCAACAGACGATCCACGTGTCACGATATCAATGGTCGCCCGCTTAATCGGACCCTCCAGAGTAACGGCGACGTGGACGCGCGACGATCGTTCGATGGTGATCCAACGGACGAAACGACGCCCGCGATTGATTTTGAAATCGAAGCCGCAGGGGACACGCGACAGGATCTTAGCGACGGACGCAAGATCGAGCGGTGCACATCTTCGGCGACGCGGCAAGCTACTGACCGCTAGATCGCGATCCGACGGTCAACGATCTCTACCAAGGCGAACGCTGAGCGCGCGGAATTCTGGGAGACGTGGCTCAATCTCAAGCGTTGCTCCCGAATCCGACGGCGTATAGCGATTCGATCTGCTGAATTTGTTTTCGAAATAGCGGCGGTACGTGGCAAAATGCGATCCGTTCGATCATGCGATCGGACGGCGGAGAATCAACCCGAGCTGAGTTCGGAGTCAAGAGATTGCGGATGCGGGCTTGCACGCCATTTGAAGGACACGTGGCAGAGCCACATTCAATCCCGCTGCGATCGACGGCCGTGGATTGATCCGCTTTAGATGAACGGCTGTGATGGATTCGGGTGCGGGTTTCAAACCCAATAAGCTTCTAAAACCCGCAATCTTATTATATAAGCGTATTTAGGATTTTTTGAGCGTATTCAAGGAGATTGGGGCGTATTTTGGGCGTATTGGAGGCTCTAGGAGCCGTATTCTCCCCCTGAAAAATTCTGTAAAATTCCAGAGGCTTGTTTTATTATTTTCAGAGAGTTTGAAGTCTTTTCAAGGAGAATTGGTGATATTTTCTTCAACTTAAACCCCGTATTTGATGCTTTTCTCTTGTATTTTGCTATAATCTTGATGTATTTGGCTATGGAACTTGTTTATTCTGATATTATGAGTAGCTAAAACTTAATTGTGCTTGGTATGGAGTAGTTAGGAGCTATGATTTGTGTTAGTTTGGTTGAAATTCCTTGTGCTAAATCGTTAAACGTCGCTAAAATTGTAATCTTTGTTCGTAAATCGACTTTTTTAGATTCCAAAAGAATTAATTTAGTTGATGATCGCACCAAAAGGGTGAGTTTTGATCTCTCCAAAAGAGAGTTTCATATCGTATTATAGCTTTAGCGACGATCTTTTTGAATATTGTGTTTGAACCCCCAAAAGGGCATCTTCCGATGAGTTGCTCCCAAAAGGAGAATTCATTGAGTTATCTTTGGTATTTTCCGGTGAATTGCTCCCAAAAGGAGAATTCATTGCGTTATACCTATCAACCAAATTAATACGAATCTTTGATCCTAGCGAACCCATACCATGTGCATACTTTTTATAAATATTTGTTCTCACGTATTTTCCTTGTTCGTATCATTCACGTATCCTCATTCACACCACCATCACCACCATTAAAAGTGTTTAGTTTCTCTTCGTAGGATTTCTATTTGATTTGAATTGTGGTTGCAACAGATTTCTTCCCGTGGATTCGACATCTGGACTCACAGATTTTACTACTTGTACGGACTCTTGCGCTTGAGAGAAGCACCTTTCGGAGCCCACCAGTAGGGACTCATATTCCTGGGTTTAGTGCGATTCTTATCGCATGCTTGCTTAGTGTGGCGTGTTAGTTTTCGTCGGCTCTGACGGGTAATCTAGGATTTCCTTTTTCTTTTTCTTTTTCTTTCTTCCTATTTTTCCCTCTGAGCTCCTATTTTCACTCATCTTCTCCGTGATTTCCCATCGTTTTTCGTTATTTTGAGTCCGTCTTTTTGTGATTTTTAGTTCCTTTTCACTTTCTTTGTGTTTTTGTGTTTTTTGAAGGATTGTTGGTGAAGGGGACATACAACGCTAACATCACGAGTCCCCAGAGCAACGGGAGGAGTCGCACGAGAACCTGAGAGCAAGTCATCATGAAAAACCACGTATCAGCTCTCAATCGATCGGGTGGATAGTCCCACCCGATCGGTTCGTGACCCGTATCAGACCAAAGAAGAAGCCAAATCCGCCCGATCGGTTCAGTGATCGGGTGGATGGGGGGCAGCTCTCTGTTTTTGTATGCCAACTCAACCCGATCGGTTGACTTGTCAACCGATCGGGTCACCTGTAGCAGAAGCTTCCCCAGCTCAAGAACCCAACGCCTCACCCGATCGGTTCAGCGATCAGGTGAGGACTTTCAGAAGCCGAAGACATATTCCAACCGCTGCGGTTGATGTTTCAACCGATCGGGTGAGCATTTATTTTTGTCTTTTAGTGGGAATATTCCCTAGCATCTTGCCAAAATGTATAAATAGCCCTAGGTTTCCCAGAAAACAAAATCCCCATTTTCTTAAGCTGTTTTAGGGGTTTTTGTTGCTGAGAATTTATTTTGATTTGTAAGTTTCTTGATCGCTTTGATACTTTAATATTACATTATTAATACCATTTGCTACAGTAGTTTATTGCTTGATTCTCATTTTGATGGCTGAAATTTGTTTTGTTGCATATATTGCCATGATTAGTGAGTAGTTTCCAAATCTGTGACATTGGTAGAAGCCCCTTCGTGGGTTCTCCCTAGAACAACCATAGGATTAAAGATTTGATAGGATATATGGATTTAGACGGTTACGCAGGATATTTTATTGTCTCTGGTAAGAGAAAGACCGCCTTTGACCGTCGGGCCAAGGGGAAATAAAACGGGAGTTTGATCCCCTAGCCACAGCTCACACCCCTAGCATAGACATTGATTCCTCACGTGTAGGAACGGCTTGGATGAAATTTCAGGAGCAATCGTTTCGAGCTTAGTGCTCCCGGAGTCGGTCGGTGCTGGACATGGGAATGCCCACCGTCCGAACCCGGGTAGACCTAGCATATCATCCTGGGCATCGACCGGAATATCGGGCACATGGGATGCTTGGTACCACTTTTAGAGGCAACGTCTCACCGCTAAACCCTAGAATCCGATCACATTCCTATCTGTCAGTCGTAATAGTGAGAACTCATGATAGGGCGGAAACCAAGGTCCTAGGTTGCCTTTTTATATCTTACACCCGTTTGTATTAATTTTCTATCGTGACAACCCATCAAGTGATTAGGCTAGCTCACCCACCAGGTGATCAGGATTCTAATTGCTCACAAGCACAACACACGCCTTCCAGTGTTCGACCCCTAAGCCACACCTCGACACCATGTGCTTGCAGTTACAAATTTTAATCCTAGTATCCCCATCCCGATTTGATTTCCAAACGGATGGGCGGTCAGGAGGCAGTTGTCACACTACCTATCAATCCTAGCCTGGGTTAGGCTTCGTTTTCTTATTAGGTGGAGATGGATTATGGAGTGTTGTGATGGTGGTGGATGTGGAATGTGAGGGTGCCACGATGGGCAAGGCACATCCAGACACAAAAGAAAACAAAAATAGCAATGGGAAACAATTGAGCAAAATATCGCTAGGGTATCGGGAATCCCTGCTAGGACTTTCGGATTCGAACAACAGGTTAAAGGTCCCTTCATTGGGCAATGGACGAGGGTAAAAGTGTCACATCCGTAGATGGGAACGAGCGTTTGACTTTCGTCGTCACGCCCGTCTAACGCCTCCCTATACGGAGCCACACTTTTTCTATCGACTATGCATAGGGACGTGTGCATTACGCTCGACACTTGATCCTGCCCCGTGATTTGTATTCACTCGCGTGGTCTACAGAATGCGATACTACACCGTGGATGGTTCTAGCAATTGGGCTACTCTCGTAATCACCGACTATTAGATCGGGGATTAGTGAGCACGCCTAGATCTCGAGTCACTCTCGTGATCACAAGCCCTAGAAATGGCCACTAAGACCTAATCAGATTCATGGGGATCCTCCCTAGAATGTGGAGGCGCTTTCGCGATCCTCCAAATCTAGGGCTAATCCCCCAAAATCCTTTGTTCAAACTACCGTGGGGCAACCCTAGATTCATCTAACTAAAGTTAATCCATCATCCAAACCCTAGAATCCTACGGTTCTTCCCTAATCTTAGCAATAGATCTACTCAATCATGGGGAACGATATGAATACAATGGAAATCAATATCACAAAGAAAAAAAATCAAAGATTCAACACCGAAAATAATTAAGAGACAACAAAGAAGATTCAATCAAAGGAGAAATGCTTAGATAATAATGATTCAATACAAAATTATCAAGGAGGGGGCCAATGCATAGCCTAATCTCCGAAAGATAATCTCCAAACCTCCAAACCTAGCTCTCTCAACCAAAGAGGAGATACCCTAACAATGGCTGCTTAATCCCTATAAATAACCCCCAAAAACCTCCAAAATAACCCTAAATTAAGTTGGACCCGCGCTTGCTTCCCAGTTAGCTCGGGCTGGCTGTGCCAAGCCGCTCGGTCGAGCGTGTGCACAGTTTGCCCAAGCACAGATTCCAGCACAGATTTGCTAAATTACAGAAATTTCGTAGGGCTCATCTGACCTCCAATTAGGGCGTTCTTAGTGGCGTTGGAATCGTTATGAAGTATATTACCTAGAAAAATATGGAAAAAATACTGTAAAATTCTGAGTGATTGCATATCTTCAAAGAGTGAAGTGCTATCCTGAAATATGCACTTTTGGCTATTTCTACTCCACTCGGTCGAGCGGCTTGGGTCGCTTGGTCAAGCGTGTCCTAGAGCTCGATCGAGCATCTCTTGGGGCTTCAGAGCTTTACCTCAATGGAATTGATGTTGCTCGGTCGAGCAGGAAGCCGTTCGACCGAGCGACATATCGCTCAACCGAGCGAATTAAGCATAAATCCAACAGAGAGTTTGTAGGCAAATTCTTGGGCTCTCCTGAAAATTGGCTTGGTCAAGCGAGTTGGTCTCTAGGTCAAGCGGGTCAAGTCGCTCGGCCGAGCACCCCTTTGAGCTCTTAGCCTCTTGTCTTGGTGTCATAGCTCGGTCGAGCGCTTCACACGCTCGACCGAGCGATCTGGCAACCTCTGGCTCCTTCTTCACGTCTCCTTTCTGCTTTGATTTCTTCTTTTTCTCTTCTCTTCCTTTATTCTCTCCTTCATTGCTCTCTAGCGTCTTTGAGTCGTCAAATACGGTGCCGCCTGTGCTCCGCATCGGTGTTCGTGCCCTCCTCTCTAATATGCTCCGAATAGATGAAACGTAGAATATTACGACACTTCAAGGTCCACCTGGTATTCTAGGCCAATCATACCTGCAAGGAAAAAAGCAAAATTCAATAAGACGAAGATCAAATTGGCGATGGGCAGTGTCTGATCGAGCTTTCGTCCATACGGTGCTGCACAGCACCGAGTCAGTCCACTACCATTTCGTCTTCCTAGCCTCATCTAGCTGCTTCAATAATGAATCGGTGATTTTCTTCCCCTCATCGAAAAAGGCTTGTCTTCAATCGTGCCCAAATCAGGCATACCCCATCGAGTGCAGAAACCAGCCTTGCCTTGAAGTACAATGAATACGAATTGGTCCTTCCACTTTGGATTCGAGGTGGGGAGGTCGTAAAACAATTTCCTATCTCGACAAGTGGTTATCATATACCAATATTGGTTCTTGAGGGGAGGAATCGAGAAAAATTAATTGAATAACTCCATCGTCGGTTCAACCTCCTTCATCATGCACAATGCAATGAAGACGACCAATACCTCTATGGCATTCGGCATCTATCGACAAAGGGAAAGGTTCAATGTACTCAGCAAATTGAGCGTAAAAGGATGCATCGGAAATCGAACTCCCAGATGAAAGGCCTTGACATAAACTCCAACCTCTCGATCACCAGGGCGATGAACCCTTTCATACCTCTCGGGCAACCGGATCTGGTAATCGAATCGAACATATTTTTCCTGGAACTCGGGAATTTGATCCGCGCCCACTTTAGAGACTTGGTTGGCAATCAAACTAGGCACAGCAACTTCCTCCTTACCCTTCTGAGCAATAGAAGCTGAACCCCTGCCAGAGGTATTAGTAGACGAAGAAGCCATCTCCAAAGAAGGAAATCTCTTGTCTCATGCTCGGATCTTTGCGGTACCGGCAGTGGGTTTTGTGGCCTCTATTCTTGATTAAATCTGGGGGGTCTATAAGGCCCCGCTTGTTGCCTTTGCAGGAATTGTTGTTGTGGCGGCCTTTTTCGTAGAGTTGCTGCTGAGGTGGCGGTCGGGTTTGTTGTTATTGTTGTTGTGGTTGTTGAGAAGGGGTTAAGGATCCACTATTGTTCGTATATGAAAATCCTGGGTGAGACTTCCAAGCCGGATTCACCCATGACCCATTGTTAGCTCCACCTGATACATACTGAATCTGCTCCATAGGTTCCTCATTTGCCTCACCACCAACAAACATGACTTGGCCTTGCCAGTCATTTGGGTGCCCATTTGATGTAGATGCATCTGGCACACCACAAGGCTTACACAACTTCTTCTCAAGTCTCTCCACCTCTAGATAGAGAGTCAAACTTTGTCGCCAACTCTGCCACTACCTTGGCTTCATATATGCTCGCCAACTTCACAGATGATGATGTTTAGCCCCTCTCATCAGCTCACTGCTGATTGTTAGAGGCCATATCCTCTAGTAACCCCGTAGCATCTTCTTGTGTCTTTGATAATATCGCCCTATTAGCGGTGGCATCAATAATCATCTTCGTATCCGCTTTCAAGCCATTATAGAAGCTACGCACGAGCTCCAATCATTGATGTTGTGGGGGGCATTGATGCTGTAGATCTTTGAAGCGCTCCCACGCCTCATATAATGATTCCTAAGGGCCCCGCCGGAAAGACATAAAAGAGTTCCGTATCTTTACGGTCTTTGACGGCGGATAGAACTTGTTGACGAAGGTGCTTGCTAGCTCGTCCCAAGTAATAAATGTGCCTTGTGCTTGCGTCCTCAACTAATATTGAGCTTTATCTCGAAGAGTGAAGGGAAAAAGCCACAGGCGGATGACATCCTCTGGTACGCTAGGGATCTGAAAGGTGGCGCACTTTGCCAAGAACATTTGGATATGGTAATGCGGATTTTCGTGTGCATTCCCATGGAAGGGATCTTGTCAACAAGTCTCATTTTCAGCTCAAAATTCTTCTCTAGCGGCAACTCTGGCATAAGTATAGATGAAGTAGCCGAGTTGTTTGGAGTAAGCCTATCCCTGATGGAAATAAGCATGGTAGTTCGTCGTGGTGGAATATTTTCCTCCCGCCATTTGTTCTTCCTCTAAAATGTGTCTCTTTTCTGCTCTTAACTTCCTTGTGGTGCGTTCGATCTCAGGATCAAATAATATAGCTTCCTCGTAGCCCTCGATCGTGTGTTCATGCACAGAAAAATAGAATCTGCAAAGAAGTGTTAGCACAATAGAGGAATAAAAATAAAAAAGGAATAGAAAAAGAATAGCTAAGTAAAAATATAGAATAACGTCGCCTCCCTGGCAACGGCGCCAAAAAGTTGGTAGTCCCGGATAGTAACTCTGAAAGTAATGTAGTTTTACCACAAGCGCACGGTTAAGTGTTGAGCGGGTATCGAATAACGGGGAGGAACTATTGGTATATATATTGATTACTAAGCTATTGTGAAATGGTGGCGAAGAAATGTTGGTGTCACAATCTTTCAAAGTGTTGGCTGTAAATTCAATTTATAAGAATATCTAGGGCTTGGGAATCCCCACTATAGATCTCAAGCAATCAAAATGAAACACGAATCCCTATATTACTACTCTTGATTTAGGGTGAACTTGTCGCAACTAAATTGGGAACCATTGCACGCTCTCGCGCTACACAAGTCTATAGTAATCTAAACTAGAGCCTCGCTCTTGCGCAAGCCTAGTTCAAACTACTAATATTAAGATCGATAATAAAATCCAATTCCATTTCATGCTCGCTCTCGCATAACTTAAGTTCGAATCTAGATCATGATAGTTTGTATCCGTTTTACCGTCGTACAAACAAATATAATTATAGAAATATAATAAAGATGCTAGCTTTGGTCGCTCTCGCACACCAATTTTAGGGAATCTCGATTATAGATCTAAATCGAATATCTAGGGCTTCCCGTAGATCAAGATCCTCTCTCGGGCTCTTAAGATCCAATAGAAATTCCTAGCTATCCGTAGTAAATCAATCACAACCTAACCCTTAACAAGCTTATCGATATAGAAATTCAATAGATCTTTACAAATCATACTTTAGATCCATATGGTTCATCCCTTTGCCTAGAGCAAAGAGACTACTCACAATTCATCATAAAAATCACAATAGAAATAAGATGTGCAATAGAATTCATGACAAAACTCAGATCTAGAAAGAAATATAGCATAAAACTATCAACTTGTAAGAGTTTAGACATACCAATTTGAGTACAAGCTTTAAGAATAAGAAAATTTAGATCCTTCTCTCCAATCCTTTCACCAAAAGAAAACTAGAACTAAAATTAAAACTAAGAAAATTATTCTAAGGAGTCTCTCCTTGAGTTGGAAATAAAACTGGGTATTTATACATGACCAAAAAGTACAAAAAATCCTGACAAATCTGCCCCTGAACAGCTGCAAAACCCTAGTTTTCAAAATTGGCCGACGGCGCACTTGGCCGAGTGAACTGCTCACTCGGACGAGTGAGATTCTTACTCGATCGAGTGGGACCGACTGCAGATCCTCTAAAAAATAGAGAAGTGTCAAATATTTTCTTCACATTTTCTATCTCCACTCGGTCGAGTGGGCTTCTCACTCGGTCGAGTGGAAATTTCCACTCGGCCGAGTACATTATGGCTCTTCTTTAGGCTAGATTGGGCGTGTCTGTTTCACTCGGTCGAGTGAGATGTTTCACTCGGACGAGTGAGATGTTTCACTCGGTCGAGTAGCCTGTTTTTTCTTCTCTTTTCTCCTTCTTCTCGCTTCCTCGTCGTTTCTTTCGCCTTTCTTCTTCTACTACTCATCCTCCAACGTCGTTAGCTCTCCGATATCATCGTCAATGATGCTCCGGCACGTGTGTAAGCGCTCATGGCTCCAAATTGCTCCCGATTGCTCCATATTTCCTGAAATCGGACGAAACAAAGGAATAATGAAATATATCGTAAAAATGTCATTTAAGCGTTAAAATTGCGATATGAGCAATCTATATGTGATGGAAAAATGCAGAAATAAAGTGTAAAATATGAGCCTATCACTGGCCAGCTTTCCTTCGGCCTTTTCGACGGAGATCTTGGCCATTGCCAATGTGGCTTCATGATTAGCTACCGCCAATGAGTGGCGGCGTAACTTAGCGTTAGCCACAAGGGCCTGCATACAAGCAAAAACTGTCAATCTCAATACTTGCTTCATTCATAATGAAGACAATCATGTTTATTACATGAAAATTCGTGTGAATGGTAATTGAGGATAGCCTCTCGTGATCGGTCCTCTCCAATACGACTATGTCCCTAGGAATGGTCGAATTCTAAGCAATTCGTGAGGCGGCCCCACGATCCATAAGAGCCAACTCATCTTTCCTAATCGGAAAGCTCGGCTGGAGGAGCTCCTTCAGGACAATCAAACAGGGCTTGAGGCGATCGATTTTCCAACAAGATCGATCTAAAATCCAAAGAAATATCCTCAGACAGCTATTCGGAAGGAAACCGACCTCCCCAAGGCCAAGAATCCTGATGCAGAATTGGCTCTTAAGGAGAAGACAGTTCTATCGAATCCTTTTCTAAAACAGGACCATGTTCTTGTTCGAGGGACTGGGCCTCGTCATGCGACTGATTCGCACCCAAAGAGGTAGGCTGGTCAATGGTGTCATCCGACCCAGACAAGTCGGAGTTGACAATACGAAGCTACCACCTCGATCTCTTCACCTTCTCAATAGCAACCACTTCAAATTCGAGGGAAGCTTCTTCTTTTTCATCTGCTGAGGACGAATCGACTGTGAGGCGTCGTGAACCACCATGGGTAAAGCCTCAGAGGTCCCGACCGTTCCACCCTCCAGAGGATACACTTTAGGAGAAGACAAATTTTTGTCAGCCTCTCTGATGGAAGCTTTAATTGCTTCCCTCATCTCGATGTCCACCTGGTATTCCAGAGCGACCATGCTGGCAAGGAGGAGGAAAAATTCAAGAAAATGACAAGCAAATTAAAGATGGACAAGGTCGAATCAACCTTTCGTCTATACGGTATTGTGCAGTACTGGGTCAGTCAACAGCCACTTTGTCAATCTGTTCCTCTCAGGCAGCTTCATCAACGAATGGGAAATTTTTCCCTCCTCGTCGGAAAGAGGCTTGTCCTCTGTCGTGCCCAAATCAGGAGTCCCCCACCGAGTACAGAAACTCGCCTCGCCGTGAAATACCAAGAATACGAATTGGTCTTTCCATTTCGGATTCGAGGTTGGAAGATCACTAAATAATTTCCTACCTCGGTGAGTGGTTATCATATACCAGCACAGGGTCTTGAGGAAAGGAATTATGAAAAAGTAATTGAACAACTCCATGGTTGGTTCAATCCCGTTCATTACGCACAGTGCGATGAAGCTGACCAAGACACCAATGGCGTTCAGCATCAGTTGACAAAGGGAAAGACCCAATGTACTCAGCGGGAAGAACATGTAGGGATGCATCGAGAATCGAAGCCCCCGATGGAAAGCCTTGACGTAAACTCCAACCTCTCGATCTGTCATGCCAAGTTGTGAAAAATACGTGTATTCTACTATATACACTGGGTATTCCTACTTATGATACATGTGTAGACATGAAATAAGTGTGGATATCGATGTATGTGATGTAGTGCAAGGGGGATTGGGCCGTAATATGTGGCTAAAGGAAGAGAATGCGAAATGTGAATGCGGGGAAAGTGCGAATGACGTCGTGGGTGTAAAAACAACAGGAATGTATTGGACGTGTGTGTAGTGCATGTATGCATGTGTAGGCATGCATGGGTGTATATAGGGAAGCCATGCTAGTGTGAGAGGGGTTATGGGGTCAATGGCACTCCTGTAAATTTTTAAAAAGATGAGGGACAAAACGGTCATTTGGACTAAAGGAGCTGTGTGTACATACTAAAGTGGTGTGTGCATAAAGTAATAGCAAACTTGTAAATACCCAAAAGTTGAGGGACATTTTTGGGAGGGTATTTTGGTCATTTTAAATGGTGCATGGCTTATGGGATAAGCTAGGGCATGGTGTAGAAATTTCTTTAGAATTCTTTCTCTTTCTTTCTTTTATCTTCTCACACCTTCTCTCCCTTTCCCTCTTCCTCTTCCACCTAATTAGGCCGGCCACCCCACCCCCATTTCCTCCTCCTCCTTCAACCCAAAACCCTAATCCTTTCTCCCAAAAATCATGAATCACAAGTGGTTGCAAGTGTGAAGAAGTTAGAGAATGAAGAGAAAGAGAAGGAGAGAAGAAATCAAGCTTTTGAGGTAGGAAATTTATTTGGATTTGGAAATCAAATAAGGATTTCTTTTTATCATGTATTTATATCACGTTTACTTAATATGTATTAGGGGAAGTCAAATTTTATGTGCCATGATTAAATTTCACTAATCACTCCTTGAAATTCCAAGCAAAATCTGTCCTTTAGAAATCTGAAATTCTGTTGCATGTTGTAACCTGAATTTTGGTCATTGTAGCTTGCATTAATTTTGGAAAAAAATTATATACGTGTAGATAATGAAGTTCTACCCCAAAATAATATAAATTTTGATATATGTTCAATTCAGAAATTAGGAGCAAAAATTTCATATTTACAACTTGTCTGTTTGATCTTCAGTCTGGACACAGTTTAGTAAAATTGACCTCAGTACCTGCACACACAATGAAATTTTATGTTCTTGGTCTCGTTGTAAAGTTAACAAGTTTTTCTAAAAATTTATCTGTACATAATTTTCTAAATTCTGGCTAAAACATGCCCAAAAATGGCAATCTTTATAGACACTGAAATCTGTCTAAAAACAGATTTGACAGGCTTCACCAAATAATTCACCATAAATCACCCACTTAATATTTATGCATGAAATTTAATATGTGTATCCATAATGACCATATCTACAACTTTAATTTAGGAAGTGTTTTTAAATTCTGACTATAATTGGGTGATATCATCCATTCTTTATGACTGCATGTACGTTTCCTGCAAGCTGAAGCTTTTGAGTGGCGATATGAATTGTGTAATGTTGCCAATTATACTCCTATTGTCCATAATTGTTGTTATTAAATAAAAGGAAGTTTGATTGGTGTGATATGCTATTAAATTGCTAATGTGATTGAGATGTGGAACATGATGCATACCATGTGTTTGTGAAAATGCCTAAGTGAAGGCAAATGCCAGAAATGTGAGAAATACTCAATTCTATGGTTATGATATGAGATTTAATATAAACATGTGATGTTGGAAGCATGTCATGCATGGTACCATATGTGATGTGATAATGGGTTGATATGGCTATGATGAAGGGCATGACACTTCGGTGCATGACCCACGTTGGTATGAATGTGGAGTGTGACGCCATGCAACATGACTCCTTCATTACTAAGACGATAAATAGAATTCTTGAATGTCTCAATCCTCTCTAATGAGGGTGAGTTAACAAAACCCGGGGTTAGGGTGGAAATTCGAGTAAATTGTGAATATGAGGCCTGGACTGAGAAGTTGGGGGAATGTTATGTGATATGTGATACTTATTCCTACTCGCCTTTACCGGGAGTGAAGGGGACATACAGAGGTTGTGTTATTATGGAAGGCCTCACTCCTGCTTGGGACGGGGGAGCTGAGAGGCCCGGCGTACAGTGCATGTGTCCACTGTAGGGGTGGCAATTCGGGCCGATCCAGTCTTATCGGGCCGTGCCGGCCCGGTCCGGTTTTCTTAAAGGACTGGGCCGGCCCGGCCCGATAAGACTTCGGGCCATTCCGGAGCGGCCCGGGCACGGTCCGATAAAAATTCGGGCCGTCCGGCCCGGTCCGATAAGGTTGAATGAATTATGAATTGTGAAAATATTTTATCATAGTTTTAATCACAAACTTGTCACATATGCTTAAAGATGCATTGAAATGGAGCACAAAAGAAGAGGATTAAGTGGGTTGCATAAGGTGATGTGTCCTACATTGTTTTCATTTATTTGGCAAGATGAAATAACATGTTTGGTGCTTCTTTGTCTCTTCTATGAAACTGAGATCGACCCCAAGATCCGAAGATATCAAAGTTGGCGCTGGCGAGAAGTTGTTATAATTTATGATATTTGGACCTTGATCTGATAAGATTCATGACATTGGACTCAACGCCTTAAATGAATGCACATTACTGAAATCCGCTTTAGATCAGTGTGTGGTCAAATTGAAATGGGACGATCAAATGCTTTTCGTGCCGTGCCGTGCCGCCCATGGGCTGAAAAGCTTGGCCCAGGTCCGGTCCGAAAATGAACCGGGCCGGGCTGGCCCGGTCCGATAAGGATTTCGGGCCAAAATTGTTGGCCCAGGCACGGTCTTATCGTGCCGGGCCCGTGCCGGGCTATCGTGCCGGGCCGAAAATTGCCACCCCTAGTCCACTGCGTCGTGTGCTATATTCACCCCAAATTTGGGGTGAGGTCCAGGTCCTGGTATCACACAGTTTACCCACGTTTCCAATTAATTCAATTATAAATTAAGAATTTTGCATGTTACTTCTTCTGCTTGCAGTACTTCCTTTGTCCTTATCTGCTATGCTGGTGATATTGTATATTGTGTTACACTTTTGGCACTAATACCTTCATTTTAGATCATGTTGTTGTGAATACTTACTTTATTATTCGTGTTAACCCTTTTCTTGCAGCATCTCGATATTGGACCGCAGGTATGATCCTCTTACTTGGCTATTTACTTTTCGCTATATTACTTTGTTTACATGTATTAATTCTCTTGCCTTGCCTTGTGGATTGATAACCTTAAAACGATGTTTCAAATCCAAGTAGGTTCCTACTGGGACACGCATTGACGTGCTCCTCCCTATTTTTCAGGTAGCAGGGGCAGGTTAATTGGTGGTGACTTGGAGTTGGATTTCAGTGGTAGCACTTGATGTGAGCTGTAGCTTGTAAAGTGACACAGTTGTCATGGGAGGTGGAGAGTGATAGTGTATATGTAGTGGTGTACATGGACTATGTATATTAATGGAAGTTGTTATACATGATATGTTATTGTTGATCTATGTTATTTATTAGGTTGTTTTGATATTACTGCGGAGTTTCACTTGTACTATCCCAGCATGTGCGTAGTGGCCTGCTTGTTCTGTTTCTCTTTTCTCTTTCTTTTCCTCTCTTATCATCCTCACTCTTCAGGATACTTAGAAAAAAATTTAGAAGTTTCGGGTATTCTAGAGATCGAGGCGTGACAGTTTTTGGTGGCTCATGCAGGTCACCACACTGCGATGTGTGTAAGGATAGTACATGTAATGCTTCAAAATTTGATTGGGATAAATTAACCATAAGGTGGGTAGTGACCTTAAAGCCTTAAGTTATCCACCCTTAAACCCTTAGCTTAGGAACTCAGGGGATGAACTTCATACAGTGGAGTATACTATAGATGTATATTTGTTGGAATCAGTGTATACATATATAATAATGAGAATTCGTGTATATAAATGCAGTTGTTGTACTTGGATATTTGAATTATATACGTCGCATGAAAACTTGTATTCAATATATATATATATATATATATATATATATATATATATATATATATATGAGGAGGGATCAAATGACCCCCAAAAATAACCCCCTAAAATGACCCCCTATCAAAAATCCTATGCCCCCCATTTTTTCGGAAGATCCGAACCGTTCATCTTGATCTCCACCCTCTAAATACCTTACCCACCAATTTTCAACCCGATCCCATGTGTTTTGCACGTTCATCAACCATTCGCAAAAGTTCTATTCATGCGAAACCGTTAAATTTGGGTCGGATGGATGAAGGGGCAAAACACATGGGATCGGGTTGAAAATTGGTGGGTAAGATATTTAGAGGGTGGAGATCAAGATGAACGGTTCGGATCTTCTGAAAAAATGGGGGGCATAGGATTTTTGATAGGGGGTCATTTTAGGGGGTTATTTTTGGGGGTCATTTGATCCCTCCTCTATATATATATATATATATATATATATAATACATTTGACAGTGTTTTTTGAATTCTAGGGCTAACTAGGACAAGCTGACTAGGACAAACAGGTTGATAGAAAGACGGCTTGGATTTAATCTTGAGGAATGAATGGTTGATATGAGATTTTGTGAAAAGTTTTGGAGGGAAAAACATATCTAGGGAAATGAAAGTTTATGGGGAATGAAACTTTAGAGGGAATGAAAGTTTTTGGGAAAATGAAACTTTATGTGGAATGAAAGTTTCTTGGGAATAGCAGAGTGCACGCAATTAATGCATTTGGAAAAAACATAAACTTGCACTTAATGCTGCAGATTGAATGCTGCTGCAGATCGAACGATATCTCCCTCAACGCGGGGCACACCGTCTCTTCGACTCATGCATCCGCGCCGAAGGCGCTCGCTAAATTTTTTTACGCTAATTTTTTGTTCTGCGCCTAAAGCGCCCGTGCCGATTTTTTTACGCTAATTTGTTGTTCCGTGTCGAATGCGCCCGCGTCGAAATTGTTGTTCCGCACCGAAGCGCCCGTGCCGCTAAATATTATTATGCTAATTTGTTGTTCCGCACAATTTTGGCTGTGAAAATAATTTTTTGGGGAATAAAGATTTCGTGGGGGAAAATCTTAAATGAACTGTGCATGCGGGCACGGATTATGACTAGTATATGTGTGTGTGTGTGTGTGTGTGTGTGTGTGTGTGTGTGTGTGTGTGTGTGTGTGTGAATGGCATGAAAGTTGCACGTATGGTGTATATACTATGTGTGTGAGTGCTTGAGTATATGTATATGCTATGTCTCTATATAGATACATGATACGGTATGTGAGTAGGTATGTGTTATACTTGTGTGACTCTGAGACATAGGTGATATGTATATGTTTATTCGTGGATGTATATTAATGGGTACATATAAGCTAGTGGGGACATATGAGTTGTAAGGGTGTGAGTGAGGATATGCACATATGTTGAATGAGTGCATGTATGCATTTCTTATCTGTTGTAATATGGTCGTGTTCCATGTGGGAAATGCACCGATGTGTGTATATCTATCCATGTATGGGTAGAGTAGTGGAATGTCCATATTATCTAGGACATATGGGGGACAGTGTATATGTGTGGATATATGTGAGCCTGTATGTGTAGAGGGTGTATATATATGTGCAGGAAGTTAGTGCATATATATCGCTAGTATTGCATTACTCGGGTATGAATTCCTAGTGTGTTAAATAGTTTAAATAACTGAGAGTATATGTATGTGCTGCCTATGTGCCTATAGGAATTGGTATATTGTTTTACTTGGGTATATGGTCGTGGGTTGTATTATTGCGTGAAGATAGGTGTTGTGCTATGTCCATATATGGTGTGTATGTAGTGATATAGATAAGTAATGGGCGTATGGGTAGTATGAGTAATGCTCCAGGGTGTTTGGAGTAGATGTATCCTAAGGAGGGTAGGGGTGCTTTAGACCTGTCCAACCTAAGTTTAGGCCCTTAGCCTTATACCGTGCCTATTATGGGATAGGGATATATGTATGGCGTGTAACGCATGTAAGGTGTGATGGATATAAGGATTTGAGACCATAGAGTGCAAGTATATATGGAATGATTGTGGGTTTGCATGGTTAAGTGGAGTTATGATATATATACATATACGCGTGTGTGTGTGTATGTGTGCCACGTCGAATGGCGTTTATAGGACCATTTGGATGTACATGTAGTGCATGTACCCTTCCGTATTTAGTGGCAGGAGGGGGATAATGTATTGTCATATGAGATACTTGTATGTATGTAGGTGTGTTGTAGCAAGTGTGGTGTGATTGTGTGCATGTGTTGTTATTATTGAATGTGTATTGGTGTATGTCTTATGAGTGGTTATATGTATATGTATGTGAATGATCCCTATTCTGATATGCAGATATCAGTATATGAATGTGTACGTATATGGGGTGTGACTATCTACTGAATGTGTATGAATATTGAAATACACTTATTTGTGTATGTACTAGTATGCTAGTAAAACTGTGGATATATTGGATGTTATGTATATAGTGGTATGAGTAGCTACCGACCACCTACTAGTATAGTTTGAGTAGTTTGACTGTATAGGTGTGTAATAGCAGGATATGTATAGTATGTGTGTATGGGAGTGTGTGCCCATACATGGAAATGTATGTGCATGATTGCATGGATCCTAATAGGTATATATGCATGTCTGTATGCATACCTACTATTAGAATAATAATCTGGTGTGTATGAGCGAACGTGTATTTGGCTATGTGGAGGCTTAGATATCTATATATGGAATTGATATGTATACCTTTTCGTGTACGTAATGAGTATGTGCATATAATTGGGTTATGTAGAGTATCCGTGTGGTGTATTGGTTGATGTATATATGTGAGTAGGTATTATAATTGTATGGATTTCTATTATACATGTCCCAATGGAGTGTAGGGATGTGTTCATGTATGTGTAATGTGTAGTAGGAGAATACGTAATGATGTGTATATTGGGTGTGTGTGTGTGTGTGTGTGTGTATATATATATATATATATATATATATATACTGGTGCATATCTTTGTTTGTTTACCTACTGATCTATCCTATAGGGTTGTCTATCCAGGTGTATCTTGGTGAGCCTTGGATAAATTTGTTCTTGTTTGTATAAGAGAATATATAGGTCTGTACCAGAGCATGTGTGTATGTACGTAAATATGCAATGTAAATGTAAATGTCATAGATATGGAATATATATGTATATATATATATATATATATATATATATATATATATATATATATATATATATATATATATATATATATATATATATATATATTTCTGATGAATATAAGTGAATGAAACTGTTTGGTGTCTACGTATTGAGATGTGTGTGATTGTTTGCATATGTCTACGCGTGTGTTAGGGTGTATATGGATATTTATAATTATTTGACTATCATGGCAGTATGTGCGTAGGATGTGCAAGGCTAGTTATATATATAGCATATGGAGGAAAATGTATTATGCTTGTGCACTCTCGTGTGTATTGTGTGTAGTATATGTGCCTATCTGTGTGAGGCAGTATGTGCATCTCCATGAATGTAAGATTATGTGTATATTTATCTATAGTTATGATTGTGTGCCTTATGTGACTTGATCATGCATGTGTTAGTGCATGCACGTCGATGTATGTTGGATGTGACTAAATATTGTGTGTATGTAGATATTCTTGTCCATATAATTATGGATGAACTTATATGACTAAGTATTGAGTGTATAGAGATCTGGTGTACATATGGTGTGCCACCAGGATGGTGACCCTGTTTGTCGAGTTACGTGTGTAGATTAATGTGAATAGTCGCATATCTGTGCATGCATATAGACGTATATGTACTATATAAGCAAGTAGAATATAAGTCGTTATACTTGAAGGTATTGTGATATATATGAAGGCATGCCATATATGAATGCCTTATGTATTGTGATATGGATATGAGGTGATATCGAATGCACATGGATATGAGTAGTAATCTAAATACGTGTAATAATACGTATAGAGACTTATTTGTGGTGTGGGATGTGTATGTTAGTGTGTGAATACATGTTCTTAGATGTTTATGTGGAGAACATATATGTATGTGTATGTAGTGAGTGCACATAGCGATGTGAATGTGCTACTAGATAAATAGTAGGATGTATCCGTGATATGTATATGATGCGGATGCGTATGGATGATAATGAAGTATATAGTGTATATAGGTATGGTGTATGTATGTATTCTTGTTTATACTTCATGGGTAGTAAGACCATCATACCTAGCTGACCTTTGGCAGGGTACACACTCTAGAAAGTTCGAGGACGAACTTTATTTTAAGGTGGGTAGGATGTCATGCCCAGTTGTGAAAAATACGTGTATTCTACTATATACACGGGGTATTCCTACTTACGATACATGGGTAGACATGAAATAAGTGTGGATATCGATATATGTGACGTGGTGCAAGGGTGGCCGTAATAAGTGACTAAAGGAAGAGAATGCGAAATGTGAATGCGGGGGAAGTGCGAATGATGTCGTGGATGTAAAACAACAGGAATGTATTGGACGCGTGTGTGTAGTGCATGTATGCATATGTAGGCATGCATGGGTGTGTATAGGGAAGCCATGCTAGTGTGAAAGGGCTTATGGGTCAATGGCATCCCCGTAAATTTTTAGAAAGGTGAGAGACAAAACGGTCATTTGGACTAAAGGAGCTGTGTGTACATACTAAAGTGGTGTGTGCATAAAGTAATGGCAAACTTGTAAATACCCAAAAGTTGAGGGGTATTTTTGGGATGGTATTTTAGTCATTTTAAATGGTGCATGGCTTATGGGATAAGCTAGGGCATGGTGTAGAAATTTCTTTAGAATTCTTTCTCTTTCTTTCTTTTATCTTCTCACGCCTTCTCTCCCTTTCCATCTACCTCTTCCAGCTAATTAGGCCAGCCACCCCATCCTCATTTCCTCCTCCTCCTTCAACCCAAAACCCTAATCCTTTCTCCCAAAAATCATGAATCACAAGTGGTTGCAAGTGGGAAGAAGTTAGAGAATGAAGAGAAAGAGAAGGAGAGAAGAAATCAAGCTTTTGAGGTAGGAAATTTATTAGGATTTGAAAATCAAATTAGGGTTTCTTTATATCATGTTTACTCAATATGTATTAGGGGAAGTCAAATTTTATGTGCCACGATTAAATTTCACTAATCACTCCTTGAAATTCCAAGCAAAATCTGCTCTTTAGAAATCTGAAATTCTGTTGCATGTTGTAACCTGAATTTTGGTCACTGTAGCTTGCATTAATTTTCAAAAAAATTATATATGTGTATATCTTGAAGTTCTACCGCAAAATAATATAAATTTTAATATATGTTCAATTCAAAAATTAGGAGCAAAAATTCCATATTTACAACTTGTCTGTTTGATCTTCAGTCTGGACACAGTTTAGTAAAATTGACCTCAGTACCTGCACACACAATGGAATTTTATGTTCTTGGTCTCATTGGAAAGTTAATAAGTTTTTCTAAAACTTCATCTCAGTACGTAATTTTATAAATTCTGGCTAAACCATGCCTAAAAATGGCAATCTTTACAGACCCTGAAATCTGTCTGAAAAACAGATTTGACAGGATTCACCAAATAATTCACCATAACTCACCCACGTAATATTTATGCATGAAATTTAATTTCTTTATCCATAACGACCATATCTACAACTTTTATTTAGGAAGTTTTTTAAATTCTGATTATAATTGGGTGATTCATCCATTCTTTATGACTGCATGTACGTTTCCTGCAAGCTAAAGCTTTTGAGTGGTGATATGAATTGTGTAATGTTGCCAATTATACTCCTATTGTCCATAATTGTTGTTATTAAATAAAAGGAAGTTTGATTGGTGTGATATGCTATTAAATTGCTAATGTGATTGAGATGTGGAACATGATGCATACCATGTGTTTGTGAAAATGCCCAAGTGAATGCAAATGCCAGAAGTGTGAGAAATACCCAATTTTATGGTTATGATATGAGAATTAATATAAACATGTGATGTTGGAAGCATGTCATGCATGGTACCATATGTGATGTGATAATGGGTTGATATGGCTATGATGAAGGGCATGCTACTTCGGTGCATGACCCACGTTGGTATGAATGTGGAGTATGACGCCATGCAACATGACTCCTTCATTACTAAGATGATAAATAAAATTCTTGAATGTATCAGTCCTCTCTAATGAGGGTGAGTTAACAAAACCCGATTTTAGGATGGAAATTCGAGTAAATTATGGATATGAGGCCTGGACTGAGAAGTTGGAGGAATGTTATGTGATATGTGATACTTATTCCCACTTATCTTTACCGGGAGTGAAGGAGATATACGGAGGTTGTGCTATTATGGGAGGCCTCACTCCCGCCTGGGACGGGGGAGCTGAGAAGCCCGGCGTACAGTGCCCGTGTCCACTGCATCGTGTGCTATATTCACCCCAAATTTGGGGTGAGGTCCAGGTCTTGGTATCACACAGTTTACCCACGTTTCCAATTAATTCAATTATAAATTAAGAATTTTGCAAGTTACTTCTTCTGCTTGCAGCACTTCCTTTGTCCTTATCTGCTATGCTGGTGATATCGTATATTGTGTTACACTTTTGGCACTAATACCTTCATTTTAGATCATGTTGTTGTGAACACTTACTTTATTATTCGTGTTAACCCTTTTCTTGCAGCAGCTCGACATTGGACCGCAAGTATGATCCTCTTACTTGGCTATTTACTTTTCGCTATATTACTTTGTTTACATGTCTTAATTCTCTTGCCTTGCCTTGTGGATTGATAACCTTAAAACGATGTTCCAAATCCAAGTAGGTTCCTACTGGGGCACTTATTGACGTGCTCCTCCCCATTTTTCAAGTAGCAGGGGCAAGTTAATTGGTGGTGACTTGGAGTTGGATTTCAGTGGTAGCACTTGATGTGAGCTGTAGCTTGTAGAGTGACACAGTTGTCTTGGGAGGTAGAGAGTGATAGTGTATATGTAGTGGTGTACATGGACTATGTATATTAATGGAAGTTGTTATACATGATATGTTGTTGTTGATCTATGTTATTTATGAGGTTGTTTTGATATTACTGTGGAGTTTCACTTGTACTATCCCAGCATGTGCGCAGTGCCTTGCTTGTTCTGTTTCTCTTTTCTCTTTCTTTTCCTCTCTTATCTTCCTCACTCTTCAGGATACTTAGAAAAAAATTTAGAAGTTTCGGGTATTCTGGAGATCGGGGCGTGACACGATCTCCAGGGAGATGAACCCCCTCCTCCCTTTGAGGCAACCGGATCTGATAGTCACACTAAACATATTTCTCTTAGAGATCAGGAATTTAATCCGCCCCAACCTGATAGATTTGATTGGCGATCAGACTAGGCACGATGGTCTCCCCCTTATCCTTCTGAGGGATGGAGGCTGAAGCCTTACCGGTGGCACGAGCAGCGGAATAAGCCATTAGCAGAGAAGGAAATTTGGGTCAATGATGCCAAAGATGATGGTTTCGCTCTCCTTGCAAAACTACCTTATTAAGGCAAGGCGATCTCATCAAATCGAGACACATGTTGGAAATCCAGGTACCCCCAGTATCTTGAATTTCGAACCGACGCATCGTCCAAATTAGAATAATAGGCATTTTGGCGCCTAGGCTTGAGTACTTTTTCCTCGACTGCCATGACCCATTAATAATATGTCACATCACTTGACCCCAACAAACGAACTGTTTAAGCTCAAGTGATGGGGACCATTGTTAAACCCTTGGGCCGGCACTCAAGGGATTCATTCTGATGGAGCCAAAGCCCATCAAGCCCATAAGGAAAGTTTGAATCTGATCAGTCAAAGGGCACGTGTCATTTGCCCGTTGGACTTCCATCGCCCCGAACGTGCGATTAATAATGGGCTCATAAATAGCTAAGGTGTGGGTGACGGTTACCCCTATTAAGGGGAGGATCGTGGTGCCATAATTGGTGACCGTTATCCTCCCAACGACACTTAGAGACCACCGAGGTCTATAAATACACTGAAGAGTAACAGAATATAGGGATCCAAAGGTACGAGAGACCTAATATTATTACATTCTGGTTTCAACTTTATAATTCCTCATTCCAATAGCTTGCGGTGACTGACTCAAGATGAATCTCCGTGGGTCGATTTCAACAACCCCAAGCCTCACCTTAAGTTCTCGTTCTAACTAAAGCATCGGAGGGGATTTGGGTCAGAACCCAGATCCAACCCCCTGATGTTAATTTGTGGTGCAGGAGATCGAGATACGACCCAGCTAGAGGGTTGAACGATCGCTTCCACTATCAGCAACTCAAGCATCGTTCTAGCCAAACGGTCGAATGACCATCTACGGGGTTGAGCGAGCTTCCGCATAGCATCATTGTCCCTGACCACCATCGACACTGGTTCTACTAATCAAGGGCACCATTCAACCAGCTAACGAGGCTCCAACTCGACTGAGAAGTCCATGTCAACCCAGATATTGTTATCGCCACGTTTGGCCTTAACAGACCTCATTCATCACAGACCAAGGCATTTTCTGTTATAGAAAGATGCCATTCACGTTGAAGAATGCAGGAGTGACCTATCAACGGATCGTCAAGAAGGTCTTCAACTCTCAGATCGGGAGAACTCTGTAGATGTATGTTGACGACATGCTCGTCAAGTCTAAGAGCTCGACAGATCATATCCTTGACCTCTCAAAGACGTTTGAGGAGATCAGGAAGCACATCCTCGACGACAAGATTAGGTTATTGGTCCCGCAACATACATACTCTCGACAATGGGCGAAAGAGAGCTCATCCATCATTTGATTGCAGAGCATCTGCAAAGGTATTATCAGTAAAAACAAGCAAATTGAGTAAACCATTGTGCTATTTGTTATGAGTCAAGTGTTGAGGGGAGAGCCCTCAAGTCTATATTTATAGCCAAAGGGGAGAATACAAGTGGGTATGGGCCCAACCAATTGGGTTGGCCCAATAACTCATCCAACCCAGTAAATACCCATTCACAACACTCCCCCTTATCCAGCCATAGTTGTGGACCCTGCTCATGAATGCTTCAGGATTCTGAGCCTGTATGGGTCTCACATGGGGTGGATACTTCAGGATCCTGAGTTGGTGAGATTTGCCTCGTTAAAACCTTTGGCTATGGAAAACCCAGTGGGAAAAACCATAGTTAAGGAAAAAGAGTACAAACTCTGCCAAACTCCCCCTGATCTGTACAAGCTCTCAGGCTTTCAGATCTCTTAGGCGTCTCATTCCAATCCTATGTACAAGTTTTCTAAAAGTAGCAGTAGGAAGGGCTTTAGTGAACAAATCTGCCAAATTGTCACATGACTGCACTTGTCTGATGTCGATCTTGCCATCTCTCTGTAGCTCGTGCGTCCAGAAGAACTTTGGTGAAATGTGTTTCGTTCTGTCACCTTTGATGAAACCACCTCGTAGCTGAGCTATGCAAGCAGCATTGTCCTCGAACATGGTAGTGGGTTCGAGGTCTCCAGTCTTCAGTCCGGTAGTAGACAAGATGTGGTGGATGACTGAGCGTAGCCATACGCATTCTCTGCTTGCTTCATGGATGGCAATGATCTCCGAGTGATTGGATGAGGTTGCCGTCAAGGTTTGCTTGATGGATCTCCAGGAAATGGCTGTCCCTCCGTAGGTAAACACGTACCCAGTCTGTGATTTTGCTTTGTGGGGATCAGATAAGTACCCTGCATCAGCATAACCTGCAAGTGTAGAGGGTGTTCCATTTTTGTAGAAGAGTCCCAAGTCTGTAGACCCTTGGAGGTAGCGCAGAAGGTGCTTTACCCCGGTCCAGTGGCGCTGCGTGGGCGCTGCACTGTATCTGGCAAGCAAATTTACTGCGAACGCTATATCGGGACGCGTGCAGTTTGCCAGATATAGTAGTGCTCCGATGGCACTCAGATAGGGAACTTCCGGACCAAGTATATCCTCCCCCTCTTCCAGCGGCCGGAAGGGGTCTTTATGTGCATCCAGGGATCGTACCACCATAGGTGTACTCAATGGATGGCAATGGTCCATATGGAATCTTTGCAACATTTTCTTCGTATATGTGGTTTGATGTAGTAGGATTCCGTCTTTCTGATGTTCAATCTGTAAGCCAAGGCAGAATTTGGTTTTGCCTAGGTCTTTCATTTCGAATTCTTTTGTTAGGCTTACAGATATCTCAGTGATCTCTTCGGGAGATCCTATGAGATTCAGGTCGTCTACGTAGACAGCTATTATCACGAATCCTTTTCCCTTTGTTCTTATGAAGATACAAGGGCAGACTTCATTGTTCGTGAATCCTTGTTGAACAAGGAACTCACTGAGTCTATTATACCACATTCTTCCTGATTGTTTGAGACCATATAATGATCTTTGTAGCTTAACAGAATAGACGTCCCGAGGTCTATCTTTCAGTTCAGCAGGCATTGAAAAGCCATCAGGAAGTTTCATGTAAATCTCCTTGTCGAGATTGCCGTATAGATATGCAGTCACAACATCCATTAGCTGCATATCTAGGCCTTCCTTTGCTGTTAAGCTTATTAGGAATCTGAACGTGATCGCATCCATGACCGGGGAGTATGTTTCGTCATAGTCTATACCCGGTCTTTGGGAGAATCCCTGTGCTACAAGTCTGGCTTTGTAGCGTGCGATCTCATTATTTTCGTTTCTTTTTCTGACGAATACCCATTTGTATCCCACAGGTTTGACACCGGTAGGTGTCTGGACTATTTGCCCAAAGACTTTTCGTTTCTGAAGCGAGTCCAGCTCGGCTTCTATTGCCTGATTCCACTTTGGCCAATCATCTCTACGTTTGCATTCAGCAACGGAGTGTGGTTCATAATCATCATCGCTTCCGGCGACGTGAATGGCAATGTGAAACGCGAAGTCATCGTCGACGACTGTACTCTTTCTGTCCAATACCTCCCCTGTACGTACATAATTTAGTGATATTTCTGTTTCTCCCGGCAGTTCCTCTGCAGTGGATTCCGGGAGGGGAGAGGGTATGGACACGAGCTCGTTTCTCTGTGGGGGTATCGTCCCAAGGTCTCCGGATATTTTTCTTTTTCTTGGATTTTTATCCTTGGAGCCTGGTGGTCTGCCTCTTTTCTGTTGAGGTGCAGCCACTTCTGCTGCCGGTGGATTGCATCCATCCTTCGGGATGTCAATCCTAGCTGGAGTATTCGCAGCAGGGATGTGTGATCTGACAATCTTCTGGTTGTCAGTGAACGAGTCCAGTAATCTGTGGACTGTGTCCTGGATGTGTAAGATCTTCCGGATCTCATCATCACATTGTCTTGTTACCGGATCGTAGTGGGTCAAGCTTTTTGTATCCCACGTCAACATTTGCTTTGCACTAGACTTTGCGATGTCTAGGCCCATTTTGGGGAAATACGTCTCATCAAAATTGCAGTCTTCAAGGCGTGCCTTGAAGGCGTCCCCCGTTTGGGGTTCTAGGTATCTTATAATGGAGGGTGAGTCAAACCCTACGTAGATACCTAGGCGACGTTGAGGGCCCATCTTGGTCCTCTGTGGTGGTGCAATGGGGATATAGACTGCGCAGCCGAAGATTCTCAAGTGAGAGATGTTCGGCGGCGTTCCATATGCGAGTTGCATTGGAGATAGACTCTGACCTCCTGAGGGTCTAATTTTTATTAGTGATGCAGCATGCAAAATTGCATGTCCCCATGCATCCACCGGCAACTGGGATTTCATCAGCAATGGTCTTGCGATCCATTGGAGTCTTTTAATTAGCGACTCAGCTAACCCATTTTGGGTGTGAACATGTGGCACCGGATGTTCAATTTCTATTCCCGTTGCCTGGCAATATTCTTGGAATGACTGAGAGGTAAATTCCCCCGCATTATCCAGACGTATTTTCTTTATTTGGTTGTCTGGGAAATGCGCCCGCAACTTTATTATTTGTGCCAGAAGCTTTGGAAAAGCTAAGTTGCGGGTTGAAAGTAGACACACATACGAGTATTTCGAAGATGCATCAATCAGTACCATAAAGTACCGAAAAGGCCCGCTAGGGGGGTGGATAGGTCCACATATGTCTCCTTGTATTCTTTCAAGGAAGCTAGGAGACTCGATATCCACTTTAAGTGGTGATGGCCTTGTTATTAATTTACCCTTAAAGCAGGGTACACAAGGGAATTCTCCCTTCTGAAGAATCTTCTGGTTCTTCAGGTTATGCCCATGGGATTGTGCTAGGATGCGGTGCATCATCACACATCCGGGGTGGCCAAGTCTATCGTGCCAAAGTAAGAATTTGGCCGATGTCGGGCACTTCAGGTGCTCCGTCAGGTTTGCTTCCTCTCTCCGAATTTTTGTATGGTAGAGCCCTGATGAGAGGCTCTCAAAACGTTCAAGGATGGTTTTAACTCCATTTTCTTGAGACGTTACATACAGTAATTCGTTTTCTTTGACATTTGCTGTTTCCAAGTGGAATCCGTTAAAACGGATATCTTTGAAACTTAGTAAGTTTCTCTTGGAATTCGGAGAGTAAAGTGCATCTTTTATTTTTATTTCTGTTCCATTGGGGAGCAACAAGATTGCATTCCCGGAACCTTCAATTATGTCCGATGGCCCTGAAATTGTGTTTACAGGGCTCTTATACGGGATAATGCTATGAAAATAGCATTTGTGTTGAAGGATCGTATGTGTTGATGCGCTGTCTACTAAGCAGTCATGAGAGCATTCCATCTATGAAAAATGAGTAAACATTTGCATTCAGAAAAGCTAAATTTTATTCAGCAGAATTGAGGATACATAAAAGTTCTCATGAGATAAAAATGTTCATACAATAGAAATGCTAAGATAAATGATAATAGGCTAATCAAGCAGATCATCTGACTCGAAGTCTTTTGCTGTAAACTTGACTGCATTATTCGCAGCCACCAGGTTTGATTCAGCATTCTTTTTCTTGCTTTGTTTATAAAGCTCCTGGAGATGCACTGGGGTCCTGCACACTCTAGACCAGTGGCCTGTCATGCCACAGCTGTGGCACTGGTCTTCCCAGTCCCTCTTGGGTGGGGGTGCATTGTTTTTCTTGTTATCATTCCTGCGCCAGGTGAACTTGCGCTTCCCTTCATTCTTGTGCTGCTGTGGTGGGCCCTTGGCTCTTTTCTGTTGCCCCCCTTTCTGTGGTCTTTCTTTTCTTTTATTATCCCTCTTCTTTTTGAGGGAAGAGGTATGGTGAGCTTCTGGTAGGGGGGCAGTGCCGGGAGGGCGCATATTGTGAGTGGCGAGAAGAAGCTCTCTGTTTTGCTCGGCCATGAGAAGACATGACAGCAGCTCTGAATACTTGGTGAACTTACGTTCACGGTATTGCTGCATAAGTATCGCATCCTTTTCATGGAAAGACGTATACGTCTTTTCCAGCATGCGATCTTCTGAGACTTTTTCACCACACAACTTCAGGCGTGAGGTGATGCTAAAAAGTGCTGAGTTGTACTCAGCAATGGACTTAAAGTCCTGCAGTCTCAGGTTCTCCCACTCATATCTCGCCCTTGGGAGTATGACATCTCTCTGATGTTTATACATGTCCTCAAGGGCGGTCCATAGCTCAAGTGGATCTTCGACCGTAAGGTACTCAGCCTTTAGGGTCTTGTCCACATGGCGGCGAATATAGATGATGGCTTGCGCCTTCTCTATATCGCTAACATTTTCTTTTTCAGTCACAGCAGTGATGAGGGACTTGGCCCGCAGGTGAAACTTAACATCTAGCTGCCAGCTTAGATAGTTTCTGCCTGATGCATCCAGCACTTCAAAGTCAACGCTTGCAATTTTAGCCATTTATCTAGCAGAGCACAAACATGCATGAATTAATAATCAACCAGAAAAACATTTTTATGCGGAAGCAATATTTAATGAAAAGCTAAATGTGTGGATCGGCCAGTCCCACAAGAAAGAGTCCAAAAGTCCACAGTCCAAATTATACAAATTTGCAGCTTGAATTAAAATGAAAATACAACTTTGGAAACCCCGTGGGTCCCATTTAATATCTTCGTCTTCAAGCGTAGCTTCCGACTTCATGGAAGTAGGTCTTCTTTCTTTGACATTTACATAAATTCCTCACTACAATTTCTCTCAAAAATAAAAGAAAAGTGCGGGAAAATAAACTGTGGGACTAAACGGCCGATCCAAAAACCACATTTAGCAATTCATGCAAGAATATTGTGCTCATCAACATTTTCATCCACAGACATCACAGGCAGTATATTCATATGAGGATAAAACGATATTTAATCACTTAATAATTATTGGACCACTGGGCAACGTCATACACCGTTAGGTTAGGTAACTAACGGCAGAGCGGTCGCAGGATCTTCCTAATTATTAAGTTTTTAAATAAAATTTACAACCATGCAAATAATATCCACATAATTTTGCCATAGATGTAAAGCATGTAAAAAGAATTACGATGCATAGGTTGTAAAGTAAGTGGGTTTAATCAATTAAATTGATTAAGGGCCCAAAATTAACATTTTCTTTGTCGAAGGGAAAAGTCTCCCTCGTCATCCCAAAAAAATCCCCCAACAAATCCCCATAACGCCCTTGTCTACCCGATGTATGTCCCGTAATTTACCGTGATTTTTCACGAATATTTTGCCCTTAAACCCCTTTTTAAATTAATTTTTGGGCTAATGAGTTGCCTTTTGAGGCACATTTATAGCCTTATTCCCTCCCCCCAAAATTTTTTTTTTTTTTTTTTGAATGAGAATCTGTGGGCCTGAAGCCCACAGATCTGCTGTGGGCTTCAGGCCCACAAATCTGTTTTTTTTTTTTGATGAAAATCTGTGGGCCTGAAGCCCACAGATCTGCTGTGGGCTTCAGGCCCACAGATCTGTTTTTTTTTTTGAGAGTTCTGTGGGCCTGAAGCCCACAGATCTGCTGTGGGCTTCAGGCCCACAGCACTGTGCGTTTTTTTTTTCTGTTGTTTAGGGTTACGGCGGGGGGGGCCCCCGCCGCCGCCGCCGCCGCCCCCCCGCAGAGAGAGGGGGGGCGCGGCCAGGGGGCCGCCGCCCCCCGCTGCGGGGGGGGGGGACGGCGGGGGCCGTCGCCCCCCCGCAGAGGGGGGCGTGGCCATGGGCCGCCGCCCCCCGCTGCGGGGGGGGGGACGGCGGGGGCCGTCGCCCCCCGCAGGGGGGGGGGGGCGTGGCCAGGGGGGCCGCCGCCCCCCGCTGCGGGGGGGGACGGCGGGGGCCGTCGCCCCCCGCAGGGGGGGGGGGGGGGCGTGGCCAGGGGGGCCGCCGCCCCCCGCTGCGGGGGGGGGACGGCGGGGGCCGTCGCCCCCCGCAGAGGGGGGCGCGGCCAGGGGGACCGCCCCCCCCCCCCCCCCCCCCCCCCCCCGCAGAGAGGGGGGGCGGCCACGGGGTGGGGGGGGCCGCCGCCCCCCCTGTAGGGGCGGGACGGCGGCGGCCGCCCCCCCTGCAGGGGAGGGCGGCGGCAGGGGCCGCGCCGCCCCCCCTGCAGGGGGTGGGCGGCGGCAGGGTTAGGCCCCCCCATGGGGGGGAGGCGTGGCCGGGGGGGATTTTGGTAGTTTTAGGGTTTGATATTTCTAGAAAATTCAAAACCCCTAAAAAAAATTGATTTTTGGGATGGAAAATCCGTCGTTTTCAAGGCGACGATGAATCCCCATGACGATCTTGCGAGATCTAGGGGAGAGGCAATCATACGTATGATTTAAAAACCTTGTTTTTAGAGTTTTTACCTCTATATCCGTCCTCCGGATATAGCGACGGTTGCTCGAAGCCCTACGCGGATGACGACCTTTGATAGAGGAAGCCTTGCACCGCGCTCGTCAATCTCCCGTCTCGCCTTCGCCTTCGCCTTTGCAACGAACGGAAAAAATTTGTGGAAAGCAAAAATTTTAGAGGCTCGTGCTGATAACGTGTTATGAGTCAAGTGTTGAGGGGAGAGCCCTCAAGTCTATATTTATAGCCAAAGGGGAGAATACAAGTGGGTATGGGCCCAACCAATTGGGTTGGCCCAATAACTCATCCAACCCAGTAAATACCCATTCACAACACTATTTTTTATTTTGTTTTCTCTGTTTTTCATTTTAAAGAAGATTATATCTTGCCAAGCTAATATATCTTCAACAAATTTCCTCCAAGAGAGCATTAATGGGAAGAACATGATCGGCTTTTCCTATTTTACTTTCTTGAAAGTACACATGTCTATAGATCAGCATGGATACATCGACAAGTTATGCGACCTGTGTCATCTCTTCTCTGTTATGCCAAGTCAGTATGCTTGGTTGTGATGATATCAGCGAGCCATTGATGTCCAGGCCATCTCTGCTCTCTTCGCCAAACTGCTCTGGCCATAGCGGCAAGGCCGCTTTTTCTCTATATCTAATTTGTACAAGGACATGGGGCACGCTCTTCCACATTATCCAACCTCAACCGCCACTACAGTTGAACTTAGGAGATGGTGGGCCATTGAAACATCATTGGGCCGGCACAATGATCACTCGGTTGTTTATCTGAGCGGACATGCCCAAATGTCCAATAAAGCCCACAGCTTCGGTCCAACAGCCCAGAGGCCTTCACGTGAGGCCGACTGTTTCTTCATTTAAGACGACAGCCCAGCTGACTGTTGCGCTTCTTCATTTAAAGCATCAACTCACAATGAAGGCATTCAATGATTGATCGTTAAACTCGTCATCAATGGCGAAATCTCTGGCCAAAAGCAATAAAGCAGTTAAAAAGCTCGGATGTTGCCCTCTAACGTCCCTCAAAAGCAACTGCTTATAAGTAGTCCGGACAGTGGGAAAATGACAATTTTTTAGAACCAAAAAAGTCAGGTGCTCCTATGCTAGTATCTGCTCCACCTAAAATTCTACATTCTATCCATAGCTCGGCGCGATATCTATCGGTTGATCTCCCAACAGATCGGCCATAGTTACCAGGAGAATCCTTTTAGTCATATTTTGTTGAAAATAAATATTTCGTTGGCGTTACAGTCATGCTACTAATTGAAAGGGAGAGAACGAAGAGGAGTGAATCTGGCATAAACTCGTGAACCGAGTTAGATGCAAGCACGGCACGCAAACCCAAACAACGACCCGAAAGGGACACAATTTATGACGGCAGCCGGAACGATCCATCAATGGATTGGTTTCGTCCATCCACTTTCAGGGGATTAGCGTCGAATCGTTGTCAAAGCTTGCAGAGGATGATCAGAATTCTTCCGTGGGACCCACCGGGAGGATAAGCTCGTCTCGACAGGGCATGGGCATTGCTTCTTCATGCCATTGAAGCTCTGATATTGGATCAACCCGAGTTGGTAAGCTCCAGGACCACTGAGCTATTCATTCGTAGGTAGCAACGGAGAGGGCAACAAGCACGTGCAATCTTTGCATCACCAAACACAGCCATCACGATGTTTCGTAGCAACAACTGGGCGTATGATGCACGGAAGGTGTTTTTTCCTGAGATGTTTGGCCCAATAAAGCTGTGGGGCTTATAAAAGATGCCCATGTCACACGACCATCAGCCAGATCGATTTCTAGTTGGAATTGAGTACTTACATGGGGCCCTATCTATTAGGATTCGGTGTTCCTGTTGGGGTTTAGATATGGACGCACGACTCGTCAACCTCCACGCTGGTATAATACTTGACTTTCTACACACACACACACAAGAATGGCATAGTTAGGGATGGCAACGGGTGGGTTTTAGATTGGGTACATTGTACCCCCTATTCGAACTAAGGTTCAAGAATATTTCTACTAGGTACATATCCAATTAGCACTTAGGTATTCAAACCCCACCCAATTTGTTAAAATTCTGGAGTTTTGGACACTTATCATGTGGATTAAAATTAGGGTCGTTGACGAACGAGCATGAACATGGAGCTTGATTTTGGTCATGAACAAAATCCATATGTTTAAGCTCTGTTTGTTTGCTAACCGAGCTCCAAAAATTTGTTCATTAAGCTTCACGAATGAATGCAAACGAACGTAAACGAACATGTGCCGAGCTTGTTCACAAGTAGATCGTGGAACGTTCTGTTCATCAACGGCCCTAATTAAAATATATATACAAGTGAAAAAAATTAATCCAAAAGACGAGAACTAACTCTCCTATTTTATATGAGTAATTAAAAAATATAATCAAAGAGCAATACCAAATAAAATGAGACAAACTTTACTTTATTATTCAACTCTTATGATGATGGCATGCCGACTAATATTTTGGCACCTTACCTGGCCATATTAAACATTTTGCTAAGATTATCAAAAATAAGTGGGTTTGGATACATGTATGTCCTAATCCACACCCGATTAGCTTAAACCTAGGAATTATAAATGCAACCCCGATTCGATAACTTAAATGAATCTAGAGTCACTTTCTAAACCCAAAAGTTTGAGTCGGGTTCAGATGTGGTTAGCTTGTTAGCGACCTCCACTGTTACCCCCAAGATGCAGTGCATAACCACACTGGACCTTTTTAAAGTAAGAGCGTATTAAAGCACAACAGTTTGGACCATGAGCAGTCCAAACCTTAAGATCATATTATAGAGGATAAATGTATATCATGAAAATATAATATTAGAAAATACATAGCAAAGGTATAAACCGAGGGTGCAAATTTCTTTAGAGTTACAACATGTATTTAGATGTTTGAATAAAACCAACGATAAGGACCATTTCAATATCTGATCTGAGCCAATTAGAATCGAAAAAAAAATCATATCTGTTGTGAAGCATCAAATCTTGTGGGGGGGAGACACCAGTCCTTTATTTATAGTAGGGGGGAGAGCGACTTGGATAGGAATACAGTAGATATAATCGCATCCTATGGCTATGATATAATCCCAATACAAACTCTCGTCAACATCCATTTACAACACTCCCCCTTATCCAGTCATGAGTGTGGGCTCTGCTCATGAATACTTCGGGATTCTGAGTGTTTTATGAGTCTCACATGGGGTGGATACTTCAGGATCCTGAGTTAATGAGGTTTGCCTCGTTAAAACCTTTGGCTATGGAAAACCTGTAAGAAAAGACCATAGCTAAGGAAAAAGAGTACAAACTCTCTCTAACTCCCACTGATTTGTACAAGCACTCAGGCTTTCAGATCTCTTAGGCACCTCATACCAATTTTCAGTACAAACTTCCTAAGAGTATATGTAGGAAGAGATTTAGTGAACAAGTTTGTCAGGTTGTTACATGATTGTACTAGTCTGACGTCTATCTTGCCATCTCTTTGTATCTCATGCGTCCAGAAGAATTTTGATGAAATATGATTCGTTCTGTCGCCTTTGATGTAACCACCTCGTAACTGAGCGATGCAAGCAGCGTTGTCCTCGAACATAATAGTAGGTTCAAGATCCCCAGTCTTCAATCCAGTTGTAACCAGGATGTGATGTACAACTGAGCGTAGCCAGACACATTCTCTGCTTGCTTCATGGATGGTGAGGATCTCTTAGTGATTGGATGAGGTCGTCGTCATGGTCTGTTTGACGGATCTCTAGGAAATGGTTGTCCCACCATAGGTAAACACGTACCCTGTCTATGATTTTTTATTGTGGGGATCAGACCTGTAACCTGCATCAGCATAACCAATAAGTGTGGAGGATAATCCATTTTTGTAAAAGAGTCCCAAATCTGTTGACCCTTGGAGGTAGCGCAGAAGGTGCTTAGCCCCAATCCAGTGACGCTGTGTAGGCGTTGTACTGTATCTGGCTAGTAAATTTACTGCAAACGCTATATCAGGATGCGTGCAGTTAGCCAGATATAGAAGTGATCCAATAGCACTCAGATAAGGGACTTTTCTGGACCAAGTATATACTCCCCATCTTCCAGCGGCCTGAATGGGTCTTTATGTGCATCCAGAGATCGTATCACCATGGGTGTACTAAATGGATGATATTGGTCCATATGAAATCTTTGCAACAGTTTCTTTGTATATGTGGTTTGATGTAGCAGGATTCTGTCTTTTAAATGTTCAATCTATAAATCAAGGCAAAATTCCGTTTTGCCTAGGCCTTTCATTTCGAATTCTTTTGTTATGCTTATAGATATCTGAGTGATCTCTTCAGGAGATCCAATGAGGTTCAGAACGTCTACGTAGACTGTAATTATGACGAATCCTTTTCCCTTTGCTCTTATAAAGATGCAAGGGCAGACTTCATTATTGTTGAATCATTGTTGTACAAGGAATTCACTAAGTCCATTGTACCACATTCTTCCCGATTGTTTAAGACCATATAACGATATTTAAAGCTTAACAGAGTATACGTCCCGAGGTCAATCTTTTAATTCAGCAGGCATTGAAAAGCCATAAGGAAGTTTCATATAAATCTCTTTATCGAGATTACAATATAGATATGTGTAATGGCCGTTATTTTTAGGTATGTTTAATTGCATGTGTGCTAGTATTACTTCCGAATTGTCCGAGTATTTTTTATCCGTAGAGTCGACGCGAGCGCGTCTACATTTTTTCACCGTAGTTTAATGTTACTATAGTTATTTTAATTTACTAATTACCTTAGCTAAGTTATTTTAGTAATTACGAATTACGATTACTAATTTATTTTACTAATTACCAATAATTTTTAATCCACCATTAATTACTTTGGTTAATTAGTTAATTAGTTAGTCAAAATTCCTCCCCTCACGTTTTTCTCATTCCAAGCCAGATACATCCCCTACCAAACCTCATTAACTCTAAACCTAATTCTTGACTAATCTCACATCGTTAATGAACCATGTCCCCCTGCCTCTTCCTACTTCAAGGATCAACCCTGCAACGTTTATCAGCCACCCCCTCCTCCATACACGACGATCAACCACCACAACCTCCTTCCACCAGCAAACACCAAATCATCACCATCCCTCTCCCCCAAATCAGCCACCACCATCAACCCCTTCACCATCAGCAACCTCTTACAATCTAAAAGAAATCAACCCAAAAATCAAAACAAAAATTGGCAAGAGGGAGATAGAGAATTCGGATCTGTACCCTGCAAAATCAACCCTGCAACCCCCAAAGTTTCCCTAAATTACAACATCAAAATCCTTTCTCCTCCACCTCAGATCCACCACCAGGCCCCCCGTTGCCGGAGCTCCCCAGGCCGGCCTCCCCTTGTGTCGCCGCCAGATCCCGAGCCGCGCGCGCAGCCGCTAGCGCAGACCGCCGGCCCCCTCACCCTCGCGCCGCCCCCGGCCTCCCCTAGGCCGCTGACCCCGCCGGAATCCGCCCCCCCGGATCCCGCCGCTCACCGCCCTAGCCGCCTCCGGCCCCGTGCCGCCCTAGCCGCCCAACCGCGTGCGCCCCCTTGGCTCCCCTCCACCTGCAGGCAACGAAGGAAAAAAAGAAGGGAAAGAAAGACAGAACGAAGAAGAAGAGAAGACAGAGAGAAAGAAGGGGAAAGGAGACAGAGAGAGAAAGGTGAGTTGGGTTTTAAGTAGAATAAGTTAATAAAGGAGTTTGGCTTATAATATTATTAGTTATATGATGTGCTGATTAAAAAAAATCTTATAGGTTTCCTTTTATTCCCAGCATATCCTTTTTAATATATTAAAGTAATGTTAAAGTTAAGTTAATAATATAAGTTACTTTATAAAAATTGTGTAGCTAACCCAATTTTTGAACCAGGTACCCCTACCGCTGACACAAACGCGCCTTTAGCTACAAGGCGATTTTTGGTAACTCATCGTACCCTAGCTATGGGGTTTAAAAGCAATATTGATGCATGCCAAAATTAGTTTCTTTTATTGGCAAAGTGTTTCACTTGAACAGTTAGCTAAACTTGATAAGTTGCACCATACCGTAAATTGAACTTGAACTTGATAAGTTAGCTAAACTTGAATTGGACTCTGTGACATGCTTAACCGTTGCTTAACCGTTAACTGAAAGATGTAATTGGATAAGTGAGAATGGTAATTGACTTGTAACCTGCACACACACACACACACACACACACACACACACACACACACACACACACAGGGTTTTTGGGGTAACTTATAATTGTGGAAGTGCGGGAGCGACCAGTCCGATCTTCAGTGGATAGTACCGTTTTGATTGAACCGTATCGTGAATCGTATCGTTTTGTGAATAGTATCGTTATGATTGTACCGTACCGAATTGTTGTAACCTGGGATATCAGGTGGACTCTTGGTTGCACATCGTACTTCCCTTTATAAGTCACGTAGGCTCATGTACAACTAAAAGTCTCGTAACTGGTCTTTTTAAATATTGTTATTGCTGATAGAAGTAGACTGCTATGTTACTTTTCTGCTCTATTGCTCGCACTGTACTTTTTAGTTTGCCATGCTAGTTTTGCCATGCTAGTTTATTGGTTTAAATATCATGCTAGAGTTACTTTGAGTTACGTCTGATCCTAGCGACCCTTCTTTTGTGGTGGTCTCGCCAGATACAGCACATGTTGAGGAAGTTGCACCAGGGACTGCAGACGCTGAGTTTGCTGTAGAATTTGACCAGGAGGACGCTGGTTACTAAGTGTGAGTGTGAGCGTGTTTATTTATTATATGTATCAGAGTGGCTTGCTTGGTGTGTATTTGTATTCTCGAGTTGTATTTCCTTTCATGTACGCTGCTGGTTTGTAATAAGGGTTACACCACTTTCATGTATGAGTATTTTGGCACATTTCTGCAACAGAGCCTGTATTGATCTCATTGGTGCCTAGCAGGACTTGTGCATTTCCAAATATTAACGGGCCCCGAGAGCGGGTCGTTACAATATGTAGTCACAACATCTAATAGATACATATCTAATCCTTCCTTTGCTGTTAAGCTTATTAAAAATCGAAAAGTGATCGAATCCATTAGCGGATAGTATGTTTCTTTATAGTCTGTACCCGGTCTTTGGGAAAATCCATTGCTACAAGCCTTTCTTTGTAGCGTGTGATATCATTATTTTCATTTCTTTTTCTGACGAATACCCATTTGTATCCCACAGGTTTGACACCGACTGGTGTCTGGACTATTTGCCCAAAGACTTTGCATTTCTTAAGCGAGTACAGCTCAGCTTCTATTGCCTCATTCCACTTTGGCCAATCATTTCTTCGTTTGCATTCAGTAACGGAATGTGGATCATGATCATCCTCGCTTTCAGCGACGTGAATGGAAATATGAAACACGAAGTCATCGTTGACGACTATACTCTTTCTGTCCAACACCTCTCATGTACGTACATAATTTAATGATATTTTAGTTTCTCCCGACAGTTCCTCTGCAGTGGATTCTAGGAGGGGTGAGGGTATGGACATGAGCTCATTTCTCTGTGGGGGTATCGTCCTAAGGTCTCCAGTATTTTTCTTTTTCTTGTATTTGTGTCCTTCGAGCCTGGTGGTCTGCCTCTTTTCTGTTGAGGAGCAGCCACTTCTGCTGTATGTGGATTGCATCCATTCTCGGGGATGTCAATCCTAGCTAGAGTATTTGCAGCACGGATGTGTGATCTGACAATCTTCTGGTTGTCAGTAAATGAGTCCGGTAACTGATGAACAGTGTTCTGTATGTGGAGGATCTTCAAGATCTCATCTTCACATTGTCTCGTTACCGGATCATAGTGGGTCAAAGATTTTGTATCCCACGATCTAATTTTCTTCGCTCCAGATTTTTCAGTATCTGGGCCCAATTTGGGGAAACTCGTCTCATCATATTCACAATTTTCAAGACGTGCCTTAAATACGTCCCCCGTTTGGGTTTCTAGGTATCTTATAATTGAGGGTGAGTCAAACCCTACATAGATACATGGGCGACGTTGAGGACCCATTTTTGTCCTCTGTGGTGGTGTAATGGGGATATAAACTGCGCAACCGAATATTATCAAGTGAGATATGTTCGGTGGTATTCCATATGCAGGTTGCATTGGAGAGAGACTCTGACCTCCAGATGGTCTTATTTTTATTAATGATGCAGTATGCAAAATTGCATTTCCCCATGCATCCACCGGCAACTAGGATTTCATTAACAATGGACGTGCAATCCATTGGAGTCTTTTTATCAGTGACTTTGCCAACCCATTTTGGGTATGAACATGTGGCACTGGATGTTTAATTTCTATTCCTGTTGCAAGGCAGTACTCTTGAAATGACAGGGAGATAAATTCCCCAGCAGTATCCAGACGTATTTTCTTTATTTGGTTGTCTGGAAAACATGCATGCAACTTTATTATTTGTGACAGTAGCTTTAGAAAAGCAAAGTTGCGGGTCGATAGTAGACACACATACGAGTATTTTGAGGATGTGTCTATAAGTACCATAAAGTACCGAAATGACTCACTTGAGGTGTGGATAGGTCCACATATATCTCCTTGTATTCTTTCGAGGAAGCTTGGAGATTCAATATCCACTTTTAATGGTGATGGCCTTGTTATTAATTTCCTCGTGAAGCATGGGATGCAAGGAATTCTCCCTTCAGAAGATCTTCTGATTCTTCAAGTCATGCCCATAAGATTGAGATAAGATGCGGTGCATAATCACTGATTCAGGATGGCCAAGTCTATCATGCATGCCAAAGTAAAAACTTGGCTTATGTCGGGCACTTCAGGTGCTCCATTAAATTAGCTTCGTCTCTCCGAATCTTTGTATGGTAGAGGCCTGATGAAAGGCTCTCAAAACGTTCAAGTATGGATTTTACTCCTCTTTCTTGAGACGTTACATACAGAAGTTCTTTTTCGTTTATATTTGCTGTTTCCAGATGAAATCCGTTTAAATGGATGTCCTTGAAACTTAGTAAGTTTCTATTGGAATTCGGAGAGAATAGTACATCCTTTATGTTATTTCTGTTCCATTTGGGAGCAACAAAGTTGCGTTCCCAGAACCTTCAATGATATTTGATGGCCCTGAAATTGTATTTACAGGGCTTTTATATGGTATAATGCTATGAAAATAACATTTATTTTGAAGGATCGTATGTGTCGAAGCACTGTCTACTGAGCAGTCATGAGAGCGGTCCATCTATAAAAAGATGAATAAGCACATTTACTTTTAAGGAACATAATCAAATTTTATTCAAAACAAATTTAAAATATTCAAATAGCTCTCATAACATTTCTTTTTCTCAAAACAAATTTGAAGATAAGAAAAAAAAAATAGATAATCAAGCATGTCATCTCTTTCGAAGTCGTCAGCTGTGGACTTGACAGGAGCATTTGTGGTCACCAGGTTTGTTTCTGCTTTTCAAAGTCGTCAGCTGTGAACTTGACAGGAGCATTTGTGGTCACCAGGTTTGTTTCAGCTTTCTTTTTCATTTTTTTTATACAATTCCTGGAGATGTTGTGGAGTTCTACACACTGTAGACCAGTGTCCTTCCATGCTACAGTTGGACTTCTGCCTCCCTTCATTTCTTCGATGTTGAACCTGACCTCTGGCCTTTTTGTTCTGTCCCGCATTCTGTGGTCTTTCTTTCCTTTTGTTTTCTTTCTTCTTTTTGGAAGAAGATGCATTGTGAGCTTCTGGGTGGGGGCAATGCCAGGGGTGCATATTGTGAATGGCGAGGAGAAGCTCTCTGTTTTGTTCAGCCATGAGTAAACATGACAGCAGTTCAGAATACTTGGTGAACTTTCATTCACGGTATTGATGCATCAGTATCGCATCCTTTTCGTGGAAAGACGTGCACGTCTTTTCCAGCATGCGATCTTCTGAGACTTTTTCACCACACAACCTCAGACATGAGGTGATACTAAAAAGAGCTGAGTTGTACTCAGCTATGTACTTAAAGTCCTACAGTCTCAGGTTCTCCCACTCATATCGTGCCCTTGGAAGTATAACATCTTTCTAATGTTTATATCTTTCCTCAAGGGCAGTCCACATCTCAAGTGGATCTTCGACCGTAAGGTATTCAGCCTTTAGGGTCTTGTCCGCATGGTGACGAATATAAATAATGATTTGCGCCTTTTCAATGTCAATCGCCTTCCCATCTTTTATCACAGCAGAAATGAGTGACTTAGCCCGTAGGTGAAATTTAACATCGAGCTGCCAGCTCAAGTAATTCCTGCCTGATGCATCCAACACTTTGAAATCGATGCTTGCGATTTTTTCCATTTTATCTACCAGAGCACAAATTTGCATGAATTAATAATACATAAAACATTTTCATGCGGAGGCAATTTTTAAATAAATAAGCTAATTACGTTTATCGGCCAGTCCCACATAAAATAAATAATGTCCAAAGTGTTATAAATCAACTACTGAGGGGAGAGCCCTCAGGTCTATATTTATAGCCAAAGGCGAGAATACAAGTGGGCTTATACAGATATGGGCCCAAACACTTGGGTTGACCCAATAACTCATCCAACCCAGTAAATACACATTCACAACACTCCCCCTTATCCAGCCATAGTTGTGGACCCTGCTCATGAATGCTTCAGGATTCTGAGCCTGTATGGGTCTCACATGGGGTGGATACTTCAGGATCCTGAGTTGGTGAGATTTGCCTCGTTAAAACCTTTGGCTATGGAAAACCCAGTGGGAAAAACCATAGTTAAGGAAAAAGAGTACAAACTCTGCCAAACTCCCCCTGATCTGTACAAGCTCTCAAGCTTTCAGATCTCTTAGGCGTCTCATTCCAATCCTATGTACAAGTTTTCTAAAGGTAGCAGTAGGAAGGGCTTTAGTGAACAAATCTGCCAAATTATCACATGACTGCACTTGTCTGATGTCGATCTTGCCATCTCTCTGTAGCTCGTGCGTCCAGAAGAACTTTGGTGAAATGTGTTTCGTTCTGTCGCCTTTGATGAAGCCACCTCGTAGCTGAGCTATGCAAGCAGCATTGTCCTCAAACATGGTAGTGGGATCGAGGTCTCCAGTCTTCAGTCCGGTCGTAGACAAGATGTGGTGGATGACTGAGCGTAGCCATACGCATTCTCTGCTTGCTTCATGGATGGCAATGATCTCCGAGTGATTGGATGAGGTCGCAGTCAAGGTTTGCTTGATGGATCTCCAGGAAATGGCTGTCCCTCCGTAGGTAAACACGTACCCAGTCTGTGATTTTGCTTTGTGGGGATCAGACAAGTACCCTGCATCAGCATAACCTGCAAGTGTAGAGGATGTTCCATTTTTGTAGAAGAGTCCCAAATCTGTAGACCCTTGGAGGTAGCGCAGAAGGTGCTTTACCCCGGTCCAGTGGCGCTGTGTAGGCACTGCATTGTTTCTGGCAAGCAAATTTACTGCGAACGCTATATCGGGACGCGTGCAGTTTGCCAGATATAGTAGTGCTCCGATGGCACTCAGATAGGGAACTTCCGGACCAAGTATATCCTCCCCCTCTTCCAGCGGTCGGAAGGGGTCTTTATGTGCATCCAGGGATCGTACCACCATAGGTGTACTCAATGGATGGCAATGGTCCATATGGAATCTTTGCAACATTTTCTTCGTATATGTGGTTTGGTGTAATAGGATTCCGTCTTTCTGATGTTCAATCTGTAAGCCAAGGCAGAATTTGGTTTTGCCTAGGTCTTTCATTTCGAATTCTTTTGTTAGGCTTACAGATATCTCAGTGATCTCTTCGGGAGATCCTATGAGATTCAGATCGTCTACGTAGACAGCTATTATCACGAATCCTTTTCCCTTTGTTCTTATGAAGATACAAGGGCAGACTTCATTGTTCGTGAATCCTTGTTGAACAAGGAACTCACTGAGTCTATTATACCACATTCTTCCTGATTGTTTGAGACCATACAATGATCTTTGTAGCTTAACAGAATAGACGTCCCGAGGTCTATCTTTCAGTTCAGCAGGCATTGAAAAGCCATCAGGAAGTTTCATGTAGATCTCCTTGTCGAGATTGCCGTATAGATACGCAGTCACAACATCCATTAGCTGCATATCTAGGCCTTCCTTTGCTGTTAAGCTTATCAGGAATCTGAACGTGATCGCATCCATGACCGGGGAGTATGTTTCGTCATAGTCTATACCCGGTCTTTGGGAAAATCCCTGTGCTACAAGTCTAGCTTTGTAGCGTGCGATCTCATTATTTTCATTTCTTTTTCTGACGAATACCCATTTGTATCCCACAGGTTTGACACCGATAGGTGTCTGGACTATTTGCCCAAAGACTTTTCGTTTCTGAAGCGAGTCCAGCTCGGATTCTATTGCCTGATTCCACTTTGGCCAATCATCTCTACGTTTGCATTCAGCAACGGAGTGTGGTTCATAATCATCATCGCTTCCGGCGACGTGAATGACAATGTGAAACGCGAAGTCATCGTCGACGACTGTACTCTTTCTGTCCAATACCTCCCATGTACGTACATAATTTAGTGATATTTCTGTTTCTCCCGGCAGTTCCTCTGCAGTGGATTCCGGGAGGGGAGAGGGTATGGACACGAGCTCGTTTCTCTGTGGGGGTATCGTCCCAAGGTCTCCAGATATTTTTCTTTTTCTTGGATTTTTATCCTTGGAGCCTGGTGGTCTGCCTCTTTTCTGTTGAGGTGCAGCCACTTCTGCTGCAGGTGGATTGCATCCATCCTTCGGGATGTCAATCCTAGATGGAGTATTCGCAGCAGGGATGTGTGATCTGACAATCTTCTGGTTGTCAGTGAACGAGTCCGGTAATCTATGGACTGTGTCCTGGATGTGTAAGATCTTCCGGATCTCATCATCACATTGTCTTGTTACCGGATCGTAGTGGGTCAAGCTTTTTGTATCCCACGTCAACATTTGCTTTGCACTAGACTTTTCGATGTCTAGGCCCATTTTGGGGAAATATGTCTCATCAAAATTGCAGTCTTCAAGGCGTGCCTTGAAAGCGTCCCCCGTTTGGGGTTCTAGGTATCTTATAATGGAGGGTGAGTCAAACCCTACGTAGATACCTAGGCGACGTTGAGGGCCCATCTTGGTCCTCTGTGGTGGTGCAATGGGGATATAAACTGCGCAGCCGAAGATTCTCAAGTGAGAGATGTTCGGCGGCGTTCCATATGCGAGTTGCATTGGAGATAGACTCTGACCTCCTGAGGGTCTAATTTTTATTAGTGATGCAGCATGCAAAATTGCATGTCCCCATGCATCCACCGGCAACTGGGATTTCATCAGCAATGGTCGTGCGATCCATTGGAGTCTTTTAATTAGCGACTCAGCTAACCCATTCTGGGTGTGAACATGTGGCACCGGATGTTCAATTTCTATTCCCGTTGCCTGGCAATATTCTTGGAATGACTGAGAGGTAAATTCCCCCGCATTATCCAGACGTATTTTCTTTATTTGGTTGTCTGGGAAATGCGCCCGCAACTTTATTATTTGTGCCAAAAGCTTTGAAAAAGCTAAGTTGCGGGTTGAAAGTAGACACACATACGAGTATTTTGAAGATGCATCAATCAGTACCATAAAGTACCGAAAAGGCCCGCTAGGGGGGTGGATAGGTCCACATATGTCTCCGTGTATTCTTTCAAGGAAGCTAGGAGACTCGATATCCACTTTAAGTGGTGATGGCCTCGTTATTAATTTACCCTTAAAGCAGTGTACACAAGGGAATTCTCCCTTCTGAAGAATCTTCTGGTTCTTTAGGTTATGCCCATGGGATTGTGCTAGGATGCGGTGCATCATCACAGATCCGGGGTGGCCAAGTCTATCGTGCCAAAGTAAGAATTTGGCCGATGTCGGGCACTTCAGGTGCTCCGTCAGGTTTGCTTCCTCTCTCCGAATTTTTGTATGGTAGAGACCTGATGAGAGGCTCTCAAAACGTTCAAGAATGGTTTTAACTCCATTTTCTTGAGACGTTACATACAGTAATTCATTTTCTTTGACATTTGTTGTTTCCAAGTGGAATCCGTTAAAACGGATATCTTTGAAACTTAGTAAGTTTCTCTTGGAATTCGGAGAGTAAAGTGCATCTTTTATTTTTAGTTCTGTTCCATTGGGGAGCAACAAGGTTGCATTCCCAGAACCTTCAATTATGTCTGATGGCCCTGAAATTGTGTTTACAGGGCTCTTATACGGGATAATGCTATGAAAATAGCATTTGTGTTGAAGGATCGTATGTGTTGACGCGCTGTCTACTAAGCAGTCATGAGAGCATTCCATATAAAAAAATAGATGAGTAAACATTTGCATTCAGAAAAGCTAAATTTTATTCAACAGAATTGAAGATACATAAAATCTCTCATGAAATAAAATGTTCATACAATGAAATGCTAAGATAAATGATAACGGGCTAATCAAGCAGATTGTCTGACTCGAAGTCTTTTGCTGTTAATTTGACTGCATTATTCGCAGCCACCAGGTTTGATTCAGCATTCTTTTTCTTGCTTTCTTTATAAAGCTCCTGGAGATGCAATGGGGTCCTGCACACTCTAGACCAGTGGCCTGTCATGCCACAGATGTGGCACTGGTCTTCCCAGTCCCTCTTGGGTGGGGGTGCATTGTTTTTCTTGTTATCATTCCTGCGCCAGGTGAACTTGCGCTTCCCTTCATTCTTGCGCTGCTGTGGTGGGCCCTTGGCTCTTTTCTGTTGGCCCCCTTTCTGTGGTCTTTCTTTTCTTTTATTGTCCCTCTTCTTTTTGAAGGAAGAGGTATGGTGAGCTTCTGGTAGGGGGACAGTGCCGGGAGGGCGCATATTGTGAGTGGCGAGAAGAAGCTCTCTGTTTTGCTCGGCCATGAGAAGACATGACAGCAGCTCTGAATACTTGGTGAACTTACGTTCACGGTATTGCTGCATAAGTATCACATCCTTTTCATGGAAAGACGTGTACGTCTTCTCCAGTATGCGATCTTCTGAGACTTTTTCACCACACAACTTCAGGCGTGAGGTGATGCTAAAAAGTGCTGAGTTGTACTCAGCAATGGACTTAAAGTCCTGCAGTCTCAGGTTCTCCCACTCATATCTCGCCCTTGGGAGTATAACATCTCTCTGATGTTTATACCTGTCCTCAAGGGCGGTCCATAGCTCAAGTGGATCTTCGACCGTAAGGTACTCAGCCTTTAAGGTCTTGTCCACATGGCGGTGAATATAGATGATGGCTTGCGCCTTCTCTATATCGCTAACATTTTCTTTTTCCGTCACAGCAGTGATGAGGGACTTGGCCCGCAGGTGAAACTTAACATCTAGCTGCCAGCTTAGATAGTTTCTGCCTGATGCATCCAGCACTTCAAAGTCAACGCTTGTAATTTTAGCCATTTATCTAGCAGAGCACAAACATGCATGAATTAATAATCAATCAGAAAGAACATTTTCATGTGGGAGCAATATTGAATGAAAAACTAAACGTGTGGATCGGCCAGTCCCACAAGAAAGAGTCCAAGAGTCCACAGTCCAAATTATACAAATTTGCAGCTTGAATAAAATGAAAATACAACTTTGGAAACCCCGTGGGTCCCATTTTAATATCTTCGTCTTCAAGCGTAGCTTCCGACTCCTTGGAAGTTGGTCTTCTTTCTTTGACATTTACATAAATTCCTCACTACAATTTCTCTCAAAAATAAAAGAAAAGTGCGGGAAATAAACTGTGGGACTAAACGGCTGATCCAAAAACCACATTTAGCAATTCATGCAAGAATATTGTGCTCATCAACATTTTCATCCACAGACATCACAGGCAGTTTATTCATATGAGGATAAAGCGATATTTAATCACTTAATAATTATTGGACCACTGGGCAACGTCATACACCGTTAGGTTAGGTAACTAACGGCAGAGCGGTCGCAGGATCTTCCTAATTATTAAGTTTTTAAATAAAATGTACAACCACGCAAATAATATCCACATAATTTTGCCAGAGATGTAAAGCATGTAAAAGAGATTACGATGCATAGGTTGTAAAGTAAATGGGTTTAATCAATTAAATTGATTAAGAGCCCAAAATTAACATTTTCTTTGTCAGAGCGAAAAGTCTCCCTCGTCATCCCAAAAAGTCCCCCAAAAAATCCCCAAAACGCCCTTGTCTGCCCGATATTTGTCCCGTAATTTACCGTGATTTTTCACGAATATTTTGCCTTTGAATCCCCATTTTAAATTAATTTTTAGGCTAATAGGTTACCTTTTGAGGCAAATTTATAGCCCTTTGCCTCCCCCCAAAATTTTTTTTTTTTCAGATAAACCAGTCTGCGGGTCTGAAGCCCGCAATCGACCTATGGGCTTCAGGCCCATAGGCCTTTTTTTGATGAAAATCTGTGGGCCTGAAGCCCGCAGATCTACTGTGGGCTTCAGGCCCACAGATCTGGATTTTTTTTTTGGGAAATCTGAGGGCCTGAAGCCCACAGATCTGCTGTGGGCTTCAGGCCCACAGATCTGAATAATATTTTTTTTTGTGTTGAATTCTGTGGGCCTGAAGCCCACAGATCTGCTGTGGGCTTCAGGCCCACATCTCTGCGTTTTTTTCGGTTTAGGGTTTTGCAGAGGGTGGGGGGGCCGCCGCCGCCGCCCCCTTGCACGGGAGGCGCGGCGGGGGCCGCCGCCCCCCGCTGCGGGGGGGAGCGACGGGCCCCCCCCCCCCCCCCCGCAGAGGGGGGCGTGGCCAGGGGGCCGCCGCCCCCCGCTGCGGGGGGGAGCGGCGGGGGCCGCCGCCCCCCCCCCCCCCACCCCCGCAGAGGGGGGGGCGGCCTGGCCCCCCCCCCCCCCCCCCCCGCAGAGGGGGAAGCGGCCAGGGGGCCGCCGCCCCCCTCTGCTGGGGGGACGGCGGGCGCGGGGGCCGCCGCCCCCCTCTGCGGGGGGGAGCGGCGGGGGCCGCCCCCCCTGTAGAGGGGGGGCGGCCACGGGGGCCGCCGCCCCCCCTGCAGGGGCGGGGCGGCGGCGGCCGCCCCCCTGCAGGGGAGGGCGACGGCAGGGGCCGCGCCGCCCCCCTGCAGGGGGAGTGCGGCGGCGGCAGCCCCCCCATGGGGTGGACGGCGTGGCAGGGGGGGATTTAGGGTTGATTTAGGGTTTGGTATTTACAGAAAATCCAAAAACCCTAAAAAAAATTGATTTTTGGGATGGAAAATCCGTCGTTTTCAAGGCGACGATGAATCCCCATGACGATCTTGCGAGATCTAGGGGAGGGGCAATCATACGTATGATTAAAAGTATCGTTTTTAGTATTTTTACCTCTATATCCGTCCTCCGGATATAGCGACGGTTGCTCGAAGCCCTACGCGGATGACGACCCTTGATGGAGGAAGCCTTGCACCGCGCTCGTGGATCTCCCGTCTCGCCTTCGCCTTCGCCTTCGCAACGAACGGAAAAAATTTGTGGGAAGAAAATTTTTTTTAGAGTCTCGTGCTGATAACGTGTTATAAATCAACTACTGAGGGGAGAGCCCTCAGGTCTATATTTATAGCCAAAGGGGAGAATACAAGTGGGCTTATACAGATATGGGCCCAAACACTTGGGTTGGCCCAATAACTCATCCAACCCAGTAAATACACATTCACAACACAAAGTCAATATTACAGTCTATATTACACAAATGAAAGCGAAAAATTACAACTTTGGAAACCTCATGGGTCCCATTTTTAAATTCTTCAGCTTCAAGAGTGGCCTCCGCCTCCATGGAAAGTAGTCATCGGTCTTGGACATTACATAATTTTCTCGCTACAATTTTTCTCAAAAAGAAAAGAAAAATGCAGGAAAAGTAAAATGTGGGACTAAACGGTCAATCCAAAACCACAATTAGTCATCCATGCAAAAATTTGTGCTCATTCAACATTTTTATAACACATCACAGGCATCACAGATTCAAAATAGGATAAACATAATAATTTAAAATACTTAATAATTATTCAGACCACTGGGTGATGTCATATACCGTTAGGTTAGGTGACTAACGACAGAGCGGTCGTAGGATCTTTATAATTATTAAGTTAATGCCGCACAACTTAGCGTAAGTTTATCCCAGAAAATGAGCCATAATATGTGATGCAATGCATATAAGTATGAGCCTAAAGAGGTATCATAATATGCAATATGCTGTGTATTATGAGCTAGTTCAAAATAATTTGAAAAGTGCCCAAATTACTTATTCTTCATGAAAAAGGAAATAGTTTTCCTTTTTATAACCCCATATAATCCCCTTAAGTTCCCAACATTTTTCCCCCATGAAGCCCCATATATCCCCAAATATTCCCCCAAAAGCCCCCATTTTAATCCTCGATTTTATCAAATTTTGCTGTAATTTTTAGGGCCCCCATAAACCATTTTATTCGTTTTCTTCCCCTTCCCCCTTTTCTTTTCTTTTTTTAAAGGTGATCTGGCCTTTGGGCTTGAGGCCCGCAATGCAACTGCAGGCTTCAGGCCCGCAGTTTGATCTCTTAATTTTTTTGAAAAAAAGAGTAGACATGTGGGCCTGAGGCGCACAGCTTGGCTATGGGCTTCAGGCCCGCAGAGTTTATTTTTTTTCGAAATGTTGGAGCCTTCGGCCTTAAGAGAGATATGTGGGAAAGTGGGGGCAGCGGCTACGGTTTTCCGCTGCCGCCCCCTTCGGCGCACTGAGCGACGGGACCGCTCATGGCAGAAGGGGGAGGGGATCGTCACACCACCTTCGGGGTGGAGCGTAGTCGGTGCCGTCGTCGAGGCGAGGCGGGGGTTTCAGGTCCGCCTTCGGGGCGGATGTCTATGTCGACGCCGCCATTAAGGTATGCGAGAGGAGTGGGCTTTACCACCTACAGGGCAGTTTACCGGATGGCGACCTTGAAGGCAAGCAAAAAAAGAGGGGAACCGCCCGCCGCGGTGTCTTGGCTAAGGGGGCCGCCTGTCGTGAAGTAGGGTGGAGGGGGCTGGCTCCACCTTTGGGGCAGAGCGAGGGGGACGTCGACAGCACCGCTTGCAGGGCAGGCGCAATGGGAGGGGGTGGCGGCACTGCCTGTAGTGCGGGCGGGTGCCCTAGATGGCCCACAGCGACCGGCGGCAAGGCTGCCAACGGAGCCGTGGGAGGGGTTCGATTTCCAATATTTGTTTTTCTTTGAAATGTATTTAACGATTTCAGATATCATATAAATAAATCAACCCTAAAATAAGGGTTTTAATGATACGGAAACGAGAATCGACGATTAAAAATCGTCGTTTTAGACTATCAACCTAAATTCCACTCCGATCTTGCGAGATCGATGGATAAAAGAATCATGATCATGATTAAAAAATATAATTTTTAAAGATACTATCTCTAGATCCGTCCTCCAGATCTAGGGATGGTTGATGAAGCCTACGCGTGGATCTATCGCCTTTCCTTCCCTTTCACAACGATCGGGTTTTGTGAAAAAATTCTAGTGTCTTGTGCTGATAATATGTTGTGAAGCATCAAATCTGGGGGGAGACCCAGTCCTTTATTTAAGTAGGGGGAGGAGCGTACATGGATAGGGTTACAATAGATATGATATTATCCTATGGATAAGATATAATCCCAATACAAACTCTCGTCAACATCCGTTTACAACAATATCTGCTATTGTTTTAATCCAACAAAGGAGACAAATTTTGATGTAATTTAAATAATTTTAAAGACTAATATAAAGATATCAAAAACTAAACAAAATGACTGGAAAGGCAATGCGATTACAAATTGTTACACCATAGTATTCGCCCGGTTAGCTATCAAATCGACGATGGCATCAACCTGTGGAGGTGTTCTATGCATAATAGGATCTTGCACGTGAGGAAAATTGCAATGGTTTGGAATACTAAAAAAATAATACCCCATTATCTATTTGGTATTTTAATCCATTTAAACTCCCGACGATACCGACACACACCCACACTTCTCATTCCTTTTATGTTGTGCGCAAGCACCGCGTCCTGTTCGTGTGGAGGTTTTTTTGCGTCGTGCACCATGTGCACGTGTTAGTTCTAGTCTATATATTAAAAGATAGCTTTACGATTTTTCCATTGTCCCATGTGGCAATGTCACATCGCCACATGGGACAATGGTAAAACCGTAAATTCCTCACCCCACTCAAAAAAATAAAAAAAGAATTCATGCCCACATTCATCCCAATTATGTGCATGTTTGTCCTTGGGTGTTTGCATTTTAGCCCTGTCAGACTCCCTATTTGTATGTTTGTTCTCCTTTTACCCTCGACGATACCGACACACACACACACTTCTCGCTCCTTTTTGGTTGCGGGCATGCACCGTGCCCTGTTCGTAGGGGGTTGCTTTTGCTCCGTACAATTAGTGCACGGGTAATTTCACATGCCCCCCTTATCCCAATTATTTGCATGACTTTCCTTGGTTTCAGACTCCTTATTTGTATGCTTGCTCCACTTTTACTCCCAACGATACTGACACACATCCACACTTCTCGCTCCTTTTCGGTTGTGGGCGTGCACCGTGCCCTGTTCGTAGGGGGTTACTTTTGCTCCATACACTAAGTGCACGGGTAATAAAGAACGAACAATCAATAAATACAAAGAAAGATTTAACGTGGTTCGGCTATAAAACCTAACCCACATCCACACAGAGAAGAGAGATATTCTTATTTCAATTGTGTTACAAGAAGGAGGGTAGCCGCCGATATTTATAAGGCTAGCAAATCTAAACATAGTAACAACTATTAGATTTGTGCTCATCAAATCAACCACACATAGAAAAGATCCAACGGACCCGGTCCTCTCTTCTTTTCAATACTCCCCCTCAAGTTTGTGCGAAAATGTCGATAAAGCCCAACTTGGACAAAATCTCTTGGAATTTAGCTATGGATAAACCTTTGGTGAAGATATCAACCAGTTGTTGATCACTACGAACAAATGGGGTGCAAATAGTATTGGCTTGCACATTCTCTCGCATGAAGTGACAATCTACCTCAAAGTATTTAGTTCTTTCATGAAACACGGGATTTGATGCAATATGAATTGCCGCTTGATTATCACAAAACATCATTGTAGGTCGAGACGTACCATAACCTAAATCATAGAGAATAGCCCGAAGCCAAATTATTTTGCTCGTCGTGGAGGTCATTGCACATATTCTGCTTCCACACTTGATCGAGCTATCACATTTTGATTTTTACTCTTCCAAGCGACTAAATTTCAACCAACAAATGTGCAATAACTGTTGTAGATCTTCTATCAATAGGACATCCAGCCCAATCAGCATCAGTATAAGTAGTAATGTCATTATGTCCATTCTTACGCATCCAAATACCTCTTCCATGTGAGCCCTTTAGATACTGTAATATTCTATTAACTGCATTCATATGATTAACAATTGGAGCATGCATAAATCGGCTTACCAAACTTACAACATATGTAATATCTGGACGAGTGGTAGTAAGATAAATCAGTCGACCAACCAAGCGTTGAAACTTTCCAAAATCCGAATACAACTCACCATCAGCATCAAGCTTTCCACAACTATCAGTAGGCGTATCAGACGGTTTAACACCCATCTTTCCTGTTTCCTTCAATAAGTCAAGAACATACTTCCTCTGATTAAGAAACATACCTTTATCAAAATAGGCAACTTCGAACCCAAGAAAATATTTTAATAATCCCACATCTTGGATAGCAAATCTTTTATGCATTAATGCTTTAAATCATGAGATTTCGGCTTGATCATCACCAGTAATCACAAATCATCTACATACACCAAAACGATAATGATGCCAGACTTACTTCGCTTCACAAATAGTGTTGAATCTGCAGAGCTTCTCTTAAGACCATTCACCATGAGAACCGAACTTAGTTTTGCATACCAGGATCGTGGTGATTGCTTAAACCCATAAATAACTTTTCTTAATTTGCAAGCTACACCAAAAATGGACTCTTGTGGATGTCCAGGTGGAACACTCATATAGACTTCTTCTTCTAGATCTCTATGAATGAAAGCATTTTTACATCCATCTGAAATAGCTTCCAACCATGATTTATTGCTAAGGACATGAGAACTCGAAACATGTTCATTTTGGCAACTGGAGCAAATGTTTCTTTATAATCTTCTCCATACGTCTGAGTAAATCATATATCAACAAGTCTTGCCTTATATCGTTCAATGGTCCCATCGCTCTGGTATTTGATCTTATAAACCAAACGACACCTAACAGACTTCTTTCCAGAAGGTAGCTTAACAATATCCTATGTATGATTCTCATCAAGAGCATGTAACTCTTCCTTCATTGCTTGTCTCCAAACCGGAGAGGAATTAGCATCTCTAAAATTACTCGGCTCAACTTCACATGACAATGCATACAGAAAATCAGAATGTTTTTTGGTAACATTGTTGTATGTTAAATGAGCTTGTATAGGATAGGAGATAGCACTATGATAAGTAATATGGTCTTTCAACATCACAGAAGGACGTTTTTTTCTATCTGAGCATCTTAGAGGTGGATAATCTGCATCAGCTTCAACTATCGAATGTGATTCTTGATCAATGCCAACTGTTGACTGAGCAGTTTCGATATCAATAACATGAGATGGTGTTTCAATGACTGGTGTAGCATCAGAGGACATTTTAACTACTGAATGATCTGCATCAGTCTCAATACTATCATCTGTGGAGCTAATAATCGAAAGAGACACCCAAAAATCAGACATATACTCCCCTGGGAACGACTCCCATACTTATCCTTCCAGTCGAAGAATGGTTCATTTTCAGAAAAACGAACATCTCGAGAGAAAAATATCTTACGAGCGGATCTGTCATAACATATGTAACCTTTCTGCGTAGAAGAATAACCAAAGAACACACACCGAGTTGCTCGAGGGTCTAACTTGTCACGATTAGTAGATGGCCGATGTACATAGTAACCACACCCCAACACTCGCAGATGAGATAGACCATGTTTAGGATCTTGCAAAACTTCCAATGGAGACTTGAAATCAATCACTCTACTAGGCGTACGATTAATTAAGTAAACCGCAGTCAAAACTCTGTGGGACCAATATTTCTTCGGCACATTTATATGATAGGTTAAATCTAGAATTAACCACTTAAAATGTAGAAACTTAAAATGATTCAACTCTAATCATTAACAACCCTAATGAAGAAATCTAAGATCAAAAGATGCTAATAAGAACCTAAAAATTGCTAACAACCAATTAATCAAAGATTGTAACAACTTGAACAATAGGTTAATCAAACTTAGAAATGAAATTGATTCAATAAAATTTAAATATGAAGAATTATCTAAAAATGTTAACTAGTTCAACCAAGGAAAAGAAAATCGTAATAATTTGCTAGCAACTCAACAACTAAGTAATAATAAATATGGATTAAGATATAATCAGATTAGTAACAAACCTAATGAAAAATTAAAAACTAATCATGCTTTTATCAACACTAATTTCACTAAGTAATCCAAACCTAAGAAATCTAATACACTTAATCTTAATCAAGTTAAATCCAATATTAATAAACCAACTAAAGATAAGAAGTCATTAAGAATTTGAGTACCTAAACTAGGATCCTCAAAACTAGTTAATAAATATGTTAAAAACTTTATTGAAGCCATATACCATTCAAAAGACTATAAATACATTAACAATGAGAAATCTAAACCTAAATGGGTTTGGTTAACCAAAGAATAGAAAATTCTTTAACAACCCTAAGTAAGGTATCACAGACTCTACCCTCAAACCATAATATACCTTACATACAAAGTAAAGATAAAACAGGTTAAACCAAGAATGCTTATGCTAGGATTTTCATTAAATATAGCTTACTTAGCGTTCTATCATGGGTAGTTGACTAGGTTATATACTGAAGTCGACTAGTTTTTGGTACTGTTATAGATCATTCAGTATCCTTCCAGTCAGTCAGCTACTGTAAGTTTACTAGTCGACTAGCTCACATGTAGTCGACCAGTAAAGCTTCCGTAGTGGACCAGTTCAGGAATTTTTTCTGACATGTTTCATATTTCAGTTCTATTTTTGCATATATTTTAGTTTTATGATAATATTGAGTTTCTTCTCTTATGAAGAACTTGTCGGGCTAATATTATGGACCTAACTTTTTGTAAGTACCAAGTGCTTAAGATATTTTATTTTAGGTGCCTATGAAAGAGACATGGATATTGGATAATGGGTGCTTAACCCCAAACTATTGAGCTCAATTCAAATGAAGAATGGGAGAACTGTGATGTTTGGAGATGACAAGAAATGGAAGATAATTGGTATCTGTAATGTTGATGACACCTCTAACCCACTTATAGAAATGTTAGCTTATTTAATGGTGTAAAGCATAACTTAATTAGTATTAGTCAATTGTGTGATAGAGGTTACAAAGTAGTTTTTAATAGCGATACATGCCTGATGTATGATAATGATGATGAGAAATTGAATCCCACCCCTAAAGTGGTTTTGATGATGAACACACCAAATGATGTTAGCGTACTAACTACACTACAACTCAAGTATGCAGGTTATGCGACAAACGGTGACTTTACGCATACTCCGAAGAAACTCAACCACACTCGAGACGAAGAAGAATTTGCTAGTTCTACATCAAGCACAAGATGAAGCTCGTGCTCAAGCTTAAATGAAGAAGGAACTCAAATTCAGGAGAAGCAAGCATCTGCCGGATCAGCTTCCCGAAGGTCTTATCTTAGTATAGTGTTGAGTTCTTAGAATTATGTTAAAGCCAAAGTAGATATCACACACACACACAAAATGATTTTGAAAGCAAAATGTTTTTAAATATTTTAAATATATTTTTAAACTCTTGAGAGCAATAAGCCAGTCTATCTATTATTAGTAGTCAACCTCCAATACTGTAATGACCCTAGTGCCCTAAACGTAGGGTATGGCTAAGTTGTGTATTGTGTAGTGTATTGTGGGAGTACACATGTATAGTAAGTGTTAGCATTTGACTTATTTATAATATTAGTGTATGGAGGTATTGTATTAATTGTGTTGTGTTTAAATGTTTTAATTGTAGTATATTAGTATTGATATTGATATGTAAGTAGTGAGTTATGTGTGTGTTATTATTATGTTAGTATGATTATTAATTGGTGATGTTGGTATTATTACTAGTATTACTATTGTTCTTAATAATTAGTATTGCTAGTGATACATCCATTTTGCGAAGGCCCAACAGCATAGGCCCAAAGGCACAGCCCACCAAACGAAGCCCGAAAGATACGAGCCTGGGTGCCCGACCGCCGATCTGTAGCCCATCTGCGTGATCAGGCCCGCCCTGCGAAGTCCCATAGAGGGCCCCCAAATATCAACCCGACCCGGCCCCGATAACGCACGAGTCACCCGCCCACTCCAGCGATAACTGTTCCCCTGATCCCGCTACCACTTAATGGCCGTGATGGGGAGGTGTTGGCATGGCGCAGGGAGCGGCGACGGGGGGGGGGCGGATTGAGGGGGCACGATCGAGGGCGGACGAGCGACGTGGGCCGGGGGCAATCACGGCGGGAGGTCTATAAAAGGGCTGGAAAGACGACTAGACAAGGGACCACATCTCAGGTAACTAAAACCTAAGGTACTCCATCAACGACCTAGTTCCCCCATTCCAAATTCCTTCCTCCCCCGCTCGCGCCGGTAGACGCCGTTCCGATCTCCTCTCGAGTCGAACCGTCTCCGCCGGGCCTCCTCTTTCAGATCACTGTCTGACTTAGGCATCGGAGGGGATTTGGCCGGAACCAAGGTCTGGCCCCCCTGACGAGCGTTCTCATCTGCGCAGGAGGACATCAGATCCACGGGCCGAGGCTTCCCCTCCGCCCCGCGACCGGCCACGTAACCAGCAGGACGATCGAGGCTACCCCTCGTCGTCCGACCGCCAAGGCCGAGCACGTCCGTCCGAGGCCGAGCGTCTCAACCCGGGTCGAGGCTTCCCCTCACCCCCTTGCGACCGAGGATCCCGATTCGGCCCAGCCGACGCGCTCCACGTCGTCTGCAACTCCGACTCGCGTATCGTCTGCACCGACTCGACACACCTGAGGGACCCAAGCGGGCCCCTTGACCACGTTGACCGGGTTGTCCACGGTCAACGCTTTTGTAGTGAGAAAACACTCTGAAACATCTGGCACCGTCTGTGGGAACCGAACTGTCCCACGAAGAAACAAACCACACCTGCAATGGCACGAGCCTGCAATGGAAAGAGACGCATGCCCCCCATCCCGGAAGAGGGGAATGGCGCACCCAACAGCAACCTTGAGGACGCGCCCGACGACAATCGCCCCACCCCCTCAACCGAAGAGGCTGGTGGGTCGGAACTAGCCACGCAGGGGCAGCTCCGCGCCCTGGCCCAAGAGACCAACGCGAGCCTCCAGACGTTGGTCACAACGGTACAGCAGCTCGTCGGCGCTGCGTCGGCCAACGGAGACGTGTTGGGCGACGGCCATCGTTGGGCGGGGGGCCCCCGCTCTTACGGTCCGCTGTGGTCGATGACCACGGGAACCGAAGACCGAACACAGAGCGTCGGTCCGCGTGGTCTGGCTCCCGTCAGGCGAGATCACGCGCCTCCTCCCCTTATCGTGAAAGGAGCAGAAGAGAAACCGAAGGCACGGGGGACGAGTCAGTGACCGCGTCGTCCCGTCGACCACGAACACCCCATCGCAGAAGAAGCGATCGACACCACTCGAGAGACCGATCACAGCGGAGCGGGAGCTCCCACCGGAGGAGCCGGGAACGCCGGGTCAGCCCGACCTCCAGTGTGGCGAGGGCCGTGGAGCCAGCCCCGCCGGCGCCTGTGCCCCTTCCACCGCCGAACGAGCTGGAGGTAGGTGGGTGTCGGACCCCCGGGGGCATCCAAGGAGACCGGTGCCCTCTGTCGAGGAGAATAATCGACGCGCGGGTCCCCTCTCGATTCAAGATCCCGACGCTGGGGAAGTACGACGGGATAGGAGACCCGGGAAACCATGTGATGGACTACGAGGGTGACATGTCCTTCCAAGGAGCCGACGATGACTTGCTCTGCAGGGGCTTCTACTCGACCCTCAGGGGGGCGGCGAGAACCTGGTACCGCAGCCTACCCAGCCGCTCCATCGACAGCTTCGAGGAACTCACCCAGCTGTTCTGCAAACAGTTCATGGCAGGGCGACAGGTAATGCCCGACGCTGAGCATTTGTTCAACATAGTGCAGGGCCCGACCGAGCCGCTCCATCAGTTTATGCGTCACTTCAACGCGGAACGGCTGAACGTGAACAGCCCCCCCGACCTAGTCGTCCAAACGGCCCTAAAGAAAGGACTGCGCCACAGAGGCCTGAAGAAATCTCTGCACAACGATCCCCCAAAGGACCTCCCAGAGATCATGACGAGGGCCGAGCGCTTCATGCTGACCGAAGAGACCTTGGCCATTGAGGCAGGAAAGGCCAGACGGGGGACCAAACGCGGCGATTGCGAGCGCCGCAGCCACGAGGGGTACCGGACCGAGAAGAAGACGAGAAACAGGCAGCGGGGAGAGGGTATCAGGGACGCCACCCCGGACGCCGTCCTCGCTCAAGTGCAAAAGGAAGAGCGCGCCGATCGCCCCCCACCAAAGACAAAAGGAGGGGGGAAGAATGGGGAAAAGTATTGCAAATACCACAAGGACAATGGCCACGACACTGAGGACTGCTGGCACCTAAAGAAGGACATTGAGAAGCTGATGAGCTGAGGGCACGCAAGGAATTTGGCCGACGAGCCGGCCCACGGAGAAGGAACCTCCATGCAACCGGACAAGGGGAAGAAGGTCAACACCATCCAAGGACCCCTCCGCATCATAGAGTGAGCAGTCGAGGCCCCTCCCTCCGATCGCAGCCCAGTCCGGAGGAGGTTATCTAGGTTTACATCCCTCCGTCTAGCCTTGTTTCCTTTTTCATTTTTCTCCAAATGTACTAGTCCAATAGGACCCTTAAGAGTACAAATGCATTCCCTTTTATCTTTTCTTTATCTTCGACGGAATCAACATTTCACTAAGGGTGCATAAGAGTGAAGACCACCGCCTCACCAGATGGGGGGGTCAGACAAAACCAGACCCAAGACGAGGAGCTTCGCCCCTGCCGACCGGCTCCACCGCTCGTAAGTCTGGGGGCTATTCCCCCAGCCAGCACAGACGCCGACCGGTCCTAAGCCAAGGAGCTTTGCCCTCGCCGACCAACTCCCTCGCTCGTAAGTCTGGGGGCAATTCCCCCAGCCAGTGCAGAAGCCAACCGGTCCTAAGCCGAGGAGCTTCGCCCTCGCCGATCGACTCCATCGCTCCTAAGTCTGGGGGCAATTCCCCCAGCCAGCACAGAAGCCAACCGGTCCTAAGCCGAGGAGCTTCGCCCTCGCCTACCGACTCCATCGCTCTTAAGTCTGGGGGCAATTCCCCCAGCCAGCGCGGAAGCCAACCGGTCCTAAGCCGAGGAGCTTCGCCCTCGCCGACCGACTCCTTCGCTCTGGGGGCAATTCCCCCAGCCAGCACGGAAGCCAATCGATCCTAAGCCGAGGAGATTCGCCCTCACCGACTGACTCCTTCGCTCTGGGGGGAAATTCCTCAAGCTAGCGCGGACGCCGACCGGTCTTAAGCCGAGGAGCTTTGCCCTCGCCGACCAACTCCCTCGCTTGTAAGTTCGGGGGGCAATTCCCCCGGCCGGCATGGACTCCGACCAAACCATGGCCGAGGAGCTACACCCCCGCGGACCGACTTCGTTGCTCATAAAACTGGGGCAGCCCCCCTTATCATCAAGGACGTCGACCGACCTGTCCAATCGAGGGGCAAGGGACAATCCCCCGGAGAAAGGAGGGGAGCGACCACCGTCAGCAGAGAAGCCGAGGTCGCAGCAACAAAGCAAAATGCGCGGGAAGTTCAAGTAAGTCCATTTCATTTCCAATAATTAACCAATGTACCGAAGTGTGTCTTATTTACAGGAAATCGAAGCGGGGAAGCCTCCCTACATATAATCCGCCCTCGGCGGACGACAAGACTTGTCACCTATGGAAACTAGGGTAGCGACGGCAGAGCAAAACCTGTCGACCAAGAAACACAAAGTTGCTGGCCTAAGCGAACATCCATGCAACCAGCAATTATTCGCCCCGAAGCCGGGAACCGGTAGCGAAGCCGAAGGAGATTGCGAGGTCCGGGATCCATTTCAAGTAGACTGGGCCAAAGCGAAGCGGATGCTAAAAAATTTGAGGATAAAGACAAGGATGACCTAGGGGGCCGGGCTCGAGAAGACACATCCTCGGGCACCTCGCCCTGCTCGGAGCGAGGGGGATCGACAGGTGGAGGAGCTTACCGGACGCGTTCCGTGCAATCCCGGAAGGAAGACTGGACGACTTCGACGATCCGGGGGCCGATGAGGCCTTCGTATGTACCGAAGGCCTCCTTGAGGACCTCGAAGATCCTCTTCCCCAAAGTCGCGACGACGCCTCTCTCTAACTCCTCCGCAAACCGCGCCACCTGACGCCAATCCGACAGTTCCCTCTGAAGCTCCTCACTCTCCAGGCGGAACGACTCCGTCGCTTCCTCGGTCGACTGTCGAGCGTCCTTCAACTTTCCCTGGAGGTCACCCACTCGTCCCTCTAGCTCGGCCACCCGGAGCTTGAGTTGCCGAGACTCCATCTGGGCCTCCACCTTAGCTACCTCCGCCGCCCCGGCCCGCTCATGGGCCCTCGCAGAGGACTCATCCAGCTCCCTCAAATGGACGGCTCGACGCTGCGACTCAACAGCGAGCGTTGAACCCTAGAAGACAAGACATGAGCCCAAGAAGAGAGCGAAGGAAAGGACAGTAGGATAGCCGAACCTGTTGAAGGATCCAGACCAGGGTGTCTGACACCTTGTCGGCGGGGATCCTCTCGAGGAGACTGCGGTCCCGGGGGAGGACGGAACCCTCGGCGAACTGCTGAGCCAGGGCTCGGTCGACAAACACCGAACTCCCCGGGGTGACCTCGAGGGAGGCCGAGCTGCCCGCCAGTAGGGCACCGATTCCCGATATTGGGGGCGGAGATGCCGCGACGGGGGTGGTTGTTAGGGCCACCTGAAGATACCTGGCAAACACCGTCGGGGGCACGGAGCACGCCGGATCGGAGGGAGCCTCACCTTCCCTCCTCCTCTTCCCCTCGTGAGGCTCAGCAGGCGCCGAAGGGGAGCGTTTCCGCCTCGAGCCACCTCCACCCTCGGGGACAAGAGGGGGCACGTCAAGCGCAAGGGAAGCTGCACCGGACCCGTCGTTGCCCCCCGCCTCTTGGACTGGTGGGGCGGATCCGGCCCTTACGACCCCCCCGGGGAGGAGATCGCCAGAAGAAGAGGCGGGAGGCGCGGCCACCACCTTGCCCACGGAGGGCTCGGCTCGGCGCACCTCCTCCTCAACGGTCCGTCGAGGCGCCCTTCCAGAGGTACTGCCTCGGCTCCGAGTGGCTCCACGACGGATCAGCTCGTCGACATCACGGATGAACTCGCGACCAGCCATTCCTGCAAGGAGAACCGAAATCAGGGTAAGCCACGGGGCAATTCAGGACTAAAAAAGTGACCTACCCGGAGACCACAAGACGGCCTTCAGGAGTAGGTCATCCAACAAGGACCAGATGGACTTCGCTTCCAAGGGGAGGGTCGACAGCTGCGCGGCGGCCGTCTGATCGGCCTCAGAGAGGGCTAGCGTTGGGCGAGGACTGACAGACCCACCCCAACCTGTCAAAATCTGGGCATCCTCCAGGAAGGACACGAAGACATAATCCGAGCTCCAATCCCCCGACCAGCGGGGTAGCCCAATCAGGCATTCCCTCCTCGAGCGGGCTCAGAGGTGCAACCATGACCCTGGGCCGACCGTCTGGATCTGATAAAAGTGGAAGAGAAGGGGGAGAGATGGCTCCAGACCACGGGTGCAGCAGAGCGTCACGAAGCCCGTCAGTACCGCAATCGAGCAGGGGGTGAACTGGCAGAGGGGCACCATGAGATACTCCATGACCTGGATGAAGAAGGGATTGAGCGGGAAATGAAGACCCAGGCAGAACATCTCGACGTAGACGCCGACTTCATTGCTCCTCGGAAGGCAGATCCGCTCATCGATAAAGGGGACTCGAACATCGTACGAGTAGCAGAGATACCTATCTCGGATCTCTGCGGCCGATAGAGGGGGAGTCCTCGACGATGTTCGGAGGATAACCGGAGGTACATTAAGCCGCGCGGCAACCGACGTCGCATCGTCGCCGGCATAGTCCGGGAAGAGCTTCCTCTTCCCTTTATCTTGGAGGAGACGGCTCCCAGAGGAGGAACCAGATCCCACAAGTCGGGGCCCGCCCTGCCTGGACTCCGGAGGATCCCTCGCCCCCTGGATGGAACCACCTATCCTAAGAGCAGCCATGATATGAAAATAAGAAAGGAGTTACCTTTTATCTTTTCGGAGAAGACAAGGAAACGAAGGCGGCGGGAGACTCCGAGTTGTGGAAAGCCTAGAACAGAGGAAAGTGCAAGGAAGAAGTTGGGATCAACACAGCCGGGGATCTTATATACCAGACCCAGGGGCGAATTCGAAACGCCTGACAGGGACACGTGGCAGGCCTCAAGGAGTCGGCGGCGCTTCGAAAACGGCGCCAAGGGAAGTCCAATCGATCCGCCCCATCATGACCTCCAATTATGACGACGCCTCGACTGAAGCACCACTCGGAACCCCAGGAGTCACATCGGTCGAACCGAGCTGGCCAAGGCCGATCGGCCCCACCGATGGGGGCAATTGATACATCCATTTTGCGAAGGCCCAACAGCATAGGCCCAAAGGCACAGCCCACCAAACGAAGCCCGAAAGATACGAGCCTGGGTGCCCGACCGCCGATCTGTAGCCCATCTGCGCGATCAGGCCCGCCCTGCGAAGTCCCATAGAGGGCCCCCAAATATCGACCCGACCCGGCCCCGATAACGCACGAGTCACCCGCCCACTCCAGCGATAACCGTTCCCCTGATCCCGCTACCACTTAATGGCCGTGATGGGGAGGTGCTGGCATGGTGCAGGGAGTGGTGACGGGGGGGCGGATTGAGGGGGCATGATCGAGGGCGGACGAGCGACGTGGGCCGGGTGCAATCACGGCGGGAGGTCTATAAAAGGGCTGGAAAGACGACTAGACAAGGGACCGCATCTCAGGTAACTAAAACCTAAGGTACTCCATCAACGACCTAGTTCCCCCATTCCAAATTCCTTCCTTCCCCGCTCGCGCCAGTAGACGCCGTTCCGATCTCCTCTCGAGTCGAACCGTCTCCGCCGGGCCTCCTCTTTCAGATCACTGTCTGACTTAGGCATCGGAGGGGATTTGGCCGGAACCAAGGTCCGGCCCCCCTGACGAGCGTTCTCATCTGCGCAGGAGGACATCAGATCCACGGGCCGAGGCTTCCCCTCCGCCCCGCGACCGGCCACGTAACCAGCAGGACGATCGAGGCTACCCCTCATCGTCCGACTGCCAAGGCCGAGCACGTCCGTCCGAGGCCGAGCGTCTCAACCCGGGTCGAGGATTCCCCTCGCCCCCTTGCGACTGAGGATCCCGATTCGGCCCAGCCGACGTGCTCCACGTCGTCCGCAACTCCGACTCGCGTATCGTCTGCACCGACTCGACACACCCGAGGGACCCAAGCGGGCCACTTGACCACGTTGACCGGGTTGTCCATGGTCAACGCTTTTGTAGTGAGAAAACACTCTGAAACAGCTAGTAATATTAATTGGGTGTTTAAGCATAATGTTATGGATGCATGTAAATCCTTAGTAATTAGAAGAGGATATGTATTAGGGATGAGTTAGTAAAAAGGGTGGCTTAGTGTGAAAAGGGTTTGGGCTAATGGCATTTTTGTAGTTAGTGGGGGTGTGTGCATAGTAGAAGGGCAAACTTGTAAATAAGCATGGATGTGTGTGTGTGTGTGTGTAAAACAAGATGACATGTGTAAAAGGGTTGGCAAATTGTAATTACTACACTAAGTTAGGGGGCCTAGTTGTAAGGGTAGGTGTGTGCGCATAGAAATGTATTATTTGTGATATGTGAGTGGCATGCGTGGTAATTACACACCAAAGTGTAGGGGCATTTGCATTTCCACTCATACTAGTGGCATCTTTGTAATTAAGATATCAAGTGAGAGGGCAATTATGAAAAGGCTATGAGTAATGTCAAACTTGTAAATATATGGATGATTAGAAGAAATATCTCTCCATTTAATTTTTTCTCATTTTTCTACACCCTTCTCTTTCTTTTCATTCCCTTTTTCTTTTTATTTCCTTTTTCTCCATTTCTTTCCTTATGGAGGGGGGCCCGAAATTTACTCATACACAAAAAAAGAAAGAAAAAAAAAGGGAATGAGAGAAGAGAATGGAGGAGGAGTGATGGATGGAGAGAATTAAGGAGAAGGTTTTAAAGGAAAGAGAAGAAGAGGAAAGGATGAATAAATGGAGTTTAAAGAGGAAGTTTGGAGGAGAAGAATCAAGCTTCATATGAGGCAGGATCACAAACTCCTCCTAACATGTTGTTTGCATGACACTTTAGCATTAAAGTTTGCATCTTTGTTGCAAAAATGCATCTTTTTGTTAAAGTTATCTTCCTTAATAGGTGGATGTATTAAAGCTCTTTCCTTTGTCATGAAATAATCTTAAATATGCAACTTTTCTTAGGCTTTCGTGAAAAGTTAGTATCTTGTAATGGTGGGAGGCTCATTTTGTTGATCCTTTATGAAAGTTGCCATCTTTTGCTTAAGAATGTTAATTCCCTTGTTAATCTTTATGAATTCCCATGTGAGGGTGATACTTTTCTAATGGAGATATGAAAAAGATCATGACTTTATTAGGGAATCATGTGTAAAGTTACCTTTTGTGAAAGTTAATTAGTGGCCATGTTATAGTTGTTGCTTCTAGAATTTGAACGTTAATTAAAGTAGATTAGTAGTCTTGTGGTAAAGTGCATGTGGGAATTTGTTATGGGCAATTGCAAGTTAATGGCTTTCATATCATTGTTACTTATGTATACTCTCTTTGTGAAATCAAGCAAGTTATTCTCTTTTGAGTTAATCATGCAAGGTGCCCTCTTTCAACATGTGGTTAATCTAAAGTTAGTACTTGCATGAAAGAATTGCATATGGCTAAGTTTACTTTAGAAGCATTGTGGATTTGTGGACTGTGGAAGCTGAAACGCTTGAAATGGAGTCATTCTCATGGTTATGGTTATGGTCCATGTGTTCAAATAAAATGGAAATTGAATGGAATGAAGGAGGACAAGAGTGCTCTGCCAATACACTTCCTCTTCATGCAATATGTTGCATTTCGTGCCACATGTTACATTAGATTACACTACCTTAAATAATGTTCCATTTACATTGGATAGCACTAGTAGATGTTGTAGTTGCATGCTTATCCGTTTAATTTCAAGGTATCCTTTATGTTGCATTATTAATGTAGCATGCTTTATGTCCCACTATGCCACCTTAACTTTGCATATTAAGTCCACATGCAATTTTCTAGCATGTTGGTTAAATGCAAGTATAATGTTGTATGCAATTTTAAAGTTGTTTAATTATAATTCTTTTAACATGGTATGCTAGTTTACTTATCTTCAACTTTAATCATGGGGATGACTCGGTCCTCTTAAAGGAGGGTGAGCGACAAACATGGGGTTGGGGGAAACCTGAGTACTAGGTAGGCATATGGGATGCACAGCTGAGTTTGTGGACCACTCCTGACGAGCCCACAGAGGAGGTGAGTAGGTTTGGTTTTGATTGAGTTGGTTGTGTTGGTGAACAGCTTCTTTTGTAAGAGCTTGTCTCGACAAGTCGTAGCATTCCACCCATCTTACCGGGTGAGGTCCATGCCCGTATGTTTACTCGATACCCAGGGTTCCGAAAATAAACGAACAAATTAAATTACATCTTTCCCTGGCACTTAATGTTATTGATGTGCTATCTTCTACTTATATGGCTCTAGTAGTTTCATTGTTGTTACTTGTTGTTACTTGCGTTGTTGTCCCTTCCCATTGCACCCTATTGCATTAATGTGTATGCTCTTACTTTTGTGGTATTACTGTAACCACTTTTCTCATATTCAACGACACACCCAGGTTTCCAAATGACATTTAGTTAAATAAACAAGTTACTTAATTTTGTAGTCCTTTGGAACTTTGCCTCTGTGTTGCACTCGTTGTTGTTTATTTCCTTTGCTCCTTTTATACATTGATGTATTGCCATGCCACGTCCTTGTATCACTTTCACTTGTAGCACTTGTTCCTTCAGTAGTTGCATTTAGGAGTGGCATACTAGTGGGAATTTGGATATCCTACTGTAGTACGCGTTGACATGCTCCAATTTGTGGGTTTCAGGTGCTTGTGAGTTGGAGCTGGGGATGGAGTATTGGTTGTGGAGTCTGAGTTTAGGATTGGGGGGTGAAGGGAGAGGAGAGTGACACATGTACTCTTGGGTTTGTTTCTGGGGTAGTGGTGAGATGTTATATATGTTGATGATGTAGTGGTATAAATATAAACATAGACATGATTAGTTATGTATAATATTAGGTTTCTTCTCTTTGTCTCAGTATTGGCACTGGATGTTTCTGTACTATTTTTTATTTCTGCTTTGTGTTTGGATCTTTGTATGTGGGAACATTACAGGTACTATCCAGCAGTGCGCAGTGGACCTGCTTCGTCTTTGTTGTACTCTCTCTCTCTTCCTTCCACTTTATTTTTCACATCCGCCTCTTCGGGAATACCTAGGACAGATTCGTACTTCCCGGGTATCCTAGGGAGCGGGACGTTACAAATACACCCAGGAGTTGATTACGCCTTTCAACTAGCTGAGTTTCAGAGAAAATTGCTCTGGGAATCGACTACCAGTCAGAAGCAAAAATTCCACTGAAATTCTCTGGGAGTCGACTACCACCTTAAGGGAGTCGACTACCAGCTGTCGTTTTCTAACGACTCTGCTTCCTGATTTCGCTCAATTTCCATATCTGCTTGAGCTGAAAGTCAAATCATTTGAAATTCAAATTCTTCTCTTGAAACCTATAAATATATCCCTTGAGAACATTTCTAGATACAACATCAAGATAATCAAAATTCTCTATTCTCTATTGTGTTAAAATTCTAAAGATCTCTTGTTCTATTTGCTCTCACCGTCATAGCCAATTCTGTTTTAATTTCTGATCTCCAATCTCATTTTAAAGTTATTATTTTTGTGAGATCTAATTTTTGTTTGGCTATTTTTAAAGTTGTTTTTAAAATCCTTGTTCTTAAATTTCTATCCATAAAGGATTTTTGAAAAACAAGCAATCTAAGATCACAAAGAATCATCTTATATTTTTGTGTGATCTTAAGATTGATTTGAATTCTTTTTAGCCACGTAACACATTTGTTATATTTACTTTGGCTATAGAATTCTGGGTGTAATCCAAACCCCACTAATTTTTGTGATGAGTTGGAAACTTGTTTTTAGTAGTGGATTCTCTTTGTTGTAAGGGACGGAAAAATCCCAGACAAGTCTAGGTGGTTGGAAATCCTGGTCAAGGCTAGGTATTTGGAAAATCCTAACGAGTGAAGTTAGGTACTTGTATTGCTAAGGCAATACTGAAAAATCTCGTACCGGATTGGTCGGGGACTGGACGTACCCAAGTTGTGGGGAACCAGGATAAAAATCCTTGTCTTTGCGTTTGCATTTTTTTGTGATTGTCTTATCTCTGCTTAAGCATCTTTTTTGTATGATGACTATTGTATCTCTGGAATTTGGTGTTTATGTTATTGCAAAGTAAACTCATTTATTTCAGCTGTGCATAAAGATCTATACTTGTATTAAGATCATTTGTTTGTAATCTTATCATTATATTATTTCATCTTTCCACATAGTTTTGCTCTTAAACTCTCTGGGAGTCGAATACCACTTTAAAGGAGTCGACTACTTGCTGTGTGGTCACTCTGATAAACATTCTTTATAAGATTACTTTGTTGATTAAGAACCAAGCGTAGCTCACTCTACTTGGTTTCTTAGGCAACATTAGAAGGGTTTTAAATTGTGCTAATCAACGAACGAAATAGTTTTATATTTGTACAACACTATTCAACCCCCCTTCTTGTGTTGTTTACCATCCACAGGATCCAACACTTGGTATCAGAGCAGGGCTCAAAAAGCGATGGCATCAACATCTTTTCATTCTGAAGGACTCAACACCATGCGACCACCAATGTTCAACGGAACGAACTATGCAAGTTGGAAGATCCGTATGAAGACTCACCTAGAGTCACTAGATATCGAGACATGGACCGTCACCAAAGCACCTACATTGCACCTACTGATGTCGAGTTTGGAAAATGGTATGCTGATGACCAAAAGAAAGCCAACCTCAACGCCAAAACAATGAACGCATTATTTTGCACCGTGACAGGTAATGAATTCAATCGTGTCTCTCAATGTGAGACAGCATATCAGATATGGCATACTCTTCAGGTAAGTCATGAGAGAACCGAAAAGGTAAAGGAGTCTTGTATCAATGTTTTGCATTCTAAGTTTGAATCTTTCAAAATGGAAGAAGGAGAGAGTATCACCGATATGAATACTCGTTTTACTAATATCACTAATGAGCTCGCAGTTCTAGTTAAGAAATTATCTGAATATGATCAGGTAATGAAGATACTAAGATCTCTCAGACCCGAATAGAAAGAAAAGACAACAGCCATTCGAGAAGTTCACAACGTGAAGGATCTCACTATTGAAGAGCTGATGGAAAATCTCATGGCATATGAGATAGAACTCGAGGATGACAGGAAGATCGAAGAAAAGCCAAAGAAGAAGAGCCTAGATTTCAAAGCTCAAGAGTAAGACTCCGACTATACCGACAAAGAGGACCATATTGCCTTTGTCTCAAAGAACTTTAAAGATTTATTACAAGTATGGTAAACGTTCATTTCATCCTACTAACAGTATTATTTGTTTTGGCTGCAACAAACCAGGACACGTAAAGAGAGATTGACCCTTGGAGAAGAACAACCGAGACTCCAAAGATCGTGGAAATAACAGAGAGACCAATGAACGAATAAGTGACAGAAGGAACAAATTTCGACGACCGAAGAAGGAAGCTTACGCAGCTTTTGACCAAAATGATATCTCTTCGTCCGATGAATCCTCATCAAATGACAAAGACGAAAGAAGAGAAACAGCCCACATGTGTTTCTTAGCCTCCACGTCATCAAAGGTAAGTACCTTGCATGATTCATCATCTAGTGATAGTGATTCATCATCAAGCGATGATGAAGACATGGACTATATGGAAGCATATAAGGAGCTATGCAAAATGCATGAAAAGCTCATAAAAGTACACAAGAAAACTCTTCAAATAGTTAAGAAAGTGGCTAAAGAAAAAGAAGAGATTATTAAAGAAAATACCATTCTAAAAGAAAAGAATGACTCTTTAAAAAAGGACATTCTTTCTATGAATGAGAAAATTGAAACTTTTAGCAATCTTCTCATATCTGTCAAAGACAAATACGACTCTACGACGAAGATTATTGAAAATTTCAATAAAGGAAAAGAGAAGCTAGATAGTTTAATGAATAACCAAAAAGCTTCACCTAGCAAAACCGGACTGGGATGTGATTCTAATCATACCAAGAAAAGGATTAAGCACACTAGGATGCATCATACTAATCAAAATTATCTGAGCATCTGGATACCAAAGAACTTGACCGATCAAAACCAAAAAAGGTACGCAACTGATTTTTTTTCGCAAAGTTCATTTAAATAAGAATTATAGATACGTTTCTAATGAAAGAACTAAACCATATTGGGTTTGGTTTCCTAAAGACTAACCTCTTGGACTCAATATATAAAGAGTACCACAAACGTTTACATCTACAGGTACTCTAAAACCAATGAGGAGGAACAGAAACTGCTTCAAAAATGACATGCGATGAAAATTGAATTACGTCGCATAATTTTTTATTGAATAAGTATTCATGTTTGCTTATATTTAATTTTCTCATTCCAAATACTTTTAAATGCTTATCATGTTTGCTATAAAAGTTTCTCTGATGCACACACCCTCAGGATGAGAAAACAGCTCAACCCAGCAAAGAGTCGACTACCTCTTTCAGGGAGTCGACTACCAGAGTGTTGTACGAAATTTCTGGATCTGAGTGTTTGATTTTTTTTCTAACTCCTATTGGGTTTCCATTGAGTTATTGGGTTCATATCCAAAGGGTAACTTAAACCCAATAAGCAAAAATGATCTCAATCTTTCATCTCTTGATCTAAGGGCTACACCTCTCAATCTCTTTTCATCTCAAAGTTAAAATCCCCCAAGGTGAAAACCCTATGTAGCCGACTACCCCCTTTTCACCTCTTTTTTTGAAATTTTTTTTGGGGTTTTTGAGTTCTCTTGGGTATTCATCTCCTCTCATCGTCCTCCCAAGAAAATCACTAAGGTAAAATCATCTCTAATCTTCTCTTATCAACTTTTGTTTTATTTACTTCTTGTTATTCTTGCATATCTAGTCTTGTAAATCAAATTTTGTTTTATCTAGATGCCTTTCAAGAAAGTGATAATAAAGAAGAGGAAGGTTACTAATGAATCTCTTACTAAAAAGAAATCATCATACCATATCTTTTCAGAACTACTACCTTTGAGCATTTTGTCAAAATTTCTAATATGCAAATCCTTCATGAGAGGTTTGTCAAAATCAATCATCTTGAAAATTATGGAATTGATAGTATCTTAGAATTTCAAAACTTGGCCAATCTCTTTTCATCTGAAAATATCTATTTATGCTATCCTAGGCTTGTGCATCTTTTCTATGCCAATATGGACTATGATCTTGCTAAGTGTAGATTCATCACTAAGGTCCTAGACTCAAAACTTGCTATAACTGTCAAATATCTATGAGAAGCATTAGGAATTCCCTACACTGGAATGTTATTGGATAACATAGAGATGGTCGATGAGAATATTCTAGGGAAAATGTATTTGCCTGGAAGATGCTTCCAAACAAAACTACCATGTAGCGATCTTCGCTATCCAGGAAGAATTCTAGCAAATATATTGTCGTACAATATTAATCAGAAATCTGGAAGCTGCTCTGTGTTATCTGAGAAGCAAGCTAAGTGCAGTTACGCCATGCTAGGAAACTTTCGTGTAAATTGGGCCAAAGTCATTATGGACTCCATCCTTGCATCTGCTTCTTCTGATAGCCCTCATCTACCTTAGCCCATGGTCATTATCTCACCATCTTGTTTATTGGATATAATATACCTTTGGATAATGAAACCAAAATTCTGGAACCGGCTCGCACCTTTGATGTATATGCTCTTGGCCGAATGAATCTTCATAAAGATCTTGACCAAAATATTCCAGAGGAGAAGCTCGCTGCTGAGGGAGGATCATCATCCTCAAAGAAGAAAGGTAAAGAACCCCACATTTCTGACACAGAAGAAGAAGAAGAAGGCAATGATGGTAAAGAAGAAGATGAAGAACCACCAGCTTACATTGTTGAACTTCAAGATATGCTCTTGAAGAAGATTGGGAAATTGAAGATCTCCCAAGAAAAGGGATTTGAAGTCCTCAACAAAAAGGTGGATGATCTGAAGGACTTTGTGGTGAGGAGCAACAAAATGACGGAGGAGACTCTAAAGTTGATCCTTGGCGAGATCAAAGAATTGAAGAAGAATGGAGGAGCTTCATAAACTAGTTCATTTGGTGTCAAAAACAATGGTTCTCTAAAAATTATACTATGTTATGGTCTATAATAACTATACTATGGTCTGATTGTGCTTATGATTTGATGCCTTATGCAGGCTTTTATCATATTATATCTACATCTACTAGCGCTGTTTTGCAGAAGAATCTTAAAGTACCTTGAAATTTCTCTCCAATTTTTATTGTGTTATGTCTTATGCAGGCCTTTATTTTCTCTCCAATTTTTATTGTTGATAAAGCTTGGTTGATTCTTGGTGAAATATTATATGTCGTTTTTTTATTGATGACAAGGGGGAGAAAGGTGGTGAAATGCAAAAAATAAGAATGGATATTGTTTTGCTTAAATGTGAATGAATATTATTTTGCTAACCGGCTTTGATGCAGGGGAAGTACCGCATCTAAGTAGGGTGAGTAAGTTATTTCATTAAGTCAATATTCATTTAATTTATTTCATTTTTCATTTGGGTGTCATCATCAAAAGGGGGAGAGTGATGGGAAATTGAATCCCAACCCTAAAGTGGTTTTGATGATAAACACACCAAATGATGTTAGTAGCCTAACTATACTACAACTCAAGTGTGTAGGTTATGCGACAAACGGATACTTTACGCATACTCCGAAGAAACTCAACCACACTCGAGACGAAGACGAATTTGCTAGTTCTACATCAAGCACAAGATGAAGCTCGTGCTCAAGCTTAAATGAAGAAGGAACACAAATTCAGGAGAAGCAAGCATCTACCGGATCAGCTTCCTGAAGGTCTTGTCTTAGTATAGTGTGTGAGTTCTTAGGATTATGTTAAAGCCAAAGTAGATATCAAACACACACACTGTAATGGCTCAGAGTGCCATATACGTAGGGTCTATATTTTTGGGTAAAAGTAGGGTGTATATCTGTGTACTATATATTGTGTATATGCTTATATACAAGTGAGTACATATTTGCGTGTACTTTATATGGTTAGTTGTGCAGGCAGTGTGTGCAGTGAACTATGAAGTGGTATAGTAATATTGTATGATTGTGTAGAGTAGTATTGGTAATTAGACTTACTATTTACTAATTGATGCCAATGGTGTATTCTTATTGGTTGCTTACATGGTTGCCCATGGATGCTCGTTGAATGCTTATGTATTAGTAATATAGTGTGTTTAGTAATGTGGGTGTAGTGTACATGCATGTATATGCATGTGTATGTGATGCATGAAGGTGGTTATGTGATGGTATGCGTATGTGTGTGAATGAGTGTGTAGGATTGGTGTAGAGAGCCTAGTGTGAGAAGGGGTTAAGGTTAGTGGCATTCTAGTATTTAATAGGGAGTGTGCGAGGTAGTGGCCTACTTGTAATTAAGTGTGGATGTGTGTAAGGAAAGGTGACATATGGAAGGAATGTCATACTTGTAATTAAGGAAGTAAGTTGGATGGCAATTAGGAAAGAATATGAGTAATGGCAAATTTGTAAATAAGAGGACTCTTGGAAGAAATATCTTTGATTCCTTGAGTCTCCTATGTACCACACTCTTCTCTTCTTTTCTTCCTTTTATTTGGAGAAATGGCAAACTTGTTAATTTAGCGTCTTGACTCTTCTACGTAATTCGTGGCTCTTCTACTCTTTTCTCCCAAATTCTCTTCGTTTCTAAACTCTTCTAAAAATATCTCACTCTCTCCCCAAGATCAGGCCGAATTCATCCCTTCCCCTCGCTCCCTCTTAGACTTTAGGGAGGCAGAGCACCCGTAGGGCTACGCCACCCTCACTCTGCACACACCTGTAGCATTCTTGTTGTCGTTTGGGTGCTGTTGCTCATTCTAGGAGCTTGTGGAGGAGGAGAAGAGAAGGAAGAAGGAGAAGGGCTTGAAGAAGGAGGAGCCATAGGGATTTGGGCTACCCCCTTGTCTCTCATCACCCCTAAGCTAGGATTACATCTCCAACTAGTATTAGAGTTGTTTAGTTTTCTGATTGTCGTTGTTGTCGTCATTGTTGTTTTGTATGGTTTTGTGCGTTGAGCAATTCTGAGTTTTGTATGGTTTTGTGCGTTGAGCAATTCTGAGTTTTGTATGGTTTTGTGCGTTGAGCAATTCTGAGTTTTGTATGGTTTTATGCGTTGAGCAATTCTGAGTTTTGTATGGTTTTACGCGGTGAGTAATCATGAGTTTTATCTAGAATTAAATTCTGGAAAAATTATATTCGTGTAGCCCTTGAAATTATACCCCAAAATCATATAAAATATGCCATATGTTCAATACAGTAATTAGGAGTAAAAAATCCATCTTTACAACTTGTCGGAATTTCATCTAGTCTGGACACAGTTTGGCAAAATGTAGATCAGTCCCTGCACACTCCATAGAAATTGATGATCTTAGTCTCGTTGGAAAGATAACAAGTTTTTATATAATTTCCTTGGTGCACATTTTTGAGATTCTAACTATAACATGTCCGAAATTAGCAATCTTTACAGCTCTTAGAATCTGTCTGAAAAACAGGTTTGATAGGTCTTACCAAACAATTCACCATAAATCACACAGTGGGAATTACCTCTTGAAATTTTAACCGTGACTCCACAACAGATATATCAACAACTCTTAAGAGAAGAAAAATTGATGTTTAATACAAATATTTGGAGCATTATGCCTCTGTTTGGGACTGTTCTATTATTTCCAGAAACTGGGTTGCATGAATGTGTTGTTTTGTGTTCAATTATGGATGTCCATGTTTTGCGGCTTCATTATATGATTGTTACATGATTCATCATTTGTTTATTTTGCCACCTCATGGTTCATAAAGTTTTTAATTTTTATTTATGGTTCAATGTCTTGGTGATTTAATTGGTGGTAACAATGTTAGCCTTCAAGAGGTGTTGATGTAGGGAAAAGAAAGCAAGTTTGGATATGTTCATATTAGGGACACGGAGGTGGAGTGCACGGGCATGGACAAAGTTGCCATGGTAGGAGGCGGGCGTGGGCAACCTCTTGATACCATTAGGTGGCTCCACGTGATAACGGAGTGGGTGCACGATACACTTGCACGCCGGCTCATTCATGGGATCCCATTGCATTGCATCTCATAGCAATTGCTTTGTGTTGCATATGCATCATGGCATCATTGAGCATTATGTGTGACTTGTGGTTATAGATGTGAATGTTGCCTTGTATGTATGATTGTTCCCAAGAATGCGTGAATTGCTTGAGATGGGTGCATATTAGAAAAGTGAGGTGATGAGAATACCCTCTAGAGTCTCGAGTTGGTAGGCCGGTTTGTTTTCATTTGTGGAGCTTAAGTAAGTGGAAACGAGATGGGTTCCAGGTTACTAGTTTCTATTGTTTTACTATTAACACTTAGTTGCTTTTTATAAATGTTGTACCTGTTCCTGTTACCACTTGTACATTATGCTAGTATGTACACCTTGCATGTTGCACGTGCACGCTCCCACATGCTCATAACTATAGTTGTTATTTCCTTTGCTGCAGTAGATGTTTATGCCATGTCATACACTCTGCTTCCTCACGTGCACCTTTTCTACACTTCTTGTAAGGGCTAGTTGGGGTATGGTATTCCTACTGGGTCACGCTTTGACGTACCCCACCGTTGACTTTTCAGGTGTTGGTGTTGGAGCTGGTTGGTGGCTATGAGGTGAAGCAGTGGAGTTCTGTGGATGAGTTAGGTTGGGATGGCGAGGGGAGAGGAGAGTGTGTTTGTATTTTCGGGGTTTTGTTTGGGTAGTGACGAGATGGATGTATGTACAGATGGATGATGTATAAGATATCAGACTTTTCTTTGGGTTTAGTTGTTGTACAGTTTCCCTCTGTGTTTCTTTTTGTGTTTATGTTGTTGGTTGCCTGGTTGTGCTTTGGGAACATTACAGGTACTATCCCAGCAGTGCGCAGTGGACCTGCTTGTGTTTGTATTTTGTATTTCCCTCCGTAACACCCGCTGCTCTGGGAATACCTGGGACAGATTTATACTTCTTGGGTATCCTGGGGAGCGGGGCGTTGCACACACACAAAATGATTTTGAAAGCAAATGTTTTTAAATATTTTAAATATATTTTTAAACTCTTGAGAGCAATAAGCTAGTCTATCTATTATTAGTATTCAACCTCCAATACACCGAGGAGTCGATTACACCTTTCAACTAGCTGAGTTTCAGAGAAAATTGCTCTGGAAGTCGACTACCAGAGGAGAAAGTCGACTACCAGTCAGAAGCAGAAATTCCACTGAAATTCTCTGGGAGTCGACTACCACCTTGAGGGAGTCGACTACCAGCTGTCGTTTTCCAACGACTCTGCTTTCTGAGTTCGCTCAATTTCCATATCTGCTTGAGCTGAAAGTCAAATCATTTGAAATTCAAATTCTTCTCTTGAAACCTATAAATAGACCCCTTGAGATCATTTCTAGATACACCATCAAGACAATCAAAATTCTCTATTCTCTATTGTGCTAAAATTCTAAAGATCTCTTGTTCTATTTGCTATCATCGTCAACTCGCTGATATGAAAGGAGAGAAAAACAACGCAACGCCAAGAGCTCCGTCTATCGATGAACATCGGATAGACTCCGCTCTCTCTTTTTCATCTCGTGCCAGATGCAACAAAAGATTAGTCCTTTTTCCTTCTCGCGAACCACGGGAGCGCCCAGCACCCAGAAGAGCAAAGCTCATTTTCCTTCCAGGGTAAAGCAACGCGTCAAAAAGGGCTGGCCCTCAAAATTCCGGTTCCTTCGCGAACGAAGTTCAGACTATTGTACCTTGACCATACTTAAGCTGACGCCTTTACCCGAAGATCGGAGACAAGACCATTCAATAAAATCTATCATCCCTTCGACGCTCAACAAGCTCATCAAGGAATAAGATTAACTCTCTTGGCCGCATCTCCTTCCTCAAGAACTCAACCATAAGTCCTCTGAGGTAAGGGTTCAAGGAAAGACCCCTTCCCAACCATTTATTATTTTTCTGAGATCTAATTTTTGTTTGGCTATTTTTAAAGTTGTTTTTAAAATCATTGTTCTTAAATTTCTATCTATAAATGATTTTTGAAAAACAAACTATCTAAGATCACAAAGAATCATCTTATATTTTTGTGTGATCTTAAGATTGATTTGAATTCTTTTTAGCCACGTAACACATTTGTTATATTTACTTTGGCTATAGAATTCTTGGTGTAATCCAAACCCCACTAATTTTTGTGGTGAGTTGGAAACTTGTTTTTAGTAGTGGATTCCCTTTATTGTAATCGACGGAAAAATCCTGGACAAGTCTAGGTGGTTGGAAATCCTGGTCAAGGCTAGGTGTTTGGAAAATCCTAACGAGTGAAGTTAGGTACTTGTATTGCTAAGGCAATACTGGAAAATCTCGTACCGGATTGGTCGGGGACTGGACGTACCCAAGTTGTGGGGAACCACGATAAAAATTCTTGTCTTTGCGTTTGCATTTTTTTGTGATTGTATATCTCTGCTTAAGTATCTTATTTTGTATGCTGACTGTTGTATCTCTGTAATTTGTTGTTTATGTTATTGCAAAGTAAACTCATTTATTTCAGCTGTGCATAAAGATCAATACTTGTATTAAGATCATTTGTTTGTAATCTTATCATTATATTATTTCATCTTTCCACAGAGTTTTTACTCTCAAGCTCTCTGGGAGTCGACTACCACTTTAAAGGAGTCGACTACCTGCTGTGTGATCACTCTGTTAAACATTCTTTATAAGATTATTTTGTTGATTAAGAACCAAGCGTAGATCACTCTACTTGGTTTCTTAGGCAATATTAGAAGGTTTTTAAATTGTGCTAATTAACGAACGAAATAGTTTTATATTTGAACAACACTATTCAACCCCCCTTCTAGTGTTGTTTTCCAACCACAGGATCCAACAAATGATATGTGGAGTATCTTAATTAGTGGTAAAAGGAGGAATGATATTTATACTTTGTCCATCCATATTTATGATTCAAAAGTATGTCTAGTAGCTTCCTCTAATGATCCTCTTCTTTGGCATAGAATATTTGGTCATATCAACATTTAAAACATAAGTAAGATATCTAGGAAAGATTTGGTAGATAGTTTACCAAAAATTAATTTTAAACTTGAAAAGATTTGAGATTCTTGTCAGCATGGCAAGTTGCATAAAAATACCTTTGATAGTATTGGTTCTCTTAATTCTCGTATGCCACTAGAATTACTTCATATGGATCTATTTTGACATACTAGAGTAGCATCTCTTAAAAGTAGTAGATATGCTTTTTTATAGTTGATGATTTTCACATTATATGTGTATATTTTTTTAATCAATAATAATGATGCTCTAAGTGAATTTGAAATATTTTTCAAAACAATTCATAGATCACTCTATTTAGAAATTATATCCATCAAGACGGACCATGGTTGATAATTTGAAAAATGATGCTTTTAAATTTGTTTGAAAATTATGGAATCACACACAACTTTGCTTTTCTTAGAGTTGCTCCACAAAATGGAATAGTTGAGAGCATAAATAAAACACTCCAAGAGTGTGCACGAACCTCACGAATTGTAACGACCAGTATTTTAACCGTGCTTTAGTTCGTGTGTATCGGTATTTTCTTTCGGATATCTGGATTACTTTTCATCCGTACGATTCTTGCTACATACGTACGACTCTGCTTCTCCGTTCTTTTACCGTATCGTCGTTAATTAACCATCACGTTTAATTAACAACTTTAATTTAATTATTTTGTTAATTTTTTTACTAATTACTTTTGTTAATTTAATAATTACATTTTATAACTTAATTAATTAATTAACGTCTCATCTTCCAACAAACACATTTGATTTTAGGAGGAGAAGTTTAGCACGGTACATTCTCTCGTTTAGTCAAAGATCATTAAAACAATCCTAATCCTTAACCTAACCTAATTAATTCCCTTTGACGAGTTGAAAATCTGTTGCCTGCTAACTTCTTCTTAAGGCCACATCTTCTTCCCTGCAAGAAAACCCTCCATCAGACAAACCCATCTTCATATCTGCAAAAACCCAACTCGACAAATCCTCTTTCAATTTCAGCAAAATACCCATACACAAAAACCAATTCCTCAACCCAAATTCTCATCCACACCAAGAAATCAAACCAGAATCCAACATCCAAACATCAACCCAATCTGAAAACAAAGATCCAAAAACCCAAATCAAAACAAAACAGCCCCAAAAATCTATTCCCAAACCTGTTTTCCTCAAACAAAAATCAACTGCAAAGTGGAAGCACAAACCCAAAATCTGAAACACAAAAATCTGAAACTTCATTTCAGAATCAACCAAAACTCTCCTCAGATCTTTTCCTTCCTCCTCTTCCCTAGGCCGACCAACCTCACCCCTGTTCGCTGTCGCCCGCCGGAGCAACTGGCCGCCACTACCGCACCTGTAGCCGCCGGCCGCCGCACCCCTGTCGCCCGGAGCCGCCGACTGTGAGCCCTCTCCCCTGCGTGCGTAAGTTCCCCTCCTTGCATCGATTTGCTCTGCTGCGAATGAATTGATCAAATGAAAAAAAGGGAATAAAGATGACAGGCTGTAAGAGTAAAAGAAAGATGATCAGATGAAAAAAAAGGAATAAAGAAGACAGGCTGTAAGAGTAAAAGAAAGAGAAGAGATAGGGTGGGGCATGCCAGATTTAAAAGGGAGAGTGTGTGTGGGTTATATTATTCTAATTGTTAGGGTAGGTATAAGTTGGTAGTGCTATTAAATGATTTTAACCATGTCATTAAATTACTTTAACCACGTCATTATTTAATGTTAAGTAAAATTAAGGTATTGTTAATATTAAAAATTGATGTTAGTTTATTAATGATAAGTTCACCATGTTGATATGATTAAATACTGTTAGTATAATAAAATTTTAAAATAAATAATGTGTACCCTGTTTATATAACCCAATATAACCGCCACCCTAGCCAATGAACCCCATAAAATTAGACGAACCCAATATGAGGGTTATTTTTAATGGTGTGCTTAATTCGCAATAAATCTAATTCGTTAAATTGTTTAACCGAAACAGAGAACCAGTAGTACCAACAAGTAGTACCCGTCCAGACGAACCCACGACAACCAATACCACCGGAAACAGGCAAGTGATACTTGCCATTAATTATTTAGGCCATGTTCTAGGCCAATTTGAGTAGTAGCGTAAAAGAGACTAGGCGATGAAATGATAGTCGCCTAGACGCCCCTACTAGATCTAGCTTGACAACGAAGCTAGATCCGACACCTTTGCCATGCTATCCTTTCATGCTATCATGTCACGTTTACTTTCAATTAACTGTACGCACTTTAACTGCTCATTACCATGTCATGTCATGCATCAAATTGGTCTATCGTGATTGCGTAGCACACGCTACAAAAATTGTAACTATTGAGGCTAGGCACCTGCTTTGCGGGCACAACCCTATGCCAATAACACTTCCTGGCTCGTGATCCAGAAGATGGGGGCCAGTCCATATACACGTGGATGGGTAGGGTTAAACGATCGCTTGAGCATAGAAGTGAGCCCGTACAGCCACTTCAGCCAAAAGACAGAATCTCTGTGCACAAAGTGATAAATCAGTGATTCGTGAATCGTGAAATAGTGAATTGTAGCTTTCTGCTACGACGTGCTTGATTATTATTATCTTGTTCATTTAATTGTTGCACTCTTTTAATGTCATGCCATATCATCATGTTAGAACTGCCAGTTGCATTATTTTATTTGTATCCTTGCACAAAAGTCCTCCGCCCTCTTGGGAGACTTTTGCTGACATGTGCCCTTTTCTCTTTGGATGTCACATGTCAGGCTTTGAGACAGAGCAGGTAGCAGAGAACGAGCAGTTCGTGGACGCTGAGTTTGAGGTCCTTGCAGAGACCGAGTTCGATGACACTGGCGACCAGTCCTAGACTCGTTTGGAGTCTCCCCTTAGTTGTTACTTTTCCTTAGTCGATGTTAGGTTTCGGTGCGTAGCACCTATCTCTTTTAGTTTTATTTCGGCCATGCTTTAGGCCTATTGTTCAGACTTGTACTTTTGTGACTATTCTGTGATGTTGGAATAATTGTTGGATGTTTTGTTGGTGGATGTTTTTTATCTGCTTTATTATTATTGTTGTTTCCTCGCAATGCAAAGACCTGCTACTTTTCGAAATCTTTACAGACGCTTATCAGACTGCAGCTGCACAGCTCCACGTCTGAGCGGACCTCCTCACGTCTCGCCTTCCATATTAGGGAAGCAGGGCGTGGCAGGTTTTAGTGGTGGCCCATGCAGGTCCCTTTGCATCTGCGAAATATCGGAACAACAATAATGATAATAACATCCAATTAATTATTCATAACATTCGAGTCATGTTTAAGTCTAATCTGAACATTTCCTTGTCTTAGATGGCCGGTAGACGCGTTACTCGAGGAGCTGGTAGTGGACCTGGAGCTGGTGGTGGAGCAGGACGTGTTGCGGATGCTGATAGAGAACCCACCATGGCTGAGATGATGAGGATGATGCATCAGATGATGCTGGTTCAACAGGGCATGCTTCAGAATGCCCCTCGCTTCGAGCCGGGAGCGAAGCAGTTTTGGGAGCTGGGCCCGTCATATTTCACTGGGTTAGAAGGATCATTAGCTGCGGATGAATGGATGAAGAACACGGAGGATAATCTGCTTCTCTCGAAGGTTAACCCGGCCGGATGGGTTGACTTGGTAAAGAAGCAACTGAAGGACAATGCCCGTAGTTGGTGGGAGTCAGAAGAGCAGATGTTGGTGAAGCTTATCCCCTGGGCCACTTTCAAGGCGAGATTTAATGAGGAGTATTTCCCTCGAGCTGCCAGGAAAGAGCTGATGCAGCAGTTCATCAATCTGAAGCAAGGAAATCTGACGGTGGATCAGTACCACCAAGAATTCATGAGACTGAGCCGCTTGCGCCAAATTTAGTTTAGACCGCTGAAGATCGAGCTCAGAGATTCTTGCAGGGTTTATCCTTAGAGCTGCAGAGTCTGATGTCCTTTTCGGACTTAGACTCTTACCAGAAGTTGTTGATAGCTACCAAGAGGCAGGAGCTGATTGCCAATCAGAATAAAGGGCAGTATTCAGGTGCTGGGAAGAGGCCTATGGAGCAGGCCGGAGCTGTGGTTAGGCCTGGGTTCAAGCCTAATCAGTCTGTGCAGTTTAAGAGGCCAGGTGGGCCTAGTCAGAAGACGTGCAGTCATTGTGGCAAGACTGGTCATGTGAAGAATCAGTGCAGGAGGCTTCTGGGCCAGTGCCTAGTTTGTGGCGACGCTTCGCATACTTTGAAGGATTGTCCGAATGCTAAGAAGCCGTGGAAGGCACCAGTCGGACTTCAACAGCAGAGAGCTCCGGTAGTCACTGGACGTGGAGCGCCTCTCATTCCCCAGAAGCAGGCTTTCCAGCAGGCCGTTCAGCCTAGGAGGCAAGCCTTCACGATGACTGCAGTAGAGGCGAAGACTGAGGACGAAGTTATTGCAGGTAACCACTATACTAGTCTTCCTTATTTATGCATTATATTTGATTAGTTAGATCCATGTTAATCTAGTTGCATGTTACCCTTAGGTGTCATCTTAGTTTCATCTCACCCGCCCTTGACCCTGTTCGATTCTGAAGCTTCCATGTGCATCCTATCTCGGAAAATTGTAGTCGAACGCTCGATATCCACCTATACACTTCCCAAGTGTTGGAACATTACAACTGGGAATGGTGTAGTGAAGGTTGCACTGGTATGTAGACCATGCCCGTTGTAATTAATGGACACGAATTATATGCTAACTTCATTGTCCACGACCTATCCAACTTTGATGCTATTCTCGGCATTGACTGGTTAGGAGCTTTTTATGCCACGATCAACTGTCACCGGAAGAAAGTGGTGTTCAAAATTCCTGACCACCCAGTGTTCGAGTTTGTCGGCGGAGGATGTTCGCTTGGACCTGTCAAGTTCCGAGCCCAGCCTTACCAATTGACCGTTGCGTCTATGATTGCTGAACCAAAGAAACCTGCAATAGCGAGAGATTTCGAAGATGTCTTCCCTGAAGACATTTCTGGACTGCCGCCCGATCGAGCGTTGGAGTTCGACATCGATCTTATGCTAGGAGCTCAACCAATTTCAAAGGCGTCGTACCGTATGGCTCCTGCAGAATTATAAGAGTTGAGGAAGCAGTTGGAAGAACTACTACAGAAGGGTTTCATTCATTCCAGCGTATCTCCCTGGGGTGCACCCGTCTTGCTGGTAAAGAAGAAGGATGGATCATGGAGAATGTGCATTGATTATCGGGAGTTGAATCAGATCACAATGAAGAACAAGTACCCGATGCCCCGCATTGATGATATCTTCGATCAGCTTGGTGGATCGAGGGTATTTTCGAAGTTGGATCTCCGGAGTGGATACCATCAAGTCAGAGTCAAGAAGGAAGATGTACTCAAGACTGCTTTTCGGACTAAGTACGGGCATTATGAGTTCGTTGTCATGCCGTTTGGTGTGACCAACACTCTTGCCGTGTTCATGAATCTCATGAACCTTATCTTTTACGACTTCCTTGACAAGTTCATGGTGATTTTCATAGACGACATACTGGTGTACTCGAAGAGCGAGGCAGAGCATGCAGAACATCTGAAGATAGTGTTGGAGACGCTACGTCACCATAGACTGTATGCCAAGTACAGCAAATGCGAATTCTGGCTGGATAGAATTACATTTCTTGGGCATGTAGTATCGGGAGCTGGTATCTCAGTGGATCTGGAGAAGGTCAAAGCAGTCAGTGAATGGCCTACACCTCAATCGGCATCAGACATCAGGAGTTTCCTTGGACTGGCTGGATACTATCGCAGATTTATGAAGGATTTCTTGAGGATAGCTGAGCCAATGACGAGAATGACAAGAAAGGATGTTAAATTCAGTTGGTCAGACTCTTGTGAGCAAGCTCTTTCTACCTTGAATGAGAGATTGACTACTGCACCAGTCTTAGCTATTCCGGACAAAAGCGGAGGCTTCGAGATTTTCTGCGACGCATTAGGCAAGGGACTTGGATGCGTTCTGCACCAGGACAATCATGTGGTCGCATATGCTTCGTGACAATTGAAGGTCCATGAGAAGAATTATCCGACCCACGACTTGGAGTTAGCCGCCGTCATCTTTGCACTGAAAATTTGGCGACATTTCTTACTGAGTGAGAAAGTGAAAATTTTCACTAATAAAAAAAGTTTGAAATATATATTCACCCAGAATGAGCTGAATATGAGACAGCGTAGATGGTTGGAATTGATGGCAGACTACGACATCGATCTACAGTATCATCCTAGGAAGGTGAATGTCGTACCGGATGCCTTGAGTCGACTGCCCGAAATGATGATTCTCACAGCTCAGTGGAGATTGCAGCAGGATCTACGAAGGATGGATGTTGAAGCTGTTCTACCGGGAGTCACATCGTCTGTAACAGCCTGTATTTTTCAAACACTTCAAGAACGTATTTAACATATTTTTCGACAATTTTAAAAATCTCTTTATAGTGGTTAGTCAGGAGCTGTATATCAAAATTGATTTCAAAAATTCTTATAAAAATATTTTGAAACACTAGACTTATTATATTGTATTTCAGCAATTTCAGATTTTCTCAAATACTCAAAAACGTTTCGATAAAAATTCATTTTCAATAATTACCGTTTTGGGTCGACGAAATTATTCTCTATTCAAACTTTTTCAAAACGTTTTCAAACTTCTACAGTAGCCTCCTATGAACATTTAAGGCTTCCCACATTAATTTCATAATTTTCTGACATCATTTCAGCCTAGAACCCGCAGACCCGCTTTCAAAACGTTTTGGCCTAAAACTAGTATTTCTGTAGCTCAAATCGCAGAATGGATCTTGTATTCGCGATCCTCGCGACGATACGATCCCGTGTGTATGTTTTTGTAATTTTTCGGACATGTTTTATATCAGGAGCAAAACCGTAATTTCAAACCTATTGTGTTTTGCTTATCACTTTCACTAATGGCCTTTTACCATTACTAATTACTTTTACTAATTGACTTTTACCCCTAATAAAACCTAGATCTACCTCTAATAATCTCCTAACCCTACCCCCACATTAACCAACCGTTTGGGTTGGGTGAGATCCAACGTCTCAACCCCCCAAATTAACTTCCCCATTATTATTATTAGTTTTTATCAAATTTTACCTAACCCTATAAATATTTCACCTGGGCTCTCTCCTTCACACAGTCTCAAATCTCTCTCTCCTTATTCTCGTTTGAAACCCAGGACACCCGCCCCCCTCTCTACGTCTCTCTCTATCTCTCTCATCTTCCCGCTCTCCCTCTCTCACCCTCGCCCACGCCGTCGACGGCGACTCACCGCCGGCCTCCCGACCCCCCTCGCTTCGTCGTCGCCCCCGGAGGAGCTCCGCCCGCCGCCGCCTAGTCCGACGACCCCCCTCGCCCCAGCAAACGCCGACGAGACCCCCGCACTCCGCTGCAGCACACACGGGCCACCACCGCTGCTCCGGCCTCTCTCGACCGCCGCCTCGACGCCCTCCGCCGTCCTCCCCCGGCGACAGACCGAAGCCGCCCCGCTTACGACCGCTCGACCGCCGCCCGCCGTCCGACGAGGCTCCAACCGCCGCCTCCCCGAGTCACCGCCCCGCCGCCTTCGTCACCCCATTCAACCGTCGCCTCTCGGAGCTACAACGACGCCGCCGCTGCCCGCATCCAACGCCGCCGCTTCCGCCTCCACCTGGGCTGCCGCCGTGCTCCCAGTCGCCACCTCCGTCGCCGAGCACAGCCCCTCCGACGAGGGTAAGCGTCGGATGCGTGATTTGCCTCGATGGCAATTCCGTAAATATGGAATTAAATTCGTATTTTCAATTTTAAATAATTATTAATTGGGTTTAATGGTTTTAAATTCATAACTTGATATACATGGGCCAGAAAAATGTGGGGATAGCTCCAGAAAATCAGAAACAACATTCCGGACCCAATGGCTCTGGTCTCATCTTGATCAGACGCCTAGTTTTCCCAGAATTAATTTTTAAGCCAAAAACTTAAATGCGTCTTTTTCACTCTAAAATCCATAACCTGCTATTTTCAAGTGAACTGATATGTGATAAAATTATATGTAATAATAGACTTCGAGACGGCCGTTTTGGCTGTTCATTCAAGTTATTCCGACTAGGATTGCTCCCGAAATAAATTACGGAAGATATGCGTCACTTAAATAATTTGGGTTTTTAAACTAGTTTTGAGTTTCTAAAAATTATAAAAATTATTATAAGCTTCAGAAAAAGATTCCCTCTTGCAGTAAAATTATTTTTATCATGTATATCCTATATAAAAATTTAGAACGCTTTTCATCGCCGTTTTAATCAGTTTTAAAATCAAAACGATCAATTAATTAGATAATAATTAGTGTAGCCGTTAGCTGATAACTTCTTGTATTTGTAGGTACCAATCCTTGCTCTCTAACTCCATCCTCGTCTTGCTACACGATTCCGAAAGAGTAAGTCGCAGTAAATTCTATCATTAGAAATTTAGATAGTGTACTCGTATGAACATAGGACTTGACATCTAGTCTCGGAACAGTTATTGACCTGAACAGATGACTAGAGACATGACTAAATAGTCGCATCAATTGCTACATGACATGCTTGAAAGAAATATTGTAACTGGAAATGTGAGAATAGTAAATGACTCGTAAAACTGCAAGTACGGTAATCTGCACAGACACTGGGTTTTGGGGTAACTTATAATTGCGGAAGTGCGGGAGCGACTAGTCCAGGCCTTGTTGTCATCGTGCGGGTTCTAGCAACCCATAACAGTGCCAGTGACAACCATCACAGATCACAGATCACAGATTATTGCACAGTTCTCAGAGATTGGTTCGCCCGGGTAGCACCCGTGGCAAGAGGGGGACTCTTGGTTGCTTACTGTACTTCCCATTATAAGTCACAAACTAAGCTAGGCACAATTACTCTCATTATTGCTATTGTTATTGCTATCGTCATGGTTATTCTTGTACGTTACTTGCTCAGTCGCCTTTACTTTACTTGTCACCCTTGCATGCTTGACTAGATGTACTTTACTTATCGCACTTGCATGCTTGTCTGTCCCTACTTTACTTCCCGCACTTGTTTACTATAGCTTGCTTCATATTTGTGCACTCCTCTTTTTCTATCGCTAGAATTATGTGACTTACCTTCGGTTCCATTTATGGCACCGGCAGATGAAGACATGATCGAGGAGACTGCCCCAGAGTTTGTGGAGCCTACATTGACCCAGAGGCTGCAGAGTTTTAGTTAATTTTCTATTGGTGTGTGTGTTATACTGTGTATTTACTTTTCCGCGTTCCCTTTCAGCACTTCCTTTATGTATTTGTGAGTGAGAGTGCTGGTTGTTGTTGTACTTTAATTTGGACTGTAATAACGTTTGTACGCTGGTTTGAGTATTGTGGTACATCTCTGAGTTGTGGCTATGTTGATTTCACTGGTAAACTGCGGAACCTGCGAATAAACCAAATAAGTAACGGGCCCCCGAGAGTGGGTTGTTATAAGTTTGGCGGCCCACGCTGGTCCGTGTAAAATACCTCGTGAACAGTATAGTGAAACCAGGATGTATCGTATACGATGCTCGACTAAGCTGATATTTTTTATGGATGCAGGTTCGACACTCGAAAGATGGATTGGAATACCTCGGAGATCCCCAATAGAGTTGACCTATCTAGACTTAATAAAAGCCATGACCAAAACCTAAATTTTGATAGGATTAATTAGTTGTTAATAAAAACCTTTTGTATCGGTGGCACGCATATAAATGGTAATCTTCCTTCAATGGACCATGATACCGGTTAATGTGCTTGGCTAAGTCTGTTGGATCAACCTAGCTAGACTGGGCATAAGTGATCCTGGCTTAGTCACTTCCATGGACGTGTTCGCTGGACCGCAAGGACGTGAATCATGGTTATGTAAAGCCATCGATCTTCATCACTATCACCCTTCCTTCAGCTTGATGAATTTTCGATTGACCTTCTTAGAATCTTTCTATTTCTAGTTTGCTTGAACTCTAGCTACGTAGGATAGTGTTCGAATCTTCGATCATCAGACGTTCGAGTTCGACAACTGAAGCGAATCAAAGGACCACACTGCAAGGGACTGTCCTGAGAGGAAGTCTCAGTCTTCCAACTCTGCCCCGGCCAATGCCCCTGCCAGAAATGCACTGCATCGACCACCACCATCTGCTCAGCAGCGTCAACCACTCCCTCCTCAGCAACAAGTGTACTAGCAGACTCGACGACAGGCGCCACCCCAGAGACGCCAAGCTTATACAATGATGGTAGAAGAAGCCGAGACTACGGACCAAGTAAGCACATGTACGAGATATCTCACTAAGCTACATACTCTATTACTTAGAAATCGTAAGCTTAGACATGATTCTCATCACCGTAGGTACCGTCTTAATAGCCGGTAAACCTGCCCTCACATTGTTCGACTCGGGAGCTACACATTGCTTCTTGACGAGTCGATTCGTCCATACACATGCCATCTCTGTTGAACCTATGACTTCCCGTTGGAATGTCGAGACCGCTGGCGGTTCCCTACCGGTAACCAGGGGATGCCTCCAATGCTCTATTGTGATTTGTGGACGAGATCTTTTGCCGACTTCATGGTGGTAGAGATGCCAACCTTTGATGTTGTTCTTGGGATGAACTGGTTGGGAACATTTCATGCCACCATTGACTGTCGTCAAAGGAGGGTAGAATTCGAAATACCCAACCATCCAAAGTTCGAGTTCCTCAGCGGAAGACGATCAGAAGGACCAGTGGAGTAATGAGCTAGACCCGACACGTAGGCTGTTGCATTGTTACATCCTTCTTGAGCTAGTATTTATTTTCTAACCCCCACTTTTGTCTTGTACCCAATTTTCCATGTGTTTGAATCCTTTTCCCGCCTACCACCCCCCTTCATTATTGCCTTTGTCCTCTTCCTCGCCTCGAGCCCCGTTCCCGCCTAACCTAACCTAAGCTACCCTACCCTATCTTCTACTTTCGGCGCCCCTTTTCAACCCTCACCCCCTTTTTCCTCTTTTAAAACCCCCTCTCCTTCCTCACCAAGACATCCCACAGCTCCCCCCTTCGCCCCAACATCACCTCCACCTCGCCCCTCTCGCCCGAGCTCCTCCGGCCTCACCCGAAACCCCGCCAGCTCCGCTCCATACCGGAGGCCCCCGCCATGTCTCGCAGTCGTCACCGTCGCACCTCGCCGCCTTGGATCGACAGCCGCCGATGGCCCATCAACGACTTTGGGGATTGTTGGGCTTAGCGACAACCCTCGCCACCGCCCTCGCTATTGCCGTGTGGTCGGGATATTGGGAACCCGCCGCTCTTGGTATTCTTTGGAGCTCCTTTTTCTGGTTCTTCCCCCTTGAGCTGCCCCGCTTCGATTCCTTCTTAGGGCCGCTCCTTCGTGTTTGTTGGTTCGTGAGTTTTTGGTCGTTGAATTGCTTAGGGCTGATGGTGATAACCGTAGATGTCGACCAATGGTATTGGGAAGCAGTATCATTGGGGATAAGTATCGGCTTGCTTTTGGCCTTAGGTATTGAGATGAAATGGCAGTCTTGTGCTCGGATTTGGGAGACGGCTAAGATGTTAACTTCTTGTTGGATGTTATGGAGATTGTTGGAAGGAGTAGTAGCAATGATCTTGACCCTTGAGAATTGGCATTATATTTACCTTTTAGTGCCGATCTGGATATTGGCTTGTAATTTGGTAGCATGGCAGATGAAGTCCTTTGTGTTCGGCTGGTTAAGTTGTAACAGCATGGATGCATTTGGATTAGTCCTCACGCATTTGTATGCGATGGCGAAGATTTACTTGGTTAAGACCCAGTATTCATTAATGCCATGAGTTGTAATTTTAAATTTTATGATCTTTATGTTATGTTGTTAAATAAAGCTTGCTACTGACTTATCACCTTAGGTTCCAAGTTCGAACAGATGTCATCATCATAATAGCCCTCATTTTCATGTAATGCCATTATCTTATATTTTGGCTACTTGAAAAGTCGAGATAACTATGCTGATGATACTAGGTCTCGAAACTAGTTACGGAAACTATGGTGATGTCTATAGTATGTATTCATGTATTCATCTCTTGTTTTCTTGATGCTGTGATATTACATTATATTTCATGGTATTAACAACTTATTTTCCTATGTCGTGGTCGTTCGTCAACCCTTCCTTTCAATCGTTTGAATTGCTTAGGCAATTGTCGATCCTCTTAATTCCGAGGACGGAATTATTTTAAGGATGGTAGGATGTAACGGCTTGTATTTTTCAAACACTTCAAGTACGTATTTAACATATTTTTCGACAATTTTAAAAATCTCTTTATAGTGGTTAGTCAGGAGCTGTATATCAAAATTGATTTCAAAAATTCTTATAAAAATATTTTGAAACACTAGACTTATTATATTATATTTCAGCAATTTCAGATTTCCTCAAATGCTCAAAAACACTTTGATAAAAATTCATTTTCAATAATTACCGTTTTGGGTCGACGAAATTATTTTCTATTCAAACTTTTTCAAAACATTTTCAAACTTCTACAGTAGCCTCTTATGATCATTTAGTGCTTCCCACATTAATTTCATAATTTTCTGACATCATTTCAGCCTAGAACCCGTAGACCCGCTTTCAAAACATTTTGGCCTAAAACTAGTATTTCCGTAGCTCAAATCGCAGAATGGATCTTGTATTCGCGGTCCTCGCGACGATACGATCCCGTGGGTATGTTTTTGTAATTTTTCGGACATGTTTTATATCAGGAGCAGAACCGTAATTTCAAACCTATTGTGTTTTGCTTATCACTTTCACTAATGGCCTTTTACCATTACTAATTACTTTTACTAATTGACTTTTACCCCTAATAAAACCTAGATCTACCTCTAATAATCTCCTAACCCTACCCCACATTAACCAACCGTTTGGGTTGGGTGAGATCCAACGTCTCAACCCCCCAAATTAACTTCCCCATTATTATTACTAGTTTTTATCAAATTTTACCTAACCCTATAAATATTTCACCCGGGCTCTCTCCTTCACACAGTCTCAAATCTCTCTCTCCTTATTCTCGTTTGAAACCCAGGACACCCGCCCCCTCTCTCTATGTCTCTCTCTCTATCTCTCTCATCTTCCCGCTCTCCCTCTCTCACCCTCGCCCTCGCCGTCGACGGCGACTCACCGCCGGCCTCCCGACCCCCCTCGCTTCGCCGCCGCCCCCGGAGAAGCTCCGCCCGCCGCCGCCTAGTCCGACGACCCCCCTCGCCCCAGCAAACGCCGACGAGACCCCCGCACTCCGCTGCAGCACACACGGGCCACCGCCGCTACTTCGGCCTCTCTCGACCGTCGCCTCGACGCCCTCCGCCGTCCTCCCCCGGCGACAGACCGAAGCCGCCCCGCCTACGACCGCTCGACCGCCGCCCGCCGTCCGACGAGGCTCCAACCGCCGCCTCCCCGAGTCACCGCCCCGCCGCCTTCGTCACCCCGTTCAACTGTCGCCTCCCGAAGCTACAGCGACGCCGCCGCTGCCCGCATCCAATGCCGCCGCTTTCGCCTCCACCTGGGCCGCCGCCGTGCCCCCAGTCGCCGCCTCCGCCGCCGAGCACAGCCCCTCCGACGAGGGTAAGCGTCGGATGCGTGATTTGCCTCGATGGCAATTCCGTAAATACAAAATTAAATTCGTATTTTCAATTTTAAATAATTATTAATTGGGTTTAATGGTTTTAAATTCATAACTTGATATACATGGGCCAGAAAAATGTGGGGATAGCTCCAAAAAATTAAAAACAACATTCCGGACCCAATGGCGCTGGTCTCATCTTGATCGGACGCCTAGTTTTCCCAGAATTAATTTTTAAGCCAAAAACTTAAATGCGTCTTTTTCACTCTAAAATCCATAACCTGCTATTTTCAAGTGAACTGATATGTGATAAAATTATATGTAATAATAGACTTCGAGAAGGCCATTTTGGCTGTTCATTCAAGTTATTCCGACTAGGATTGCTCCCGAAATAAATTACGGAAGATATGCGTCACTTAAATAATTTGGGTTTTTAAACTAGTTTTGAGTTTCTAAAAATTATAAAAATTATTATAAGCTTCAGAAAAAGATTCCCTCTTGCAGTAAAATTATTTTTATCATGTATAGCCTATATAAAAATTTAGAACGCTTTTCATCGCCGTTTTAATCATTTTTAAAATCAAAACGATCAATTAATTAGATAATAATCAGTGTAACCGTTAGCTGATAACTTCTTGTATTTGTAGGTACCAATCCTTGCTCTCTAACTCCATCCTCGTCTTGCTACACGATTCCGAAAGAGTAAGTCGCAGTAAATTCTATCATTAGAAATTTAGATAGTGTACTCGTATGAACATAGGACTTGACATCTAGTCTCGGAACAGTTATTGACCTGAACAGATGACTAGAGACATGACTAAATAGTCGCATCAATTGCTACATGACATGCTTGAAAGAAATATTGTAACTGGAAATGTGAGAATAGTAAATGACTCGTAAAACTGCAAGTACGGTAATCTGCACAGACACTGGGTTTTGGGGTAACTTATAATTGCGGAAGTGCGGGAGCGACTAGTCCAGGCCTTGTTGTCATCGTGCGGGTTCTAGCAACCCATAACAGTGCCAGTGACAACCATCACAGATCACAGATCACAGATTATTGCACAGTTCTCAGAGATTGGTTCGCCCGGGTAGCACCCGTGGCAAGAGGGGGACTCTTGGTTGCTTACTGTACTTCCCATTATAAGTCACAGACTAGGCTAGGCACAATTACTCTCATTATTGCTATTGTTATTTCTATCGTCATGGTTATTCTTGTACGTTACTTGCTCAGTCGCATTTACTTTACTTGTCACCCTTGCATGCTTGACTAGATGTACTTTACTTATCGCACTTGCATGCTTGTCTGTCCCTACTTTACTTCCCGCACTTGTTTACTACAGCTTGCTCCATATTTGTGCACTCCTCTTTTTCTATCGCTAGAATTATGTGACTTACCTTCGGTTCCATTTATGGCACCGGCAAACGAAGATATGATCGAGGAGACTGCCCCAGAGTTTGTGGAGCCTACATTGACCCAGAGGCTGCAGAGTTTTAGTTACTTTTCTGTTGGTGTGTGTGTTGTACTGTGTATTTACTTTTCCGCGTTCCCTTTCAGCACTTCCTTTATGTATTTGTGAGAGAGAGTGCTGGTTGTTGTTGTACTTTAATTTGGACTGTAATAACGTCTGTACGCTGGTTTGAGTATTGTGGTACATCTCTGAGTTGTGGCTATGCTGATTTCACTAGTAAACTGCGGAACCTGCGAATAAACCAAATAAGTAACGCCCCCCCGAGAGCGGGTCGTTACATCGTCGTTGATGAACATGCAGATTCAATCGATGATCGTGGATCGAATCAAGACTGCTCAAGCGGGAGATGCTAAGTTGAAGAAGATCAGAGAACAAGTCGAAGCAGGACTTCGAACAGATTTTCTGATTCACGCGGATGGATCTTTGAGATATGGTAGTAGGATCTGCGTACCTGCAGGAGATATCAGATAGGAGTTGATGAATGAGGCTCATAGTTCACCTTATTCTATCCATCCTGGAGGTACTAAGATGTACAAGGATTTTCGTCAGAATTTCTGGTGACATGGAATGAAGAGAAGTGTGGCACGGAGCGTTGCCAAGTGCCTCGTGTGTCAGCAAGTGAAGGCTGAACATCATCGCACTGCTGGACTACTACAACCACTGCCGATTCTAGAGTGGAAGTGGCAGCACATCACGATGGACTTCGTGACTGGCTTACCTCGGAGCACCAAGCAGAACGACGCGATCTGGGTCATCGTTGATCGATTGACCAAGTCCGCGCACTTTATACCTTTCGAGTTGGGCAATCTACAGAGATATTAGCAAAGAAGTATATGGAGGTAATGACCAAACTCATGCCTTATTAATTTCCTTCTGGTACAAGTCGTGAGGTGAGTTATGTCGTGTAGGAGATCGTACGCTTGCATGGAGTCCCTGTGAGCATTGTATCAGATCGTGATACGAGGTTCACGTCTCAATTCTGGAAATGTCAGCAGACCAATCTGGGTACCAGTCTGAAGTTCAGTACTGCGTATCACCCACAGACAGATGGCCAGTCAGAGCGTACCATTCAGATCTTGGAGGATATGCTGAGACCATGCATGTTGGATCTCAAGGGTTCATGGGAGGATCATCTGCACCTGGTGGAGTTTTTCTACAATAACAGCTATCAGGCAAGCATTGGCATGGCACCTTTTGCTTCTCTCTACATGAGGAAATGTCGATCGCCACTGAGTTGGGATGACGTCGGTGATAGAGAGCTCTTGGGACCAGAGATGATAGTGGAAGCAGTTAATGTTGTGCGAGATATCAGAGACAAGATTCGGATCGCCCAGGACCGTTATAAGCATTGTGCAGATGCTAAACGACGTCCTTTGGAGTTTCAGCCGGGAGATCATGTGTTCCTGAAAATCTCACCAAATCGAGGAGTGATTCGATTTGGGAAGAGAGGCAAGCTTAGTCCGAGATATATTGGACCCTTCGATGTGCTAGAGCGTGTTGGAGAAGTAGCATATCGCTCAACTTTGCCACCGTCCTTAGAGGGAGTTCATGACGTCTTCCATGTGTCCCAGCTCCGTCGTTATATCAGCGACCCTTCTCATGCTGTAGATTACTCTGAGATTACAGTTCGGCCAGATCTGACGTACGAACAGCAACCTGTGGAGATTCTAGATCGACGTCAGAAAGTCTTCAGAAACAGGACTGTTGATCTAGTCAGAGTGATGTGGCGTCGTGACTCGCCAGGAGAGTCTACCTAGGAGCGGGAAGATGAGACACGAGAGCGTTATCCATATTTGTTCCATACTCTTTAGTTGATAAGAATTCCGATTTTTCTTAAGTTGGATAGAATGTAACGGCCAGTATTTTTAACCGTGCTTTGGTTCATGTGTATCGGTATTTTCTTTCGGACATCTGGATTACTTTTCATCCGTACGCTTCTTGCTACATACGTACGACTCTGCTTCTCCGTTCTTTTACCGTATCGTTGTTAATTAACCATCACGTTTAATTAAAAACTTTAATTTAATTATTTTGTTAATTTTTTACTAATTACTTTTGTTAATTTAATAATTACATTTTATAACTTAATTAATTAATTAATTAACTTCTCATCTTCCAACAAACACGTTTGATTTTAGGAGGAGAAGTTTAGCACGATACATTCTCTCGTTTAGTCAAAGATCATTAAAACAATCCTAATCCTTAACCAAACCTAATTAATTCCCTGTGACGAGTTGAAAATCTGTCGCCTGCTAACTTCTTCTTAAGGCCACATCTTCTTCCCTGCAAGAAAACCCTCCATTAGACAAACACATCTTCATATCTGCAAAAACCCAACTCGGCAAATCCTCTTTCAATTTCAGCAAAATACCCATACACAAAAACCAATTTCTCAACCCAAATTCTCATCCACATCAAGAAATCAAACCAGAATCCAACATCCAAACATCAACCCAATCTGAAAAGAAAGATCCAAAAAACCCAAATCAAAACAAAACAGCCCCAAAAATCTATTCCCAAACCTGTTTTCATCAAACAAAAGTCAACTGCAAAGTGGAAGCACAAACCCAAAATCTGAAACACAAAAATCTGAAACTTCATTTCAGAATCAACCAAAACTCTCCTCAGATCTTCTCCTTCCTCCTCTTCCCTAGGCCAACCAACCTCACCCCTGTGCGTCGCCGCCTGCCAGAGCAACTGGCCGCCGCCGCCGCACCTGTAGCCGCCGGCCGCCGCACCCCTGTCGCCCGGAGCCGCCGGCCGTGAGCCCTCTCCCCTGCGTGCGTTAGTTCTCTTCCTTGCATCGATTTGCTCTGCTGCGAATGAATTGATCAAATGAAAAAAAAGGAATAAAGAAGACAGGCTGTAAGAGTAAAAGAAAGAGATGATCAAATGAAAAAAAAGGAATAAAGAAGACAGGTTGTAAAAGTAAAAGAAAGAGAAGAGATAGGGGTGGGGCATGACAGATTTAAAAGGGAGAGTGTGTGTGGGTTATATTATTTTAATTGTTAGGGTAGGTATAAGTTGGTAGTGCTATTAAATGATTTTAACCATGTCATTAAATTACTTTAACCATGTCATTATTCAATGTTAAGTAAAATTAAGTTGTTGTTAATATTAAAAATTGATGTTAGTTTATTAATGGTAAGTTCACCATGTTGATATGATTAAATACTGTTAGTATAATAAAATTTTAAAATAAATAATATGTACCCTGTTTATATAACCCAATATAACCGCCACCCTAGCCAGTGAACCCCATAAAATTAGATGAACCCAATACGGGGGTTATTTTTATTGGTGTGCTTAATTCGCAATAAATCTAATTCGTTAAATTGTTTAACCGAAACAGAGAACCAGTAGTACCAACACGTAGTACCCGTCCAGACGAACCCACGACAACCAATACCACCGGAAACAGGCAAGTGATACTTACCAGTAATTATTTAGGCCATGTTCTAGGCCAATTTGAGTAGTAGCGTAAAAGAGACTAGGCGATGAAATGATAGTCGCCTAGACGCCCCTACTAGATCTAGCTTGACAACGAAGCTAGATCCGACACCTTTGCCATGCTATCCTTTCATGCTATCATGTCACGTTTACTTTCAATTAACTGTACGCACTTTAACTGCTCATTACCATGTCATGTCATGCATCAAATTGGTCTATCGTGATTGCGTAGCACACGCTACAAAAATTGTAACTATTGAGGCTAGGCACCTGCTTTGCGGGCACAACCCTATGCCAATAACACTTCCTGGCTCGTGATCCAGAAGATGGGGGGCCAGTCCATATACACGTGGAGGGGTAGGGTTAAACGATCGCTTGAGCGTAGAAGTGAGCCCGTACAGCCACTTCAGCCAAAAGACGGAATCTCTGTGCACAAAGTGATAAATCAGTGATTCGTGAATCGTGAAATAGTGAATTGTAGCTTTCTGCTATGACGTGCTTGATTATTATTATCTTGTTCATTTAATTGTTGCACTCTTTTAATGTCATGCCATATCATCATGTTAAAACTGCTAGTTGCATTATTTTATTTGTATCCTTGCACAAAACTCCTCCGCCCTCTTGGGAGACTTTTGCTGACATGTGCCCTTTTCTCTTTGGGTGTCACATGTCAGGCTTTGAGACAGAGCAGGTAGCAGAGGATGAGCAGTTTGTGGACGCTGAGTTTGAGGTCCCTGCAGAGACCGAGTTCGAGGACACTGGTGACCAGTCCTAGACTCGTTTGGAGTCTCCCCTTAGTTGTTACTTTTCCTTAGTCGATGTTAGGTTTCGGTGCATAGCACCTATCTCTTTCAGTTTTATTTCGGCCATGCTTTAGGCCTATTGTTCAGACTTGTACTTTTGTGACTATTCTGTGATGTTGGAATAATTGTTGGATGTTTTGTTGGTGGATGTTTTTTATCTGCTTTATTATTATTGTTGTTTCGTCGCAATGCAAGGACCTGCTACTTTTCGAAATTTTTACAGACGCTTATCAGACTGCAGCTTCACAGCTCCACGTCTGAGCGGACCTCCTCACGTCTCGCCTTCCCTATTAGGGAAGCGGGGCGTGACACGAACCTTGTTATGTGAAATCAACCATTCAAAATACTTTGGGTGGAAGTTGTTTCAACTTCTTGCTATGTTAAAATAGGGTTTTAATTAGACCGCCTTTAACGAAACCCCTTATGAACTAGTTTATCAAAGAGTTCTAGGTGTGTCTTACTTTAGAGTCGTCGGTTATAAATGATATATCTTGAACACCAATGACAGCCTAGATTAGTTTGATTCTAAATCCGATGAAGGGATATTCATTGGTTACCCTTGAGAAGTAAAGCTATACGATCAGTGATCACTCTCAACCGACCTCGCAGGTCGATCTAGCTATATGTCCGGGGTCATCTCTTCATTGTCTCATTAATGCTTGCCATATCCCCCGACCTTAACCACCGTAGCAGTTCAGCTCAAGAGATGGGGGCCATTGATACATTATTATTATCCCGGCCCAAAAGCCCAGTAGGGCCCACAGCTTCGGCCCAATAAGCCCAGAAGCCCTGACGTGTGGCCGACTGTTTCTTCATTTAAGATGATAGCACAGCTAACTGTTAGGCTCCTTCATTTAAAGCGTCAGCTCATAATGAATGCATTCAATTACTGACCGTTAAGCTCATCATCAATGTCGATATCTCAGAAGCAATAAAAGATCGGATGTCACTCTCTAACGTCACTCAAAAGCCACTGCCTATAAACAGTCTCTCAGACAATGAGAGAAGGAACAATTCTCGGACAATAATCTGATAACCAGGTACTCCTACACCGGTATCTGCTCCAACTAAATTTTACATTTCATCCATAGCTCGAACGATAACTGTCGGTCTTCTGCCTGTCTCATGTGTGTGGAACCAGGTCTTTTTCGGTTCCAGCTTAACTGAAGTAGGTAGGGCTGGGTGAGAAAGTGTATTTCCCAACAGATCGGCCATGACTGAAGCATCAGAGGGGATTAGGTCGGAGCCCAGATCCGACCATCTCCAACGAGCTTCTCGTGTTACGAAAAACAGAAGGTAGCTCGGTCATAGCTCGGACTTTGCTCCAACCGCTCGGATTGAGGTCAATTCAGTCCAGGGTTAGCATGCCCAGGGTCCAGTCAACTGCCAATGTCATACTATGTTAACTGCTGATCCAACAATACCAGTGCTGAGAAAACACCCGCGAACAGAAGGTCCACATTTTTTTGAAGTAATTATTGTAAGAATTGCAAATGCAGTAGATACTAGATGTTGAAATATATAGTTTTATTTTCTCATATCCCTAAACCGGGTTTCGGGCGGGTACGGATCCAGTGCGAGGGTTGAACTCTTTTTACACTCCGAACTTAGGCGCATTTTGGGCTCGTCTGGGTCTTGACCCGACGCATACACAGCCCGAAAGCGGAACCAACTTGATAGCCTAAGCCCTCTCTCGCGGAGTTCGACAGTCAGCGGACGTCCTCCTGTTCATCCTCGTCTCTGTTTCCATGGCGACGATTTTACAATTTACCCCTTCAAGAACCCTAATCGTTCCCTCCTCAACAGATGCGAACTTCACCCGAAACCCTAGCTTCATACTTTTCTCTAAAACTCCCGCATTTAAAGTCCAGGTAAATATACGTTTTTTTCCTCCGTCCAATCTCTTTTTAGTCTATAAGTTTCAGTTTTACAGGTAGTTTAGCTCTGTTAAGTTCCAGAATTTATTTTCTTTCGCATTTCCCCCCTCAAAGTTCGAAACTTGGACCTGCTTAACTAGCTCACTTATATATATTTCGATGATCTTCATATTGATCCCTCAAAACTTTGATTTTTTTTCCTAACCTTGTAAATATCTTTATTTTTGGATTATGAGTTCTTATGGTTAACTCCTTGTGCAATTATTTTAGGCTGTGAGCAGCATTCGGAGTGCAAGAGAAGGCAGCACCGCATTTGCAGATAAGGATGCAAATGGTATGTTTCAACAAACAGTTTTTGATAATCTTTTTGCATAATTGTATTAATTATTCAATTATGTAAATAATTTCTTGAGTTGAAAGCATGTGACCCTAACTTGCGTAAGGAATATTATATTGCATCCATGAAGTATGCAAGAACATATTTCAGCAGCTGAAATTTGTAATTCAAGAAAAATAAAACAGTCACAAATTTTTTTCTTTCTTTCTTTAATTTCCCCCAATAATTCTAGAGTGCTGGTCACAGACAAATGCCCACACACATTTCGGCTATGGTGCATTTCCAGCCCCATGGTTAACTGTGTGAATGTCCCCAATACAAAGCATTTTCTTATCCATTGCTTTGATTGCCTTGCTGCTCCATTCAATCTAAAGAACTCTTTGGGATGCATATACGTGTTGATCACCTTAGTATTGGAAGAAAAAACAAGTCTTGAGTTTCATTTTCCTTCGTTTGTGTTCAGCAGAAAGACCGTGGAAGACGTCAGATGCTAGGCTTGTGCTTGAAGATGGTTCCATATGGAGGGCCAAATCGTTTGGTGCTTCAGGAACACAAGTTGGTGAAGTTGTGTTCAATACATCGTTGACAGGGTAAGAACCATCTGATATGTGTGGTTTCTATTGTGAAAAATTGGGGAGACTTATACGGCAACATTTATAACCTAGGTATCAGGAAATTCTAACAGACCCCAGTTATGCTGGCCAGTTTGTCTTAATGACAAATCCTCATATTGGAAACACTGGAGTCAATCCTGGTAAATAAATCATCAAATGCGACTTTACGATCTTCTGCAATTTTCTATAAATTTGTTTCATAATTATTTTGTTTGATTGCATTCCTTTAGATGACGAAGAATCCAATCAATGCTTCCTAGCTGGTCTGGTGATCAGAAGCCTAAGTATCTGGTAGGCTTCAAAGCAATTAGCTATTATACTAGATAGATGATTACTAATGATTCTAGATGCTCAAACATCAGCTTTTCTCTTTATTTACTGTCATTTTCTTGAATACCATTTAATCAGCACTTCAAACTGGCGCTGCACAGAAAATCTAGGTGATTACTTGGCAAAAAGGAATATCATGGGCATATGTAGGTGATTGTATGCTGCTGCTTCACTCTTTTCTTGGTTATATAGAATCCTCAGTATCTTGATTTGCCTTTAATTTTCATTGGAGCAGATGATCTGGATACACGTGCAATAACACGTAGATTAAGGCAAGATGGTAGCCTTATTGGCGTATTGAGTACTGAAATATCTCAGACGGATGAAGAGCTGTTAGAAATATCTCGGAAATGGAAAATTGTTGGTAAGAGTTGTATTTTAGATATATTGTGATGCATTCACTTTGATGCATTGTTCTTATAAATTCTACGAAATTTTCACACTATATGAGCTATAGTTCTATAAAGTTAACCTTCTGCATTTTCCTGTCAATGTACTTGGATATTTAACTTAGCTCTATTTTGCCTCAGCCAAATGCGGTCACGTTAGTAATGAATGTTTTAAAAAAATTCAGGTGTGGATTTAATAAGTGGGGTCTCATGCAATGCTCCTTATGAATGGTCTGTGGCAACGGATTCGGAATGGGAATTTAGCAATGGTCTCAATCATGTCGGAACTTTTCATGTCAGTGGTTTGGATCTCATACTTGATAAGCTTCTTGATTAATATTCCATTTATGTATGTATGTATTTATTATGTATTTCCCCCTTCTGTTGCAGGTTGTTGCATATGATTTTGGGATCAAAAATAATTTTTGAGGCGCTTGGTCTCGTATGGATGTAAAATCACAGTTGTGCCATCAACATGGTCTGCTGAAGAAACATTGAAGATGAAACCTGATGGAGTTCTTTTTAGCAATGGCCCTGGAGACCCTGCCGCAGTCCCTTATGCTGTCCACACAGTAAAAGATATAATTGGCAAGGTCCCTGTGTTTGGAATCTGCATGGGTCACCAGTTGCTCGGGCAAGCTTTGGGTGGCAAGACATTTAAAATGAAGTTCGGGCATCATGGAGGAAACCATCCTGTTTGCAACCTTCGAAATGGACAAGTTGAAATCAGTGCTCAGGTTTGATGTTTTTCTGATTGGCTGATGTTTTATTCGTTTTCATCTTTTTAAAAGAATAGTTAACTGTCGTTTTAGTTTGGACTTGAAATTTGTTATGGTCTATTCATTTTGACTTAAATTTTACTTTCAAATGACAGTGTTTCAGTTCATGTCATGATTAAACTACATATCAGACACAACCTGTAACTTCTTTTGCAGAATCTTAATGTGTTTACTTTTTAGTCTGATTCTGAGACTAGAGATGATGGGCTTGGGTTAAGGTCTATCTGTATGTATTGGGCTTGGTGGTTTGCAATTGTCTTTGGTTGAGCAGTTATGACTCTTGAGTTAGTTTTTTTTTTGGCGCAAAATTACTACAATCGACAAGAAATTATCGCGATAAGAAAAACAAAATAGAAAACAGTAGAAACAAAATAGAAGAATCATAGTTGCAACTGTAAGTCAAGAGATTTACTTACATTTCTATTTTCATCAATTACTATGAAAATACAATATATTATGCCATGAATAAAACATCTACTGTTGCATGCCATAGTATTATTATCACAAGGTGGTTGATACCTCTCAACCGTTATTGTTGGATCATGAATTGTGCAATATCTAATACAATATAAGCACTGCGAACTTTGCAGAATGAATCATCATCATCATCATCAATATATAGCATGTTGGTTTAGATCGTCCACATTGAATTCTGAACCAATATGAACCAATCATCAAAGTCTGACTGTTTGTTGGATGGTGATATATTATATATATATAAATACCTTGAGGAAGCCATACAAAAAAAAGTAATTGCCTCGCTTCCTTCACATAACAAAGAGGGAGCAAGGGTGAAAGGAAAAACAATAGAAAAGAAACCTAAGCACATGAGCACCCACCATTGCACCACTACCACCACTGCATCCCGTTGAAGAAAGTGAACATTATGTGTTTTACATGTTGCACATTGAGGTTTGATTTTATTACTTTCAGTTGTGTACTCAAAGATGTGCATATGGAAACTAGATCTTGTCTTGCAATTTTCTATAAGAACTTAAAAGTATGGTTAGCATTTCCAGGGTTTATTTATTTATGTTGTTACTTTTCTCTGCTGATTGTAGTTCTGTGCTTCAGGATGTAGTTAAGACATCTTCATGTTTCTTTTGCAATGTCTAAGGATGTCTATTTCTGTCACCTTCTCCTCTGAACATAATTTATTAATTTTTCTCTGGCAGAACCACAACTATGCGGTGTATCCTGTATCGCTTCCACCTGATGTTGAAGTGACACATATAAACTTGAATGACAACAGCTGTGCTGGTCTTGCCTGCCCCAGGTTAAACCTCGTATCTTTGCAGTACCATCCAGAAGCATCTCCAGGGCCTCATGACTCTGATCCTGGTAAGTGGAGTGAATTTAGTCTCATATATCTAGGTTTACCTTATTTAGATATGTATTTAGCAAGGGTTGAAATCTCAACCGATACCAAAATGTACACTCGTATCGTATCAGATTTAAAGCATTACGATACGATCCATCTGAAACTGGTCAATCCACTTATACTAACTAATAACAACTACTGGAGAAGGAGATTAATGTTTCGAATTACAAAAACATAAACTTATATTTTATTTCATATAATGGTTAGAAAAATATCTTACTTAACAATCAAAATTAAAGTTCGAAATATTGGTTGATATGGCCTATCATCAATTTCGGATATGATTCGTGAGAGGGATAAAAATAGGCCGTTCTTTGTTGGCACTAAGGGAAACTCTTCATCTTTCGGGAGACATAACATCAGAATGTTTTGACTATAGTACGAGGATAAGACAACGAACTCCAATATAAAAACACCGAATATGAATTGTTTGATTTAGATTAACCATAAAGATGATTTGTTAGTGAAGTGGTTTGGAAATAGAGAATAAAATCCATGATGATAGAGATGATCTATCGATAATGAAACACTTACCGGAGATGGATATCTACCTGCAACTAATGGCTATGCTGAGCTAATGTAACCAATATCACAAATCTGATACTTCTGCAATGTATTGCACAATACTTCCTATACCACTGATATGTTACCAATGGCTGATATTGAGACCAAAATTGAGATTTTAAACCTAGATATTTAGTTTTTAGACTTCATGCATTGTATTTATATGCTGTATTTCAGCATGTAATATATGGTATATTTGTTTTCAAATGATAGTTAGGCACCATGGCTACATGAAGAGAACTAATATGTCTTTAACATCATAATTTTGAATGAGTATCTAAAACATTTATATTTCGAGTACATTCATTGGACAAGTTGAAAATTTTGTAAGCCTTCATGATTTGGATTAGATGGATTAACATAACTGAATGGTCAAGATGGATGCGGTAAATTTGGATAAGGCCTTTATTGTTTCTGTTGTAATTTTTAAACATAATAAAAATATTTCTTATGGGAGGAGTAACATGTGGTCCATCATGTGGATACAACTTTAAGGAGCAAGGAGGTGTCCATGATCTTAAATTAGCTTAAAAGTTTGTGTGAAGTGACCAGGGAAAGTATTTGGACAAGTTCATGAAAATTTATGAAATTTAATGGTACTGTTTTTATGCAAAGCCTAGGGGGGGTCCCCAAGTCGATGACACGGATTGTTTCCAATTTGGTGTCATAGCTGTTTTCACCATTAACATTTTTTAAAAAGTTAAGTTGATTTCATTTTCTGAGACTCTCATAAATAATTAAGATGGGATCACAGGTCTAAGCAATTGATGAAAATGGTTTGTACAACTAAACGGTCAAAGTTTTAGGCACTATGCACATGCTAAAAGATCCAGTGTAAATTTAACTAGATGAAAATATTTCAAGATATATATTTTTGGCATCTGCGTAGTTTGAGTAAAAGCTGGTGAGGGGACTGCTTGAAAAGCCATAATTATACAAGCACTAGATTAAGTTACCGGCTATTTCTAAAAGAAAATTGAAAAGCCCATTGGATTCTGCCTCTATGAAAGACTGCTATTTCCGATGGGTAAGGAAGCAAGGAATGTGGGTATATATGAAAGAGAAATTATGGGATAGTTCAAGTGATTTTTCAGGGATCTGTGTCTTTTGAGTAAAAGATGGGGATGATAGTGCTTGAAATGCCATAATTAAGCGTGCACTTGATCGAGTTACAGCCTATCTCTCAAAGAAAATAGAAAAGCCCATTTGATTTCAGCCTATATGAAAGACTGCTCTTTTCGATGGGCAGCACAGGGGCGTAACTATCATTTGGTTGCCCAGGGCAGCTGCCCAGGGCAAGATGAAATAAAAACTGTTTATAAGTTATGACAGCTTGGCTCATTAGCTTAGGGCCTGTTCTTTTGTGTTTAAATTTGGGTTGGTTGAAGTTGTGAATAGTGTTGGTGAAAGTGAGTATTGTGTTTTTTTGGGTGAAAGTGGGTTGTGAATGTGGATGTTGGAATTTTTTGTGGGTCCCACACAACTTTATTGTGTGTGTTTTGTGGCCACGTCAGCAACTTTCACAGTCAAAGAAGCCAACACAAAAGAACAGGACGAGTGAAAGTGAGAGTGAGAATGAGAATGAGTGAATAGTGTGAGAAATAGTGAAATCTCCTACTTTCACAACCATTTAAACACAAAAGAACATGCCCTTAGTTGGTTAGACGTTTACATTTCTAACGGTTGCATGTTCGAGGCCTGCCTCGAAGTAATTTGAATTTATAAAAAAATTTCTCGGTCATAAAATTATAAATTGAGATTTGCATAAAGAACATCTTGTATAAATTTATTTGCAAAACATTGCAATTTGGTACTTATTTTAAACAGAGCTTTGCATTGAATTTGTTATTTATTTTAATTTTTTTTCGCGATATCTTTCTTTCATTTTTTATAGAGATTTTATGTCTTTGTTTATATTTTGATCTTAGTAAAACATTTATTAGGAATGACTTTTTCATTTTCATTTCGTAATGTTACCATTGGTTTATATTATCATTTTTTGTGTGGCCTCATGAGCATGCTAATTATTTTCCTGAGAAAAATTTCCAAAGCAACATCCAAAATAAGTGTGATTATTTTTTTTGATTGGTTGCATAATTACCTAAAAGCACATTTTTACTTCCATCATTACTAAAAATCCTAGTTACGCCATTGCAGCAGCAACATCATTATCGTCATCGTCGTCGCATCATCATCTGACATTAAGCATTTATAACTCGTTTCTAGTTAATGGTATTATTTGCACTTACATGTAAATGTGGCTTATGCGCTCGTGATTATTAATGGCCAAAACATGATGTTGATGGTGACTGGTCTGTTTGTTAAAAAGTAAGATATAGAATAGAATTCATTATTACTTTGTGGTACCAATTGAAATCTCATATAGGAATATTAGTACAGTTCTTGATATTTTTGATAATTAAGGCCTCTACAGCATAATGTTCAATTTCTTTTCCCTTTTTTGTCTTCTGCATGGACATATATTTGCTTCCTAGATATGATAATACAAAGATGAGGTGGACAAGAAGATAACTAGCATTGATATTCAATTGGTCATTGAAAGCAAAACTTATAAATGTGTCAGATTGCAATGTTCATGATGATTGTTCATGGTCGGTGGTTATAATTTGAGGTTGCCAGAAACGGTAATAAGACGAGGAGTGTTTTTTTCCCAGAACTGAAAATCACGGATGATGTCATATTATCAGTAGTTGATACTCTAAAGACCTATGGAGATGGGAAGCTTGGTCAGTGCTTGAGCACTGAAAATCTCGTTGCCCAGCTAAAATTTAGCATGAATCTTGTTTCACACATTTATCTCATTATATTCGTAGAATGGTTTTGAGTCTCTGCCACATGTGGCTTACTTCAGTAGATGAATGCGCGGTCCTTTGTTCTGCGCATTTTCCCTGACGATCAATCTTTTGGCTTTGTTACAGTTTTCCGGGAATTCGTCCAGCTGATGAAGGCAAACAGAGTGCGAACAGTATAACCGAGCGCTTACCCTTCAAGACTTATTATATCATGGCATTTGAAGATAGCCTGAGAGCATGGCAAGTTCTCGGCATCAGACCTGGTTTTAGTGAGTAGCTATATGTAGGTCTGCATTGTCAACCTCCATCAGAGGCTTCTTATTGAAGATCCATTGCTGCTACAAGGAAGCTTGCCTTGAGTAACTCTTTGCATCGAATTATGAGTCATCGAGTGTTGCTGCAAATGTTCGGGGTTTTATGCGGCTAATTTAATATTTATTATGTATTCTGAGGGATGTTTCCAGTCATTTATGCTGGTTGTTCATCAATTTATTCATTTTCTTTTACCTGAGCTATGTTTTGTAGTCAAGACTTGCTTGATTTGCTCAAAGGGTTTGAATCTGGATTGCTTTTCATAGCTTAGGAAACGGTAGCGGGCATCCAAGTACTTCACAGCTTTTTTTAAGGGTAGCCCATGACAACATGAAATGTTTCCAGCACACGCACCTTGCATATTGGTCTCTCTGAATAACCAATATAAATAGTTGCATTTCAAATCAAAATGACCAACAACCTTTGAATTCAAGGCTGCATCCATGCCAGTTATATGCCTATAACGGCGATCAGGAGGCCTCCATGTCTCTATCGCTTTAAGCATGCTCAGGTCGACGTTAACTAAGATATCATGATACTACAAGCTAAAGACCAACCCATATCTTTAGGAGCATGATACCACTGATCAAGAAGATGGTGGCATATACATGCTTGGATGAATCAGAAACCAGCGATTCGGAAGAAGATTGATTTTCTGCGCACTCTGGCATGGTCGTGTCATTGACACGGCCATGGTGGAGCTTCGAAATTGAGCTGCGTCAGCCATACAGTCATGTCACACGACCGTGTTAGGTTGGGTTCTATACTGCCTATTGTTTCGATCCTTTGGTATATCCCATGCTGTCGTGTGATACATATCACACGCCTATGTAGGACCTTGTTCTTTGGGCTCTTGGGGTGATGATTTGATTTCTGAAAATTCTCTAAAAATCACTGAAAAATGTATGGAGTATGGTGCATGAATAAATGGTTATTAATTAGAGGAATGCTCCATTGGTTGATTTTTAGGTTATTAATCAACCAGACAAGTTGATGTTTGTTTGGTGTTTGTTTTAAAGAAAGCCCTCTAGTTGATGTTTGTTTGCCTGCAATTAAATTAGTTGATAGTCGGACTTGGCATTAAATTTGTATTGCATTACATTTATGAAATTCGTTATGAGAACGTAGTGCCCGCAAGTAATTTTTCTGTTTCATGGTATACAAGTCTTAAAAATTGCATAGGAAGCTTTTTGGAAATCATTCTCTTGGAAAGGTTAGTGGTATGAAGTTTGAACTAAGAATATTTAGCCTGGTACTTCGGATGATTGCATTATATCTGAAAATATTATATCATTGCAGCTCCTGACTAGGACTGGATTTGGTTGTTGTCTGTTGTTTTCTTTGCTCTCTAATTTTTTTCGGATATATATCAGGTATAATTTATCCAATGTCATCGAATCCAAATTCCATTTAATCGAGACGATATTCCTGTGCTTCAAGGGCGGAAGCGTTGGGACAGGTGGCATCAATCCACCATCCAGCTATATTTCCCATCAGTTGGTGGTCCCCACAAAGTTTTGTCCGTATTACACACCCAAATCTCTTACAAAACCGTTGCAGCGTTGCTCGAAAAAGGAATCGTCGATTGTCAGGTGTGGTGAGAAAGCGCGAGAGAGGTCGTTACGCCCAGCTGGCAAAAGGCAGCTCTCCCACCAATCAACGGCGGACGCGTGTCAGGAGGACCATCGAGGGAAATCCTCAAATCCGTAATAATTTCAATTACGATCAAGGGAACTCGCGCAGAAAAGAAGATGGAATTTATCCTATATTCGCAACCGTAACGAAGCAAAAATGACTGAACCTGAACCATGACCTGATTTCATAAACCCGCCGTAAACTTTGAAAACATACAAAACTACCATGAAACTAGGCTAATTAACTCGTACACATTAATTTTTTGAAAATTCAAAAGTTCAGATTTTTCATGCCATCCGACGCTAAGGTCATCGCTGCGTCTTACTTTTAAAGAAAGCTTGCTCGATTTTATGATATATTTGCTCGTGTTATATGTTACTGCATACTTGCTCGTGTCTTAATTTTATGATATAAAGGTAAGTAAACTGAAAACAAATTACAAGTTCTATCCTTGAATTTGTTTTTGCATGCAACTCTCACCATGTTTCTCCCATTCGCACCTTCCAAAAGAGAAAAGAAGACGTACGTCCACAGGCCACCTGCTCCAAAACTGCGGCAAAAGAGAAATGGAGAAAGCTGCGGCAGACTCATTTAATAAACGACAAAAAAACCTCTCCGCCTCTCCCTCTCCCTCATGCAAAAAAATCCACTTACCCCTCTGCTCTGTCCCTCCTGCAACGAAAACCCAAGCAAAACCCATTCCCCTCTCCTCATGCAAGCATCCCTCATCAAACAATGGACGATAGCTCCGACTCCGATCAATCCATCTTACCACCGCCACCACACATGTCGTCCTCCGCCGGCGAGATACAGAGCGTCCCCTACGACGAACAGACCGGTCATGCGGACGTGGACGCTGGCGAGATACAGCGCGTACCCTCCGACGAACAGACCGGTCATGCGGACGTGGACACCGACGAGATTCAGCGCGTACCCTCCGACGAACGGGCCGATCATGAGGACGGAGACGCCGGCGAGATACAAAAATAAACAAATAAAAAATTAAAAAAAATTTAAAAATAAACAATAAAAAAACAAAAAATAAAATAAAAAATAAAAAAATAAAAAAAATAAAAAAAATAAAAAAATAAAAAAATAAAAAAAAATAAAAAAATAGTAAAATAAAATAATAAAATAATAAAATAATAAAATAATAAAATAATAAAATAATAAAATAATAAAATAATAAAAAAAACAAAAAAAACAAAAAAAACAAAAAAAACAAAAAAAACAAAAAACAAAAAAATTAAAAAAAAATAAAACAATAAAAAAAATAAAAAAATAAAAAAATAAAAAAATAAAAAAATAAAAATAAAAAATAAAAAATTGAAAAATAAATAAAAAAATAAAAAAAATGCTTTCTTTAAAATTCTGTATAAGAGAGATGACAATTTCTAAATATGTTTTGTATCATGTATAATTTATGAATTTGCTAATATAGGTATTATCCTTGAAGACTGATTCCAGGACCCTGCGGTTCTTGCTATTTTTAGCAGAATTTTTGATGTTCCGACTAAAAAAGCACAATGTGTTGTAAACCATGGCGGCTACGGAACCCCGTAGCCCTGTATTTATAGTAATAGGGTAACATAATGGGTGGATACCCACTAACGGGTTGGGCCTCCAAAGCCCGTTTATAACACTTCCCCTTATCCATCCATTGTTGTAAGCCGTGATGAACGCTTCATGGTTCATAGAGCTTATCTGATCATGGGTCTATGGATACTTCTGGATCCCAAGTTTAAGAGTACTTGCCTCGTTAAAACCTTTGCCAAGGAAAACCCAGTGGGAAAATCCAATGGCTAGGGAAAAGAGTACAAGTCTCTGTAACTTCCCCTGATCGATGGATATCACTAGGGTGGATACTTCTGGATCCTAAGTTAGGGATAACTGCCTCGTTAAAACCTTTAGCTATGGAAAACCCAGTGGGAAAAACCAATAGCCAAGGGAAAAGAGTACAGTTTCCGTAACTTCCCCTGATTAGTGGAAGTATTAAGGGGGTGGATACTTCTGGATCCAGAGTCAATGAGTTTGCCTCGTTAAAACCTTTAGCTATGGAAAACCCAGTGGGAAAAACCAATAGCCAAGGGAAAAGAGTACAACACTACATTTGACTCCCCCTGATCTGTACAAGCTGCAGGCTTGCAGATCTCCTAGGCAACTATACATCAATCTCTTACAGTGTTCCGATAATAAGTACAAAGTACAAGGCATCGCTCACCTATACAAGACATCGCTCATCTATACAAGTATCGCTCATCTATGGCAGCTACTGAATCTGAGGGATCTCTTCTGAGGAGGAGTGGTCTGCAGACTCGGTAGGTAGCATCACGTCTCTGACCCAGTCTTCACTGTGTCTGCGAGGTACTGCAGGACCTGGCTGTGCGTACTTATGATTTGCTTCTTGGATTGATGAGCCTCTCGGGATGGTGGGATTGATGTTGCCTTGAAAGTGTGCTTTGCTGGTCTCCAGGAGTTGGTCGCTTCTTTGTTGCAGTCATCGCGATGATCTGTAACCTGTATCTGCAAATACATTCAACATGTTGGATGATCCTTGACCCTTGGAGATAGCGCAGAAGCTACATATCTCTGGTCCAGTGGTGCGCTGCAGGCGCTGCACTGTATCTGGTTAAAGTGTTTACTGCCAGATAAAGGGGTGTACAAAAGACATTTGAGTAAGGCACTTCAGGACCTAGGATATCCTTCCCCTCTTCCAGCGAACGGAATGGGTCTTAATGTGCATCCATACAACCAGTAGGTGTATTGGTGGATTGCAATTTTCCATGTTTCTTCATCGACTGGATGATAATTTCATCTTCTGGATGGTAAATCATCTGCTGGATGATTATTCATCTTCTGGATGATTATTCATCTTCGGGATGATGGTTTCATCTTCGAGATGATTATTCATCTCCGAGATGATGGTTTCATCTTCCGGATGGTAATTCATCTTCAGGATGAAGGTTTCATCTTCAGGATGATAATTCATCTTCAGGATGAAGGTTTCATCTTCAGGATGATAATTCATCTTCAGGATGAAAGTTTCATTTTCAGGATGATAATTCATAAGGGTATGTTGTCACATCATCCATAGCAACATAGCCTAAAATTATCTTTGCTAATCGCATGGGTTTCGCAATCATGACCAGGGAGCCTGATGCATCAGTTTGATTAATGTTGTAAGTGAGTTAAACTCATCTTACATAGTTACTTCCTGGTTTCTAAACTCATCTTACATGGTTACTTCCTGGTTTCTGCGAAATAAACCTCTAAGGCTATAGCGTTTTGCTTATAGCATACGATTTTATTTATTTATACAATACTCGGTAGCCCACAGGTTTGATATCTTTTGATATCAGGACTGCAGGTTGATCACTCCTTATTTTACACTTTTTTCCCGCATGTTTGCATGCCATTTAGATCGCCCAAATCATGTTTTTCACGATATATCGACGATATTGCGATGCTTTTCACGATTTGTTGTTTTTGTCGCATTTCAGGTGATTTGGAGCGATTTGGAGTGATCTCGAGATGCGCTTACTCCAGAGGGTCACCGACGACCTCCCCAAGGGGTATTTTGCTGTTGGAGAGGAGCGGAAGAAGAACGGACGTCGCATGAGCGACGAGGAGGCCAAAACAAGCTGTTTGGGCATTTTTGGTGTCCCACTCGGCCGAGTGGAGGAGTCACTCGGCCGACCAGCGAGACACCGCTCGGCCGACCAGATCGGATACGTTTCATACGTGCACTCGGCCGAGCGACGGAGACCACATCGGCCGAGTGACGACATGCCGTCCGCCCGAGTGGCGCCCAGATGAAGCCATTCAAAAATCGCCAACTTACTGTTTTTCGTCTGCCTGAGCTTCAGAAGATCCACTCGGCCGAGTGGCAAATGCCGACCGCCCGAGTACCAAGAAGCCAGCGGCCGAGTGACGACAACTCACTCGGCCGAGCCGCCCCCGAAGTGAAGACCCCTGAAGATCAAGACTTACTGGAAATTTACAGGGTTTCTCACTCGGCCGAGCGACTTTTGTCACTCGGCCGAGTGCGACGCGCTGCCTGTAGCGAAAATTGCGAATTTCAGGCTGCGCATGGGTATTTTGGTCACAGTTTTTGGACGATTTTGGGGGGTATTTAACCCTTGTTTTTACCCTAGGTTAGAGAGCTTTTTCTCTTAGATTTTTACAGCTTTTTAGATTAACTTTTTAGCTTTATTCTTGTGATTGGAGAGGAGACAAACGTTGATTTTTGTTGAATTATTTGAAGAACTCCATTGGTTTTTGTCTCTCTCTTCTAAAAAATTCTATTTTTATTGCTTATCTCAATATTGTGATGAATTTTCTTGTCTATTTCATTGATTGTTTTTGTGTTTGCGCTATGAATTGTGAGTAGTCTCCACGTCTTGGGGCGTGGAGATGAACCCTACAAGCCCAATTTCATATTTGTGATGAATTGGTAGAAATTTTGCTAGAATTGTTATTAGGGATTAGTTTGGGAGCGATTTACTACGGATAGCTAGGAGTTCATACCGATTGGGATTTGCAAGAGATTGGATCCCAATTCGATAGGAAACCCTAGAAATCCGAATTGGGTTGGAATCGAATTTCCGTAGTATCGGTTTGCAAGAGATTGGACCGATACTAGGGTTCCCGGTTGCAATTCCGTGCCGATACCCGTTTGCAAGAGATTGGACGGGTAGGAACTATCCCAACCTAGGTCGTGGGCCGAGTTTGCACGAGAGTGGGCTCGAGGCGCGATTGAACGATGATGTTGATCCTAATGCTAGCTTCCCTAGGCTAGGGTTTGCAAGAGATTGGACCCGAACCTAGGATAGCTATAGACCGGCAACAGTGCGAGAGCGTGAGCTTGGTTCTACATTCAGTTGCAACTAGTTCATCCAAATTTTATCCTAGCAATTTTGATACCGATGAACCACATTGACGAGATACGGTGAGTAGCGGGAATTCCCCATTCCCTAGACGTTCTTTATTTGATTTGATATTTCCGTACTTTGTCTGACGATTGTGACAGGATCGCCAAAGGCAAATTTCTCTCTTCTTAAATAGCCAGGTTGATTGGAACAAGCACGGTCATTCGTCCTCCCTGTGTTCGATAACCCGATCACCGCTATACCGTGCGCTTGCGGTAAAACTACAACCGTTCTTTGGGTTACATTCCGGAGCGATCAAGTTTTTGGCGCCGTTGCCGGGGAGGGCATTTTGACGGTGTTCGGCATCGACCACCCGGTTATTTCTTCTTTCTCTCTTTCTTTACCTTCTTCTATATCTTGTTCTAACTCTGTTCGCAGCCCTATTTGCATATTCTCCCTGTATTTTGCATAAGATCTTCACAGGGAGAATGGAGGATGCAATGTCAACAATAAAACTCAGTCAGGAAGACTATGACTCCTTCACAGACCTCCTTAAGGAGCTTGTCGATGAGGTCCACGCTACCGGAGCTTTTGCTATCGATGTCAAGGACCCCGATGAACAACTGTTTGCTAGTTTTGTGATGGACCAAGTCTCCCCGGAGGGGACTATCGGGGGCAATGTCAGAGTTGATGTGATGGACGACAGGTTATATTTCGAAGATGGTAGAATAAGTGTCGATGAGCACTATACTCCCGGAGAATCTTTCGAGCAACCCAACGTTCAGGGAGTTACACCCCATGACACTTGCTCTTGCTTCTATGAGTCGTCTGATGTGTTTCTTGATTCCAGGAACGAACCGGAACAGACTGAAGGTTCTGACGATGCTAGCACAGAATCGGAGAGCGCCTATTTCGATGCATCGTCCTCACTAAGTAGTTAGTCTGACTCTTCACAAGAGAGCGCACCACCTGAACATGAGCTAAACTCGAATGACAAGGAAGAAGCCAAACTCATGCGAGCTGGTGAAGTGGAAGGAGCAGCACCTCTTGAGGTAGAACTTAAACAATTACCTCCGAATCTAAGGTATGCCTTTTTGGGTAATAAATTAACTTTCCCGGTGATAGTCAATTCCCACCTCACGCAAGATCAGCTTGAAAAACTCCTAGACGTTCTTAGGAGCCACAAAGATGTCCTGGGCTACACTATCTCCGATCTAAAAGGGATAAGCCCTAGGCTTTGCACGCATAGGATCCATTTGGAGGATACCGACGCCACCTCCATAGAGCCTCAAAGGTGGTTAAACCCGAACATAAAGGAGGTGGTTAAAAAGGAAATCCTAAAATTGCTAGACGCCGGTATTATTTATCCTATTTCCGACAGTATGTGGGTTAGCCCCGTTCACGTCGTCCCCAAGAAAGGGGGGATGACTGTCATAAAAAATGAAAAAGGTGAGCCCATATCTACACGCACCGTCACGGGATGGAGAATGTGCATTGACTATAGGAAACTCAATAAAGCCACCCGAAAGGACCATTACCCATTGCCCTTCATTGATCAAATGCTTGAACGCCTAGCAAAACATAAATACTTTTGCTATCTAGATGGGTATTCGGGATTCTTCCAAATCCCTTTGCACGAAGACGACCAAGAAAAGACCACTTTTACTTGTCCATACGGTACCTATGCCTACCGTAGGATGCCGTTTGGTCTTTGTAATGCTCCCGCCACTTTTCAGAGGTGTATGACATCCATATTTTCCGATTACATTGAAAACATTATGGAAGTCTTTATGGATGATTTCTCGGTTTATGGAAGTGAGTTCGATTCTTGTTTGGCCAATCTTACTAAAGTCCTTAAAAGGTGCCAACAAAATAATCTCACTCTAAATTGGGAGAAGTGTCACTTCATGGTCACGGAAGGTATAGTTCTTGGGCACCTTGTCTCTTCGAGAGGAATTGAGGTGGATAAAGCAAAGATTGAGGTAATCGAGAAACTTCCTCCTCCCATTAATGTCAAGGGCATTAGAGGCTTTCTTGGTCATGCGGGGTTTTACCGCCGCTTCATCAAGGATTTCGCCTCGATTGCCCGACCACTTACTTCCTTGCTCGCTAAAGATACTCCTTTTATTTTTTCAGGGGAATGCTTGCAAGCCTTCAACACCTTGAAGGAAGCACTAGTTTCCGCACCCATCATACAACCACCGGATTGGAGCCTTCCCTTTGAGCTAATGTGTGATGCTAGTGACCAAGCCATTGGAGCGGTATTGGGACAAAGAAAAGATAAGAAGCTTCATGCGATATACTACGCGAGCAAGACATTGGATGACGCGCAGAAAAACTACACAACTACCGAAAAAGAGCTTCTAGCGGTCGTCTATTCCATCGAGAAGTTTCGCTCCTACCTCCTTGGTTCCAAGGTGATTGTCCACACCGACCATGCGGCGTTGAAGTATCTTTTGAACAAGAAGGAAGCCAAACCTCGGTTGATTAGGTGGATACTCTTGTTGCAAGAATTTGATTTGGAGATCAGAGACAAGAAAGGTACGGACAATGTCGTGGCGGATCATTTGTCTAGGCTCATTCGCGACAAGGAGGATGAGAGTTTACCTATCGACGACACATTCGTGGATGAGAGGCTATATGCCATAAGGACCGGAGAAGTACCTTGGTACGCGGACTTCGTCAACTACTTGGCTTGTGGAATTAAACCGCATGGGATGCCCACGCATCAAAAGAGGAGATTTCTGCATGAGGTCCGTAGCTATTTTTGGGAAGATCCATACCTCTTCAAGATATGCAAAGATAGTGTCATTCGGAGGTGCGTTCCTAAAGAGGAGGCAACGTCTATCATTTTGCATTGCCACGGTCTACCATGCGGAGGACATCATGCCGCCTCTAAAACAACCGCTAAGACCTTGCAGAGCGGATTCTTCTGGCCAACAATGTTTAGGGACACCCACGCTTTTGTGAAGGGGTGCGATAGATGCCAACGGACCGGGAATATCTCTAAGCGCAATGAGATGCCGATGAGACCCATCCAAGAAATTGAGCTTTTTGATTGTTGGGGAGTAGATTTCATGGGGCCATTTCCGTCAAGCAATGGTAACAAATACATCCTATTGGCCGTTGACTATGTCTCCAAATGGGTGGAAGCAATCGCCACCCCTACTAATGATGCAAGGGTCGTCTCCAAGTTCTTCAAGCAAAATATCTTCCCGCGCTTCGGAGTGCCTTGTACCTTGATAAGCGACGGGGGAAGCCACTTCATAGAGAACAAGTTTGAAGCCATGCTAAAGAAGTACGGGGTAAACCATAGAGTTGGCATGGCATATCACCCCCAGAAAAGCGGCCAAGTGGAAGTCTCAAATAGAGAAATTAAGCAAATTCTTGAAAAGACGGTGGATCGATCTAGAAAGGATTGGTCAATGAAGTTAAACGACGCTCTATGGGCATATCGAACGGCCTTTCGCACTCCCATCGGTACCACACCGTTCCGACTCGTTTATGGGAAAGCTTGCCACTTGCCGGTAGAATTGGAACACCGCGCATATTGGGCCATCAAGACCTTTAATTATGATTACAAAAGTGCGGCGGTGAGGCGACTCTTGGACATCAACGAGCTTGATGAGATAAGAAGAGACGCCTACGAAAGCTCAAGGATTTACAAAGAAAGGACCAAGATTCTCCACGATGCCCGCATAACCGTCACAGACTTCAAAGTAGGAGACAAGGTCTTGCTCTATAATTCCCGGCTCCGACTATTTCCCGGTAAGTTGAGGTCACGTTGGTCCGGACCTTTCACCATTAAGAACATACAACCGGGAGGGGCCTTCGAGTTGGAAAGCAAAGACGGAGCCTCGTTCAAGGTAAATGGTCAGAGACTCAAGCATTATTCCGAGGGAGCCCCAACGGGAGAAATCAATAGAATATATCTACTTAAGGGACGGCCGGATGATCTTTCATACCTCCTTGATGAGGTAATTGAGGAGGCGATCCCTCAATCCATTGGCGCTCTATTCGATGAAGATTTCGAGGAAGGCCCAGATTTAGGCCAAGATGAGAAGAAGAATGATTCCCCGACCTCTCCGCTGAAAATGATGAAGGCGACGCTGATGTCGCAAGGATTCGAGAGCTCTGCAAGCTCTCGAAATTGAAGTCTCCGAAGAAAGCTCCGTCGATACGGAAATCGGCGTCACCGGTGACGCCGTTGACCGGAGCAAACGCTAGCTTGGGGGAGCCTCCCCCCAACACTATTCGAGACGGGAGACCACCGAGGGAGAACACGCCGCCGCAACTTCTGAATCCAGGCGTTCTCCCCGGAAAATTTGACGGGTGCATCTCATATGCACCAAACATCCCGCATTAATTGAAAATCATAGGGGGTCGAGCTCACGACCTTAAACGAGCGCTTGTCGGGAGGCAACCCGACGGTTATTGCTTTATTTTCACTTTTCTTTTATTTTTGTTTTAGAAATTTTTAGTGTTTTGAGTCGTTCGCCCAAAAATTTTGTGATAACGGGTCCTATTTTTCCTGACAGGAGAGGAGAATGAGGTACCCATCATTAGGAGGATGCACAAGGGGACGAGGAGCGCCCCAGGAAGGCGCTCGATGCTTAGGAGGAGGATGAAATCGACTGGAGGAAGAAAGACGGAGTTTAGAGCCCAAACGAAGACAAACAGCAGAAAACAAGGCTCACTCGGCCGAGCATACTAGTCGCTCGGCCGAGCACACAAGTTCGTCCGGCCGAGCCGCTCACGAACGAGGGAAGTCTGCTATACCCAACTCTCTGTTTATTTTCCTGATTTCAGTATAACTGCTACTCGGCTGAGTATATATATTCACTCGGCCGAGTAAAACGGATACGCTCCTAGGGCGAGTCTTGCCGAGTAGCTTGAGCCACTCGGCCGAATGGATTTACTCCACTCGGCCGAGGCTGGCAAGGCCACTCGACCGAAGCGTTAGCGGGTAGGGATTTTCCATTGATCTCGCTCGGCCGAGTGACCCAGTCACTCGGCCGAGTCGTAACTTTTCCTATAAAAGGGGGCGGGGTCGGGCTCGTTTTTCGAAACGACACAAACCGCAGCTCGCCCGACGCCTCAGCTCCCTCGCCCAAACCCCTCGCTCACTCACCCGACCATCGCCCCGCCGCCGCCGCTCGGCCAGCCACCGCCGGCCGCGCCCCGCCGCGCCTCGCCCGAGTCGCCGCCGGCGGCCACCTCTCCGGCCACCTCCGGTTGTTTCTGGGAGCTTAGGGGAGCCCAGGGGAGCTTCCAGGGACTGATTCGGGCTACGTCGAGGCGTCGTCTTCACACGCTTCCACATATTTGCACTCGCGGCGTGTCATGGTACACTCTTTCCTTTACTTTACGCACGCCGCACTTTTCACGCTTTTCGGCACGCGCTCGGGGCCCATATGCCGCCCCGGACACGGCCGCGGTCGAGGAGAGCATCCGCCAAGCGGAAGCGGTTGGATGATGCCGGCCCCTCCCACGAGTTGGAGGACTCTCCTCAGCCTTCTCCACCACACTCCGTTCACCCTGCAGGCCCCACACACCCCGCACAGCCTGCAGAGCCCGCACAGCCCATACACCCCGCACAGCCGCTCCCTGCCGCTCCACAGCCACCACCTCCGGCTCCACTTATCGGGCCGCTGGGGATCACGTTCCGGAACGACGCACACCGCATCGCTTTCGAGCGTATTTCCCAGCGCTCGATCGTACCCTCCAGGTTTGCACACCTTGCCGACCTAGGACGCCTGGGGGTATTAGAGGGGATGCTCACGTTGTACGACAACGTGGGCTGGCGAGATTTCTTTCAGGTGTCGGCGGACACGTTTATCCGTCCGACACTTGAGGTACTTAGTTTGATCGCCCGGACCGACGAGGGATGCTCGTTTCGGTTCATGGACCGAGAGTGCCAGGTCACTCTCAGTATGATGAGAGCCTTTTTCTCGTGGCCAGATGTCCCCGGGGCCGATCGAGGTTACGCCCCCACCCATATCCCCCCACCTTCCTTCGACGCCGGTGCCTTCTGGGCCCGGATTACGGGTCTTCACACTGCCTTTGACCCTAGTAGGGCCAAGGCCTCAGCCATTGTCCATCCCTGCCTCCGTATAGCTCAGCGCCTTATGGCGACGACCTTTTTGGCAGATATGCGCCAGGCACGATGTCCACGCCGGAGCTCTACATGCTCTACGCGATGACACGGCCCAGAGCTCTATCTAGGGATGGCGATGAGCTGGTCCCCGCCGTCGTGATTGATGTCGCGGCTTGGTTTTTGGACCGCATCATTGTATCGGTGGGCGCTCGCTCACCGATATGCTGCAGCGGCCTGATCACCTTGCTCGCCCTTATGACCGGCGAGGACTTCCCTGACGACCTGCGATGAGCACCGGGCCCCACTTCTCTGTCGATTGATGTTATGGCCCGGATGAAGATGCTTCGTCCGCACGATGAGCGACACTGGGTCTGGCTGCACGGCCCTTACGGTGCCGATTACATGATTCTTCCGAGCCCAGCTCGGACTCAGATTGCACCGGCCCATGTGGACTGGCTCCCTGCGATGGATGTTCTGACCCCAGCCGCTTACGTGCTCGAGGCCGAGGAGGCCGAGCAGGCCCACGCTGCCCACGCTGCCCCCGCAGACCCTGTTGCACCTGCCGAGCCTGCTACCTCTGTTGACCCCGTGGCCCCTCAGCCTATCCCCGATGTTTCCGATGCTCTAGACACCTCTGTCCACACCTCTGTCGGTGACGGGAGTACCTTAGCTGAGCCCACTTCCACTACTTCCACGCCTGTCACCATCACCACTGGCCCTCTGTCTGCCGAGCCCGTTTCCTCTGCCCCACCCGAGCGCCCACCGGCCATAGTTGAGTGCAGAGAGCCCTCTGTCTCCACCGCTGCTGTATTTTCCGAGAGTGTTGTGGCGTCTGTCCACACTTCTGTGCCACCGACCTCTCTGGCCGCCTCGCTGCCACTTTTGTATTCTTCTTTCGCTGCGGCTGCCTCCACTTCTCACCGTCCTGCCCAGCCTCGCACTGAGGCCAGGCCCCCACTTGCGAGCGCAGCCCCTTTTGTTCCCTTGCCTGCTGAGGCCGTCACCTATGCCACCAGAGTACGCCAGCCCCGACCTGCACAGCCCCGACCGGTGCGTCCCTCTGCACCACCTCCCCCTGACACTGTACTTCAGAGCATTCGTGCTCTCGAGGGGGCGGTGAGTGGCCTCAGAGGCGACCTTCGGACCCTGTCCGCCACCGTCACTGCGATGGCTGGCCGCTTTGACCTGCTCCCGCACATTCACTACTGTCTTACCCAGGTCCTGGAGCGTCTCCCACGCGTACCCCCGCCCACCCAGCAGGTTCCCACTGCCACTTCCACACACACTCAGCCTGCTACCACTTCCACACCCACACCCGCTCAGCAGCCTGCCCCACCCCCACCACCACTTCCGCCTCAGGACGGAGACGACGCAGCACCACCTTCTTAGGCACCCTTGATGCCATCGATTATTTTTGCCGTTGTGCTGCCCGTTTCTGCTGGGTCCTGTTGCATTTTTGTCCACCCCCTCCCCTCACTTATTTTGGGATTCTCATTCTGATCGTATCTTTATATATCTTTTTTGGGAGAGAGTGAGAGTTTTTGGTCCCACACCTATATATCTGTATCAATCCTATATCTGCATGCATCATGACCACATCATATTTTTTATTTCTTCACTTTTATTTTCTTTTTTCCACACATGCATGCACCCTCACTTACCCCTCACATTACTTGTCTCTCGGTGCCACACTTTGCACATTGAGGACACTGTGCCATTTAGCTTGGGGGAGTGAGTTCTCACGTTCTTTTTCGATTTGCCACCTTTATTTTTAGTTTTTCACACCATTTTCCGCTTTTGCACTTATTTTCATCATTTTTCTTTTACTTTACCATGCATCACGTTTTTCTTATTTTTCTGTGTGCCGCATTGTAAATAGTTCTATTTTCCCTTTATCTTTATTTCCTTTTTCTTTCTTTTTTCATCTCATGCTAGAGATGACTTTTCTATGATGATGATAACGTGGAGTTAGCTTACTCTATTTGCATGCTTTATTTATCATGTCTTAGACTTTATTTCTGATATCATATGCTATGACTTGCCTTGCATCTAGAGATAGTAACCCACACTTTTCCACATGAAAATGGATGAAATTTTATTATTAGCTGAGTCTGAATATTCATATGTATGCTATCACAGAAAGCACACCAAAATTCACGCATTGAATGCTTATATCTGGAGTACCGATTTCTTTTCCTACATCACTTCTATATGAATGAATTGTACATTTCACTTCAGGATGATTGAATGATGTTAGCTATGATAAATCTGGATTAGTTAGCTTTTTTGAGATCGAAACTGAGTAGATTAGATTACACTGCCGAAGTTGTCGTGCATGTCTTATAGAGTGAACCGAGAGATATATTTATTTCTTTCTCCACAAATCTTGAACATCATTTCTCTACTTTTAAAATCATTGGTGAATCTCCCCTTAGCGATTCTATTATATGGCATTTCCCCCGCTATTAATTCCTAGCTCCAAATTTCCCGAATTCAAAAAAAAAAGAGAAAATATTCTTGTATATCATTATCTCTCTTTGAGTTGGGATCGTTGTGTATATATGCTATATCAAAAAAAAAGAAGAAGAGAAAAAACAAAAGAAAAAAAAAGGAAAAAGAAAAAGAAAAGAGGAAAAATCCTCAATAAAAGATCACATCTTACTTTCTTTCATTCTTCTCTCTTTTCGTGTTCATTTTTATTACTTTTGGAGCTTTATAAAAATGGGGATGTTAATATTTTTTATGCCACCATGCTTATAGATAAGCTTGGGGGAGGGAATCCATTGATGTGTGAGAGAGTGACTACTTGACGTTGCACGACAACCTAGGCTAAGTAATATTCTATACTCGGTGAGATTATTTCTAGCTTTACGAAATCCAGAAATCTAAGCCTAGCACTCATATCATGAAATCCACACTTTTCTATTCTCTCTATTCTATTGTGTGATATTCTTATACTCCTCGTAGAAAGCATTCAATTGAAAAGTGTGTGATCTGCGATTTGTATACCGCTTTAAATGATTCAGACGATGTTAATTCTAAAATTATTCCGTTTTTCATGATTATATCGTTGTTCGTGGGTTTTCTATTTCTATTTGCACTATTATACTATGATATCAAAATAAAACTCTTTGACGTGTATTTTTCATTCAGAGCATGCTATATGAGTAAGTGAAACCAACGTCCTGAGAAAATGATCTAGCAGCTTCCCTCTTCGCTTCTTTCTTTCTTCTTTATTTTTATTTCGTTTTTCATTCTTCTCCGTTTTTCATTTTTCATTTTTCGCCATTTTCGTTTTCCGAATCCACCGGGTTCGCCTTTTACTTATCTTCCTCGAGGACGAGTAAGAGGTAAGCTTGGGGGATTTTGATCACTCCTTATTTTACACTTTTTTCCCGCATGTTTGCATGCCATTTAGATCGCCCAAATCATGTTTTTCACGATATATCGACGATATTGCGATGCTTTTCACGATTTGTTGTTTTTGTCGCATTTCAGGTGATTTGGAGCGATTTGGAGTGATCTCGAGATGCGCTTACTCCAGAGGGTCACCGACGACCTCCCCAAGGGGTATTTTGCTGTTGGAGAGGAGCGGAAGAAGAACGGACGTCGCAGGAGCGACGAGGAGGCCAAAACAAGCTGTTTGGGCATTTTTGGTGTCCCACTCGGCCGAGTGGAGGAGTCACTCGGCCGACCAGCGAGACACCGCTCGGCCGACCAGATCGGATACGTTTCATACGTGCACTCGGCCGAGCGATGGAGACCACATCGGCCGAGTGACGACATGCCGTCCGCCGAGTGGCACCCAGACGAAGCCATTCAAAAATCGCCAACTTACTGTTTTTCGTCTGCCTGAGCTTCAGAAGATCCACTTGGCCGAGTGGCAAATGCCGACCGCCCGAGTACCAAGAAGCCAGCGGCCGAGTGACGACAACTCACTCGGCCGAGCCGCCCCCGAAGTGAAGACCCCTGAAGATCAAGACTTACTAGAAATTTACAGGGTTTCTCACTCGGCCGAGCGACTTTTGTCACTCAGTCGAGTGCGACGCGCTGCCTGTAGCGAAAATTGCGGATTTCAGGCTGCGCAGGGGTATTTTGGTCACAGTTTTTGGACGATTTTGGGGGTATTTAACCCCGGTTTTTACCCTAGGTTAGAGAGCTTTTTCTCTTAGATTTTTGCAGCTTTTTAGATTAAATTTTTAGCTTTATTCTTGTGATTGGAGAGGAGACATAAGTTGATTTTTGTTGGATTATTTGAAGAACTCCATTGGGTTGTGTCTCTCTCCTCTAAAAAATTCTATTTTTATTGCTTATCTCAATATTGTGATGAATTCTCTTGTCTATTTCATTGATTGTTTTTGTGTTTGTGCTATGAATTGTGAGTAGTCTCCACGTCTTGGGGCGTGGGGATGAACCCTACAAGCCCAATTTCATATTTGTGATGAATTGGTAGAAATTTTGCTAGAATTGTTATTAGGGATTAGTTTGGGAGCGATTTACTACGGATAGCTAGGAGTTCATACCGATTGGGATTTGCAAGAGATTGGATCCCAATTCGATAGGAAACCCTAGAAATCCGAATTGGGTTGGAATCGAATTTCCGTAGTATCGGTTTGCAAGAGATTGGACCGATACTAGGGTTCCCGGTTGCAATTTCGTGCCGATACCCGTTTGCAAGAGATTGGACGGGTAGGAACTATCCCAACCTAGGTCGTTGGCCGAGTTTGCACGAGAGTGGGCTCGAGGCGCGATTGAACGATGATGTTGATCCTAATGCTAGCTTCCCTAGGCTAGGGTTTGCAAGAGATTGGACCCGAACCTAGGATAGCTATAGACCGGCAACAGCGCGAGAGCGTGAGCTTGGTTCTACATTCAGTTGCAACTAGTTCATCCAAATTTTATCCTAGCAATTTTGATACCGATGAACCACATTGACGAGATACGGTGAGTAGCGGGAATTCCCCATTCCCTAGACGTTCTTTATTTGATTTGATATTTCCGTACTTTGTCTGACGATTGTGACAGGATCGCCAAAGGCAAATTTCTCTCTTCTTAAATTGCCAGGTTGATTGGAACAAGCACGGTCATTCGTCCTCCATGTGTTCGATAACCCGATCGCCGCTATACCGTGCGCTTGCGGTAAAACTACAACCGTTCTTTGGGTAACATTCCGGAGCGATCACAGGTCCAAACACTTCACATTTCATCGGTGAGTCCAGCTCAACTTATTATTGCCTCGTTCCACATAATTTGGCCAAATTTCTGCGTTTGCTTCAGGAAACGGAGATTGTGAACGATATCAATGGCAAAATGAAATGTGAGTAATTGTCGACAAGTGTGTTTTATCCAAATACCTCTCCGTGTATGTACATTATTCAGGAGAGGATATGGAGATGAGCTCACTTTCCTGTGGTGGTATTGTTTTAGGGTCTCGTGGTATGTCCTCTCATCCATTGAGGATATCAACTTCTGCTACTGGTAGATTGCATCCATTATAGTTGGTATGTCAATTCTAGCTGGATTTTTAGTAGCAGGGATGTGTGAATTTGACAATATTTATATTGTCAGTAGCTATGTCTGATAACTGTTTAACAGTTTCATAAGTGTGGATCGTCAGGATCTCATCACTATTCATGATAATCAGATCATAGGTATTAATGTTTTAAATGGTCCATAGTGGTGATATGGGAATGTAAACTCATCATGACTCCATCGATAAGATGTGCACTAAACGCTTCCCCCGTTAGGGGTTCTCGGAAACTGTTTATATGAGGTGATCAGGCTCATATAAATAGTTTCTAAGGAGGCGTTCTGATGGTTTGCATGTTCCCACATGGTCACCTACAACTGGATTTCTAGTGGACAAGTAATCCGTTTAAATCATTTTAATGATTTACATATAACCCATTTCTGGGTGTGAACACAAAGCTTCAGGGTGTTCAATTTTCTTCCAGTTGTTAAATATAATTGATTTCCCAGTGTTATCCAAAAATCCGCAATAAGCTCGACTTCAATGAAGTAGAGCATAGAACTAGGGATATGAACCCGTCAAGGCTCCATCTATAAGATGTGCTCTAATGCCTCCCCCGTTTGGGGATCTCGGAACATATTCATCTAGGAGGGTTAGTCCCGATGAATAAGTTCCACTGCGGCATTTTTGAGGGTGGTATGAGGGTAAGTAAAAGCCCAACCAATATCTCAGTAATGTAATATGTCCGTTGTGATTAATGATAATCTGGACTGCGGTTGGATAATAAGGTTTTGATTATGACCATTTTAAGAGGATAAATAGATGAGCACTCTAAGGTACATCATCAGCCATATATATGGAGTGTATGTAGTCAATGGCATCCTCTTTTTAGGAGTATTCAGGATGACAAATCATTTACAGTAAAATAAAATGCGTAAAAAGCACATATATACTGCAAGAGAATACTACTAATAATTATGTTAGAGCAACAAGTTTCATAGTATGATGTGGGTTCTATAATATATACGTCCACAATTGTGCTCATTTTAGACTCATATTATGACAACAGATCGAATTTATTTTCAAAATTTATTTGTCCTCGGGGAGTAGCGAAATATACATACAGTCAATTTTGACTTTCGTCGTTTAGACTAGATATGTATATATTTTTATATGGCATATGTTAATCCCCATTCATTTTGCAAAAAACATTATGGGTCTTGTCAGAACTTCTGGTCTGATATTGGGTTGCCATTGCATACTCCATATCGAGGTACATCATATCTTCCCTTTCTCATTTTTATTCAAGACTTCCCCTGTTTTCAGTCGTTTATAAGGAAGAATGTTTATTGGTCTTACAAAGTAGACTCATACAAGGGAAATGAGTTAGTTTCTATATTTCCACTTTTCTAGTTATGATAGACTTTTAAAAGTCTATTTGAAAACTCAAGTATGGTCTTCAGGCCATTTTTATTGAGTCATTCAAGTATTGTGTGGATATAGAATCATACTTTAGGGCAAACAATTACGTGGGTACGAATTTTATAATTTCTCACTTATCTATTAAGCCACGACTTCGGGCGTACGCTTAAAAAATAAGGTTAGATTCAAGAATTATACCTTGTAAAGTGAGATTACTCAAAAGGGTTTGGCGGTGTTATGACAACTACTGGTGTCAATATTGGTTTATACAAACCGTAGATTTGAGAGATCTATTTACCGCGAAATGCGTATTTCTAAAAGAAAACGCATAAATGTTTTTCGTATAATCCATCGTACTTGTTAATATTTATTAGTGTGAAAGGGTGTTGACTTTTGGTTTGATTTTGAACTTCAGGTTCGTTTTGGTTTTGAACTCCATGTTCATTTTGTCAACTAGGATATGATGTTAAACTTTTTGAAATCATTATTGGTTTGTTGTCATAAAATATTGTCATGTCATGAGCACATCATACATATAATATAAATCTAGTAAGCTAAAAAAATTGTGCTCAATTAACCAAAATTCGAATAAGTATGATGTATACACATGCTATTTATATGCTGCAGGCATTTAAAAAATCTCATCGCAGACATACAGTTTTGCTACAGGCATTAAACTATGTCATTAGTGATTTTAGCATGCTAAAAAATGTACATCACAGAATCAATAAATATGCGGCAGGCATATAAATTTCTACACATGCATTTAATCATCACAGAAATTTTATAATGGAAATGAAAATTTTTCGTCTAATAATTATTGGAACACTGGGCAACGTCATACACCGTTAGGTTAGTTAACTAACGGCAGAGCGGTCGCATGATCTTCCTAATTATTAAACGTGTAATAATCAAATAATCCAAGAAAAAATTGCGATGATTTATAAAGCATTAATCAGATTATAGCGAAGGAAAATCGAATTTAAATCTGAAAAATTGTTTGGAAAAAATGAATTTTCGGGGTGAAACCCTAGTTAGGGTTTTTGGTCGCGCGGATTGCCGCTTCAGGCGGCTAGGGTTTTCGGGCATGAGCGCGCACTGGGGGGGCCGATACGAGCGGCTGTCGGGGGGGTTTGGGGGCCCATCGCTGCGGGCGGCGGGGCCCGCCGCTGCCGGCGGCGGGGGGGGGGGGGATGGGGGTCCGCCGCTGCGGGCGGCGGGGCCCGCCGCTACGGGCGGTGGCGCCCGCCGCTGCCGGCGGCGGGGGATGGGGGCCCGCCGCTGCGGGCGACGGGTCTGGCCCGCCGCTGCGGCGGCGGGTCCGCCCGCCGTCGCTGGCGGCAGGTCTGGCCCGCCGTCGCTGGCGGCGGGGCCGCCCGCCGCTGCTGGCGGCGGGTCTGGCCCGCCGCTGGCTGGCGGCGGGGCCGCCCGCCGCGGCTGGCGGCGGGTCGGCCCGCCGCTGGGAGCGGCGGGGCCGCCCGCCGTTAGCAACGGCAGGGTGGGGGGGTTTCGCTGCTTCGGGCGGCGGGCGGGGGATTTTCGCGCGAGTTTTTGGGGGGGATTCGCGTTCCGGCGAGAAGATCCCATAGGGTTTAATGGTTTTTGGGGATAAAAATCCAATTTTTAGTGGAAAAAAATCCATTTTTAATCTAAAAAAACGTTTTTATTGTAAAAAGTTGATTTTTAATCAATAAAAACCTTGATTTTCATTAAAAAATCGATCCAAGAATTTTGGATCTAGACATATGCGCATACGAATTTAGATCTAGGGAAAAGAATTACATGTTCCGTAGCGTGCTGATAACATGTTGTAAACCATGGCGGCTACGGAACCCCGTAGCCATGTATTTATAGTACTAGGGTTACATAATGGGTGGATACCCACTAACGGGTTGGGCCTCCAAAGCCCGTTTATAACACAATGGAATATGTGATTGTAAACAGGTCATTTGTTGTGTATGCTGGGTACTGGGCAGTGTTTGGATGTTGTCTGTTGTTTTCCTTGCTCTCTAATTTTTTTGGATATATATAATGTATAATTTATCCAATGTGATCGAATCCAAATTCCATTTAATAGAGACGATATTCATGTGCTTCAAGGGCGGAAGCGGCGGGACATGTGGCATCAATCCACCACCCAGCTATATTTCTTCCCATCAGTTGGTGGTCCCCATAAAGTTGTCCATATTACACACCCAAATCGTTTGCAAAATCGTTGCAGCTTTGCTCGAAAAATGAATCATTGATTGTCAGGTGTGGTGAGAGAGCGCACGAGAGGTCGTTATGCCCAGCTGGCATGCAGCTCTCCCGCCAATCAACGGTAGACGCGTGTCAGGAGGACCATTGAGGGAAATCCGTAATAATTTCAATTACGATCAAGGAAGCTGGCACAGAAAAGAAGATGGAATTTGTCCTATATGTGCAACGTAACGAAGCAAAAATGACTGAACCCGAACCATGACCCGATTTCATAAACCTGCCATAAACTTTGAAAACACACAAAACTACCATGAAACTAGGCTAATTAACTCGTACACATTAATTTTTTGAAAATTCAAAAGTTCAGATTTTTCATGCCATCCGACGTTAGGGGCATCGCGGCGTCTTACTTGTAAAGAAAGTTTGTATGAAACTCAAGTTCTATCCTTCAATTACAGATTAATTGAAAACAAATTGTATAAGTGGTATCCTTCAAGTTTTTGTTGTTGCATGCAACCCAAGTACTCTCTCCCTAATTCTCCCATTCGCATTCTTCATGGCCCTTCCAAAAGAGAAATGGCCATATGAGCCAACAGAAGACGTCAGAACCAGAGGTCACTTGCTCCAAAAAAGCTGCGGGAGTGAGGGACTCATTTAATAAACGACAAAAACACCCCTCCGCTTCTCCCTCATGCAAATAAAAACCACTAACCCCTCCGCTCTCTCCCTCCTCAACGAAAACCCAAACACCCAGTGCAAGCAAAACCCATTCCCCTCTCCTCCTGCAAGCCTCCCTCATCAAACAATGGACGATAGCTCCGACTCTGATCAATCCATCTCACCACCGCCACCACACATGTCGTCCTCCGCCGGCGAGATACAGAGCGCCCCCTCCAACGAACGGACCGGTCATGCGGACGTGGACGCCGGTGAGATACAGTGCGTACCCTCCGACGAACCGACCGTGTCATGCGGATGTGGACGTCGGCGAGATACAGCGCGTACCCTCTGACGAACGGACCAGTCATGCGGACGTGGACGCCGGCGAGATACATCGCGTACCCTCCGACGAACAGACCGGTCATGCGGACGTGGACGCCGGCGAGATACAACGCGTACCCTCTGACGAACGGACCGGTCATGCGGACGTGGACGCCGGCGAGATACATCGCGTACCCTCCGACAAACGGACCGGTCATGAGGACGGAGACGTCGGCGAGATACAGAACGAGCACCTTCCCAATCCTCATGCAGACACGTGGCCAGCATCTCTTCTCGTGAAGATCAAGGCTGTAGTATACTACATTTACAATATCCTTGGCTTAGATAAGCTGGTCAGCAACGTCAGAAACACCTTCATCAACTTCAAAAACCCCTTCAGCAACTTCAAAAACCCCTTCACCACCAATGTCGCCCCCAACGTCGCCCCCAACAATCGCTCCATAGATTCTAACGACTCCTCCATATCAACATTCAAAACTCACCCCCGCCACCACCCATGTCGTCCTCCGCCGGTGAGCAACAGAACGTCCCCTCCGACGAACTGACCGGGCATGCGGGCGGCATTGGTCCATCCATGGACGTCGACGAGCACATTCCCCCTGTCGTTCCTCGTGCAGACCCGCCAACATCTCCTCTCAGGACTATCAAGACATCCTATAAGTACGCAGCAGGAATCACTATTCTTGTCTTAGCCGTAATAGTCAGTTTCATCATATTCCATGTCAACCTTACGTCATATTCCCCCGAGCCCAGTAGCAAGACCAGCCCTACGGTGGACGCGATGTATTTTACCGCCGTCACACTTTCTACGGTTGGGTACGAGGATTTGTACCAGAATACCAATTTCTCAAAGATCACAACATGCTGCTTGGTTATGCTGGGGATTTTCTCAGTAAGTGTGCTTCTGACGTGGGACTTACTCAAGAGGATATCTGCACGCATTAAGGTGAATTTTGTTTTATTTATAATTGTTAGATTTTAATTTAGTTATGTATAATTTGACTAGCTTTTATCAAAAATTATGTACAGGTTCTAGTTGCAATTGGCTGCATCATTCTTGTTATTGTGATTGGGGCATGTATCAGCTATAAACCGGGGCAGGAAGGGATTAACCGCTTCTATCTATCAATAATGACGGTCACCACCATGGGTTATGGTGATCTGTCATTCACGACTACACGAGAAAGGATTGCTGCTTCGGTTTGGATTTTCACATCGATGTTGTCATTCACAAAAGCAACTTCTTATCTGACTGAGGCTATGATGGCTTGGAGGGCGCAACTGGAGGAAAGGATCAAGTTTGCTGATGCTGATGCTCGCAGTGAACTTGTAGGCAAGTTTTCTTTAACTTTGATGGGGTTTTTTGCATTTAAGAAGTTCCTAACATTTCAATTTATTTGTTTCAGAAATACGACCAATATGATCAATGGTATCTTAAGGAGGGGGGACGGTACTGTAGAAGATGCGGTTCAAGATTTCTCCATGGAATCTTGACAAATGATTGATGCCTACGCCTGACTAGATTATGACCTATATTTCATATGAAGTAAATGATAACATACTAGCTTAATTCTTCTAGTTTACTCATGTATGCATCTTTGATTAGGTTTTTTTCCGATTTATGTTAACAGATATCGTATTTTATCAAGATAGCTTAATTACTTGGCAGCATTATGATCAAACTAATTTTTGTCCTTCATCATCACTATCATTGTGCTATTGACGTAGAAAAAAGACGTTCATATAAGACATACGTACTAGTTGATCGCGTCCCGGATATACACCCGGAGAACGATTGTAGTTTTACTGCAAGCGCACGGCAAAGTGGCGAGCGGGTATCGAACACGAGGAGGTGGTGTTGGCTCCAATCTATCCTAGGTTGGTTTGACTACGAATGTTTTATTGGTGGAGATGGCGATGGTGTGATATAATGGAAATGGTGATGGATGCCGGTGTTGGTGATAAAGATGTGGGATAAAATATCGATTCAAATATAATATAATAAAAGTTTCTAGGGCTAGGGAATCCCCACTACGGACCGTCATGCATCATTATGAATAGTGAATCTCAATATTACTAGACTTGCGTTGAGGTGAACTAGTCGTAACTGAATATAGAACCAAGCTCACGCTCTCGCGCTATTGCCGGTCTATAGCAACCTAGATTAGGGCCCAATCTCTTGCAAACCCTAGCCTAAGCCACTAGCATTAGGATCGACATCATCGTTCAATCGCCCCTCGAGCCCACTCTCGTGCAAACTCGAGTTACGATCTAGGTTGTGATAGTTCATATTCGTCCAATCTCTTGCAAACGAATATGTGTATAGATTTACAATTAAAAATCATAGCTTTGGTCCAATCTCTTGCAAACCAAATCTAGAGAAACCCAATTGTAAACCTAAATCGAATATCTAGGCCTTCCCATCGATTAGAATCCAATCTCTTGCAAACCCCAATCGATGGAAATCCCTAGCTATCCGTAATAAATCGATCACAACCTAACCTCCTAGCAATTCTAGCAATAATGAAATCCATTCATCACGAATCTGAAATTAGATCCGTAGGGTTCATCCCCAAACCCTAGAACAACAAATCTACTCTAGCATAGCAATAAGGATATGAGAATCAATAGAAATTATTGCTTGCATACAAAAAGATAGGAAAACAAAGATTCAAATAAAAAGAAGAAAATACTTAGCTTGATGAAGATCTTCAATCCACAATACAAGCTTTTAGATCCAAGAGGGGGCCTAGGGCATGGCCTAACCTCTAAAATAATCCTAAGAAAAACATATGGGGGCTAAGAAAACATAATGTGGGATCCCCCCTAATGGTGGCTACAAAAACCCTTTTATATCCCCCCAAAACCCTAGCAAATAACCCTAGAAAACCCCTCAAATTCGTGCCCAAAAACAGCCCAAACCGCAACTTAAAATCTGGGCCCGCCGTCGACTCGGCCGAGTGGGAAAATGTGACTCGGCCGAATGGAAATTCCAGCACTGCAGCGTCAACTTGCAGAAATTCTCCAGATTTCATCCGACCTCCGATTGACGCGTTCTTGGCGGCGTTGGAACCGTCATGAAGTCTACTATCCATAAAAAATATGATAAAAATATTTTGATTGCTGGAATGATATCAGATTTTAAAAGAGTGGGAGGCTGTCTGAAAATCTAGGCGCTGCGTGTCCTCGGCGTCACTCGGCCGAGTTGACTTCTCTACTCGGCCGAGTGTGATTCTCTACTCGGCCAAGTGACAGACCCTGTAGAAAAACAGTAACTTTGAGGTCCTCAGGGGTCTGTCTCCGGGGGTGGCTCGACCGAGTGGCTTTACTTACTCGGCCGGGGGGGGGGGGGGGGGGGGGGGGGGGGGCATTTCTTGCTCGGCCGAGTCGGAACCGTCAAAAGCCTGCACATTTCCAGTAAGGCAGCCTTTTTTGATGGTGGATTTTCCATGCCACTCGGGTGATGCGATCTTCATACTCGGCCGAGTGGGATATCGTCCCTCGGCCGAGTGCACGCCCAATTCCTTCTGTTGGAGCGTGTCCGGTCGGGTCGGCTGAGTGGTCTTCTTGCTCGGCCGAGTGAGTGCTCCACTCGGCCGAGTGGCATGCTGTAAATGCCCAATCTTCTCCGTTTCTCCTCCTCGTCGCTCCTACGGAGTTTCTTCTTCTTCCACCCGTCTCCCATCGCCGAATAGCCCTCAAAAGAGCCTTGGGTGGCGCTCCGGAGCGGGTGCAAGTCCCTTAAGCTCATTTTTGCTCCCGATCGCTCCATATTTCCTGAAATCCGACAAAAACAAGAAATAGTGAAAAGTAACACAATATCATCGAATAATCGTGAAAATTGCAATACGAGCAACCGAAATGGCATGCAAATATGTAGAAAAAAGGTGTAAAATATGGACCGATCAAAATCCCCCAAGCTTACCTCTTACTCGTCCTCGAGGAAGATAAGTAGAGAGACGAACTCAGGAGATGAAAATAAAGAAAATGAAATGAAAAAGAAAGAACACGAGGTGGAAGGGTTGCTAGATTCTTCTCTCAGATCTCAAGCCATAAGCTACACATCACGATAACTTGGAAAATACAAATCACATGCTATAAAGATTTCATATCTTATTTAAACATGGTACTTGCAAGCTTTTAAGAACAAAGGTAGGGACTCCCTAAATTCATGCAATCAACTCATATCCACATCATGCATTTCATAGAATTTAATATACGAATGTTGGCGATGCACTTTTCAATCAAAAGTTATAAATGAAGCATATAAGATACACACCAAACATGCAATAGAGAATAGAATAAGAGTCATGGCATTCACATATTTATTTCAAATCATGAAAAATCTCCATATCTAATATATTTTGCTAAGTTTCAGCATTATCAAATATCCCCATTCATGCACGTCTCCACTCTAAGGTCATACTCACTCATTTGGTCAAATGAATTCACCCCCCAAGCTTAGCTTGGGGCATCACATCTAAAGGAATATGATAGTGGAAAATGGGATTTTTGCCTTGGTTTTCCCAAGTATTTTGTGGCTCCAATATTGAGATAGAGAAATATTTTTTTTCTTTTTGACTTTGTTTCTCATTTTTTTCTTTTTGGATTTTTGTAGGAGCTATTTGATTTGTATTTTTGGATTTTGGCTCCTTTTTGGCCTTTTGGACTTTTTGGAGCTAACTTTTTCTTTTGTGGGGATTTTTGGGAAATAGATGCGATATAAGTAGCTTTAGGAGGTGAACTCAAGTGACATGTAGAGAATAAAAAGATATATGTGGAGAAAGAAATAATGTAACACTCGGTTCACTATAAGATGTGCACGAACGGTTCAATAAAATAATACTTCAACTAAGACTCATATGTAAGCATGGATATTCTCAATCATTTCAATAAATAGTGAAGTCAAGCAGGAAAGTTTACCACCATATCAGGCATGCAATAGAAGGTGAATAAGACAATAAAACTGATGCTTCAGATATACTAATGATGCGTGAATGTGCATTTCCAACAAAAGCATACTAAACACTAATCCATACATTCAGTTTCAATTAATATCATGCATTCATGTAGAGGAATCATCAAAAGAAATAGATTTGCAAGCACATGTGAATAACAAGACTATGTAATACTCTAAGTAGCATGGCAAGAAATAATAAGCATCGTGATGGTTGGTAAAGCAATAAGAGATATCATCATACAAAACTCATCTAGCGGAAGAAGAGAAAAGGAAAATAAAGAAATAAAAATAAAAGAGGGGAAAGAAAAGAAAATCAAGCACACAATATGATGCATGAACACACATAAAAGGAAAATAAGATGGAAAAATCAAAAAGATGATGCAAAAATTTTGAAAAATTTTAAAAACCCTAAAATAAAGTAAAAATGCAACTAATGCATCTAAATGGCATGGAAATGCACTCCCCCAAGCTTAAACTTCACATTGTCCTCAATGTGATCATAATTGAAGAATATGAGGGACATCGATAATATAAGGGGGGTGAATGAAAAAATGATGAAATGAATGACATGAAATCCTAATGCAACTACATGCACATACAATGATGCATGAGAGCGCTTTCCCCCAAGCTTATACCAAACAATCCTATTCAAATGACTCGATCAATAAAATCACGATTTTGCTAAGCGTGATCAAGTCAAATAAATAAGAAAGTGAGGTTTCACTTGAACGAAATGCTCGATGGTGGTGAGCAGAAGGATGTGACACATCAAAATATGAAGAGGGGAATTAATATATATAATGGGTTTGGGGTGTAACTGATTATTGTGGCCGTCATATGAGGTGATATTTATTCAATCAAATCTATACGGTCCTCTCGCTGTCGAGAGGGTTCGTGTTTATCGAAAGCATAAAATTTTACGCTATTGCTACACTACTGGATTGATATCACCTATAGCAAAAGGCGGATCCAGTATCTTTGCCGGTGCAGGCAACTGCTCCAATTGCTCTTTCTCTGTGGCTCCGCCAGGCGCGTATGTCCACGGACTCCAACGAACTCCAGCAATGCATCCTCCAGCATTCCCACAAGGAATCCACCTGTACCTTGCAGAGAATAGGATGCATCAGTTCGCTGCAAAAAATTCACCCTCGTAATATAAGTATCCCAAAGAGGATCGTCTATAGAAATATATGGAATAAATAATGGTGGACGATACTTCCCTGGAAATAATCCAATATCCTCACGTGCTGTGATAGCTGTCTCCATGGTGTCCTCTCTAAGCTGCTCATGTGTATCTGGATCATGGGTGTGGACCTCCTCGATAGGCTCGTCAAACTGTGACACGTCCAAGCATACCTCCGGTCCATAATCGTATGTGTGCTGCAAGAGAAACGACGTGTCAAAAATATCTGAATCAAAATAAATATCAAATGGAATACATGATTCAGAAATGGAATGTGTAAAAATATCTCCCTGAGTGGGAGCAGTAAGCTCTGTGGGATAGTCCTCGACGTCAGTGGAAGGATGAGGTGGCTGCGGGAGCTCTAATGGAGGAGAATAGTGCTCAGGATCCTCATGAATGGCTATGTCCTCATCCCGATGTACGACCTCCTCGATGATAAGCTCTGGCTCTGTATGTAAGGCCTCCTCAAAAGCATGCTCGGGCTCCGCATGTGAGGCCTCCTCGTCAATATGCTCTGGCTCGACAGTGTGCTCCTTTACCTTCTCATGGACTATCAATGTGGGCTCTCTCTGGAATGGTGATGTTGGCTGCTCAAGTGTGTCAGCTTGTGGGGATGTATCATGTGGAGGGGAATGCCCGCAAGCAATCCGAAAATATAGTCTATCCCCCTCAAGACTGACATGGATGTCCTCCTCAATTGTTCCTGCAGCTGAAACACGGTTCATAACAAAATCTGCAAATCGTAGCTCAAATGCATCACCTGCTGTAATGCTCTCTGAACCGGTGAACCTCACTGACTCCAAGAGGCCATCCAATAATCTCTGAAATGCGTTCTCCTCTGGCTGCGCATATGACTCAGTTTCTGCTTCCTTCACTGCCTCTTCGTCCATCCACTCTTCATATGCAATAGATGTGTCGTAGGGAGTGGGATCGACGACTGCACATTCTGGCTCTGGTAGTAAGTCTGGCGATGCTTCTTGTCCATAAAATGAAGAAGCAGAACTGATATCTTTGGAAATCCCTGCAACCTTAAGCATGAGCGCATTCATTTCAAGTACCCTCTTCGTACATTCAAATTGAAGATTGCTCTTATCAAGCCCGGCTTGTATTTCCACCTGGTGTGCATGCATCTCATCAAAAAAGATCCTTTGTCTCTCATCAAGCTCGGGCCAGTGCATCTCCTCAAAAAAGTATTCTCCCATCTGAGCACTCTGATCAAAATAGTAATCTCCCATCTGAGCACTCTGATCAAAATCTGTGGTCCACGTAGTATAATCCATAGCACCTGATCAACAAAGATAAATACCTGGAGAAAAGATATCAGTGGCACAAAATAATATAGAAATGATAATAATGGTGGCGAGGGTGAAAATTTCTTTTTGTTAATTAATTTTTTTTCCTAGTCTAATAACCTAATTGTGACAAATTGGCACCCAACGGAAAACACCTCCCCGGCAACGGCGCCAAAAACTTGATCGCGCCCCGGGCGTACACCCTAAAGAGCGACCGTGTAGTTTTACCGCAAGCGCACGGTGTAGCGACGAGCGGGTTATCGAACACAGGGAGGACGTATGACAGTGCCTTCTCCGAACAACCTGGCTATAGGAACAGAAAAGAGGGAATTTGCCTTGCGGCGATCCTGTCACAATCGTCAGGCAAAGTATGGAGATATAAAATCAAATAAAGACGCCTAGGGAATAGGGAATCCCCGCTACTCACCATATCTCATCAATGTGATTCATTGGTATCACAATTGCTAGGGTAGAATTTCGGATGAACTAGTTGCAACTGAATGTAAAACCTAGCTCACGCTCTCGCGCTATTGCCGGTCTATAGCTAACCTAGGGTTGGGTCCAATCTCTTGCAAACCCTAGCCTAGGCAAGCTAGCATTAGGATCAACATCATCGTTCAATCGCGTCCCGAGCCCACTCTCGTGTAAACTCGGGGTGCGACCTAGGTTGGGATAGTTCCTACCCGTCCAATCTCTTGCAAACGGGTATCGGTATGGAATTGCAACCGAGAACCCTAGTATCGGTCCAATCTCTTGCAAACCGATACTACGGAATCTCAATTTCAAACCAATTCGGATTTCTAGGGTTTCCTATCGAATTGGGATCCAATCTCTTGCAAATCCCAATCGATATGAACACCTAGCTATCCGTAAAAAATCGATCCCAAACTAACCCTAATATCAATTCTAGCAATAGATCTACCAAATCATCACAAATCAGAAATTAGGCTCGTATGGTTCATCCCCACGCCCCAAGACGTTAGGAGTACTCACAATTCATATCACAAATGCAAGAATAATCAATTGAAATAACAATAGAATTCATGGCAATATTCAAATAAGCAATAAAAATAAGATTTTTAATGAAGAGGGAGACAAACCAATAGAGTTCTCCAAGAATCCAACAAAAATAATCTTTTCTCTCCTCTCCAATCACAAGAATCAAAAGCTAAAAAGTTTAATCTAAAAGCTGCAAAAAAGCAAGGGAAAAAGCTCTCTAACCTAGGTTAAAAACTGGGGTTAAATACCCCCCAAAACTGCCCAAAAATCCGTGACCAAAATGCCCCTGCGCAGCCTGAAAATCACAATTTACGCTACAGGCAGCGCGGCTCACTCGGCCGAGTGACAAAAGTCGCTCGGCCGAGTGACAAAAGTCGCTCGGCCGAGTGAGAAATCCTGAGAATTTCCAGTAAGTCTGGGGTCTTGGGGGTCTTCACTTCGGGCGTCGCTCGGCCGAGTGAGTTGTCGTCACTCGGCCGATGGCTTCTCTTCACTCGGGCGGTCGGTAATTTTCACTCGGCCGAGTGGGTCTTCTGATGCTCAGGCAGACGAAAAACAGTAAGTTGGCTCTTTTTGATGGGCGTCGTCTGAGTGCCACTCGGGCGGACGGGGTTTCGTCACTCGGCCGATGTGGCTTCTGATGCTCGGTCGAGTGCACACTTGGAGCGTGTCCGATCTGGTCGGTCGAGCGGGGTCTCGCTGGTCGGCCGAGTGACTCCTTCACTCGACCGAGTGGGACACCAAAAAAGCCCATTCTGATTGTTTTTGCCTCCTCGTCGCTCCTACGCCGTTCTTTCTTCTTCCGCTCCTCTCCAATAGCTAAATATCCCTCGGGGAAGTCGTCGGTGACACTCTGGAGTAGGTGTATCTTGGAATCACTCCAAATCGCTCCAAATCTCCTGAAATACGACAAAAACAACAAATCGTGAAAAGTATCGCAATGTTGTCGATAAATCGTGAAAAACGTGATTTGAGCGATCTAAATGGCATGCAATCATGCGGAAAAAAGGTGTAAAACACGGAGTGATCATTAGTATTATAGCATTAATTGTTGTTGCAGTGTAATTCTCAAGAGACTTGAACTTCTATTTTAACCCTTAATCCGCTAGGGGTTTATAAAAGAAAACGTAATAGGGTTTAAAACCCAAACGTTAATGATAAGATGTACATACGAGCATACATTATTGTTGCTGCGTAATTATGAAGAGACATAATATTAATCAGCTAGGGGCTTATAAAAGAAAACGTACAAAAATAGAGATTAAACCAACACAAAAGACTCGAAACGAGTTTAAAGTTGAACCCCTGCCATTCCTTTTATAGGTCTTGCATTAGTTGTATGAAGCTGTACATTCTGTTCTACCTGACCTTGAGCTATTACCCCACTACAGAAACCTTTCAGCTAAATCTTCAGCTATTTATCCATCATCACACCATGTTTCATACTATGTAAATTTAATATGATGTGTTAAAAAACAAGCGATGCTTGATTTAATTCTGGGGATAAATTTTTTAGAAAGTGTCGGTGTGAATAAGATGTAAAACAAAACTGAATTAGCCATGGATGATTAATTATGTGAGATTATAAGTTCTTTTTCATAGGTGCATGGAATGTTCGGAAGTGATAAACATATTTGTTCTCTCTCTGATATGGTTCAATTTAAGCACCATAATGGTTCAAAGACATCATTAATTTAATGACACACAGATAATGCCAAAATAGTCTCTCTCCGTGTCTGCTGCTAAACTTAATATGTCATTATTTTTTGGATTAATTTTTTCTTAATACGATGGGGACAGAAGAACTGTGAATAGTCATTATGAAGAGTTCGGATCCTTTGAGTCATATATCAATGGATGCCGAAATGACATTTTCCATTGAAACTAGATTAGTCTATTGTCGATACAAATGGAAACCCGAAACCATTGCATCACTTTGTCCACTTATTTTCCAACCCTATTTGTCGTTATTGGATTTGTGGCGCTTTGCATAACATTTTGATATTATGGTTGTAATGCAGTTCTGATTAGTTTGGATTCGTAGATGCTGAATCTTGCATTTGTTCAATCTTCCTAAAATTATTCTGCTATATCTCAGATATTGTGATACGATCCGCTTGGATCGATCAAGAAATTCAATTTAAAGATGGAAAAATTAAAAGAGAGGAATATTTTTAGGGTTTTACATTGAGAGAACAATGGAAAATAATTGATAAAAGTCTCTTTCGAGATGAGACTTGCTCTCCGAGCTTTTGATTGAACGGAACAAAAGCCTAAATATCCTTCACTAAGGATGCTCAAGAGTTTCTCAACAATCTAAGCATAAGCAAATACAATGGCGGCTAACCCTAATAAAGAGAATGAGGAGATTTACTAATTTGGCCTAGAACGACCAAAATACCCCTAAGGCTAATAATATTAATTAACGCCTCCCCGTCTCCTCCTGCGCACGTAAGTGATCATGGGTGGTTACTCCCCGTCCATCGCACGTGGTGCGGCCTCCTCGAAGCGTGTGTTGGCCGAAGATGCGGCATGGTCTGCATCAATACCCCCCGTAGAAGAGCCACCTTGTCCTCAAGGTGGAAGTCCGGAAACTGCTCCCGAACAACGTCGAATGCCTCCCATGTGGCATCGCAGTCTGGCAATCCCGCCTAATGTATCAATACCTCCTGTCGACGCCCCGGACCCTGACGCACCGTCCTGACGTCCAACGGCTCCATCATCACCTCCATGTCCTCTGTCAGCGTCGGTGGAAGTGTGGATGACACCGTCTGCTCTCCAATAGCACGGCAAAGCTACGAAACATGAAAAACGGGATGGATCGTAGCTGTCGTGGGTAACCTCAGCCTGTAGGCCACTTGGCCAATCTTGGCCTCAATCTCAAAGGGACCAAAGAATCTGGCAGATAGCTTCTCATTCCTCCTCCTCGCCACTGATCTCTGTCTGTACGGCCGCAGCTTGAGATATACCATATCTCCCTCCTGAAAGCTCACATCCCGTCGATGTCCATCTGCCTTCGCCTTCATCACCTGTTAAGCCCGTAGCAGGTGCTTCTTCAGCTCCTCTAGCATTCCATACCTCTCCTCCATGTAACCCTCCACCAATGAGACTGGTGTCTGCCTGCTCCCGAATCGAATCAGCTCTGGTGGGTCTCTTCCATACAACATCCGGAAAGGGGTCGTCCCTGCTGCTGAATGGTACGAAGTATTGTACCAATACTCCACCCAGGCCAACCAGCGGTACCACTGTCAATGTGTCTCTGATGCAAAACATCACAGATACGTCTCTATACTGCGATTAACCACCTCTGTCTGCCCGTTTGTCTGGGGGTGATAGGCGGTACTCCTCTTCAACATTGTTCCCTATACCGGGAACAACTCCCGCCAAAACCCGCTCAAGAACACCTGGTCCCGGTCAGACACTATAGACCCAGGGATCCCATGCAACCGTATTACCTCTCGAGTAAATGCTGTGGCCACCGAAACTACCGTGTACGGGTGTTTCAGCGGTATGAAATGTGCATACTTACTCAGCTTGTCCACCACTACGAAATCACCGAGTACCCCTCTGACCTGGGTAATCCATCGATGAAGTCCATCGTCACCTCCTCCCACACCCGCTCAGGCAGAGCCAAAGGCTGCAGCAACCTGCAGGTGCCATGGCCATGTACTTGTGACGCTGGCAGACATCACAAGCCGTCACTAAGAGGGTGATCGCCTTCTTCATCCCTGGCCAGAAAACCTCTCGGGCCATCCGCATGTAAGTCTGCTGCACCCCGGAGTGTCCCCCAATCCCTGAACTATGGAACTCCTGAAATAGCACTGGTATGAAGGCCGACCTCCGTGGTAAGACCAATCGTCCCTGGTATAACAGCCTGCGCCCCTCCAAAGAGTACCCCTTCGGTGCCTCCCCGCCGCCCTGTAGTCGCTCCCTGATCTGTCTCAGATCCGGGTCGGTCTCTGCCTCCTGTAACATGGGCTCCCCGTCTAGCCACATCGGTAATGAGAGCGCCCTCAGGTGCACTCCCTCTTCTCGTCGAGACAAGGCATTGGCCGCCTTATTCTCCAACCCGGGCCTGTACTCAATGACAAACCGGTACCCTACCAACTTTGAAAGCCAACGCTGGTGCTCCTCAGTCACCAACCTCTGCTCAAGTAGGTACTTGAGGCTCCTCTAGGGTGTCCTGACCACGAACTCTCTCCCAAGTAGGTACGGCCGCCACTTCTGCACTGTCAACACTATCACCATCAACTCTCTCTCGTACACCGACTTCAGCCAGGCTCTAGCAGAGAGCACGTGGCTGTAGTAGGCTACGGGCCGCCCCAACTGCATCAACACCGCCCCCAAACCTACTCCTTATGCATCCGTCTCTACTACAAATACGATGCGGAAGTCAGGTAGCGCCAGCACTGGGCCCGTAGTCATGGCCACCTTCAAGGCCTCAAAGGTCTTGGTCGCTTTCTCCCCTCCAAACGAACCCATCCTTCTTCAAAAGGTCAGTGAGCGGCCGTGCAATCGTACTGTACCCCCTCACGAACTTTCGGTAGTAACCCGTCAGCCTCAAGGAAACACCGCAATGCCCTCAAAGAAGTAGGCACTGGCCAGTCCAACATGGCCTCTATCTTCGCCCTGTCCGTCGCAACTCCTTCAGCCGACACCACGTGCCCAAGGTACTCTATCTACAGCTAGTCGAAACTACAATTCTTCCGGTTCGCATCAACTGTTGCACCCCCAACTCCTGGAAGACTGTCTCCAAATGCCCCCACATGATCCTCCATGGTCATGCTGTAAACCAAGATGTCATCGAAGAAAACCAAGACGAACTTCCTTAAGTACGGTCGAAATACCTCGTTCATCAAGGCCTGGAAGGTGGAGGGAGCATTCGTCAAGCAAAAGGCATGACGAGAAACTCGTAGTGCCCCTCATGCGTGCGAAACACCGTCTTCGGCACGTCCTCGGGCCTCATCAGGGTCTGGTGATAACCCGCCTTCAAGTCAATCTTCGAGAACACAACTGCGCCATGCAGCTCATCTAGCAGCTTGTCGATCATGGGAATGGGAAATCTGTCAGCCACAGTCTCATTGTTCAGCACCCTGTAGTCGACGCAGAACCTCCAACTCCCGTCCTTCTTCTTCACCAACATCACTGGTGAAGAGAAATGACTCACACTAGGCTGGATCACTCCCGCCTGCAACATCTCCCCGACCATCCTCTCAATCTCGTCCTTCTGCACATGAGGATATTGGTACGACTGCACACTCACTGGTGCTGCTCCCTCTCTCAAGACGATCGCATGCTCATGTCCCCTCATCGGTGGTAGCCCCTGTGGGTCCTGAAAGACGTCCTGAAACCGTTCCAGCATCTGCTCAACCACCTCGGGAACCTCTTCCGGCTTCTCCTGCTCAACTCCAACTGCACGGCACTCCACTAAGTACCCCTCTCCCTCCCTCTGTAAAGCCCGAGTAATGGCCTTAAAGGCCACCAACGAAAAGCATAGGGTGGGGTCCCCTGTAAGTACCACCGTGCGGTCACCCTCCTCAAAGTCCATCCTGAGACGTTTCCAGTTCACCCGTACGTCCTCCAACTTCTTCAGCTACTGCACGCCCAGAATGATATCGACATTGCCCAACTCCAGTGGTAAGAAATCCTCCATAATCTGTACTCCCTGCAAGGTCAGACACAACCCCTTGCAGAGCCCCTTGCTCTCCTCCATCTTCCCAGTCCCCAGCAAAACAGTAAACTTCTCCATGGTGCTCAACTGTAGCCCATGACGCTCCACCACTCGGCTAGAGATGAAATTGTGGGTGGCCCCACTGTCTATCAGCACTGTCACCGCCATATCGCCCAACCGTCCTGACAACTTCATGGTGTGGTTCGGTGTGAACCCCACCACGGAGTTCAGGGAGACCTCCGCGAAGTCTAGGTGAGACTTCTCCTCCTCCTCGAATGGCTCCACCCTGGGCTCCTCATCGTCATCCCGACACTCCTCCTCATCCGGCACCATGGTAATCTGTAGCAGGCGGCTCGCACATCTGTGGCCAGGGGTGAACTTCTCATCGCAACGGAAACACAACCCCTTGGCACGCCTCTCCCTCACCTCCGCCTCCGTCATCTGTCGCCCAAAAGTAGCGGGGCGAGTCTCTCCCTAGCCTCTGGTGCACCGGCAGGTGCCCTCGGCGCTGCCGCTTCTGGCGTGGGCCGGGGATTTTGGGTCCCCCAGGTCCCACGTATCCTCCTCTCCTCCGTATGTTTCTCCTCTGCCTTCTGCGCGAGGCGAATTAGGTCCTCCAAGCCCCCCGGGGTCTGCATCCTCAGCTCAACTCGAATGGAGGGCTTGAGCCCTCCATGAAGTTACACATGCGTGCCTCCTCCTTGACCCCAAGCACTCGGCCCGACAGTAGTTCGAACCACCTGACAAAGTCCCGCACCGTCCCCTCCTGCCTGAGTACCCTGAGCTGCTCGTAAAAGTCTCCTCCTGGTGTCTCCTGGAATTGGTCCATCAAGTAGGCTGTCAAATCCGCCCACGAGGAAAAGGGACGGCGTGCAACCTTCCACCGGTACCATGCCAAGGCCTCTCCCTCAAAATAGATGCCTACCGCCTTCAGTACCTCCTCCTCGGTAAAACCCATCATTTGGAAGTACCTCTCCGCTCTATAGATCCACCCATCTGGATCGCTTCCCTCAAACACGGGCATCTTCAGCTTCTTCAGCCGCCTGTCAACGTGAAACTCTGCTTCTCCCCGCCTCTCCTGGTCCCAACGCCTCTCCCCATGGTTTCGGAGAGGATCGTAGTCCTCATCTGCATATTCGTCCTCGGGCCAAAAAGGTCTACCGTCTGGCACCAGCCCATGGGGTCCTCCAAAAGCTGTTGCGGCTGGTCGCTGTCCTCCTCGACCACCGAAATGGCCCTCCGGGCCCTGTCCTCGCCTCAGAAAAACCTCCGCACCCTCCCGAAGGTCTCCCGCTACTGGCCGCCCCCTGTCGGCAGCCCACGGGGTCTGATCCACCACCGCCGGGACCCCCAGGGGCCAAGCGGGGGCCCTAGGGTCCCGCCCGCCTGGGCGCGGCCCCCCAGCAGCCCATCAGGGACCGCGCGGGGTCTCTGCCACTGCGGCAGAGCCCCGCTGCCCCCAGGTTGGGCTCGCGGCCCCCCTGGGGGGTTCGCCAGGCCCGGTCGACCCTTTGGGGGGTTCGTCGGGTCTGGCCGACCCTCCGAGAGGGTTCCCAGGCCCCGACGCCCCGCGCGCGTGCTTTCATTGCTGGTCCGCTTGTCGCTGTCACCCGGTTTCGTCGATACGATGAATTCCAATGTCCCAGCCATTACAAACTACGCCGCAACCCTTGCATCTTGCACCCTTAACTCCTGGACTTGGGGATCCGAGTCATCTTCAACCTCCGCCCATGATTTCTTCCCCTTTCCCTTAACTAGGGTTTGCAAAATCTCCATGATTTTTAATTGATTTGCTTCGCTTTTTGCATGCTTCTCTTCTTGGGCTCGGTTGTTTTCCTCGATCTTCTTCTTAAGCCGATCGCTCATCGTCTCCATCGTGGTTCCGATCTCATTGGTGATTTCTTCATGTATGGCTTGTAGCTTTTTCTCAATGGTGGCTCTCTCCTTGCGCCATTAGATCTTATGAGCTCTGATACCAATTTGATACGATCCGCTTGGATCGATTAAGCAATTCAATTTAAAGGTGGAAAAATTAAAAGAGAGGAATATTTTTAGGGTTTTAGATTGAGAGAACAATGGAAAATAATTGATAAAAGCCTCTTTCGAGAGGAGACTTGCTCTCCGAGCTTTTGATTGAACGGAACAAAAGCCTAAATATCCTTCACTAAGGATGCTCAAGAGTTTCTCAACAATCTAATCATAAGCAAATACAATGCCGGCTAGCCCTAATAACGAGAATGAGGGGATTTACTAATTTGGCCTAGAACGACCAAAATACCCCTAAGGCTAATAATACTAATTAACGCCTCCACGTCTCCTCCTGCGCACGTAAGTGATCATGGGCGGTCCCTCCCCGTCCATCGCATGTGGTGCGGCCTCCTCGAAACGTGTGCTGGCCGAAGATGCGGCAAGGTCCGCATCATATTGTTATATCATTATCATGTCTCGGTTGTCAACTTTCAGATATACTGTAGTTCTGATGATTATTGGAGTTAATTTGATGTAAGGTAAGTGATGTCTGAATCTTGCATGCGAATCCCTGTAAAAATTTTCGACGATGAGATTATGACGTATAGAAACTTTGCCATTTGTCTAATATTTATGTACAAGGGAAGACAACGGACTGCTATTCTGTTGTTTGTGCATATTATGGGTAAGTGAGAAGTACTCAAATCTGGTTGAAGTAGAGCAAGAATCGCATTTCTCTACATGAATTTGTTCTTCTTTTATCTTCTTTTTGAGCAATTTAATACAACAGATGCAAGGATGTGTGTGGTGGCTTAGACTGATGAAATTCAGTTAGCAATGTGGCTGTCATGAAGATTATGGTGTACGTTTGCATATACCCACACATCATGCTATACTTATTCACATTGATTTATTGGGATCATACCACTGGTATACGAAGATAATAGGATATGAAGCCGGCTTGATGTAAAATTCTCGTGCTCATAAGCCTTAAAAAGGGCTGGTAAGAAGTAGCCGATCATGATACGCAAACAGGTATAAAGTAATGGATTCTTCCTTAATTTTAAACATTTTAATCATTTTCACTACTTTCTTTAGTGGGGAAAAAAGAAATCGATGTACTAACAATTTGAAGGATGCGTTTACTTTTTGTAAATATATATTTTTTTGGACTTTTGTATATGTGGTCGGCTGAAAGTTCCCATTCAAAGTCGAGCATATTTCTATTAGTACTCATGTGAGTTCTTGCCTAATTTCAGGATGGGTTTTTAAGGGGGTCTTTGCAGAAATTTATGTCTATTTACAACATTATTCTTTCTCGTTTTGTTAAGCAGGAAAAGAGATACACTCCTGTGTGTAATCCCCAATGCCCACTCCATTTTAAACTTGCAGGAGTGACCCCATGTTGCCACAAGAGGCATCCTACTTGGTGATCCAGACGACATGATCCTTGGCATGAAGTGGGAAAAGGGAGACCCCCGCCAAATGTTGAGCAGCCGAAACACAACGTTCTTCGGATTCCACCCGCTCGTGTCACCGTGGCAACCCACAAACGCCTCCACCTTCGTCCCATCTTCGCTCACCATCAACACTCTGTACGCATCCACAGTAGCCATCGTGTGGCAGTAGAACACAGGTTACATGATTTGTTACCAGATTTGTTACAGCATTGGAACAACTGCATGTTCAGTCTTTTTGCTGGCTTCTTCACAAATCATTCTGATATGATATCAGAAGATTTTCTGTCATCTGTTGTTATATTATTATGGGTTATCAATTTTTAGATAAGTGCAACATTTAATCCTTTATCTTATATTGCAGGCTTATTTGTATGGAGTGGAAGGATGAAGGGAGTCGAGAAGAATTGCATTTATCGTGCCAATAGCAGGCATAAAGCCATAATTTGTCTAGGCATGGTGGCTGGCAGGTTTGAATACGTTGGTTCTCTCTTTTGTGATCACAAGGGCGATTGGGTTTGTGTTTTTCCTAGCGATTATGAGCAATGGGGGTTCAAAGGTTTGCAGATTGTGAGCAACTAGTTCATAAATGTTAATATTCTTTGACAAACATTGTTATCATTCATTTCAGATTTAATTCAGTCCTGGAGAATATTCAGGGCTACTTTCTTGGCATACGTTGCATGATCAACGAGTCTTATCCTCAAATTTTTTGTCTTAAGATAAGTTCCTTTATTCATACAATTATTATTGCTATGCATTTGGTGTTTTATAGGATTTAACACATGACTGGTTTCACATTGTTGCATCACCTTTGCCAATTGGTTTATCAGGTTAAGGAGCAGGAACAACAATATATTGATGAATATAATCTCAAGAGTTCTAGTAAGATTATTGGATATCAGAACGTCGATTAATCTCTCTCATAATTCACATGTTTACTTGAGCAACATGTCAGCAGTAATATGCAAACCTTACTTTATGTTTACATACTAATTTAGAGAACACTACCTTATATCTACTTCCATTAGCTCGAGCTTCTTCAATTTCTGCTTTTATTTTCCTGATCATGTTGTATGTGAATTCATCAACAACCTTGATACACTCGTTGAGAAGGGCTTCTGATCCTATATGAAGAAACCTCCTTACAAGGGATCAAAAAATCGTAGCGTGACGATGATGTTGGCTTTGTCAAAAGCATGTGCAAAGATGTTGTTAGGGAGCACAGGTGACAAAGTCACAATCTCAACACCAAACCCAACCTTGCATATAGAGTCTAATGTCATCCTCATGAACAAATCCTGATGGTAAGAGATAACCAGTCACATTAGATCTTTAGCCACAAAAATTATCTTTACCATTTGTATAGGAGGAGGAGGAGGAGGAGAACCTGCATATCTATGTTTTGGTTGTCAATTGATGCCTGACATGATAACAATGAATGATAACAATGCTTGCTCATGCTCGTCAGCATGTGGGTCCTCCACTAGTAGAGGTAGACTTGAGTATTGAGATATCTAGTATATGAAATTGAACATGCTTCATAGGTGAGTGAGTCTCCTTATTTTTGTTCAGGAGTCCCTGGCCCAACTCCTAGTAGAGTAACTCCTGGATACTATCAATTTTTTTATCTAAATGAAAATATTATGTCCACTTTTCTCTTTAGTGTTTTTCTCCATCATGAATTGGATCAAAGCATGTTTTTACTGTTACACGAAGTGGTAATATTCGAATGGAGGCCACCAATAATGTTAACATTTACAAAGAGTTAGCTTTGCAGCAAACGAACTTAATAATTGCATATCATGTTATGGAAAACTATAATTAAAACTATCCTACTTTCAGAATGTTGAAATTGTTGTGCGTCGAGCGGAAGCAATCAGATCGCCGAAGTATCTAGCACGAAGAACAAATGGAGAGAATGCAAACAAAATATTTAGGTCGCCTTAACGACCAAGGGAACACTTCTCTTGATTTCAATTAGTAGATACAAAAGGCACTCAACTACTCTTCCTAAGAAATCCTCACAATTTGCTCTCTCAAATATGGTTCTCAATGATCCTATGGAACTTCCAATATGACTTCATACAATCTTTCCCAATGCTTCAATAGAAGTTCAATTGGATTCCTAATTTTCAATGCTAAATAACCAAAACCATCCCTCTTTTTATAGGCATGAAGGGGGGTTGGTGCACAAAGGGGATGGGGTTGGTGCACCAACCCCCCCCCCCCCCCATTTTGACATTCAAAAGGGGAGGCTGCTGGAAATTCCAACAGCCCATAGGGCTGTTGGAATTTCCAGCAACCCATATTGAGCCAAAAAACTACAAATCTTCACCTTGACGAGATATTTGGTCTATGTCACACAATCGACCGTCAACGCTCCTCCTCGATGAGAATCATCTAGTGTTCCCGTCATCTTGCCTCGAAAGGCTCATATGGCTCCGCAGAGCCTCATTGCCCCAGAAGGGCCCACCAAAGTCATCTCATATCGTCAACATACAAGTCTGAGCCATACTCGAACTTGACTCCAATATCGACCTTCATAAGCTTGTCTATCGAACAATCACTAGTGTCAAGTAGCTCCACCCGATCATTGGCTTCATCAGTCGTCGTTGATTTCATCTCATCACACCAATCTTTCCGTCGTCCATATAGGTCACCATTGTGCTCCACCACACCAAATAATCACACCTGACAAAGAAAGCAAATAAGACCCTTCTCGTAGATTGGCATCTCTCATACCTTGGTCTCCAAACTTTGATAGAATCCATCCGCTGTGCAAGTTGTGGGGATAAGGTATCTCCACCATACTGACTTGAACCATCACCTCTATTAGCACCACCTCTCCGGAGATCATCCAATGATGTCGTCTTTGGTGCATGCGATCTTGAGTCGGTAGTTCGCTCATCTGGAACTCTTGTCGTCTTCATCATCACCGTACCATCCAAGTAATAGTGGTTGCCTTCACGCTTTCCCTTCATTAGGATCATTGCTCCTCGTATCACCTTCAAAGAGATGTCCTTCATAGTCACTTTACAACCCTTGGCTTCAAGTGAACTAAGCGATATCAAATTGTACTTCACATCGGGCACATAATGAACATCGCATATGTCCCGTGTGACATCACAACTTATCTTTAAGCGGACCGTGCCAATGCCCGCCGTCGTGCATGCTCCATCGTCTCCAAGAAGGACTTTACTCTTACTACCTTCATAGAAAGTAGTAAAGTAGTCTCTGTGGGGTGTCATATGGAACGAGCAACCCGAGTCGAGCAACCATCCTCCCTTCATCACCCCATCCATCGCACCAACTAGGACCCACTCATCCACCTCCTCGTTTTTGACGATGTTGGTGGTAGCATCCTTCTTCTTATTAGCCTTTGGGCACTCCCTTGCACTCTTTCCTTGCAAAAGGCACATTGATCCCTCTCGGTGTCTGTGTACGGAGCTCTACTATTGTCCCTTGTCTCGGATATATGGTTCCCTTTGCGGCCTTCACCTCTTTCATTACTCCGACCTCTAACCACGGTAAGTGCTTCAGACCTTTGGCCCCTCATCTTCTCATCATCATTCTTTCTAAATTCATTGCTAGTAAGAGCGTTAGAAACTTCATTGAAGGTGATAGATTCTTTACCATAGGTTAAGATCGAAACGATGTGCTCATAGTCTTCATGCAGTGAGTTGAGGAGAATCATCGCCTTGTCCTCATCTTCCACCTTGACGTCGATATTTCTCAAATCTGCGAGGAGTTTGTTGTAGTAGGCGAGGTGTTCTTCAACTGAAACTCCTTCCTCCATCTTGAGGCCAAAAAGCTTCTTCTTTAGATGTAAGCAATTTTGAATGTTCTTCTTCATGTACTTCTCACCAAGCATATCCCATAACGCTTTCGCATTCGTCTCCTCCATGAAAGGGTACTTCTTCTCCTTTGTCAAGTAGAGCCGGATCGTGCCGCAAGTGGTCCGATTCATCATCTTCCACTACGCATCCGACATCGTAGTCAGCCTCTCATCTAGTACTTGATCTTGGCCACGTTGGTTCAAGATGTCAAGTACTTCGCATCTCCACATGCCGAAGTTGATACGCCCATCGAACTTCTTAATTTCGAACTTCGTATTGGATACGATAGTTCGTGTTGTTGAAGATTGCGCCATTGGAGTAGAAGGATTGTCGTCGCCACTTTTGCTCATCTTCTTCGTCTAGATCTTCGTCGCCAGAGCTCTGATACCAATTGTTGTGTGCCGAGCGGAAGCAATCAGATCGCCGAAGTATCTAGCACGAAGAACAAATAGATAGAATGCAAACAAAAGATTTAGGTCGCCTTAACGACCAAGGGAACACTTCTCTTGATTTCAATTAGGAGATAGAAAAGGCACTCAACTACTCTTCCTAAGAAATCCTCACAATTTGCTCTCTCAAATATGGCTCTCAATGATCCTATGGAACTTCCAATAGGACCTCATACAATCTTTTCCAATTAGGGGTGTGCACGGGTACAGGGTACCCAGATACCCAATCGGAACCTACCCTAACGGGTAGGTTCTGGGTAGATAGTTATCGGTTCCGGGTAGGTTCCGGGTAGGAAAATTTGGAACCGATGGGTATCGGGTCCGGTTCCGGTTCTCGTCTATAGAAAACGGGTACCCAGAACCGGAACCGATATTTTATATATATATAAATTTTTATATATTATAATATTAATGATCAAAATATATAAGAGTGATCCACCCTGGCTGTATCTAATTTGAACTTATAATATTAGTGATTACAACTTGCATTCTGAAGTTTTGAGCAACGTGTAAGTTCATTAAACAATGCATTTGAATCAAAGATCATATTGTTCTCTTATGCATTCAAAAGAGCAGTAGAGGTAAATGCGAATCATTCTTCCATATGTCTAGCTTTATCTAGTAGAAATGACTGGTCAGTATGCATTTATCACTGAAGAAAGAGACTAAAGACAATATTTTACTTCCAAATTGATTTTTATTCGTGCGTATTTGAGGTAATTGTCATGCACAGATCATTTGGAAATCATTGTTCGTAATGCCTCATAAATTAGATTTTTTTTACAGGGTACCCGGAACCTACCCAGAACCATAGGGTCCGGGTAGGGTCTGGGTATAGGGTTCAGCTGGGTAGGTTCCGGGTCCAAATTTTAGGAACCGGTCCCTTACCGGGTAGGGTCCGGGTAACATGAAAAAAACAGGGTACCCGGACCCGCACACCCCTATTTCCAATGCTTCAATAGAAGCTCAATTGGATTCCTAATTTTCAATGCTAAATAACCAAAACCCTCCCTCCTTTTATAGGCATGAAGGGGGAGGGGGTTGGTGCACAAAGGGGAGGGGGTTGGTGCACCAACCCCCCCCCCCCCCCCCCCCCCAACCAAATTTTTGACATTCAAAAGGGGAGGCTGCTGGAATTTCCAGCAGCCCTGTTTCCAGCAGCCCATATTGAGCCAAAAAACCACAGAAATGAATATCTTGAATGTTAGCATGCAAGTACTTGTAGAGAGTTCTGTTAAAGGCGTATGATGGATCTATGTTGACATCCTAATATATCGAGTTTTGGTTAGTGCAACAATCCAATTCTGACCAGTGTGTTGCTAGTTGTTAGGATTCTTGGGGAATTAGTATTGCTCACAATTTTGCTCCTTTCAGTGATGTGTTACAAGAATTTTGGGAGCAAGATGATGGATTTATCGCAGACTGTTGTTCTATTAAGTTGTTTAGGAGATTGCTTTGGGAAAAATACCATGAATCTGAATTCTGTCACTGTCATGGATATCTAACAGTATCCTGAGACTGTCGGCTTGCAGGAGACTGAAGGGCTTGGAATGCACACGGGTATGAGTTGCATCACGATTCTATTTCAGGATGAGATTGGAGGACTTCATGTGAGATCGAAGGGAGGGGAATGGATGGGCATAACGCCAAATGAGGGAAACACTATTAGTAAACATAGGAGATTTGTTGCAGGCTTGGAGCAATGAACGATTTACATCCTCTGAGCACCAGGTAATCTTGAAGAAGCGAGTTAGCCACTTCTCCATGAATGTCTTCTGGCGCTTTGAGGATGAAAAGGTGCTCGAAGCACCAGGGGACGTGGTCAGAGAAGAGAATAAGATGATCTATGGCCCATTTATGTGCTGCGATTACATTATATTTAGGTAAAACATTGGGGGGAGGGAAATTTGAGAAAGTTGGAAACACAATTGATGACTTTGATGCTGCCAGTCTAGGGAGGTTGATTCAAGATGCACTGTTAGCTTGTGATGTCTACTTTTATTTTATGTCTTTGTTTTGGGGGAAAACTCTACAATTTAAAATTATCCAAACGGATATATTTTTCTGGTTTTTAATGGAGTTGTAAGAGTTGTATCCGAGAGAGAAATACTGGAATCATTGGATAGAATTGAAAACAAGATTCATTCCAGGTTCATTGGTCGTGTATTTGAAAGATTTCGTTATAATTAAAGCTATTGTAGAACTCAGTCTTGCTGAAGCTTATAGAATTTTGAAACTATGTGATAAATGTAGTAGTAGTGTTCTCGTTGGTTATCGCAATGTGCCTCAAGTAGTCTTGTGTGCGCGCGCCCGTGCGCGTGTGGGGGGGGGGTAGAGGATAAAAATACACGATCAAATAAGTTGGTGTTAGAAGTGAAAAATTCCAAAGTTCATCAATAATGGAAAAAATTTCAAGAATAAGGACCAAAATGTCAACACTTCAGATCGTTTTAGTTTTTAGTCTACAAATGTAAACGGAGCTAGTTTGATCGTTCCCAATGTGAAGCATCTGCAAAAATGAGGATTTTTTTATTTATGTGGCAATTTCAAATCGAAGCATTTTATCACTGAATTTTAAACGAAACCTTCCTTTTCTTTGTAATTTACTATTTAAAATGATGAATATTGGTGTCAACTACCCAATGCGTAATTCTCTATTACACACACAAGTTAACAAGTTCACTCTCCCTTATTTTTAAGATGATCGCCGCCATTCACATATTTTAAAACCATATACCCCAAATATCTAGTGAACCCGAAGTATTTTACTGATTTATTTAGTGGATGAAAAAAGTGCAAAGCTATTAAACTTGCAACGACTATATCAACCTTAGGTTCACTAGGTCTTTGGTATGTTGGGGTTTTAGAACATGAACATCAATATAAATGGTGCCAGCCATCTTAAAAAGTTATGCAGAGGGAACTTTCTAATGCATGCATTGGAGAAAATTCAGCCTCCTCATTTAAAACTTGTCGGTTGCAGTTCAGCAGTATTAATAAAGTTGTCATTGATGGAAGCTTACATGAATAATGCGTTGAAGAACAATTTGCATGTAAGCCATAACTAATCTAATAAATCCGCAACTAGTTCAGTTTCTTACCTGCAAGTAGACTACACTGTAGAATACACCAATGTCTTCCTCATAGAAACATGCAGCAAAAATGTCACAATGTGATACAGACAGATGATAGCTAATGATATTATCAGTATGTGTATGCAAATCTAGAAACAAAATTAAAGATTATTCTAGGCCAAAATATATCATGTGCAGCTCCTGCTTAAAAGAACGGATCCTAATGGTCATGCGTAGGTGGAAAAATTCATGTGAAACAAAAGATGAGACCTTGATTACATTATTTATTGATAAACTTGTTATTGATACTTGTCTTCTGCAATTTTTTGAAACAATGAGGTGAACATAGATGAAGAGAATTTAATGCTACTGGTCTTCATACATGAGATTGCTAGCTTCCAGGAAAGCTGTTGGAGAGTTACTAAATTGAGTTATTCTCTAAATTCATCGGAAATTATTGCCTTTTGTTAAGCTCGGAAGTCAGAAGAATGTTGTTAGGAACTAACAAAGAAAAGATTTTTATTGAAGAAACAATAGCAAATAGAAAGATAATTGGACACAAAAGAGGTGTGCCCTCCTCCCAAGACGCCTAGAGGACGTCCACACTCGTTTACCCTAAGAGTCTCCAAGTATCAAATATCAAAATAGCATAGGTAAACGCGAGAGGCCACCCCCCTATTTATAATAAAAATTAGGACAAGAGGGAGGGGGGTGCGGTATGCGGCTAAGGGGAGGGGGCGGGTGCGGCATGCGGGCAAGCCTGCTTGGCTCACCCGTAGGGGAAGTTGGGCCGAAGGCCCAACAATACTCCCCTCCCAAAGAGCCACCTTGGCCTCAAGGTGGAAATCAGGAAAGCGAGCCATTATATCGTCCATGTCCTCCCACATGCTGTCGTGCTCTGGTAAGCCCTTCCACTGTAACAGCACCTGTCGCACGCCCGTGTCGCTCTGGCAAACTCCTTTCAGCAGCTCTGGCTCCATCTGTATCTCCATATCAGCAGTAAGTGACTCCGGTAACGTCGGGGAAGAAGTGTGGTTGCCTATAGCCTGTCGTAGCTGTGAGACATGGAACACTGGATGAATGGTAGATCATGGAGGCAAGCGCAATCTGTAGGTCACTGGTCCTATCCTCGCCTCGACCTTAAACGGCCCAAAGTATCGGGGTGACAGCTTTTCATTCCTTCTATGGACCACGGACCGCTGCCGGTAGGGTTTCAACTTCAGATACACCATATCACCCACCTCGAAGTGTACATCACGTCAGTGTAGGACCGCCCGATCCTTCATCACCTACTGAGCCCTCGCCAAATGGAGCTTCAGCTCCTCTAGAACCCGGTCCCGCTCTGCTAGGTACTGCTCGACATCAGAAACTGGGGTCGTATCATGGCCATAGTGAAGTAGGTGCAGAGGGTCTCTGCCATATAAAATCCTGAAAGGCGTAGTCTGTGCCGCCGTGTGGTAAGAAGTGTTGTACCATTATTCAGCCCACGGTAGCCAACGAGCCCACTCCTTTGGATTCTCTGAGATGAAACATCGCAGGTAAGTCTCCACACTCCTATTTACCACCTCAGTCTGGCCGTCAGTCTGAGGATGATAAGCCGTGCTACGCTTCAAAGCCGTCCCCTGCAGTCTGAAGAACTCCTGCCAAAATTTGCTCTGAAATACTTTGTCTCTATCGGAGACTATGGACTTCGGCGGCCCATGCAAACGAATGACCTCCCTTACAAAAATCTCTGCCACTGAAACGGCACTGTAAGGATGCTTAAGCAGGATAAAATGAGCATATTTGCTGAGGCGTTCTACCACAACAAAAATGACGTTGTAACCCCCGACTTTGGCAATCCATCGATGAAGTCCATAGAGAGGTCCTCCCAAACTCTGTCTGGTAAAGCGAGTGGCTGTAGTAGTCCGCCTGGGGACATGGCCTGATATTTGTGACGCTGGCACACGTCACACTCTGCCACCATCAGGGCCACATCCTTCTTCTGCCCCTTCCAGTAGACTTCCCGCAAAAGTCACTGGTAGGTCTTGAGGACTCTAGAATGTCCTCATATAGCACTGCCGTGGAACTCCCTGAAGATGGTCGGTATAAAAGTATAAGTCCTTGGTATAACCAACCTGCCCCAGTAAAGTAACCGCCCCTCCTGTAAAGAATAGCCCGGGTACTCCGCCGACCCATGTAAAAGGGCCTCTCGTATAACCGCCAACTCCGGGTCCATCTCAACCTCCTGCTGCAGTGGGTCCCAATCCTCCAGAATGGACGTGGTGATCGCCGCTAACTCTGCCTCCTCCTCCCGTCAGGATAACACATCGGCTGCCTTATTCTCCAATCCCGGACGATACTCTATCTCAAACCTGTACCCCATCAACTTCCGTAGCCACTTCTGATGCTCCTCCGCTACCATTCGCTGCTCTAGCAGGTACTTCAGGCTCCACTGATCCGTGCGCACTATGAAGCTTCGCCCCAACAAATATGGTCTCCACTTCTGGATGGAAAACACTATCGCCATCAGCTCCCTCTCATACACCGATCGCAATCGGGCCGTTGCCGTCAACACCTGGCTGTAGAATGCTATGGGTCATTGCTCCTGCATAAGTACGGCTCCTAACTCGTGTCCTGATGCGTCCGCCTCTACTACGAACGGTCTAGTGAAGTCGGGCAACGCCAAAACTGGCACAGTGGTCATTGCCCTTTTCAGAGCCTCAAAAGCTGTCGTAGCCTCCTCCCCCCAGTGGAACTGGTCCTTCTTTAATAACTCCATCAATGGCCAGGCAATCGTCCCATATCCCTCTACGAACCGGCGGTAGTAACCTGAGTCCCAAGAAGCCTCGTAGCCCCCTGAGAGTAGTAGGGCGCGGCCAGTCAAGTATGGACGCTATCTTTGACCTATCGGCAGCTACCCCTCCTACTGATACCACGTGCCCCAAGTACTCCACCTAAGGCTACCCGAATAGACACTTCTTTCTGTTCAAATAAAGCTGGTGGTACTGCAGCTCCCGAAAAACCACCTGCAGGTGGTCCAAATGCTCCTCCAGGGTACGACTATACACCAAAATATCGTCGAAAAAGACTAGTACAAATCGCCTGAGAAAGGGATGAAATACCTTATTCATGAGTGCCTGAAAAGTGGCCGGGGCGTTGGTCAACCCAAAGGGCATGACCAAGAACTCGTAGTGATCCTCATGTGTCCTGAACGCCGTCTTGTGCACATCCTCCCGTCGCATCCGTATCTGATGATAGCCTGACTTAAGATCTAGCTTGCTGAACTAGGCAGCTCCGTGTAGTTCATCCAAGAGTTCATCAATCACAAGTATTAGAAACTTATCAGGGACCGTCTCCTTGTTCAGCGCCCTGTAGTCCACGCAAAACCACCAACTACCATCCTTCTTCTTCACGAGCAACACTGGGTTGGAGAACGGGCTCACGCTCGGCTGGATCACCCCTGCCTGCACCATCTCCGAAACCATCCTCTCTATCTCGTCCTTCTGATGCTGAGGGTATCGGTAGGGCCACACGCTAATCAGGGAGACACTCTCTCGTAGAACTATGGCGTGCTCGTGGTCCCGTGGTGGTGGTAGGCCCCGAGGCTCCTGGAAGATCTCCTCAAACTGGTCCATAAGCTGCTGAACCTCTCCTGGGATGAGCTGCTCTGTACTGGCCTCTGTGCTTCCCTCTCCTGTCAAAGAGTACAGCTCTACTAGGTATCCGCCTCCCTCTGTCTGGATGGTCCTATACATGGTCTTCAAGGAGACCAAAACTCTACAGAGGCTAGGGTCACCCTGGAGTATCACTGCTCGTCCCGCCTCCCGAAACTCCATCAGTAGCAGCTTCTAATTTATGGTCATCTCCCCTAATGTCTGTAGCCATGTCATGCCGAGGATGACGTCCGTGCTCCCCAGGTCTAGGGGTAAAAAATCTGCAATGATCTGTATCCCCTGCATGGTCAGCACCAATCCCCTGCAAACTCCGCGGCTGCTCTCCTTCTTCCCCGTCCCCATCATCACACTAAAGCTGCCGCAGTCTGTCAGCTGAAGTCCAAGCTGTGTCACCACCCTCCTAGAAATGAAATTGTGGGTAGCCCCACTATCAATCAGCACAGTCACCTCCTGGTCGCCGACCTCTCCCCTCAACTTCATGGTATGGTTCGGTGTGAACCCTACCATGGAGTTGAGGGACACCTCCGCTACGCCCAATTGCTGGTCCTCCAGCTCCTCCTCCAGCTCGGCGGCCTCCTCCTCGACATCAGACCCACCGTCGTCGTCCTCTAACAGGATCACCTGGATCTTGTACCCCGCGCATCGGTGTCCCGACGAAAACCGCTCATTGCACCGGAAACATAAAACCTTCTGCCGTTTTTCCCTCATCTCTACGTCCGTCATGTGTCTGAACTACCCCCCCAGTCACTTGCGTGCTACTCTTCTCCCCACTCTTCTCCCGGCTCGTCTGGGTCACCCCTGCCGCAGTACCAGCTCCTCCAACCCCCAAGGTGGTGCCTCGTGAAGCCTGATTGCTATAACTACCACGGACCCGTCGATCCTCCGTCTGTGCGTCTTCCACTATCTGGGCCATCTCTATGACCTCTGAAAGCCCCCTGGGCTTGTAGGGTCTCACTGCTGCTCTCAGACTGGGGCGTAGTCCCTTCAGAAAAGTGCCCTCCAGTGACTCGTCCGATACCCCATGTACTCGCCCGGCCAGTGTCTCAAATCGCTCAATGTAATCCCGCACCGGCCCCTCCTGCCTGAGGGCGTACAGCTGCTCGTGTAGGTTCCCCAGGCGGGGGTCTCTAAACTTCTCCAGCACAATGTCCTTCAGCTCCTCCTAGCTACTGATCTGCTGCCACCTTTCCGTCCACTGGTACCACCCAAGGCACGCCCCTCCATGCAGATCGCCACCGCCTCCAGCTTCTGGGCCTCGGTCATGTGATGCGCCATGAAGTACCTCCCTGCGGTGAATAACCAGGCGTGTGGGTCCTCCCCGGAAAATAGTGGCATCATCAGCTTCCGGACGCGACAATCACCTCCCAAAGCACCCTTGCTCGGGCCTCCTCTCCTCTCTGTGCTGCCCATGATAATGCTGACACCTCTCGTCCAGCGTCTCGTAGCGTCTGGGTGGCCCTCCTCCGTGGCCCCCGTAGTCTCCCCGACGATCTCCACGCCGCCCCTCAAAATCGTCCCAACCTGCGTCGTCGCCGAACTCCACCTCGTAGCCACCCCTGTCGTCAGAATAATATCCTCTCCCGCGCCTATCACCGTAGAAGTGGTCCTCAGCTGCTGGTCGATGCTCCGAATGGTCTCCAAAATCTCCCAGAATCCACCCGTGATCCTCCTCATATGTTGTCCGTCACCCAGGGGCCTCGAATCTCGTGTCAGGTGGCTGTCCGTGGCTTTCCCCGGTGTCCGGCTGCTGTCCGGGGGGCCCTGCCTCTGGCCGAGCCCCCGGCGAAAATCCCCCCCGGCGGCTGCCAGGGGGCGCCGGCCCCCTGGAAAAAAGTCTGGGGGGCGCCGGCCCCCTGTAGCCCTGTCCGGGGGGCGCAGGCCCCCTGTGATGCTGATCGGGGGGTTCCGGCCCCCTGTACAGATGACCGGGGGGCTCTGGCCCCTTGTACGCCTCAATCGGCCCCCCCGGGGCTGCCGGAGGGGGGCAAGCTCTGCCGGGCTTTCGGTAGGGCCAGCGGGCCCTGCCGGAGGTCCAGCATGGTCGCCAGACCCTGCCGAGCCCCGGCAGGGCCTGGCCCCCCCCCCCCGGTCAGGGCCCGACAGAGGTGGGGTAGGCCCCCCCGCCTCTCGCACGTGATGTCCGCGGCTCCCGCGGCCCATTGTGGTTCGGCCGGTGCTCCCCTTGGTCGTGGCACTCTCAATTTGGGCGGCTAGGGCCGCCGTTCTCCCTTTGGCCCTCCACCGCCTTCTGTCACACCTCCTCGCGGTAGTCCACCCTCCACGGCTCGTCGTCGTCTTCCCCATCCAATTCCTCCACGTAGTAGGGTTGACTTTGGGGAAGAACCTCCTCTTTCTCCTTCTCCTTCTTCAAAGGTGTCGCCTTTGGTGTCGGATTAGGGTTTCCTTCGCCTTTGGGGTTCGTCGCTAATTGATTTAGGGCTCCCATCAATTGCACGAATTGATCGTCGTGTTTTGCTTGATTTGACGCCAATTGGGAGATGGAGGTAGTTAATTTTTCCATGGATTCATCGTTTCCCGCCAAGGACTTTTTGAGTGCCTCAATTTCGCCGGTGAATTTCGCCTCTAAGGCCTCAAATTTGTCTTGCGATCTTGTGGAAGCCGCCATGGATCGTCACGTGCTCTGATACCAAATTATTAGGAACTAACAAAGACAAGATTTTTATTGAAGAAACAATAGCAAATAGAAAGATAATTGGACACAAAAGAGGTGTGCCCTCCTCCCAAGACGCCTAGAGGACGTCCGCACTCGTTTACCGTAAGAGTCTCCAAGTATCAAATATCAAAATAGCATAGGTAAACGAGAGAGGCCACCCCCCCCCCCCCCCCCCGATTTATAATAAAAACTAGGGCAAGAGGGAGGGGGGGTGCGGCATGCGGCTAAGGGGAGGGGGTGGGTGCGGCATGCGGGCAAGCCCGCTTGGCTCCCTTGCGGGTGTAAATCCGCAGGGGAAGTTGGGCCGAAGGCCCAACAAATGCCTAATAATATGTTGTAGGATTTCATAGTTTCTTCTTCCCCAAATTAGAGAAGGCTTTAATGGCACAACAGGACAAGTTGTAATGTCTCTTTGGTGCAAATGAGAGAGCGTATGCATACTTGTTCTATTTTGTTTTTTTAATCCATCGGAAAGTAGGGGATATGTGGTAGTGGGATTCGAACCCAGCCTCCACCAAGGCAACCGGGTGATTCAACCACTAGGATGAGCACCTGAGCTCGTTCTATCTTGTGTTTGGGTGTAAGCGATATATGAAGATTCAAAGAAAGATTCAAAGGCAAGAATTATAACTTCATGTCCAAGTCAAAAGAGCAAAAAAGATGTCGTCTGCTACTATTGCAAGAGTAAAAGACACTTAAGAGAGATTGCAAAGTGTGACAAGCACAAACGAAGAGAAAGAAGTCTAAGAAATGGCTTGCGAAAGTGAAGGGGATCTCCTTTTCGTCTCTTAAGGTAACTCCTCTTCTCAAGTGTGGATTTTATATTCTGGTTGTTCTTATCGTATGTGTCCAAACCGTGAATGGTTTAATACTTATTAGGCATATGACGTTGGTTCGGTGTTGATAGGGAATGAAGCACAGTGTAATTAAATTGGGATGTTGAATATAAAAATCAAGATATATGATTGTGTGGTCTGCATATTGGAAGAGGACAAAGAAGATTTTGTTTGGCGATTAAAGTAGTCTGTCTCTTTCTATGGATGCAAGAAATCACCAAGACAATGGTACAAACGCTTCGACTCTTTTATGTTGCATATTGGTTATTCTAGAAGTGAGTATGATTGTTGCATTTACTTCAAGATTTTTGATGATGGTTCTCTTATTATGTTACTTCTCTATGTGGATGATATGCTAATTGCATGTAAACACATGTCAAAGATTGATGAGTTCAAGTCTAAATTGAGCCACGAGTTTGATATGAATGACCGTAAGGCGGACACAAAGATATTGGGCATGGTGATAAAGAGAGATAGAGATACGGAAAGTTGTGGTTATCACAAAAGATGTATGTCTCAAAAATGGTGGATAGGTATGGCATGAAAGATGCAAAATCGATCTCCACACCACTTGCTTCTCATTTTGCTTTGAGTAAAAGGCAATGTCCAAAGACGGTTGTGGAAATTAAGAAGACGGAAGCGGTACCAAATGCAAATGTAGTAAGATGTTTGATGTGTGACATGCTTTGTACTAGGCCGAATATAACCCAAGCGCTTAGAGTAGTTTGCAAATACATGCCAAATCCGGGTAAAGAGCATTATGTTGTGGTGAAGTGGATTTTGATGTATTTGAAAGGCACATGTAATGGTCCGCCTCCCGGTGGGTGTACAATTGAAACACGAGTGTGCAGGTCCCCAGTTGCCAGTGAAGTCAATGTGGAGTAGTGCAGAAAGTAAAGAGGACACTCTAGACATGACAAGTAACATATTTCTAAATAAGGAAAAGATAGTAAACAAACAGGTAAGAACAGAAAAACAAGTAACGCAGTACTGAACATGAAAGAGACAAGTAAAAGCTACACTACTGCTGAAACGTAAATGGAACACATACCTGCCGCAACGTCAAGGCTCAAACAGGCATGCACTTGAAGTTTTGACTCCTATCAATGTCCTGTACCGAAAGCTCTAACTCCTCGTGCCCAAACACCTCTGTGTGATCCTGTGTGTCGCACCTAGTGGCAGCAGAAGTCGCACCACCCTCAATAAAGTAGACAATATCTAAACAAGAGATACGAAAAGTAAGTGTGCACAAAAAGGAAACAAGACAACCACAGATATGATAGTACTGAACAAAGAAGTAACCTAACCTGGTAATCAACAAAAACACACAACGGAAGAGTAAGGAGGTACAAAAAGGCGATGTGACAGCAGCTAGAAAGGGTACAGAAGAGAGACATGTTATGATGGTTAAAATGAGCATAAACTACTGTAAAGATAGTACTAGCTAAAGTGAACCAATCCTAGGCCGTGACTTATGAGAAAATACAGTAAGCAACTGTTAGACCCTCTTGAGACCGCAAGGGTGCTACCCTGGGCCGAGTCCAAAAGAAGAAAGTACCGTACTGTAAGAACTGCAAAACTGTAAGTGCTGTAACACTGTGATCTGTGGTGGGGCTCCAGGACCCATCAAGATGGCTGTCCCTGTCTTCCCTTCGGACTCAGGACCCATCAGAAATGATGGACGTCCCCCTTAACACGGGGGCTATAGATCAGGTCCCAGTCTCTCCCGTACTCCCCAACCATACGTTTCCCCAAACCCGGTGAGTCAAGCAGAGAGTAATCATTTTATTAGTTGCTAGTGTCATGAAGTTCAATATTGATTAAACTACGTAGTCAAGGGAGATCTGAGATCCACTGCAATAGTAATAATCCACCTCTAATCCTGTTATGCATGCAATCAATAACCGGTCATAATAGTTCCACCTCAAATCTTGCTATGCATGCAATCAGTAACCAGTCATGATAGTCCACCTCAAATCTTGCCATGCATGCACTAATAGCCTGTCATGATAGTCCATGTCACTTGCTTCTCATTTTGATTTGAGTAAATGACAATGTCCCAAGATGGTTGTGGACATTGCCTTTTACCCTAACGCAGTACTGAACAGGAAAGAGACAAGTAAATGCTACACTACTGCTGAAACGTAAATGGCACACGTACTTGCCGCAACTTCAAGGCTCAAACAGTCCTGCTCTGGAAGTTTTGACTCCTCTCAAGGTCCTGTATAAAAAACTCCAACTCCTCATACTCAAACGCCTCTGTGTGATCCTGTGCGTCGTACCTAGTGGAAGCAGAAGTCGCACACGCTCAATAGAGTAGACAATATCTAGACAAGAGACAAGAAAAGTAAGTGTGCACAAAAAGAAAACAAGACAACCACAGATATGATAGTACTGAACAAAGAAGTAACCTAACCTGGTAATCAACAAATACACACAACGGAAGAGTAAGGAGGTACAAAAAGGCGATGTGATAGCAGCTAGAAAGGGTACAGAAGGGAGACATGTTATGATGGTTAAAATGAGCACAAACTACTGTAAAGATAGTACTAGCTAAAGTGAACCAATCCTAGGCCGTGACTTATGAGGGAGAGTACAGTAAGCAACGACTAGACCCTCTTGAGACCGCAAGGGTGCTACCCCAGGTCGAGTCCAAAAGAAGAAAGTACCGTACTGTAAGAGCTGTAAAACTGTAAGTGATGTAACACTGTGATTTGTGGTGGGGCTCCAGGACCCATCAAAATGGTCGTCCCTGTCTGCCTCCCCAGACTCAGGACCCATCGGAAATGATGGACGTCCCCCCTAACACGGGGGGCTATAGATCAGGTCCCAGTCTCTCACGTACTCCCCAACCATAAGTTTCCCCAAACCTGGTGAATCAAGCAGAAAGTAATCATTTTATTAGTTGTTAGTGTCGTGAAGTTCAATATTGATTAAACTACATAGTTAAGGGAGATCTGAGATCCACTACAATAGTAATAATCCACCTCAAATCCTGTCATGCATGCAATCAGTAACCGGTCATGATAGTTCCACCTCAAATATTGTCATGCATGCAATCAGTAACCGGTCATGATAGTCCACCTCAAATCTTGCATGCATGCACTAATAACCTATCATGATAGTCCACGTCAAATCCTTTAGCCAATCAGTAGCACGTGCCATCTCAAGCAACAACCCAAGACTACGAAATTTAACACAATATTAAACTTGCATGGTACTAGTAAACTCAAGAGAAAATATGATAATGAAACTGGCATGTGACAAAGTAGCATGAATGTTTCTCATGGCAAGATATCCCAAGCTGAATTGAAAAGGAAGCAACACCAACTATTCATGCAATGAATCAAGAAAGAAGGAAAACATGATAACTGCTTGATAAAGAAAAGACGAGAGACAAACAATAACCCAGATACTCGAGACAGCATGCAAAGGAAGCTACCAAACCTGTCAAGCAAGGATCTCAAAACAACAAGTAAATAAGCCAGCCACAACCCACATCCAGCAAGGAGAGCCAGCCACCATCCAACGACAACCCACGAATCCCAAAACAGCAATACGGGATTCAGCCAAACCCAACAAGCAACAGAAAAGCCAACCACAACTCAACCACCAGCAAGGAGCCTAAAGTCGCAAGCAAGGGAACCAACTAACCCCATAACAACAAGAAAACCCCAACATGCACGCAGTGAAGTCACCGTACCTCAAAACAGCCAGGGGAGCCCATACCGCAAGCAGAAGAAGCAACCAATTCCATCAAGCGATGAAGCCCAGGACAACAAGGAAGGCAACCAACCCAAGACTAAGCAAGGAAAGCTACGAACTCAAAACAACAATCAAGAGACAACCCAAACCCACAAGTAGGAGAGCCCAACCTGTAAGCAAATAAGACCCAAACCCCAACACAAGCAAAGGAATCGAAATTGGAGTATTATTACAGTTTATTATATTTTAAATTGCTTGGACACTCAAAACCGTCCTAGTCAGGCAAATGTGCGAATTATTACAGTTTATTACATTTTAATTGCATTTCGGCTTGTAAATGAAAAACATAAACATGCAACCTGTTCATCAATTAACCAATTAATTTTCTTGTTATGAAATGCATGAAATTACTTGTACATATATATCATGCTTCACACTACACTTGTACACACATTGTTAGATTGGACATTAATGGAACATTTTGAAAATACTTGAGTTTGTGAATTCGTACGCTTCAAAAGCGAGATCTTGAATTCGTGAACTCGTGCAACTTGATTAGGCTGGCTCGTGTTCCAGTACAACATTTAGGTGGGGTTAGGGTTGAGCGGCCACTAAGCGTGTGCAAGGGTCACCTTCAAAAGCACCACCCGTATGTGGTGGGTGGCGTCAATCACGATTATACCCCCGTGAGAAGGGTTGATTCACTCACCACGTCTTAAAGGAAAGAACCCTATACAGATAGAAATCATTTGCATGGAAGTTAAATCATTTATTGTCACTTCACTTGCACACTAGAGTTGTTATGACTATCGTCTTGTACTATCTTTAGAACTACCATGTTCATAAATGCTTTTACTGTAACTGCTTAGAATTGTCATGTTCATAACTGCGACTTTAGAAGTATTATCATCTTTTAATCTGTTTAATAATTCGTACACCTCGACTTGGTCATCTCACCTTTTACTTGCCACACCAGTGCTAACATACATTCATTCATTTCATGTTTTTGGAATGTATGTCAGATTGCGAGACAGCTTACCAAGATGGGGAGTTGTTTGAGGTGGCTGACCCAGAGAACCAGGAGTTTGTGGACCCAGAGTCGCTCCCTGCGGAGGAATAGAGACTTGTTCTGCTGTGGTTTTTCAGATTTGCTTTTAGTACCTTGTAGTAGGAGTATGTTTTTGTGTTGTACTTTCCTTTGGCCATGCTGAGGCCTTGTCGTTTTATTCCGTGTACGAACTTCTGGATTATGGCTTGAAATTAATGAATGTGTTTATTATTCTGAAATGCATGCAAAAAATCCTGCAAGGTTGTTATCACAGACGCTTAGTGAACTTGAGCTTCATCGTTCCAGTTCATGCGGACCTTTGTAACGTTCTCGCTTCCATCACTTTTGGGAAGCGGTGCGTTACAGAAAATCTAGGTTGGGGGTCAATAGTAGACACACATACGAATATTTTGAGGATGCAATTATCAGTACAATAAAGTACCGAAATAGCCCACTAAGGGGTGGATTTGTCCACATATATCTCCTTATAGGCAGCGTGGAGATTCTTTGTCAATTTTTAGTAGAGATGGCATTGTAATTTGTTTTCCATTCAAGCAAGGGATGCGAGGGAATTCTCCCTTCTGAAGAATCTTCTTGTTCTTCAAGTCATACCCATAGGATAAGATGTGGTGCATCATCACTGATCCAAGGTGGCCAAGTCTATCATGCCAAAGTAAAAACTTGGCTGATGTCGGGTACTTTAGGTGCTTCGTTAAATCCGCTTCCTCTCTCCGAATCTTTGTATGGTATAGCCCTGTTGAAAGGCTCTCGAAACGTTCAAGTATGGATTTTACTCCTTTTTCTTGAGACTTTACATACAATAATTTGTTTTTCATTTACATTTGTTGTTTCCAAATGGAATCCGTTGAAACAGATGTCCTTAAAACTTAGTAAGTTTCGGTTGGAATTCAGAGAGATTAGTGCATCCCTTATTTTTGTGTCATTTGGGAGCAACAGTGTTGCGTTCCCAGATCATTCAATATGGCTCTGATATTGGGTTTGTATTGAAGGATCGTATGTGTTTATTTATTGTCTATTAATCATTCAAGAGAGCAGTTTATCTATTAAAAGATGAATCATATAAGCACATTTTCAGAGAAACATTTTCATTCAAAATCAAATTACATAATTCAAAAAGCTCTCATAACTTGAAATGGTCGTAAAACAAGTAGCTAAGATAAAAATAGAATGCTAATCAAGCATGTCATAATTTTTGAAGTCGTCAGTTGTAAACTTGACTGGAGCATCAGAGGTCACCAGGTTTGTTTCTGCTCTATTTTTCTTGTTTTCTTTATACAAATCCTGGAGATGCTGGGGAGTTCGGCAACTCTGGACCAGTGGCCTTTCATGCCACAGCTATGGCACTTGTCTTTCCATTCCCTCTTGGGTGGGGGTGCATCATTTCTATTGTTTTCATTTCTGCGCCAGGTGAACTTCTGCTTACTTTCATTTCTTCGCTGCTGGACTTGGCCCCTGGCCCTTTTGTTCAGTCCCCCTTTCTATGGTCTTTCTTTTTCGTTTATAGTTTCTCTTCTTTTTGGAAAAAGAAGATGGATTGTGAGCTTCTGGTAGGGGCAGTGTCAGGGGCGCATGTTGTGAGTGGCGAGGAGAAGCTCTCTGTTTTGTTCAGCCATGAGTAAACATGACAGCAGCTCAGAATACTTGGTGAACTTGCGTTCACGGTATTGCTGCATTAGTATCGCATCTTTCTCATGGAAAGACGTGTACGTCTTTTTCAGCATGCGATCTTCTGAGACTTTTTCACCACACAACTTCCGGCGTGAGGTGTTGCTAAAGAGAGCTGAGTTGTACTCAGACTTAACGTCCTGCAGCCTCAGGTTATCACACTCATATCGTGCCCTTGGTAGTATAACATCTTTCTGATGTTTATACCTATCCTCAAGGGCAGTCCACAGCTCAAGTGGATCTTCGACCGTATGGTATTCAGTCTTTAGGGTCTTGTCCACATGGCGTCGAATATAGATAATGGCTTGCACCTTTTCTATATCGCTTACATTTTCATTATTAGTCACAGCAGAAATGAGGGATTTTGCCCGCAGATGAAACTTCACATCGAGCTGCCAGCTCAGATAGTTTCTTCCTGATGCATCCAGATAGTTTCTTCCTGATGCATCCAGCACTTCGAAATCGACACTTGCGATTTTAGCCATTTTATCTAGCAGAGCACAAATATGCATGAATAAATAATTTAAACAATAAACATTTTCATGCGGAGGTAATTTTTTTTTAAATGAAGAGCTAATTACGTGGACCGGCCAGTCCCACATAAATAAAAAGTCCAAAGTCCTATTATAGTCCATATTACACAAATGAAAGCTTTAAAAAAGAAATTACAACTTTGGAAACCCTATGGGTCCCATATAAGATCTTCAGCTTCAAGTGTGGCCTCCATCTCCATGGAAACTGGTCCTCAGTCTTGGACATTACATAAATTCCTCACTACATTTTTTCTCAAAAGTAAAAGAAAAGTGCAGGAAATAAAATGTGGGACTTAAACAGCCGATCCTAAACCGCAATTAGCCATCCATGCAAACATTTATGCTCATCAAACATTTTCAGCAGACATTTTCATCACAGGCATCGTAGGCATTTATATTCATAGAAAGGATAAACAATTTAATTACTTAATAATTATTGAACCACTGGGCAACGTCATACACCGTTAGGTTAGCTGACTAACGGCAGAGCGGTCGCAGGATCTTCCTAATTATTAAGTTTTAATATTTGCACAACCAAACATAGTTTTATCCATAGAATAAGCCTAAAATGATGTGTAGCATATAGTTATGATCATACAAAGGTATCATATAATGCAAGGATTGTGCTAGTAGGATTTATTCAAAAAGTTTGAAAAAGAACCAAAATATAACATGTTCTTCGTGAAAAAGGAAGAAGTTTTCCTTTTAAATTATTCCCAATTAATCCCCAAATGTCCCCAAATGTCCCCTATCTTATCATGATTTTTCATGAATTTTTAGGCCCCCTGAATCCTTTTAAACTTATTTTTAGCCCCCAAAAGCCTTTTAAAGCTTATTTTTGGCCCCCAAAAGCTTTTTAAAGCTTATTTTAGCCCCTTCTAAATATAATCTGCCTTTTTTCCTAGAAAAACTAGCCTGTGGGCCTGAAGCCCTACGGGCTTCAGGCCCGCAGTCTTATATATTAGTTTTTTTGCGAAAAAAAATCCTGCGGGCTTGAGGCCCGCAGAGGTTTTCTTTTCTTTTTTTGGTTATGGGTTGCAGGCCCTAAAATATGGGGGACTGCAACTAGGGTTTGCCGCCACCGCCACCGCCCCCTGATGTTTTGCCCCCGGTGAGGGGCGTCCGCCTCTCTGTAGCGAGGTCGCCAAGTGGACCCCCTCCGTAGTCGAGCGGGGGGGGTGAAAAGTGCAACTGATGTGTCCATATTTTCTATTTTTTCATAGCATCATTTTATTGCATTTCATGTCATATCTTCATCCAAATCCCGCATTTTCATACGATAATGCACTTCTAACACCGTATTCGAGTTTCATAGAGCTTTGTGGATTTTCGGGGATTTTGGAGCTATTCGAAGCCATTTTGGAATATGGACACATCCAGCACGTCCGTGAGGCCGTTGGCGAGGCTCTACAGGAGTTCGCCGATGTTCGGAAGCATATGGGAGGAGAAGGGGAGAAACTAGCGAGAGAAAGGAGTCAAAGCCCAAGTATATGGTGCTTTCCCAGGCGACTCGACCCAAGTAGCACAAGCTACTCGGTCGAGCTGATACACGAGCCCAGCAGAAAGGGAATGTGCATCCTACTCCACTGAGCAGAGTGGCAACTCGGTCCGAGATGATCCCATTTTATGAGTTCCTTCCCACCAGCATCTTGTTCGACCGAGCAGAACCTACTCGACCCGAGCCGGTAGACGACTCGACCGAGCAAGGCCTACTTGACCCGAGTAGGCAGAGCGACACTTTGGAAGGAGAGCTCCAACCTACTGACAGCTCGACCAAGTACGCGGGTTACTAGACCGAGTAGCCCAGACCCCTTCGCCCAACCAGGAGCAGCTAAGGCGGCAGCTCGACCGAGCAGGCGTCTACTCGACCGAGCACCGACTCGATCGGTGACGTGTGGGCCCCAAACTTCTAGATTTTTAGATTTTTCATGGGGCCCACCCTTTATGTATTTGAGATATCTTTCCTGACGTTTTAGACAGCTCTTGTTAGGTTTTTAATTAATTTAGAGAGTGGAGATCTAGAGTGGTTGTTTTTAGATCTAGGTTTTGAGATTGAACCATTTTTTGGCTAAAGATCGGATTTTTCTTGCCTCTTGCATCTTGGAATCTGTGGAAGTTCTTTTATTCTCTATTGGTTATCGTTCTTTCTCGGTCTCGGTACATAAGATCTTCATTTCTCGCTCGATTTAATTGCTACAATGTTTTCTATGGTAAAAATTACATTTTTATTTGTCGTAATTGCTATGTGTGAGTAGTCTTCCCTAGCGCTAGCCCTAAGACTCTAGGAAAGAGATGTAAATCTGGATTTCTAGGTTGTGTTGGGAATAAAGTGGGAGTATTTCGGTCGATCCACCCAAATCTTTAGGAGAACTCGTACTAAGATCATGCCCACGATCGGTGGAATTGATTAGCTTAAGAAGTATCATTGGGATTTAATTAGGGAGTTAGTGGATCCAATCAAGCCTCGTGACCATGCCCGGCTCGTGCCTTGAGGGGATCCACCGACGAATTATATCACTACATTGACGGCTACCACCATTGCGTCAATGAGAGCCACTGAAATACCTCGAAGTTCTAACCCACTAGAGTGGTATGAGCTGAGAGATCAACCCCATAAACCCAATGCCACGAAAGAATTCCATTCTAACATCGACCTCCGAAAGTCTTAGCGGTGACCCCTAAGGCCCTAGCTTCTCTATATTGAACCAACATCATCATCAACCAAAAAAAATCCTTCAATCGATTGCTATCTCATTTAGGAACTAAAGATAACCCGAGACTCTAATACACTGTCACTGTCTCTATGAGATTCGACAATCTTTTATACTATAATTTGACACCGTCCGCTTACGGATAGAACCCAGAGTCAACACCTAGAAACCATATTACGCCTGGCGATTGTGACACCGCCAGGTGGATTTTAAGTGTAAGACTTGGGTGCGATCAAGTTTTTGGCTCCGTTGCCAGGGACAGTTACGGTGTATCTCAGTTTATTTTTGTTTCAAAGAATCTGCTAGCAACTCTCATCATTTCCCGTCTCTCCATCCTTTTCATGTCTTTTTTTGTATTATTATCTTGCTACTCATGATGTTTTTCTGAGTTGTCTTGTGCATGATACTCTCTATGGAGATGTTGATAAAGAATTACTATTTGATCCTAAAATCGAGAAGACAGCAAGAGCTCTCAAAGCCTCAAATAGGAGTCAGACACCCTCTGATCAAATGACAGAAAATACCGCCACTCCGCCTCGCACCGGGCCCATCCGAGACCACATGAAACCGAGCTTCGGGAACAACTCTTCCATTCTGAGACCGCAACTGGCGGCAAGTAGCTTTGATATAAAGACCAGGCTCATAAATCTGATGCAGCAGGATCTCTTCCATGGGCATCTGTACGAGAACCCAAACCATCACATCGACACTTTTCTGGCGAAGTGCGATACATTTAAAGCCAAAGATGTGAGCGACGACGCCATAAAGCTAAGGCTCTTTCCCTTCACTTTGAGGGATAAAGATTTATATTGGCTTTGAGCCCACCCGTCCAACCACTTCACTACATGGGAGCAACTGGCGCTTGCCTTCGTAGACAAATTTTACATGCCATCCAAGACGATGCGGATCAGAGGCATGGGAAAGGTTCAAAGACCTTCAGCATCAGTGTCCACACCATGGGATCCAACCTTGGGATCTAGTCCAAAGCATCTACAACAGGCTGCAGCCCAGTACGAAGATGATAATTGATGTCGTCGCACAAGGCGCCCTTCTGGACAAATCACCTGAGGAAGCAATTGACCTACTTGAAAATATGGCAGCGAACAACCAACAGTGGAGCGAGGAGCGCACCATTATCACCAGGACTCCTGAGGTAAAAGCTGTTAGCCACCTCGATTCTCACATCGAAACTTTGTGTAAGCAGGTGGCTAGGATCGAGCAACGGTTGGATGCCATTCCGACAACTACTAGTGCTCCGTCCTATTATCCTCAAGAGGAATACGGAGAGAGCAAAGCTACGTTCCTAGTGAGGGATCTTATGAAAGAGCCGAATCATCCGAGCAAGTACAATATGTATAAGGGGATTGCAGTGGCAACATCCGACCACATGGAACCTGTAACGACATGTATTTTTCAACACTTCAAATTACGTATTTTTAACAATTCAGAATTTCTTTATAAATGCTAGTCAAGAGTTTTATAACAAAACTGATTTCAAAAATTTCTTATAAAAATATTTTGAAGTACCAGATTAGTTATAGAGTATTTTAGTAAGATCGGATTTCATCAAATACCTCTAAAAGATCCGATAAAAATTCATTTTCAGTTATTACCTTTTTGGCTTAATGAATTTATTTTCTATACAAACGTCTTCAAAACGTTTTCAAACTTCTACATTAGCATCCAATGATCATTTAGGGCTCCCCACAATAATTTCGTAATTTTCTGATATCATTTCAATAGAGAACCCGCAAACCCGCTTTCTAAACGTTTTGGCCTAAAACTAGTATCTCTATAGCTCAAACCCTGAAACGGACTTTGTATTCACGATCCTCGCGATGATACGATCGCGTGGGTATGTTTTCGTAATTTTTCGGACACGTTTACTAGGAGGGGCAAAATCGTAATTTCGTTTTTGTATTTTTACTAATTACTTTTGCTAATGGGGTTTTATTTATTACTAATTACCTATTAATTTACCCTACCTAATCATCTCTACCTAACCCTCCAACAACTTAGATGGGTGAACCCGTTTTCATCCAACAACCCCCCCCCCCCCTTCGTTCATCAAGCTACTCCCCACCGTTTAAAACCCTATATAATACCCCTAACCCCTCTCTCCCGTTCGAAACACAACCCAGGCTACATCTCCTCAAAATTTTCGAACGAGCTCTCTCTCCTCCTCGTTTTCTTTTTGTTCAAACCCAACAAAAATCCCTCCCTTCTTCTTCTCTCGGACTCCCCCCCTCTTCTTCACCGACCAGCGAACCCACACCACCATCTTCGACCGACCAGTGCAAGCCGCCGGTGATCCACGCGAACACCGCCGCTCCACCACATCGACCACCGAGTTCCCCGCCTCACCAAGCTCGCTGGGAGCTCCGACACTGCCCAGCCTGACGTCCGAGCTCCCTGCCGCCCCACCAGTGAAGCGCCGCCGCCGCAGCAGCCCCCTCAGCCGCTTCCCTGCTCTCTCCGACGCTGAGCTCCGCTCTCCGAGCTCTCTCCGATCGTCGAGCTTCTCTCAGCTCACCCCCACCGGACGACAGCCCCGACCACCACCGGAGCCCGTGTTCTGCCGCCGCCACGCTCCACCGAGGTCGCCTCCACCTTGCCGCCGTCACCATTCCCCGCTGCCCTCCGAGCTACGCCGAGCCCTCCCCCGACGAACGTAAGCATCGAATGCATGCGTAAATACTCGATGGCAATTCCATAATTTCGAAAGTATTTCGTATTTTCGTTTTTATATTAATTAATAAATGGGTATTGTGGTTTTAAATTGATAACTTAAAATATAAGGCCCAGAAAAATGTGAGACTAGCTCCAGAAAATCAGAAATAATATTCGGATCCCAATGGCACTACTTTCATCTCGATCGGACGCTTAATTTTTTCAGAATTAATTTTTAAGCCTAAAACTTAAATACGTTATTTTCATTTAAAAATACATAACTTGTTATTTTCACTTACACTAACATGTGATAAAAATATATGTAATAGTACTCTTCGAGACGGTCATTTTGACAGTTTAATTGCAACATTCTGATGTAGATTGCTTCCAGAATAAATTATTGAATAAATACGTTACTAATTGAAAAATAGTTTTTAAATTGTTTTTAAGCTTTTAAAAATTCTAAAAATTACTATAAGCTTTAGAAAAATATTTCCTCTTACAGTAAAACTATTTTTAGCATATATAGCCTATGTAAAAATTTAGAAAGCTTTTTATCACCGTTTTATCAGTTTAAAAATCAAAACGATGAGGATAATAAATAGAAAGTGTGTATTCTGTAACCAATTGTTTCTTGTGTTTACAGGTACCAATTTTCGTGCACCAGCATCTTTATAACGTCGATTTCCATCATAAAACGTGCCTCACGTTACCACCGCCTGGACACCCACACCCACGTCAAGGCAAGTATTTTGAGTAAATGAACTGCAAACCTGGCCGTTTAAACTTAGTGCTAAATTTGTTATGTTTGTCAAATTCTGGTGGCCGGATATCATACCTCTCCTTGTTTATTGCCTTTTTAACTTAATTGGTCCGCTTTCACTATCTGCATGTTAAAAAATTAAATTAATTGGAAAAATGAGTATGTTGCAAACACATATGTGAAAACCATCGAATACAGATGGGGGTAAAACCATCGAATACAGATGGGGTGAAACTTGGTCAATGACTAAACAGAACACTTGGGTGGGGTTGGTTCATGTAGTAGAGTTCGTAATTGTTGCTTGAACACCTTACGGCCACCTCCAAAACCACACTAACAGAGGTAAGCAGCTTGACCATATTCCAAGTTGAAATGGCAAGAAGCGTCACGGTAAACCCCCGATGATATGGTGTATCAAGAACAATACCTACTCAGACATGGACTTATCACGAGCACAAATACTCAACTTACAACTGCTTTACTTTTTAAAACTGCAAAACTCATGCATGCTCATACTTTACTTTTCTGCACTTATTATTCATAACTATTTACTAACGCTCTTTTGTCCTCTTATAGTTGTTCCTCATTTTCATTACTTGAAATATCTTGTCGAGCTTATCGCTGACATATATTTCAACGTGTTATGAAATATATGTTAGGTTCAGAGACAGAGTACCGTGAGGACCCTACCTTTGAGGATCACACTTTAGAGGTAGACCCCGCTGACCAGAGTTACGAAGACATTGAGATCCTCCCCGCAGAAGGCTAAAGCGGGACATTTATATTTCAGTTTATTATTTGTATTGTTATTTTCAGGTGTGTTTGTTTTTAGCAGATTGTACGGCCATGTTAGGCCTTAATTGTTTGTGTACTTTGCTTTGGACGCTGGTATTGTAATGTAATGAATATTTATGCTGCTTCTGAGAAATTTGCGTGCAGGGACCTACCTTCACTAATTAAACGCTTATTGTGCTTAAGTCAAAGAAGAGATAAAAAAGTACATCTTCTTTGCTTTAATCACATGCGGACCCGCTCGCGTCCTTGCCCCTAAGTATACTGGGAAGCGGGGCGTGACAGAACCACCCCGGATTGTCCTACGGGAATCCAAGTAGAGGGCTGCAACCTCCACAGTTTCAGAGGCCACCGCTCCCTCCCCCTCAACAACAAGGACCGCCGCCACATCAACAGCAGAGCGGATTTAGGCCATCTGGACCGTATCGACCACCGGGCTACCAATTTAATCGTCCGCCCCAGCAAAATTATGTACCAACGCCACCACGTTTTAGTCTGGAGACTACCTTAGAGACGTTCATGAGCGGACAAGTAAAGTTCAACCAAGACACGTCTGCTCAATTCAAGAACATAAACACGTCGATTGATGAGCTAAGGGGTCAGATGTCACAATTACTTAAGCAACAAGGGGGGTTGATTTTGCAACCGGAGCCAAACCCAAGAGCTCAAGCTAATGACGTGGTCTATGTTACCACGTGAGGAGGATGGATAACCGACGCTGTGATGGTGCCGATTACAAACAAAGAACAAGTTGAGATTTAGGATGCCACTATTGGCAATGACGAGGAAGAGGCTACGGATGAGCCTATCATGAACGGAGAGAAGGGGGCTTCGCCTTCCACCGTACCCACAGTCACTCCGGCACAAAAGAATGATGCACTAGTTCCAGTAAGCCATCTACTAAGGAAACTGCCAAGGATAAGGGAAATTGACCCCCTCCGCCGTATCCACAGAGGCTAGCTTTAGCGAAAATGGAGAAGAAATACGCAAAGTTTATGGAACTTTTGAAGGGCATTCAACTCAACATCCCTTTTATGGGTGCCATCACGGAAATTTCTATCTATGCAAAGTTCTTGAAAGACCTCATCACCGGAAAGCAAAAACATGAGGAAGTGAAGCTTTTGGAGGATTCAACCGGCATCATGAAGAACCATCTCCCGAAGAAATTACTAGATCTAGGAAGCTTCACAGTCCCATGTTCTATTGGAGGTACGCCTATCAACTACGCATTGATCGACTTAGGAGCGAGCATCAGCTTGATGCCGCTCTCCATATTCGAAAGGTTACAAACCGGAAGTGAGTTGGAGCCCACAAACATGTCTATATAACTGGCGGATCACTCAATCACATATCCGGTGGGTATTGCCAGAGATATCATACTGCTGGTACCGCCCGGATTATGTGTGTCGGTGGATTTTGTTATAATGGATATGCCGGATAGAGGGACTTCCCAGCTCATACTTGGCCGTCCTTTCATGGAGACGACCGACATCCTGATAGATGTTCGGGAAGGGACTCTCTCAATGAATGTGGGTAATATTGAAGCCCAATTCCGGTTGCAAAAATCAATGAAGGAGCATGTCCGAGAAGAAGGAGCAAGTTAGAAGATGATGCTATATGTGAGTATACTACTGAAGAGGTCATGAAGGACCATATGAGGACAAGTATTGATGATGATGGCGACTCCGTCTACAGCAAGGCAGTCGCCGCCTATCTTCGTGTGCTTGATGAGGAGCGCACAGACGACTCTTTGCACAGCAAGGAGCTGGAAGCCATCAACCACGTAGCTGAGGAGAACCATGGAGAGGAAGCATGCCAAATACCACCGCACGGTATCGTCGACAAGTATGATGCGCGCATCTCTTACGCGCCAAACAACAATTAAAGAACTTGAGTGAGTCGAGCTCATGACTCAACACGAGCGCTTATCGGGAGGCAACCCGACTTTTAATACCTTAGATTTTCTTTTTCAATTTTTGTTTTTCTCTATCTAACCCAGAAAACCAAGTAAAAATGCTGTCTATTCCATAAAAATGCAAAATTATAAAAATCTGACAGGTTCTTCCTTTCTACAGGTTGAACGTTGAGGGGAGCACGCAAATCGATGTATTGAATGGAAGGAAGCTAGAAGAAGAGCAGCTGATAGAAGAACAAGTTAAGGGAAAAGAGTCACAGGTAACTCGACCGAGCAGCCACCTACGCGGTCGAGTAGCGTAGAGCACATGAAAATCTTGGAGATCGGCATTCTGCTTACTCGGCCCGAGTGGCCACTACTCGGTCGAGTGGCCACCTACTCGGTCGAGTGGCCACCTACTCGGTCAAGTAAACACCTACTCGGTCGAGCGCCCGTGGATGCAGAAAAATTGACGAGAACGACGTTCTGCCTACGCGGCCCGAGTAGCACTTACTCGGTCGAGTAGCCGCCAACTCGACTGAGTATGTATCTGCTCGAACGAGCAAATGAAAGCACAAAGAAATGAGGAAAAAGTGGCGTTCTGCCTACACGGCTTGAGTGGCCCCTACTCGGTCGAGTTGCCGAGGGAGTGTTTTAAACCTCGACTCTGATATATTTGTATTTTTTTTGAATCGACCGAGCAGTTACACTGCTCAACCGAGTTGCTGGAGTTTATTTATGCGGGGCCCATGATGTGATCGAGTCGGGATTTATCAAAACACAACCCGACTTTATTATATCCTAATCCTATTTGTTTTCCCCCAAATCTCACTGCCCGAGCATCCCCAACCCCCTCACCTACTCGACCCGAACTGTTGTCGCCGTCGTCTGCTTCGCCTGTCGCACCACCACTCTGGTCCGTGTTCTCTCTCTTTTTCTCTCTCTCCTTTTATTCCTCCCTCCATATATCTCCCTTACTTCTCTCTATCCCTTCCAAGTTCACCCATCTGCCACGGCCGTCACCGGAGCAACGATGCCGACCCCACCCAGTGCCGGCGTCGCCACCCACAACCCCATCCCTCCCCCTCCCCCTCCCCTCCCTCTATCCCCTCTCCTATTTAAACACCCCCCGCCCCCTCCCAATAGCCCTAGGGCAACCCTATTCACTCGACCGAGCACAATTAGTGCTCGGCTGAGCCATCAGCCCACCCCCCTCCTCGTCCGACCTATTCGACCGAGCACAATTGCTGCTCGGTCGAGTAACCCTCCCATCAATGCCACCCCGCCTCCCTACCTACTCGATCGAGCATCGATTGTGCTCGGTCGAACTCCGACACACATCTTCCCCTACACATTGGTTTTCATCCCCTGATATTATTTTCTCCTTCTATTTCAGGTACATTGCACCTACAGAGGAGGGCACGTCCCGGAGAATCTTAGGGGATACCTCTGATTAGCAGCAGTCGCGTGCCCGATCACATCACTCTTGCCGCGACCGTCGTGTTGGTACACTCTACCCGCTCTTTATTTTTATTTCTACACACTCGGTGTGCCTTTAGCACGATGCCGCCTCGCACTAGGGGGCCCACACCTACACGACGTGGGAAGAGGAAGGACATTGGCGCCTCCTCTTCTTGACCCTCATGCCGCATTCGCCGTGCCGCTACACCCACCATCGAGGAGGAGTACGTGGGTGATTCGTCGTCCGTGTCCGACTCTTCCCTCCCACACATCCTCGCCACTTCCGCCCCCATCCCCACTACCGCACCTCCCCACCATCCTCCCCTCCCGTCGCTCTGCCTCCGTGTGTGCAGACATTCGACATCACCTTTCGGGACGATGCACACCGTGACCGCTTCGTCGCCCTGTCGCATCGGAGGATCATTCACACACAGTTCATTGACCTCCCTGCCCTTCGACGCCTAGGACTCCTGCAGGGGGTCCATTGGCTTTACCACACCATCGGTTTCGACCGACTCCTTGCAACCCACGCCCACACCTGCACTTGCCTCACTCTAGAGGCATTGAGTTCCACCACCCGCACTGCGGTAGGCGATGGAATTAGCTTCAGGCTGCTGGACCACGACTTCGTGGTCACGTACGCCATGATCCGCGTCCACGTCCACTTTCCAGCCATCCCTGATCCACGCGCCACCTTCTCCCCAGACTACGAGCTAGCCACGTTCGATGCCTCCGCTTTCTGACATCACATCTCTGGTCTGGACCATTACCGCCCCAGCCGGGCAAAGGTAGCATGCATTGTGCATCCTTGCCTTTGCTACGCCCAGCGACACCTCGCCACCACCATTTTCTGCGGGCCAGAAGTCGGGACCATGTCCCTACCCGAGCTTTTCCATCTCATGGGAATGACCCAACCACACGCTTCCACCCTGACGGCTCCCTCCACCCCTTTGACCTTTCTAACGCAGCCCATTGGCTGTGTTATCGCCTCCTACAGACCGCCCACACCCACTACACCACTGATATTTGCTACGGTGGATTCTTCACCATCTTCGCAAGGATGCTAGGCATAGATCTTCATGATGGCCTAGTGACCCCCTGGCCCCACGCGCTTGACTTTGGGTGTGCTTGAGCACATGCACATCATTCGGCCATATGGGGCATGTCACTGGGCCTATCTTTTAGGCACCCATCACACACCCAATTTTGTCCTTCCCGCCCATCACCTCACCACCATAGTGCCAGTCCAGCAGAGCTGGATGATGTAAGGATCGCCTTACCCTTGCAATACTAACAACAACACACTAGAGGGGAGGTGAATAGTGTAATGGAAATAAATTGTGCAATTAAAATTATACTTACAAATGCGGAATAATAAATGCAAGAGGAATTAATCACCACAATCAAAACAAACGCAAACACAAAACTGTACCTTGGTTCTCCAAAACTTGGGTACGTCCAGCCACACCAATATTCACTATATTTCCCACAAAGAGAAGTGAATACAAATCCCACAAAGAGATACATCACCAAGAGGATTTTTCCTTACACAAGGACCCAACCAACCCTACACAAGGGTCAAACTCCCACCTAGAGAATTACTAACTCCCACTTAGAGAATTAGGGTTAGCCCTACACTAGGACACCAAACTCCCACAAAGAGAGTTACTCCTACAAAGAGAGTTATTCCCACTAAGAGAAGTTATTCCCACTAAGAGAATATCATGTTCCCACTAAGAGAAATACTCCCACAAAGAGAGAGACTAATTCCCACAAAGAGAATTAGTTTTACAAGAAAACACCAAGTAAAACAAATACTCTTACCTATTCCTTGAGATGTACTTACTCATATATAAATGCAAGGCATGGAAGAGGATCTCCAAGTGTTGAGATTTGCTTAAAAGCACTTGGATGATTTCCCTTGAGCTTGACTTCAATGCATGAAGAGGAGAATGAGCTCTAAGAGGGAAATGAGAGAGTTTGAGAGTGGCTTATTTAATCTCTAAGGATTTCCAATAGCATCAAGAAGTTCTTATGAACTCAGCCCTCTCATATATATGAACCCTATAGGAACTCTCAAAAGCAAACAAAACAGCCAAAAACAAAAAGCTGCAACGGCTAGATTTTGGGCTGAAACGTCACAGACAGTCGACGGAAGAACAAATGACAGTCGACTGTCCAACGACTAGATAATACCCAACTGCTATAATCTGAGTCTCGACAGTCGACTGATGAAGTCGATGAAGTCGACTATAAACCAGACATGTGCTTGTAAATCCTTTAGCAGACGACTGCTGCAGGGGATGGAATAAAAACAGAGAGATGCACTCTTTCTCCCAGTATGCATACAGGCGACTGAAAAACAAACGACAATCGACTGTAAAATAGACAGACGGCTGTTTATCCTTCATCAGTCGACTGTTGCGGGGGATGGAGAAAAACAGAGAGATGCGACTATAAATAGACAGGCGACTGTAAATTGAACATCAGTCGACTGATGTGAAAAGCTCAAGTTGAGTCAATACAAAGTTGACTTGAGCAGTGCACCACAGTCGACTATAGAAGGCTTGACAGGCGACTGGAGTCACCCAGTCGAATGTGAATCCTTTAGCAGGCGACTGTTGGAAAGCCAGAGACTCCAAATGAGTCTTTGGTCAAGATGAACCTATTGGGTTGGATTCTATGATAATCCTAAGGCTCACTAAGATGGTTAAATGCATATGCATGAATGAGTAGACCATCTATCAAGGCATTACATAAAACCTAGACTCAAAAAGAGAGAAAGCAATAAATGACATTACATGGATTACAATGCTTTCCTTAGAGTCTATGGCTTCAATCTTGATGCCTTGATGCTCTCCATCATCTCCAAGCTTTGGCACCCATTGACTCCAAGCTTTGGCCCTTCTCCACTCGATGTCCATCCTTGCACCAAGTGTTTAGTCTCCAAAAATGATATCCTTAAAAAGTAACTAAGAGACTAAAACAAGAGAGTCATTAGCAACAACTTAATGTTGTGATCATCATCAAAATAACATTGGCATGAAATACCAATACTCAACAGATGATTGATAGGGTCTCCCCACTTCCCGCCCTCCACGTCCTAGAGCCCCCTGGAGCCCCCGTCGAGGTTGAAGCCGGCGACTGGGTGCTCAGCTCTTCTGAGGACGAGGAGCCCGACATGGCTGCCATTGTGGCTGCCCAGCCAGCACAGCCTGCACACCCTCCTCCACCAAGAGGCACTACCTCCTCCACCTCTGTTTCCACCACCACCACCGTCGGGACCACGGGGACTGTCACCACCTTCTGCCCCGAGGCCCATGCCGATGTCTCCTCCGTACCCACACCTGAGGGCACTATTATCTCGTCTGCTCCTGAGCAGACTGATCTACACTACTCTGAGCAGGAGCCATCCAGCACCCTTCCACCACTTAGGGACATTCTAGCATCCCTGCCTATCTCCTTAGGGTCCCATTTACTACTCACTGGCTCCACTTCCTCACCGTCAGCAGCCGTCCTCGCCGAGAGCGTCTCGACTTCTGTCTGCACATCTGTGTCGACGATAGCTCCATCTATCACTGCGGATGTTTCTGCTGCTGCTGCTGCTGAGATCCCTTCAAGTTCACCCTCTCCTACCTTTCAACCTAGGCACCATGGATCCACTCCACATGGCCGTTTTACGAGAGTCGTGTCTCACAGTTCCCGTCCTCCCCTCGACTCCCTTACTACTGACGCTCGTCTGACAGCGATGGATGACTTGACTTCTCGCCTACGGTGAGATTTCGACGACTTTGCCTGATCGACAGCCACCCACTAGCAGAGAGTCAAGGCGGACCTCGCTTCGATTATAGACCTGCTGCGGACACGGGGCCCACCTCCCTTGATCCTCGCTAACGCACCTCCCCTAGGCCAGCCCCTGTCTCGACCAATGCACCACTCAGTGTCCCACACTCTCATGCTTCTGCAGGGCCTGCCACTTCTACACCTGAGTTGGTAGCGACTGTCGTGGCCACCTCAGTCGTCGACGCACACTTCTACACTAGTCGAGACTGCTATTATCCCCTTTTGCCAGAGCCTGCTACCACTTTGATTCGGGATATAAATTGCATATTTCCCCCCCATTTCTGGGCATTTTATGTGTATATCATGTTAATTTGGCTTTGATACGGGCGTATTTGTGATATTGTGTAATATTGAAGCTTATTCAAATTTTATACATAAAATGTGATTTTTGTGAACTAATTTTTGCTTCTCGTATTTTTTAGGTACTCCTGGGATTTTTCTGGATTTTCTGGAATTTTTCCAGATTTTTTGGGAATTTCTAGCTATTTTGGGTTTTATTTGGAGCAAAAGAGGCATTAGAGGCAATTCTGTAATTTTTTAAAACAGAAAACAAAAAAAATAAAAAATAAAAAAATAAAAGAAAAAGCCCGTGTAGGCGGGCCGGCCCGCGTTGCCACATCAGCGTTTTATTAAAAAAAAGTTTTTTTTTAAATTCTCGCGGGCCGGCCCGTATGGCCGGCCCGCCTCCAACTCGCGGGGCAAGGGCCCCCGCGATTTTTGAAGCACCCGCAGTTGGATGCGGGCGCTTGGGCGACAATGGGCCGGGTTTCAAACCCGGCCCCGCCCTAATGCAAGCGCAGGCGCGCGCGCGGGTCGGGCGCCGCTGCGCCCGACCCGCAATCTAATTAAAACATGCCTGTGTGCGATTTTCTGGAGGGATTTCGATTTTTTGGATTGGAGCTTGCGTTTTTGGAGTTTTTTTAGGGTTTGGAAGCTCTTGGATGGGGGAGGAGGCCATGGAAGCTTGAGGAGGCTTGGTGGAGCTTGGAGAAGCTTGGAGGAAGGCAAATAGGAGGAGGGAGGAGCTCGAGCTTGGAGAAGATTGGAGGAAGGCAAATAGGAGGAGGGAGGAGCTCATTTGGGGGAAATCTTGGTGAAATCTTCCCTCTTCCCCTTTGTATGTTGATATCTCTTTATTGTAATGAAATTGAATGATTTGGTGAATGAAAGTTCCATCATTTGTTCATGATGATAGAGTAGTGTTGATTTGGTGTGGGTTGTGACTAATTGAGTTGGATGTTAATTTAAGCCCTAATTTCCCTCTTGGTCCAATTTCAATGTTAATGTGGGATGTAACATTAGGGTTAATTTGATTGGCTAAGTCCCGAGAGGGCACGATTTGAGAAAATACCATGATCCTAACTTGATTAGTGCCATGATGATGCATCCCTCCATATTGCAAATTTGTTGTGTTTTTAAAGCTAAATATTCCGATTGGGTTTCCTTAGCCGGATGACCGATTGTGTTATATGCGGTAATTAGGACTTGATTAACGCCAATTTTAATGAGCCCACAACCCATGCTCTCTCTCCTAGCTATCCTAAATTCCACCTTTGGTTCTCTAACCCTAGCCACTTAGGTAAGATTTTCGTTTTCAACACACTTTTCCGACATTTCCACCGTTAGCGAGTTAGTTGTAAAACACTTTATTTTTCGTTATCGATCAAACTTTGTGAATATAGAACGAATTGTCCCTGTAATCCGACCCGGTACTCACCGGTTATTTTTATATTGCATTGACACTCCTACGCTTGGGAGCGGAGGGCGTGCACTTGCGCGTTTTCCGGGTCAACCAATTGGCGCCGTTGCCGGGGACAACGGTTTCTATTATTAGCATTTTTTGATTGATTTCGAAAGTTTTAGTGTGACACTTCTATCTCTTAGTGTGTGTCTTTCTATTTATTTATTTTCCACTTATTGAGTCTTTTGATTGTTTATTTTCATTTTCTTTGAAATTTTTTTAACAACATGGCATCTTCTTCAGATTTTTCGGACTTTGATTTGGAGGATATCCCACTTCCGCCATACTTTCATGGCTCGGAGTGGGAGAACCCTCATTTACATATTAAAAAATTTGAAGAATGGATGTATGCATGTCTTGTGGGAATATTAGCGATGATTGCATATACTTTAGATTTTTCACTCTTCTTTACAAGATGATGCTAGATTGTGTTTTGATTCTTTGTCTCTCGACTCACATTTTACTTGGTTGTCGTTTCAGGCTGAATTTCTCCGAGTGTTTTTGCCTATATTTTTGGAGCAGGTACAAGGGCGGCAGGCCATGGAGCAGCATATAGCGAGCTTTAGCAAGGCTGAATGGGAGGCCTACCATCAGGCTTGGCAGAGGTTCATTGATTTGGTGATTGCGTGCCCACACCAGAGCTTTCACGAGGATCATCTTCTGCAGATCTTCTACACAGGGTTATCGCCATCTGGGCGGGATTTTATGCAGAGAGTTGCGGTGGGGAGTTCTTTGATTATTCGACCGAGGATTCATGGTTGTACCTGAGGGACCTTGTAGAGTGGGAGCAGACTGCGCCATCTAGAGAGCCGTCACTTGGATATGAGAATGATGGCCAGTCACAGTTTCCACTTCAGGATGCAGAGCAGCAGGTCCAGTACCAGCCTGAGGAGCCAGCTGAGGGCTCGTTCCATTGCGACCCTATGGAATACCAAGAGAAATCTGTGAAGAGGGTGCATTGGGGCCAAGTAGAGGAATTTGAACATATATATTTTGAGGAGTCAGCGGAGATAGATGATGGAGTGTGTGTCGACCACGACGGTGACACGATGCATTTTCACTTTGAGGTTGAGGATGAAGCGGATGTGCATGATGGTCAAGAGCAGATTGAGGACACCATGGAGCCTGAGCCACAATCCACTTCAGAGTTAGCTTCACAGGTTGAGGCGATTGAGTACTTTAGGAGGACGACTGAGATGAACTATTTCTGGGATGGCGAGGATGATGTGTGCTTGGATTTGCCCGAGACGAGTCTACCTCCAGTCCTATCACAGATGTCACTTCCCTCGTCTCAGGATGCACACTTGCCAGTCATCGAGGAGGTTTGTCAGGAGCAGTTACCCATTGTGGGGAGTACCGCAGAGATCATTGATATTGATATTGATGTCGAGGAAGAGGATAGCGACGGGGATTGCGAGATGGTATATATTGAGCCCGAGCTCCCTCTTACTCCAGATTTCTCTCTGCAGCCACTTCCACCTCCTCATGAGGCCGTGCATCATGCCACATCTAGCACCACATTTCAGGGAAGTTTCTACCATCTCATGCCTTGCATTTCTGAAACCAAATTTTCACTGCCATATACATTTGTTTCAGATTGTCGTCCATTGCATCTAAATTCTTTTATTTGTTTTGACGACCCGTTTTGGAATGCTTTTGCAGGACATGAGGACATGGCTTGGATTGATGCAACGCGTCTCCCACATACCACATATTATCAAAAGGAGATGCTTGGAGTTGCATTGCTAGAATCCAAGGAGGCCGGTGGTGGCCTAGCTCCAAAGCAGCTGGCGGAGGAGCAAAAGGATATGATCGAGCAGCTACCACCACCGTTATACATTCGAGATCCGCCATTTGCCACGGTGTGTTCTTTCCATGTAGTGTAAATAAATAAAAGTTTTATTTTAGTATTTTCGTGTGCTTTTTCTTTTCTTTTTCTAGGATCTTTTGCCGAGATCTAGTACTCTTCCAACATTGCAGACAATGTTTATTTTAAGTTGGGGGGAGAGTGTTAGAATCTCTAGGATTGTTAGGATTTTGAGCCTAAAATTTTTTTTTGAGATCCCTCCATGTTTCACCTTATTCCATGAATGTCATTGCATATCATTTTTGGCCTCCTTATCCCTACGCCATTAGCTTTGTTTAGTCCCGTGCAATTTTTTTCGGATTATCATTTTGGTATCAACTTCTCGATGTTTGATTGGCACGTTTTCATTTCTTTTTCATTTTGGAGTCAAATGCGAATATGCCATGTATGAAACTATTTTATACATCGTGATATCTCTTTGAGACAATTTGGGAAAAGTTTGGTGTAAGTGATTGCATGAGTTGGGATGAATGGTGTAGTTTTTAATTGGATTGGATTTGGCCAATTGTGCATGTTTTGTTTTCTTCTTGGAAGTGGGTGGATGAGTTGTTAACTTGTGTTTGGAATGAAAAAGAGAGTTAGTATAAGTGAATGATTTTTCTAATCGAATTGAGTAGCTGGTGCCCCCACAAAACATTGGGGAGGACGCCAAAAATGAGATTTAGGATATCAGTCCATCCATTTGCATATATAGCGTCATCGCATGTATGCAAATGTGCTGGTGTTTGCATTTATGGCGTTATCGCGTGAATGCAAAACATAAACATCAAAAACAAAAAAAAGAAAAAGAAAGAAAAAGAAAATAAAAATGAATGATAAATGAAAAAAATAAGCTTCATGAATGATGCAATCTCATCTCCCACCACTTAGAAGGAATTTCTTTTGGTTTTGGCCATTTTCATGAAAATTTGAAAATTTGCCATTTGTGATATATCCCAAAGAGTGTGATACGGTGCTTATTTCCTTACTTTTCTTTGAATTGGATTGATGGGAGTTTCATTTGTTGTTTATTTTCATACTTTGGGTATATTGGCTTTGAAATCAATTGGAAATAACATTTTGGGTGTGCCATGAAGATATCATGAGTTTGGTGCATGCTTTCAATTTAATCCGAATTTTTCGCATATTTTTCTACGGACTAGCAAAAAAGCTAGTTGGGGGGTGTGATTCGGGATATAAATTGCATATTTTTCCCCCCATTTCTGGGCATTTTATGTGTATATCATGTTAATTTGGCTTTGATACGGGCGTATTTGTGATATTGTGTAATATTGAAGCTTATTCGTATTTTATACATAAAATGTGATTTTTGTGAACTAATTTTTTCTTCTCGTATTTTTTAGGTACTCCTGGGATTTTTCTGGATTTTCTGGAATTTTTCCAGATTTTTTGGGAATTTCTAGCTATTTTGGGTTTTATTTGGAGCAAAAGAGGCATTAGAGGCAATTCTGTAATTTTTTAAAACAGAAAACAAAAAAAATAAAAAAATAAAAAAATAAAAGAAAAAGCCCGTGTAGGCGGGCCGGCCCGCGTTGCCGCAGCAGCGTTTTATTAAAAAAAGTTTTTTTTACATTCTCGCGGGTCGGCCCGCATGGCCGGCCCGCCTCCAACTCGCGGGGCAAGGGCCCCCGCGATTTTTGAAGCGCCCGCAGTTGGATGCGGGCGCTTGGGCGACAATGGGCCGAGTTTCGAACCCGGCCCCGCCCCAATGCAAGCGCAGGCGCGTGCGCGGGTCGGGCACCGATGCGCCCGACCCGCAATCTAATTAAAACAGGCATGTGCGCGATTTTCTGGAGGGATTTCGATTTTTTTTGGATTGGAGCTTGCATTTTTGGAGTTTTTTTAGGGTTTGGAAGCTCTTGGATGGGGGAGGAGGCCATGGAAGCTTGAGGAGGCTTGGTGGAGCTTGGAGAAGCTTGGAGGAAGGCAAATAGGAGGAGGGATAAGCTCGAGCTTGGAGAAGCTCGGAGGAAGGCAAATAGGAGGAGGGAGGAGCTCATTTGGGGGAAATCTTGGTGAAATATTCCCTCTTCCCCTTTGTATTTTGATATCTCTTTATTGTAATGAAATTGAATGATTTGGTGAATGAAAGTTCCATCATTTGTTCATGATGATAGAGTAGTGTTGATTTGGTGTGGGTTGTGACTAATTGAGTTGGATGTTAATTTAAGCCCTAATTTCCCTCTTTGCCCAATTTCAATGTTAATGTGGGATGTAACATTAGGGTTAATTTGATTGGCTAAGTCCCGAGAGGGCACGATTTGAGAAAATACCATGATCCTAACTTGATTAGTGTCATGATGATGCATCCCTCCATATTGCAAATTTGTTGTGTTTTTAAAGCTAAATATTCCGATTGGGTTTCCTTAGCCGGATGACCGATTGTGTTATATGCGGTAATTAGGACTTGATTAACGCCAATTTTAATGAGCCCACAACCCATGCTCTCTCTCCTAGCTATCCTAAATTCCACCTTTGGTTCTCTAACCCTAGCCACTTAGGTAAGATTTTCGTTTTCACCACACTTTTCCGACATTTCCACCATTAGCGAGTTAGTTGTAAAACACTTTATTTTTGGTTATCGATCAAACTTTGTGAATATAGAACGAATTGTCCATGTGATCCGACCCGGTACTCACCGGTTATTTTTATATTGCATTGACACTCCTATGCTTGGGAGCGGAGGGCGTGCACTTGCGCGTTTTCCGGGTCAACCACACTTCTGCTGATCTTCCTACCGAAACACTTTTCGAGCCACAGCCCGCTCCCACAGTGTCTGTTCTACAGCAGGGGGACCCATCACCACCCACAGTGGGTGGCGCCCCTGCTTGATGTTGTCCCTCCACCACTTTTTGTTCATGTCCTTCCCTCATCCTATATTGTGCCCATTTGCCTTTTCGGGGCCTTAGTCTTACACAGCTTGGGGGAGGACCATGCATCATTACATGCATTTGCACCATCACTTTATCCTTGCATCATATCACTTTTTCTTTCGTTTGCATAAATTTATTTTCCATTCACTTTTTATCTCCTTACTCATCACCCACCCAAGCATCATTTCCTGCTTGCCAGCGTGTTCTCAGCAGTGAGGACACTGCTGCGTTTAGCTTGGGGGATGAGCGCTATCGCTTTATTTTTATTTTTATTTTTTACATTTTTCTTTCATTTGGCACCTTTTTACTTTACTTTTCCACCCATTTTTCACCTTTTCATCTTTTTTCTCATTCAGCATCACGTTTTTCACTTTTTGCCATGCTTGCATGCTTGTTTTCATTTTCTTACTTTCTCCGCCTTTCTCCCTTTCAGACTGCATGATGATATCTCTCATAACCCTCAATAGCTACTCACGATGCTTATATCTGTCGACAAACTATTTAGGATAGTCTCATTCTTACTATTTATATGCTTGCATATTCCCTTGCTGATCTCTCTAGCTTAATGCTTGATATGAATTGAAATTGAATGCATGAAATAGTATCTAGTACGTTCTTTGTTGGGTAATGCACCTAGGTTCACGCATCATTAGAATATTTGGATCACCTGTTTGTTATCTTATCCACTTCTGCTTGCATGACTGATATTATTATGCTTTATACCGCATGCTTTCACTATTCATTGAGATGAATGAGAATATCCATGTTAGCTATGAGTATAGTTAGAGTATTATCTCGTTGATCCGTTGTGCACCTCTGATGAGTGAACCGAGTGATATATTATTTTCTTTCTCAACATATCTTTATGATTCTCTACATATCATTTGGTTTCACCCCCCTACAGCTACTTCTACCGCGCCTACTTTCCAAAAATCCGAAAAGAAAAAGATAGCTTCCAAATAAATAAATAAAATGAAAAGAAAAGAAAAAGAAAAAAAGAAAATAAAAGAAGGAAAAAAAATTGTTTCCTATCCGTTTATTAGAAGCTATTACAAATACTTGGGAAAGGACAAAAAATTCCACATCCTATTCCTAGATGCGACGCCTCAAGCTAAGCTTGAGGTGGTGAACCACTTGATTATATAAGTGAGTATAACATTAGAGTGGAGATGGTGCACAACGGGGAGATTCGATAATGCTTGAACTTTACAAAATATTTTAGCTTTGGAGATTTTTCATGATTTGAAGTGAATATTTGAATGGCATGACCTTTTTCCATTCTCTATTGCATGTTGGTGTGATCTCTTTGTGTTTCACTTATATCTATTGATTGAAAGTGCATTGCTAACTCTTTTTATACTAGACGCTATAGATTGCATGAAATTGATGTAAGTTGATGGCATGATTTTAGAGGATCCCTACTTTTGCCTTTATTGCATGCTAGCTGTATGATTAGTAAGACTTGAAAATACTATTAGCATGTGTTTTATTATTCGAAGCATCATGATATATTGCTGGGACTTGAGATATGATTGAACATTTTAGCAACTCCTTCCATCTCTTATCTCTTTTATTTATTATTGCCTGGTATGCCTAGTATTCGTCTTCCTCGAGGACGAGTAAGAGGAAAGCTTTGGGATTTTGAATTGTCCATATTTTCTATCTTTTCATAGCATCATTTTATTGCATTTCATGTCATATCCGCATCCAAATCCCGCATTTTCATACGATACTGCACTTCTAACCCCGTATTCGAGTTTCGTAGAGCTTTGTGGATTTTCAGGGATTTTGGAGCGATTCAGAGTCATTTTGGGATATGGACACATCTAGCACGTCCGTGAGGCCGTTGGCGAGGCTCTACTGGAGTTCGTCGAGGTTCAGAAGCATATGTGATGAGAAGGGGAGAAGATAACGAGAGAAAGGAGTCAAAGCGCAAGTATATGGAGCTTTCCCAGGCGACTCGAGCTGAGTAGCACACGCTACTCGGTCGAGCTGATACACGAGCCCAACAGAAAGGGAATGTGCATCCTACTCGACCGAGCAGAGTGGCGACTCGGCCCGAGTCGATCCCATTTTATGAGTTCCTTCCCACCAGCATCCTGCTCGACCGAGCAGAACCTACACGACCCGAGCCGGCAGACGACTCGACCGAGCAAGGCCTACTCGACTCGAGTAGGCAGAGCGACACTTTGGAAGGAGAGCTCCAACCTACTGAAAGCTCGACCGAGTACGTGGGTTACTCGACTGAGTAGCTCGGACCCCTTCGCCCAGCCAGGAGCAGCTAAGACGGCTGCTCGACCAAGCAGGCGTCTACTCGACCGAGCAGCCGACTCGGTCGACGACGTGTGGGCCCCAAACTTCCAGATTTTCAGATTTTTCGTGGGGCCCACCCTTTATGTATTTGAGATATCTTTCCTGACGTTTTAGACAGCTCTTATTATGTTTTTAATTAATTTAGAGAGTGGAGATCTAGAGTGGTTGTTTTTAGATCTAGGTTTTGGGATTGAACCATTTTTGAGATATCTTTCCTGACGTTTTAGACAGCTCTTGTTAGGTTTTTAATTAATTTAGAGAGTGGAGATCTAGAGTGGTTGTTTTTAGATCTAGGTTTTGGTATTGAACCATTTTTTGGCTAAAGATCGGATTTTTCTTGCCTCTTGCCTCTTGGAATCTGTGGAAGTTCTTTTATTCTCTATTGGTTATTGTTCTTTCTCGGTCTCGGTACGTAAGAACTTCATTTCTCGCTCGATTTAATTGCTACGATGTTTTCTATGGTAAAAATTACATTTTTATTTGTCGTAATTGCTATGTGTGAGTAGTCTTCCCTAGGGCTGATGCGTTAGCCCTAAGACTCTAGGAAAGAGATGTAGATCTGGATTTCTAGGTTGTGTTAGGAATAAAGGGGGAGTATTTCGGTCGATCCACCCAAATCTTTAGGAGAACTCGTACTGAGATCATGCCCACGGTCGTTGGAATTGATTAGTTTAAGGAGTATCCTTGGGATTTAATTAGGGAGTTAGTGGATCCAACTAAGGATTGTGACCATGCCCGCCTCGTGCCTTGAGGGGATCCACCGACGAACTACATCACTAAATTGACGGCTACCGCCATTGCGTCAATGAGAGCCACCGAAATAACTTGAAGTTCTAACCCATGAGAGTGGTATGAGCCGAGAGATCAACCCCATAAACCCAATGCAACGTAAGAATCTCATTCTAACATCGACCTCCGACGGTCTTAGCGGTGATCCCTAATGCCCTGGCTTCTCTATATTGAACCAACATCATCATCAACCAAAAAATCCTCCAATTGACTGCTATCTCATTCTAGAAACTAAAGATAACTTGAGACTCCAATACACTGTCACTGTCCCTGTGGGATTCGACAATCTTTTATACTATAATTTGACACCGTCCGCTTGCGGATAGAACCCAGAGTCAACACCTAGGAAGCATACTGCACCTGGCGATTGTGACATCGCCAGGTGGATTTTGAGTGTAAGAGTTGGGTGTGATCAGCAGCCCCCTCTCCGCCGTTGCGAGGGGGTGGGGGATCGGGGTGCGGCCCCCTCCCTCATCCTCCGTAGCGGGAGGAGGTCATCGGCAGATCCCCCTCCGCCGCCGTGGTGGGGGGAGCGCAGGGATCGATGGCGGCCCCCCTCGCTTCAGGGGGGAGCGCAGGGATCGGTGGTGCCCCCCTCGAGGGGTATCGACGCGGGGAACAGACGGGGGCAGTGGCCGATGGCAAGGCTGATGGCGAGGCCGAGATAGGGTAAAAACCCAATCTTCATTATTTACAGATATTAAACATGTTAAAAACATGATTTTTGGATGATAAAAATCGTTGATTTAGGCGATTAGCCATAATTCCACCTCGATCTTGCGAGATCTATGGAAAATGCTATCATACGTATGATAAAAACGACATTTTAGCGAGATTTACATCTATCGTCCTCCGGATATAGCGACGGTTGAACGAAGCCTACGCAGATGACGACGCTCGTTTGATGAAGTTTGACGCCGCATGCGTGGATCTCCTGCCTTCTTCGCTTTCGCAACGATCGATTTTGTATGGAAATTTTAATTAGAGTCTCGTGCTGATAACATGTTATGAATCATCTTCTGGGAGGAACCCACAGCTCTTTCTTTATAGCATATAGAGGAGCGTATATAGATAAGATACAATAGATACGGTCTCACTTAAAATAAGCCGTGATCTTAACCGACTAACCAACTCGGTATTATCCCTTCACAACGCTTCCGGCTTCTCAAATATAATTAATGAGTGATTTGACTAGTGATGCTATGGTGAGAAGGTAAGAAGAGGAGCTTAAAGAGAGAAATCCGATCTCAGCCGTCTGATTTGTTTCTTGGACAATCCACTGGCTGAAATCTCTCCCCGGCCCGTGCACGTGCAGCTCACGTGCTCTCCAAGTTGGGCGCCCCATCCACTGGCTGAAATCTCTCTCCCGGCCCGTGCACGTGCAGCTCACGTGCTCTCCAAGTTGGGCGCCCCATCCACAGTCCACCCTCTGTCCCCTCTCGCGTCCACAGCGCAGCGGCTCTCCCTCTCGCGATCTCTCAAGAAAAAACCCCAGGCGATCTCGTTTGCGGCCGAAGAACCCAAAACAACAACACCAAATCTGCTCCCCCTCTCGCAATCTTCATCTAGAATAAATCTCGCTCTAGGACGAAGAACCCCAAAAAATCCCTCCCTCTCGTGATCCATCTCACTCGAAGCCACCAAAAAAACCCTAATCCCTCCCGTGCTCCGGCATCCCCTACCGTTTGCCCCCAAGAAACCATTACCCTAGGCCCGATTTCCTCCAGCTGTGACAAGCGGAAGCTTCAGTCGGTTCAAACCCCTATCTCAGCAACTAGATACTAAAGGTATAATCTGGGCATGTTTGATTTATTCTTAATTAATTTGTGGAGTTAATCTTGTAGTTCATTTTGTGTTTATTATTGAGTTAATTTCGTGCAATCAGAGCATAAAACTTAATGGAAAAGGTTGAATGATTCTTGCCGGATTTTGAGAGTGAGGCAGTGAAATAAATCACTTCTTTGATCTTTGTGAAATTCTATCTTCCTAGTGGATTCAATTAGAGTGAGCTCAAGTTGTATTATTTGGGTTGTTGCAGCAGTCATTTGGGAAGAGGTTTCAATGCTTTTTTAAGTTTGTTCTTGTTGGTACTTCGATTTTATCCTTGTTTATAACCAATGCATTTAAAATTCTAAATCTTCTTGGTGTAGGACACATGTTTCATTTGGGTTGTTGCAGCAGGTATTTTTATTGCATCAACTGTCGAGAGTTAATGAAGGGGATGATTTAGTCATATCTTTTTCAATGAGCCGTTTCAAAGAGAATCATCGCCTGATGGATGTGGAATTCACATACGAGTTGCAGCAGTCATCTGGGAAGAGGCTTCTGCCCGTGACTTCCAAGTATTATATTGAATGAACTGACCCTCGACAAATCAGTATCAGAGGTATGTTGCATCTTCTTGGAGTCCTACACCATTTCGAGTCCATGACCTTGCTATGAATATTTTCTATTTTCATCTGATGGAAATGTTGGCAGTCGATGTTGCTTGTATGTGTGTAAAACTAATTTGTTTTATACTTTCTTCTGATGATTTATATGCCCTCGAATTAACTTGTTCTAATGTTTTCTTGGGTAAAAATTTTGGTTGAACATTAAAGTTGATCATGAGACCATCAAATTGTGTGCTAATAGTTACAAAACTACTGGTTATCATGGCTGGGAGTTGTTAAATCTGGAAGGCAATTTGTCACAGCTTCTGATATGTAAAACTTGGGTGCAAATTTTACAAAGGTGAAAGTTTAAATACCGAATGCATTGTTTTGCTCAATTTAATAATTACCCAACTTTAGCTATATCTATATGACCTAGTGTTCCTTTATTTTAAAGCTTAAAGACTTTCTGTTGAAAGACTGCATATGATTATCATCACAAGGGATTTTCATGTTCATGTAGATGATATTATTGGCTTCTATAAAGGAGGTTGTAACTTGAGTTGTGTTACTTCATACCAGATAAAGAGAGATTCCCACCATGAAGCTGATCTAGAATCCAAATTTCGTTCAGCTCCATAAGGCACTTGCAATCTGCATTATAAATTCTTGCTAAATGGCGAACCAAAAAATTAAGAGCACAACCATTTGGTTGCATCTTCTATGAAGATGTCTCATCTTACATCATTTCATCTTGCCGGATGGCACACACAATCTTTAATCAAAGAAAATGACATATGTGATGAGCAATATACCTTACATGTGCATTATGACTATATGTATGCATCTTGTATGATTAAGCAAGTAGATGTAATCTGATGGTATGAATAGGAATATGACTGTTCAAGTTGTGGTGGTATTTACTGTTGGAATTAAAGAACTTCATCTGTTTGGAATTTTAAATAACAGTATAGCGTAGAATACTCGTGTAGAATGGTGGATTAACTTACATTCTGCTAAAGATATCAATTTGTTTAAGATATTGGAACTATTGCACTGATCTATTTGAGCATGCTTGACTAAAAATGATGAAATCTTATTTTTTTCTTAAAGAAAGGGGAAGTGTCCCCTTATTAATTTGGAGCCAACATTGAATATTTGAACACATGTATGATTCCCCTTCAGTATCCTCTTATTGCAATACCATTATCAATGCAAATGATTTATTGTGTTGTAGCATCCTCCATTCCTAATAAAGATTTTTCTAAATTAATGGTTAAAAAGATATTGTATCATCACTTTATAATTGCTTCATCTTTTGTTAATATAGATTTTCATTTTGCACAACTGACATGGGATTTATATGTGAAGTAGCTCCATGTGGACTGCGAATAGTTAGGTGTTGTGCATTGTTAGTCAGGATTTTGCTTCTTTAATGTTCAACTCACCGGCTTATCATTTGTATGTGATTGATTATTTTATATTGGTATGTCCATGCTGCAAAAGGCAATACATTTGATTGTTTTGAAAACTGCGACCACAAGCTGACTATTGTAATGTTGTATTCCTGTTGACAGCAACAGTATCATTATCGGCATTGTCGTGTAGTTATTTTTGAATTTTTGCCTTCGTTGAATCATCATGTGCCTGCTTTAAATTTTGGTAATGTATTACTTGAATGTGCCTGCTTTAAAGTTTGGTAATGTATTACTTGAATGTCTGTATCCTGAACCTAGACTGATGGATTTTTGTTGTATGTCTCTCTTTCATTGACTATGAAACGCGGGATTATAATTGTCATCAATTTCGAAGTTTTACTTGAAAAGTACGAGCAGATTGGGGATCCAAAAAGCTATGACAGTGGGGTTGTTACTTCTCTTGGGATCCAAAAAGCTATGCTAGTCCCGAGTTATAAATTGTATGGTGGTGATATGCTTGGGAAGCATATGAGAGGACATTCTGATTCATAAATAAATGGTGGTATTCAGAACTAAATGTTCTCTAATACAGTTGTGGGAGGATTTTTTGTATCAGACATGTTTTTGGTAATTGTTATAAACCATGGCGGCTACGGAACCCCGTAGCCCTGTATTTATAGTAATAGGTTTACATAATGGGCGGATACCCATTAACGGGTTAGGCCTCCAAAGCCCGTTTATAACACTTCCCCTTATCCATCCATTGTTGTAAGCCGTGATGAACGCTTCAGGGTTCATAAAGCTTATCTGATCATGGGTCTATGGATACTTCTGGATCCCAAGTTTAAGAGTACTTGCCTCGTTAAAACCTTTGCCAAGGAAAACCCAGTGGGAAAAACCAATGGCTAGGGGAAAAGAGTACAAGTCTCTGTAACTTCCCCTGATCGATGGATATCACTAGAGGTGCATACTTCTGGATCCTAAGTTAGGGATAACTGCCTCGTTAAAACCTTTAGCTATGGAAAACCCAGTGGGAAAAACCAATAGCCAAGGAAAAAGGGTACAGTTTCCGTAACTTCCCCTGATTAGTGGAAGTATTTAGGGGTGGATACTTCTGGATCCAGAATCAATGAGTTTGCCTCGTTAAAACCTTTAGCTATGGAAAACCCAGTGGGAAAAACCAATAGCCAAGGGAAAAGAGTACAACACTTCATTTGACTCCCCCTGATCTGTACAAGGCATCGCTCACCTATACAAGACATTGCTCATCTATACAAGTATCGTTCATCTATGGTAGCTACTGAATCTGAGGGATCTCTTCCGAGGAGGAGTGGTCTGCAGACTCGGTAGGTAGCATCACGTCTCTGACCAGTCTTCACTATGTCTGCGAGGTACTGCAGGACCTGGCTGTGCGTACTTATGATTTGCTTCTTGGATTGATGAGCCTCTCGGGATGGTGGGATTGATGTTGCCTTGGAAGTATGCTTTGCTGGTCTCCAGGAGTTGGTCGCTTCTTTGTTGCAGTCATCGCGATAATCTGTAACATGTATCTGCAAATACATTTAACATGTTGTATGATCCTTGACCATTGGAGATAGCGCAGAAGCTACATATCTCTGGTCCAGTGGTGTGCTGCAGGCGCTGCACTGTATCTGGTTAAAGCGTTTACTGTCAGATAAAGGAGTGTACAAAAGACATTTGAGTAAGGCACTTCAGGACCTAGGATATCCTTCCCCTCTTCCAGCGAACGGAAAGGGTCTTAATATGCATCCATACAACCAGTAGGTGTATTGGTGGATTGCAATTTTCCATGTTTCTTCATCGACTGTATGATAATTTCATCTTCTGGATGGTAATTCATCTGCTGGATGATGGTTTCATCTTCGGGATGATTATTCATCTTCGGGATGATGGTTTCATCTTCAGGATGATAATTCATCTTCAGGATGAAGGTTTCATCTTCAGGATGATAATTCATCTTCAGGATGATTATTCATCTTCAGGATGAAGGTTTCATCTTCAGGATGATAATTCATCTTCAGGATGAAGGTTTCATCTTCAGGATGATAATTCATCTTCAGGATGATTGTTTCATCTTCGGGATGATAATTCATCTTCAGGATGATTATTCATAAGGGTATGTTGTCACATCATCCATAGCAACATAGCCTAAAATTATCTTTGCTTATCGCATGGGTTTCGCAATCATGATCAGGGAGCCTGATGCATCAGTTTGATTAATTTTGTAAGTGAGTTAAACTCATCTTACATGGTTACTTCCTGGTTTCTGCGAAATAAACCTCTAATGCTATAGCATTTTGCTTATAGCATACGATTTTATTTATTTATACAATACTCGGTAGCCCACAGGTTTGATATCTTTTGATATCAGGACTTCAGGTCCAAACACTTCACATTTCATAAGTGAGTCCAGCTCAACTTATTATTGTCTCGTTCCACATAATTTGGCCAAATTTCTGCGTTTTTTTTCAGGAAACGGAGATTGTGAACGATATCAATGGCAAAATGAAATGTGAGTAATTGTCGACAAGTGTGTTTTATCCAAATACATCTCCGTGTACGTACATTATTCAATTTATTCCAGATTTATCTCTTCTGGAGGTTCTGGAAAGGGAGAGGATATGGAGATGAGCTCACTTTCCTGTGGTGGTATTGTTTTAGGGTCTCGTGGTATGTCCTCTCATCCATTGAGGATATCCACTTCTGCTACTGGTAGATTGCATCCATTATAGTTGGTATGTCAATCCTAGCTGGATTTTTAGTAGCAGGGATGTGTGAATTTGACAATATTTATATTGTCAGTAGCTATGTCTGATAACTGTTTAACAGTTTCATAAGTGTGGATCTTCAGGATCTCATCACTATTCATGATAGTCAGATCATATGTATTAATGTTTTAAATGGTCCATAGTGGTGATATGAGGATGTAAACTCATCATGACTCCATCGATAAGATGTGCACTAAACGCTTCCCCCGTTAGGGGTTCTCGGAAACTGTTTATATGAGGTGATCAGGCTCATATAAATAGTTTCTAAGGAGGCGTTCTGATGGTTTGCATGCTCCCATGTGGTCACCTACAACTGGATTTCTAGTGGACAAGTAATCCGTTTAAATCATTTTAATGATTTACATATAACCCATTACTGGGTGTGAACACAAAGCTTCAGGGTGTTCAATTTTCTTCCAGTTGTTAAATTGATTTCCCACTGTTATCCCAAAAATCCGCAATAGGCTCGACTTCAATGAAGTTGATCATAGAACTAGGGATATGAACCCGTCAAGGCTCCATCTATAAGATGTGCTCTAATGCCTCCCCCGTTTGGGGATCTCGGAACATATTCATCTAGGAGGGTTAGTCCCGATGAATAAGTTCCACTGCGGCATTTTTGAGGGTGGTATGAGGGTAAGTAAAAGCCCAACCAATATCCCAGTAATGTAATATGTCCGTTGTGATTAATAACAATCTGGACTGCGGTTGAATAACAAGGTTTTGATTATGACCATTTTAAGAGGATATATAGATGAGTACTCTAAGGTACATCATCAGCCATATGTAGGGAGTGTGTGAGTCCACTTTTATCCCTCAAATACTCTCAAGAGGCCTAAAGGTCTTATTCATCTAATGATAGTATATCATCTTAAATTCGTTTGAGGAAGTGAGGAGAGTCAATGTCCACGTGAATGGAGATGATCTCATAATCATTTTTCCCTTTTGAATGGGATAATGAGAGTTTCACCCTTTTTTGAAGAATCTTCGGGTTCGTCTGGTTAATGATATCTTGCATCATCAATCCAGGGTGATATCGATCCGTAGTTGGTCGATTCTGGACACTTCTGGTGTTCCAAATTAATTCCTCTGTTCGAATTTATGTTGGACTTTTGAACGTCCATTAAAATGCTCAAGTTAAATTTGTCCGGTAATAGGTGAACTCTGTTCAAACTGTGAAGGATTACATCTTCACAATGACTATTATGCGGATCATAGTTGGATAAAGCTTCAGGCTTTATTGGTTTCTTGAGTCATTAGGGATTTCATTTTGACGAAAATCCTTTGAAACTTTATAAGTTTCAGAGAGTACATGGCATCCTTGTTTTAGGAGTATTCATGATGATAAATCATTTAAAGTAAAATAAAATGAGTAAAAAGCACATATATACTGCAAAAGAATACTACAAATAATTATGTTAGAGCAACAAGTTTCATAGTATGATGTGCGTTCTATAAAATATATGTCCACAATTGTGCTCATTTTAGACTCATATTATGACAACAAGTCAAATTTATTTTCAAAATTTATTTGTCCTCGGGGAGTAGCGAAATATACATACATGCAATTTGACTTTCGTCGTTTAGACTAGATATGTATATATTTTTATATGGCATAGGTTAATGCCCATTCATTTTGCAAAAAGCATTATGGGTCTTGTCAGAACTTCTGGTCTGATATTGGGTTGCCATTGCATACTCCGTATCGAGGTACATCATATCTTCTCTTTCTCATTTTGTTCAAGACTTCCCCTGTTTTCAGTCTTCCTTATTGTCGTTTATAAGGAAGAATGATTATTGGTCTTACAAAGTAGACATATACAAGGGAAATGAGTTAGTTTCTATATTTCCACTTTCTAATTTATAAGAGACTTTTAAAAGTCTATTTAAAAACTCAAGTATGGTCTTCAGGCCATTTTTATTGAGTCATTCAAGTATTGTGTGGATATAGAATCATACTCTAGGGGAAACAATTACGTGGGTACGAATTTTATAATTTCTCACTTATCTATTAAGCCACGACTTCGGGCGTACGCTTAAAACATAAGGTTAGATTCAAGAATCATACCTTGAAAAGTGAGATTACTCAAAAGAGTTCGGTGGTGTTATGACAACTGCTGGTGTCAATATTGGTTTATACAAACCATAGATCTGAGAGATCTATTTACCGCGAAATGCGTATTTCTAAAAGAAAACGCATAAATGTTTTTCGTATAATCCCTCGTACTTGTTAATTTTTATTAGTGTGAAAGGGTGTTGACTTTTGATTTGATTTTGAACTTCAGGTTCGTTTTGGGTTTGAACTCCAGGTTCATTTTGTCAACTAGGATATGATGTTAAACTTTTTGAAATCATTATTGGTTTGTTGACATAAAATGTTGTCATATCATGAGCGCATCATACATATAATGTAAATCTAGTAAACTAAAAAGTTGTGCTCAATTAACCAAAATTGAAACAAGTATGATGTATACACATGCTATTTATATGCTGCAGGCATTTAAATAATCTTATCGCAGACATACAGTTTTGCTACAGGCATTAAACTATGTCATAGTGATTTTAGCATGCTAAATAAAAATGTACATCACAGAGTCATTAAATATGCGGCAGGCATATAAATTTCTACACATGCATTTAATCATCACAGAAATTTTATAATGGAAATGAAAATTTTTCGTTTACTAATTATTGGCCACTGGGCAACGTCATACACCGTTAGGTGAATTAACTAACGGCAGAGCGGTCGCAGGATCTTCCTAATTATTAAACGTGTAATAATCAAATAATCCAAGAAAAAATTGCGATGATTTATAAAGCATTAATCAGATTATAGCGAAGGAAAATCGAATTTAAATCTGAAAATCGTTTGAAAATAGTGAATTTTCGGGGTGAAACCCTAGTTAGGGGTTTTGGTCGCGCGGATTGCCGCTTCAGGCGGCAAGGGTTTCCGGACATGAGCGCGCACCGGGTGGGGCCCGAAACGAGCGGATGCCGGGGGGCCCGCCGTTGCCGGCGACGGGGCCCGCTGCTGCTGGGGCGGGGGGTGGGGGCCCGCCGCTGCGGCGGCGGGGCCGCCGACCGCGGGCAGGCGGCGGGGCCGCCCGCCGCGGGCAGGCGGCGGGGCCGCCCGCCGCGGGCAGGCGGCGGGGCCGCCCGCCGCGGGCAGGCGGCGGGTTTGGCCCGCCGCTGCGGCGGCGGGGCCGCCCGCCGCTGCTGACGGCGGGTCGAGCCCGCCGTCGCAGCGGCGGGAGGGGGGGTTTGTCGCCGCTTCGGGCGACGGGTGAGGGTTTTGGCGCGAGATTTAGGGGGGATTCGCGTTCCGGCGAGAAGATCCCCTAGGGTTTCATGGTTTTTGGGGATAAAAATCTAATTTTTAGTCGAAAAAAGTGTTTTTTGATCTCAAAAAATCGTTTTTTATTGTAAAAGTTTGATTTTTATCAATAAAAACGATCGAATCATGAGCGATTGATCCAAGAAATTGGATCTCAACATATGCGCATATGGAATATTTAGATCTAGGGAGAAAGTTACCTCTAGATCCTACCCGCCGGATCTAGCGACGTTCGGTGAAGGAAGCACGTTCGCGTCGCGTCCGTCCGTCGGCAGGGGTTCGGCTCAGCTTCGAGCGTGCTGATAACGTGTTATAAACCATGGCGGCTACGGAACCCCGTAGCCCTGTATTTATAGTAATAGTGTTACATAATGGGTGGATACCCACTAACGGGTTGGGCCTCCAAAGCCCGTTTATAACAGTAATCCTTTTTTTTGTACCTTGGATTTTTATAATGACTAATAAAAATTTTGAGATTTGGTTGCTATTTGTTTTTTGTTAAACTTTTTACAATATGCAATGGCAATTATCTGAATCAAAAAAAATTATATGAGCTTTGGAATGGCAATTATGCAGTGAATATATGCAATGTATCTAGCATGTTACACCTACATCATCCATGTATGAAATATAATTTCCAAATTCCCCTAGAAAGGTTTGATCAACATTCAAATTCAGACATGCTGAAGTGACATGCATAGTTGGCTTCCAGGCTACAGGTTGTTTTCATCGTGACATTCACATTCACATTCAAAAAAAAATTCATGAACACTGCACACTGCATACAAAAAACTGCATAACCGTTTCCATGAACTGAAAAAAAATTCCATTTTCATTCATAAATGTAGCATACATGTCACACAAAAATTGCAAAATGTTTACATGAACGGAATTCCATGGTTCCATGTAAGACACTGCATACAAGACATGACATCCACATACACAATATCATTTCAAAAAAATACACAGTAGCTTGTTCAAAAAATACACAGTATCAGTATCAGTTCATGCTAGTTGAGGCAGCTAGCTTCCAGGTTTTCCAGCTTCAAAGTATCAGTTTCATCTTACAGGCCATTGCCCAAGGAGTCATCAGCAATTCCTTCTATTTCAGCAATCTCCTCGACCGCTTCCAAGGCCAAGAACTTCTGCTTGTAGCTGCTGACTTGATCGTGAAAATGCAGCCAGGCGCTGGACTGAGGTTCGGTCTGGGTCCGCTTGCATTGCCTTGGGGACTCGAGTGGAGGGGAGTACCTTGTTGCAGGAGGGCTAAGATCCCATATTGGCAGCATGAAGTGGGAACTTGGAGTGAATTGAGGCAGTTTGGATATGGTGAGCTCAGACTCATTGTAATTATGGAGTTCACGAGACATGTTGCATACAAAAAATCTCTGTTAGCTTTTGGAGCTTTTGTACACAACATAGGAACAGTAGGTTGCATCAGATATGTCATATGATAATTGTTCACCTAAGCATCAAGCACAAATTTTGATGCATGAATCCATTAATATTAATAACTGTCCCGGAGTTAGCAAATAATCATGAGGTTGAAATAACACAAAGCCACCCAATACCATCTTCTCAGAAATACATGTTTGAAGATACCAAATTCACCAGGCTTTGCTCAGTGACAAATCAGAAGTATGAATCAGACAACCTGAAAAATAATTAGAAAGAAGCAACACTGATATACATAGACAAGAATATATGCAGACAATACATCGAGCCAAAAGAATCCTACCTTGAGGTATACAATGAAGTCATCATACATAAAAGCAAAATTGGTTGCATATCAAATCTATAATATGAAGGGTTTTCAAAGCAGCTGCTAATGGTATACAAAGATGTTGAACACATGAAAAAGAAATGAAGAGTATTAGCCCTTCAAGAACTGTTCTCTCTCATTAAGTCGTACATAAGCATTGATGTTTGGGGAGGCAGTCTAATGAAACATGAAGGAAGAAATCTTGTATGAGAGAACAACCAAATGTAATGTGTTCAGCAACAAAGATGCACGTCAAAAACAAAATTGCAAAATCTACAACTAATACATGGTTAAAATAACACAGCTGGAAGAACAATCTTCAGCTCAATATAGAACCATATGTCCAGGAACTTTTCATGAAATGAATAGATATAGAGGTGTAATTCATATAAAATTATGTCAAATCTAATAGTGCTATCAAGTATAAGCTGAAAGCATGACTTATTTGATATCATTTTGATAATCTGGTGAGGGGTTTGGTTATAGCACGTCAGACCATCCTGCAAGGCCTACGTGTAAGAAAATATAGCAAATAAACAGTAGAATTGAACAAGGAAAATCAGCCACGAAAAGCTCCATAGGATATGACAAGTCTGGGAAAACGGTTCCCATGTATAGTAACGTGTACAGATCACATACAACTCACTGGAACTATGGATAACTTGCAAAATCATGACATGCTATAAATTTGTTATGCTGTATCAACATGTGGATATACTCAATTGCCAGGCTTCTAGTGTTAAAAGCTATATGAGAATCCATGCTATATCTCTAATCTTTCTAATGCCAAGTTCAAGAAAGGAACATTGCTATGGAATCGTTTCTAACGAAATCATAGAAACACCAACAACAACAATATGTTCTAACTTCGACAGTTAAGCATTTTGTATATTGGTTAAAGGGACGAGAAATCACCTGGAAAGTAGCACCACACAACTCTTCATCATCTGTGTGATAGCTGTCACTTTGTTCTTGGGCTACTCAGAACTTTTCAGCCCTCCAAGAGTAGTTGAATAGAAGCATCCTAGAGTGAAGAACTACTATCATGAGTAGAGAGTTAAAATGGTATATATTCTCCTGCATCCAAATTTTTTTTGATTACCTTGAGGAAATGGTGCAAGTGACTTGCCACATGTCCCTTTCAGCAGATCAACATCATCGCAAAAGGCTATGCAACCATCTGAAGTTATCCTGTCACATTAACCCAAGTGTAACACATGACATGCGTAATAAAACCACACAAAGCACCAAACAATATATGAACGAGAAAGGGCATACTCACGGAAGCTACAAGCAAGGTCGAAGTGGATTTGTCGAAGCTAATGTATGCTTGATTTGTCCAGATTGTAAATGCAGACATGAGTATATCCACATCTTGATTTGTCCAGATTTTACATTCATACAAGCCAAGAAACGCCTTAATTCAGAACATGTTTTTGAAATAAAAAAAATTCATAATGATACATGTGTTTCTCCAAAACAATCCCCACAAAATTTTGCCAAGCAAAATTGTCCACCTAAACCCAACAAATTTTCAGATTTACAACAAATTTGCCAAGCAAGAATTTAACAATGCAAAATATGAATGCCTCTCCACAAAATAGATCAATAGCACAAAAGTAATTCCGCAAATTAATGCTTTGTATCTGGCAGAAATGATCCCGATCAATAGCACAAAAGTAATTCACAAAATTAACACAATAATTATCACGTATCAGGTAGGCCATTCTGATCTCTGATTGCACGAAATTAAAGTACCAACAAGAACAAACTTAAAAAGCACTGAAGAATACATGCAACTAAGTACGTTGACATCTTGAAACTTTTATGTATGAGAACACTATTGTCCAGTTATACTCATATACGAATATCCAGTAGAAATGCAGATGGAAAGAAAATTAGCACCGTCATAAATTGACATTTGAAGTAAAACCACGGTATGGGGTCCTCAAGCCGATTAAGGCCTTTAGTTCGTCAAACAGACTATACTCATAATAGAGATTCAGATACTATGGAAAATTACATCTCTGAATATCTCTGAATCAATCAAATAGAGCATTTTGCCAGCGACCCCCAAACCAAAATTGAATATTTGTAAGTAACACTTTTCTTGTGTTAGGGTAAATATTAGGAGCACTAAGCTGAACAACCCAAATAATACTACTTGAGCTCACTCTAATTGAATCCACTCGGAAGATAGAATTTCACAAAGATCAAAGAAGTGAGTTATTTCACTGCCCCAATCTCAAAATCCGGCAAGAATCATTCAACCTTTTCCATTAAGTTTCATTCTCTGATTGCACGAAATTAACTCAATAATAAACACAAAATGAACTACAAGATTAACTCCACAAAATTAATTAAGAACAAATCAAACATGCCCAGATTATACCTTTAGTATCTAGTGGCTGAGATAGGGGGTTGAACCGACTGAAGCTTCCGCTTGACACAGCTGGAGGAAAGCGGGCCTAGGGGAATGGTTTCTATGGGGGCAAACGGCAGGGGATGCCGGAGCACGGGAGCGATTAGGGTTTTTTTGGTGGATTCAGGCGAGAGGGATCGCGAGAGGGAGGGCTTTTTTGGGGTTCTTCGGCCGAGAGCGAGATCGCTTCTAGATGGAGATCGCGAGAGGGAGCGCAGATTTGGTGGTGGTGTTTTGGGTGAGAAGGTGAGAAGAGGAGCTTAAAGTGAGAAATCCGACCTCAGCCGTCCGATTTATTGCTCGGACGATCCACTGGCTGATATCTCTCCCCGGCCCGTGCACGTGCAACTCACGTGCTCTCCAAGTCGAGCGCCCCATCCACATTCCACCCTCTCTCCCTCTCGCGTCCACAGCGCAGCGGCTCTCCTCTCGCGATCTCTCAAGAAAAAAACCCCAGACGATTGGGCTGCCCGCAATGCCATAGAAATATTAAATTTTCATGGCCCAGGCGATAGGGTCCTAATTATAATTTTCCATTTCCATGGTACGAAAAAAGAATAGCCGTTACTTTCCCGAAAAAAAAAAATAGACTAGCCGTTAGGAATATCCCCGATCTCCAACGTCTCTCTCTAAATTTAAAAAACAACGGACTCAATTCCCATTCTCTCTTCTACTTTTTTATTCATCATCATCATCATCCTATATTTTCCTCAGAAACAAAAGAAATAAAGGAAGAAAGAAGAGAGCGAGCGAGAGGGAGAGGGAGCGAGAGGACTTCGCTACGAGCAATGGATGCTTATGGGAAACTGGAGAAGGTAGGAGAGGGGACTTATGGCAAAGTTTACAAAGCAATCGAGAATGCTTCTGGAAAGATGGCGAGGAATCCAGGTATGATGCTTGTGCTTGAAGATTGTTCCATTTGGATGGACAAATCGTTTGGTACTGTTATGTGTGATTTCTATTGACAGGGTAAGAACTAGCTTGTTATGTGTGATTTCTGTTTACGGGTGTTTTCTCACCACTGCTCGTTGACAGCCAGATGTGTGGTCAACGTGGTCAAGGGGCCGGTTTGGGGGTCCCGTGGGTTCGCCGAGCCCGCTTGTACTCGGCGTGGGAGAGCTGAGGGAAGCCTCGGCTCGGTGAGTCGCGCTTGGCCTCGGTCGGGTCGGGCTCGGCCTCGGTCGTATCCGCGTCGAGGGGTAGCCTCGGCGCCTTGCGATTGAGTCGGTGCTTGGTCAGTCGTCCTCCTGGCGACTGCGTCAGTGATGGCCGACCGACGCTGAGGGGTAGCCTCTGCGTCTCGGATGTCTTCTTCCTGGACAGATGAAGAAACTCGTCAGGGAGGCCGGACCTAGGTTCCGGCCAAAGCCCCTCCGATGCCTAAGTCAGATCAGGATCTGAAAGGATACTCGACGGGGGAGATCCGGCTTGTGAAGAAGCCGGAACGTCAACCCAGGCGGCGCGAGTATTGGGGGAGGGAGGCGATGGAGTGGTGAAAGCCTAGGTCGTTGATGGAGTACCTCTGTGTAGGTTACCTGAGTTCCGATCCGTCTCTTCGTCGTCCTGGCCCTTCCTTTATAGGGTCCTTCCTGATTGCCCCACGTCCTGCCTCCCCTCACGTCCCCACGATCCGTCTCCGCCTCCTCCCATTCACGCGACGTGGTGAGGTGGCCCATTAACGGGTCGTTAATGGCCATCATGGGATCGCGGATTCAGGGGGCGGTCAATCCGGCCAAATGGGGTCCGGTCGGGTGTACCCGAGGGCGAGGTGGCTGGGCCTTCCGCTCCGTCCGTGGGCCTCCTTTGGGAGGGCCCGTCTTCTCTAGCGGGCTTCTCCTTTGAGATTGGGTCGTGGGCTGTTGTGCTTCGGGCTCGCTGACATTAGTCGTAACAATTGCCCCCATCGCCCGGACCGTTCGGCTTCCGTCGGTTCGGTTCGGGTGATGTGACTCTTTCGTGACCTGATGGATGCGTCAGTCGAGGCCCCGCCATTAAATGAATGTCATTATTGCCGCTCCGTTTGAACCTTCGCCGGTGCAGTTTTTGAAGCATCGCCGCCGTTTTGATGTCGCCACGTGCCTTCTCCTGACGGTTCAGATCCCACCGTTGCCCTCTATATATGCGTTCCAATCCCTCGGGCTTCAACTCTTTCGCGCTCATTCCTTCTTGATCTTCGTCCTAACAGCTTCTTCCTCCTAACCTTTGTCTTTTCTCCAGCTTTGATCAAGGTAACTCTTCCACCCTTTATCTTCGGCCATGGCCATGCTTAGAATAGGTGATACGCGTCCTGGCGGACCGACGCCTGGTCCTGATCGTGTCCCTCCCTCGGGGCTCAAAGTTTCTTCGTCGTCCCCGGGGGTCCCGGACAAAGGAAAAAGAAAGCTTTTTCCGGATCCCATTGGGGACGATGTGGCCTCGTCTTCCGAGCGGTTGGGCATCCCTCTCTTGATCCTTCGGTCGTCTTCTATGGCTCCGTTCTTAGTTACTGGGGAAATATTGGAGGGGTACCTGTGTTATCCCTATGACGTCCGACTACCCTTTGGGGATGAGCGGATCTGCTTCCCGAGGTCGGCGTCTACGTCGAGATGTTCCGTCTGGGGCTACGTTTCCCTCTCCACCCCTTTATCATTCAATTCACTGACTCCTTGAAAGTCGCCATGTGTCAACTAACGCCATCCTCTGTCGCGGTGTTGACCGGATTCATTACGCTTTGTCTCACTCACGGCCTGGAGCCGTCTCTCCCACTCCTCTTTTACTTTTACCGGATCCAGACGGTCGGCCTCGGATCTTGGCTGCACCTCCGGAGCCGCGTGGGTCGAGTGTGCCTTCTTGGTCTACCACCTGGGTCCAGAAACTGGGATTCTAGCTTTGTTTTTGTTGTTTTCTCCCGGGTCTCGGTGATCTTGACAGGTTGGGGGAGTTCGCAACACACCGACAGGACGGTAACCTTATCCGAGGCCGAGCGAGCCGCGGCCCGTCTCATATCGTCACTTTCTCTCGAGGAGAGGTCGGTCTGGCATTTGCTGGACGATCTTCTTCTAAAATGCACTCTGTGGTCCCCCCGGTTAGTTGTCTCCCTTCCCTCCTTTTACCCTCTGGCTCACCCTGATTTCACTTTCTCTCGTAGGCATGGCTGGCCGTGAGTTCACTCATGACGTCGACGAGCTGATTCGCCTGGGATCTCGTCGGGGCCGCGGGAGATCTTCTGGACGGGCGCCTCGCCGCTCTGTTGATGAAGAGTTGCGCCGGTCTGAGCCTCCTTCGGGAAGGATTGAGGCCAGATCCCCCCCCACGGGTCGCGTCAGATGCCCCTGGAGGGGAAGCCGCGGGGGTCGACCCTCTCCTTGTGGAGGGTTTCGGATCGGCTCCTCGGCCGTCTGCGGGCAGGAGTCGCAAGCGCTCCCCCCAGCAATCGCTGCCCCTAGCGGGAAGAAGTCGCGGAAGAATGGCGGGCGCGCCTCTCCTCCGACTCCTGCCGTTGTGCCGACGGATCCCGGGAAGGCAGTCACGACGACCGCCGCCGCTGCCCACGCCGCCGATACTCCCTTGGCTATCCCCTCGGTCTCGGGGGCTGTCTGCGTTCTCCCGAGCACCTCAGCGGGCCTCGCCGATCCTCTCGGGGGTTCGGTTCCAGGTCTCGATTTGGCCCTGGTGGACCGACCGGCGGAGGACGCCGTGCCCCCGGGGGACCGTTCCCTTTTGGAGTAGTCCCCCGTGGACGTACTGTCGGATTCCCTGGTCAGTCACCTTCGACAGGTTTGGATTCCTGCCCCCTTCGGATGGTTGCTTTGTCTATCGGTCTTCCTCGGTACAACCCACCTCCCTTTTATCTACAGGCCACCGCGATGGCTCTTGAGGCGCAGCGCCGGGCGACCCAGGTGAGAAGCCTCGAGGATTCTCTAAGTCGGGAACGAGCCCGGGCCGGGGAAGCTGATGTGGCCCTTCAGGGTGCCCGCATGGAGGTTCGGCAGCAGCGCCGTCGTGCCGACGAACTCGAGACTCAAGTGCATGATCTCAAGAGAAAGCTTGAGGATGTCCATGACTTGAGCCGAGAAGCGGAGGAGAAGTTCCAGCAGGAGAGGAAGGAGCTTTGGGGCCAGCTCGTCGAGCTGTGTCGGAGGCTCCGCTTTGCCGAGGAAGCCGAGAAGGGCGTCGACACGGCCCTTAGGCCGAAGATCGCGTCAGTCCTGAAGGAAGTCTTCGGGACTTACGAGGACCTCCTTGCCCCTCGCATAGTGGAGGTCATCAGGGAGTCGTTTCGGCGGTTCGCGGAGCTCGCTCGGGAGCCGATCCTTCCTCCTCCGGGGCAGGCCGAGCCCCATGGCTCGGAGCAAGGCGAGGCACCGGATGACGCTGTCTCCCGCGCCCCGGACCCCTGAAGAGCCTCCGTATCCAGTCCCCTTTCTTAAGTGACAAATTTTGTTGTCATCAACGGTGCTTCGGACTCCCGGCGACGCTGTCTCTTGCGCTCCGGACCCTTGTAAAGCCTTTGTATCCTGTCTCCTTTCTTGTGTGACAAATTTTGTTGTCAACAACAGTGCTTGTGAGGATGTTGTCGAGCGATATGTAACCCATACCATTAATGAAAATGATATCTTCTAGTTTTTTCGCGTATCACTGGTCTCTTTTTCGGGGGTTTCCCCCTTTGGAATAGCCTTTATTGTTCCTAAGTCGAACAGACGTCGTCGTCCTTGTCTAGGGGTGTTGTCCTGAGCTTGTCCGGCTCGGGGTGAGTCTGTTTGCCGGGGTGATTGCCCTCATCAAGCGAGTAGGTTGGTCACTTGATTCGCGATGGAGGTCATCCCGATGCTTCCGGCCGGCGGACATGCTCGTCGACAGGAGGAATTGCCCCCAACTTTAGGAGTGGGTGTTCGGCTCGGTCTGTGGGGGTAAGTCCCCCTCGGCTCAGGACTGGCAGTCGCGCTCCTCGGCGGGGGGAGTTGCCTCATGCCTTGTAAGTGGGCGGTCTGCTCAGTCTGCGGGGGAAGGTTCCCCTCGGCTCACGACCGGGCGTCGTACTCATCGGCCAGGGGGGTTGCCCCCAACCTCATGAGCGTGTGCTTCGCTCGGTGGCGAGGGGAGTGGCCCCTCGGCTTGCGGCCGACGGTCGCGCTTTTCGGCTGAGGGAGTTGTCCCCAACTTTATGAGTGGGTGGTTCGCTCGGTCTGCGGGGATGAGTACCCCTCGGCTTACGACCGGCGAAAGAGACCCGTTTGGTGATGAGGGGAGTTGCCCCCAATTTTATAAGTGGGCGGTTCGCTCGGTCTGCGAGGATGAGTACCCCTCGGCTTACAACTGGCGAAGGAGACCCGTTTGGTGATGAGAGGAGTTGCCCCTTGGCTTACGTCCGATGAAGGAGACTCGTTCGACGGCGAGTGGAGTTGCCCCTCGGCTTACGGCTGACGAGAGAGATTCGTTCGGTGGCGAGGGGAGTTGCCCCTCGGCTTACGGCCGACGAGAGAGGTTCGTTCGGTGGCGAGGGGAGTTGTCCCTCGGCTTACGGCCGACGAGAGAGATTAGTTTGGTGGCGAGGGGAGTTGCCCCTCGGCTTACGGCCGACGAGAGAAACTCGTTCGGTGACGAGGGGAGTTGCCCATCGGCTTACGGCCGACGAGAGAGGTTCGTTCGGTGGCGAGGGGAGTTGTCCCTCGGCTTACGGCCGACGAGAGAGATTCGTTCGGTGGCGAGGGGAGTTGCCCCTCGGCTTACGGCCGACGAGAGAAACTCGTTCGGTGGCGAGGGGAGTTGCCCCTCGGCTTACGACCGACAAGAGAGGTTCGTTCGGTGGCGAGGAGAGTTGCCCCTCGGCTTACGACCGACGAGAGAGGTTCGTTCGGTGGCGAGGGGAGTTGCCCCTCGGCTTACGGCCGACGAAGGATATAGTCCATATTAGTCGGATCGCGGTTTGCCTTGATCGAATCCTCCTTCGGACCCTAAATCGTCTGTTGAGAAACTGGTGATAGAATTTGTACTGACATTGTATGTCTTCATTTTCGTGAGACAATACATTTGGAGTAATGGAAGAAAGGAAAAAGGCTACAAGACACAGGGGAGGTTCTGGCAGGGTAGCCCTCCCCTGGTGGAGCGGTGGCTGTTTACTCTATCTCCTCACTCGATGATACGCGTGACCGTCTGGACCGTGTTCACCCCTTTTCCCCTGTCCTGATGTTTGGACGTTCCTTCCCCCAAGGCGGGGTCGTTGGCAGAGTTCTTCAGGTGCCCCCGGCTCACCAGCTTCTCGATGTCTTTTTTCAAGTGCCAACAGTCGTCGGTATCGTGGCCGTTATCCTTGTGGTACTTGCAGTATTTCTCTTCATCCCTCCCCCCTTTCCTCATTCTTCGGGGAGGTCGGCCCGCGTGTCCCTCCTTCTAGGCTTGTGCTAGGATCGCGTCCGGGGCGTTGGTCACCAAGGAGTGCCGGGGCTCTTCCCTCCGTGGTCTTCCTCTAGCCCTCTTCTCCGATCGATGCTCCTCCGTGCTGCGGTGCTCCTTCTCACCGTGCTTGGTCTCGCGTCTGGTCTTTCCCTCATCCTCGGCCAATGCCTGTTCTGTCAGCATGAAGCGTTCCGCTCGGGCCATAATTCCGGCGAGGTCCTTTGGTAGGTCGCTGTGTAGCGACTTCTTCAAGCCCCTGTGTCGAAGGCCTTTCTTCAAGGCCGCCTTCACAACCAATTCGGGACAGCTATCCACGCTCAATCGCTCCACATTGAAGCGACGCATGAAGTGCCTCAGAGATTCGGCCGGGCCCTGCACCACATTGAATAAGTGTTCCGAGTCAGGCTTTACCTGCCGCCCGGCCATAAATTGCTTGCAGAACAGCTGGGTGAGCTCGTCGAAGTTGTCTATCGACCGACCGGGCAGGCTGAGGTACCAGGTCCGGGCGGCTCCTCGTAGGGTGGAGTAGAATCCCCCGCAGAGCAGGGTGTCATCGGCTCCTTGGAACGCCATGACCGCCTCGTAGTACATCACATCATCCGCTGGGTCGCTGACGCCGTTGTACTTCTCCAGCGTCGGTACCTTGAAGTTCGAGGGTATTCGTGCCTCAGTTATCCTCCGGGTCAGGGGGCATCGTTCTCCACTGATGCACCCGGGCCGCTCCCCCTCGCCCGCCTCCTTGTCGTTCGGCTGCAACGGGGAGGGGGGCTGGTGGGAGCATGACCTCCTCCCGGGTCTTCGCCGGCTTGGGTGTCGGACTCGATCGGCATGAACATTCTTTCCGGCTATCCTGGTGGTGGGTTCGTCGGCTGCCTCCACTCCGTTCAGACCGGACGCTTGTTGATCGCCGATCATCCCGCCTACGCTTGTTTGACCTTGGACGCGCGGACGAGGCCGTCCTGGAGACGTCGCCCGTCTGCTTCGAGTCTCCCTCTCTGAATGAGGTAGGAGTGGGAGACCGTACCGGAGAAAAGCCGGGCCTGTTGATCTTCCTTTCCATATTCCGCATTCTTTTTCCGTGGTCGGTGACCACGGCGGAGCGAAGGGGTCGACGTTCCCCTTCCTGGCGGTGAGCCCGCCTCTCCCCACCTTCGGGTGTAGGAGTGCTGCTGACGAGCTGTTGAATCGTCGCGGCTAAAGTTTGGATGTTGGTGTTGGTCTCCTGCGCATAGGCTCGGAGTTGCCCCTGCGTGGCCAGCATGGCATCGTTGGTTTCCCCGGCAGCGTGACCGTTCAGGTTCTCGACGGGGGAGTGGTATGCGCCCTCCTCCGGGATGGGCGGCATGTGCCCCAGGCCGTTGCCGACGGGTTCTATTTTGGTGGTTTGACGTGGGTGTTAGTACGTTCCCACAGACGGCGCCAGATGTTTACGGGTGTTTTCTCACCACTGCTCGTTGACCGCCAGATGTGTGGTCAACGTGGTCAAGGGGCCGGTTTGGGGGTCCCTTGGGTTCGCCGAGCCCGCTTGTACTCGGCGTGGGAGAGCTGAGGGGAAGCCTCGGCTCGGTGAGTCGCACTCGGCCTCGGTCGGGTCGGGCTCGGCCTCGGTCGTATCCGCGTCGAGGGGTAGCCTCGGCGCCTTGCGATTGAGTCGGTGCTTGGTCAGTCGTCCTCCTGGCGACTGCGTCGGTGATGGCCGACCGACGCTGAGGGGTAGCCTCTGCGTCTCGGATGTCTTCTTCCTGGACAGATAAAGAAACTCGTCAGGGAGGCCGGACCTAGGTTCCGGCCAAAGCCCCTCCGATGCCTAAGTCAGATCAGGATCTGAAAGGATACTCGGCGGGGGAGATCCGGCTTGTGAAGAAGCCGGAACGTCAACCCAGGCGGCGCGAGTATTGGGGGAGGGAGGCGATGGAGTGGCGAAAGCCTAGGTCGTTGATGGAGTACCTCTGTGTAGGTTACCTGAGTTCCGATCCGTCTCTTCGTCGTCCTGGCCCTTCCTTTATAGGGTCCTTCCTGATTGCCCCACGTCCTGCCTCCCCTCACGTTCCCACGATCCGTCTCCGCCTCCTCCCATTCGCGCGACGTGGTGAGGTGGCCCATTAACGGGTCGTTAATGGCCATCATGGGATCGCGGATTCAGGGGGGCGGTCAATCCGGCCAAATGGGGGCCGGTCGGGTGTACCCGAGGGCGAGGTGGCTGGGCCTTCCGCTCCGTCCGTGGGCCTCCTTTGGGAGGGCCCGTCTTCTCTAACGGGCTTCTCCTTTGAGATTGGGCCGTGGGCTGTTGTGCTTTGGGCTCGCTGACATTAGTCGTAACAATTTCTATTGTGAAAAGTTGGGGAGACGTGTGCGCACACATTTTTACCGTATGTTTCAGGAAATTCTAACGTGATGTGAAAAACTTGGGGAGACTTAAGTTTTTACTTATTAAGTCTGATTTCTGAGACTAGATATGATGGTTTGGGTTAAAGTTTATCAGTATGTCTTGGGCTTGGTTGTTTGCAATTGTTTTTAGTTCAGTCCATGATGATATGGATGAGTTATAGATAATGAAACACTTACTGAATAAGGAGATTAATGTCTATGTTTAGCCAATGCAAATGAGATCTACTTGCAACTAATGGCTATGTTGAGCCAATGCAACTGATACCCAAAGTCTGATAGTTTCCCTACATATTGCTCAATTCTTTTTATACATCTGTCATGTTACCACTGGAATATGCGTATTTTAAGTAAAAGATAGTGTAGAGAGTACTTGAAAAGCCATAATCAAACTAGTACCATATTAAGTTGCAGACTATTTCTCCAAAAAAGAAAAGAAAGACCCATTGGATTTCAGCCTATATGAAAGACTGCTCTTTCCAATGGGCACGAATGCAAGGACTGTGGGCCTATATGAAAGAGAAATCATGGGTTGGTTTAAGATATGTTTTGGCATCTGCATCTTTTGCGTGAAAGATGGTGAGATAGTGCTAGAAAATCCATAATTAAACAAGGACTAGATTAGGTTAGAGAGTCTCTCTCAAAGAAAATTGAAAAGCCTATTTGATTTCAGCCTATATGGTAGACTGCTGTTTCAATGGGCGGCGTCAGCCGCAGCATTAGTGGTATTGTTATCACTGCCGCCGCTGCCGTCAACAACAACATCATTGTTATTATCTGACATCAAGTTTTATAACTCGCTTCTAGTTAATGTTATTATTTGTACTTGATGTAAATGTGGCTTATAAGCTCGTGATCATGGATGGCCAAAACATGATGTAGATGGATGGCCAAAACATTATTTGTACTTGATAATCTTACTATTTTGAAAGAAGATCATATCATGAAGTTTGATTAGCAAAAATCCAAGTTTGGTGAATTCAAAAAGAAAAATAAATTTTTTGAAAAGAAATTAGATATAATTAAAGGTAAGAAAGCTTGTGAACATCAACATGCACATCATATACATATCCACTTCTTATGTTCACAATACTCAAGCTCAAAAGGTTATCATTGTCACAATAGAAATAATCGTGACTATGATTTTTCTTACCATGTACCACATGCATCATGCTTCACACGATGTTTCACGTAGATATCATTCATTAAGTAACATTACTCACACGCGATATATACCATAGTATAATATATGTCTGTGTGTCACGTAATTTTTAGCATCATTCTAGATATCATGTTATGCCGAATTATCATTATTCCAGGAGATTATGTAATTTTGGATATTTGGTAAGAGATTTGTTTCAATTGTCGTGTATACTTATTATAAGAAACATGGTTACATTAGCACATATTATAATATTCATGATAACATATTGCTGCCTATCCTCACTTAAAATGGGTATCGAAATGTGTTACAAATCCCCAAGGAATCAAAAGAACGCGGGCATCTTAAAACATATCTAACCTTTGTTGTGTAGGCATATGCACTATCAAGATGTAGAAATGAATGTTACCTTGATAGCGGCTACTGTTGGCACATGACTATCAACTCCAAATTGTTTGCCTCGTCATCAAGCATACAAGTGGGACAATCACCTTTGGAGATGATGAAGTTAAGAAAATCACAAGGTTTGGCAACATCAGAAACTTTCTTTTAATCATCTTTGTAGATGTACTTTTAGTCAATGGACTCGAAGCTAATCTTATTAGTATCAGTCAAATATATGATAAAGAACTGAATGTTGTATGCAAGACAGAGAAGTGCTTGATACTGGATAAAGATCAATAAGTTTTTGAATCATCTCGAAATCACATGTATACTATTAATCTCATAGAATTATCTACTGTGAGATGGTTCGGCTCTGTAGCTAAAGAAACCTAGTCATGACGCAAGCCACTCAGATATGTTACCTTGGATCTCGTCACAAGTTAGCAAGAAATCATTGGTAAAAATACTCCCCAAATTAAGGGTCCCTAGTGGACTAGCTAGTGAATATTGAAAAAAAAATTAAGATGTTCATTTCAGCAAAATGTGTAGTAATTTAAAAATCTCTTCAATTAACTTATATAGATCTATTTGGCCCTATGTGCACTGCTATTGTAGGAGATAAATTTTATGTTTTTGATAGTATTGTTTTTTCCGATTTACATGTGTTTTATTTTAAACACATAAAAATAAAGATTTTGATTTATTTTTGAGTTTTTGCAGAAGAGTTCAAAGAGAACACAACCTTCCGATTGTTAAGACCACAAGTGATCATGGTGATGAATTAGAAAATTATTCTTTCGAGAAGTTTTATAATGCAAATGGTATCGAACACACTTTTTCTTCTTCAAATGCACCACAACAAAATGATGTTATTGAACGGAAAAATCAAGCCATATAAGAAACGGCATGGTCACTTTTGAATTCATGCAATTTATCAAAATACTTCTTGTCAGGAATTGTGAATACAATGTGTATGTTTTGAATCTAGTTTTGATTCGACTTATATTAAATAACACTCCATATAAGTTATATTTTCAAAGATTCCTAATATTTCATACTTCAAATGTTTTTGCTACAAATGCATTATTTCAGTAACTAGGAATAACTTAGCTAAATTTGGGTGTTGAAATTTTTATTGGATATTCTCTGTCAAGTAAAGCTTTTCGTATTTTCAATAAGTGGTCTATGATCAAAGAAGCATATGTCAATATTACTTTTAAAGAAACCAACACTTCTGATTCTAAAAAAGTTAACAAAAATGACATACCTATCCAGCTCAATAGGAATGATTCATACGAGCATTAAGAATGTTCATCTTAACTTAACAAAGGTAACATTTTCCAAGATACTGAAAGTTTATCTAAATCTTAAAAATTCTTTCGTGGTCCACAAGATCAGATTATTGAAGACACATAGAAAAGTGTCAAGACTCGAGCTCAGTTATATAGCGAATGTAGCAACATAGTCCCCCCCCCCCCCCCCCCCCCCCAAATTGAACTTCTATATACTTTTGATATTTTACATGATTAGTTTTTTTATTCTTGACTATGCAAGAACTTAATATTTTAAAAGTTAAAATATTTGGGATTTTACTTCCACCATTACTAAAATTGGAATATGGTAACCTTTGTTTGATATGAAACTCGTGGTAGAAAGTCAATATTATTTTTAATCATCATTTTTTCGCTCCGGGCATAAAAAATCCTAGTTACGCCATTGCGGCAGCACCATCATTATCGTCATCGTCGTTGCAGCATCATCTGACATTAAGCATTTATAACTTGTTTCTAGTTAATGGTATTATTTGCACTTACATGTAAATGTGGCTTATGCGCTCGTGATTATTGATGGCCAAAAAATGATGTTGATGGTGACTGGTCTGTTTGTTAAAAAGTAAGATATAGAATAGAATTCATTATTACTTTGTGGTACCAATTGAAATCTCATATAGGAATATTAGTACAGTTCTTGATATTTTTGATAATTAAGGCCTCTACAGCATAATGTTCACTTTCTTTTCCCTTTTTCGTCTCCTGCATGGACATATATTTACTCCCTAGATATGATAATACACAGATGAGGTGGACATTGAAAGCTAGCAATGTTCATATACAATTTGGTCATTGAAAGCAAATGATAACTAGCATTGATATACAATTGGTCATTGAAAGCAAAACTTATAAATGTGTCAGAATGCAATGTTCATTCCATGATGATTGTTCATGATCGGTTGTTATAATTTGAGGTTGCCAGAAACAGCAATAAGATGAGGAGGAGTGTTTTTTCCCAGAACTGAAAAACACGGATGATGTCATATTTTCAATAGTTGATATTCTAAAGACCTATGGAGATGGGAAGCTTGGTCAGTGCTTGAGCACTGAAAATCTCAATACCCAGCTAAAATTTAGCATGCATCTTGTTTCACACAATTATCTCATTATATTCGTAGAATGGTTTTGAGTCTCTCCCACATGTGGCTTACTTCAGTAAATGAATGCACGGTCCTTTGTTCTGCGCATTTTCCCTGACGATCAATCTTTTGGCTTTGTTACAGTTTCCGGGAATTCGTCCAGCTGCTGAAGGCAAACAGAGTGCGAACAGTATAATCGAGCGCTTACCCTTCAAGACTTATTATATCATGGCATTTGAAGATAGCCTGAGAGCATGGCAAGTTCTCTGCATCAGACCTGGTTTTAGTGAGTAGCTATATGTAGGTCTGCATTGTCAACCTCCATCAGAGGCTTCTTATTGAAGATCCATTGCTGCTACAAGGAAGCTTGCCTTGAGTAACTCTTTGCATCGAATTATGAGTCACCAAGTGTTGCTGCAAATGTTCGGGGTTTTATGCGGCTAATTTAATATTTATTATGTATTCTGAGGGATGTTTCCAGTCATTTATGCTGGTTGTTCATCAATTTATTCATTTTCTTTTACCTGAGCTATGTTTTGTAGTCAAGACTTGCTTGATTTGCTTAAAGGGTTTGAATCTGGATTGCTTTTCATAGCTTAGGAAACGGTAGCGGGCATCCAAGTACTTCACAACTTTTTTTAAGGGTAGCCCATGACAACATGAAATGTTTCCAGCACACGCACCTTGCATATTGGTCTCTCTGAATAACCAATATAAATAGTTGCATTTCAAATCAAAATGACCAACAACCTTTGAATGCAAGGCTGCATCCATGCCAGTTATATGCCTATAACGGCGATCAGGAGGCCTCCATGTCTCTATCGCTTTAAGCATGCTCAGGTCGACGTTAACTAAGATATCATGATACTACAAGCTAAAGACCAACCCATATCTTTAGGAGCATGATACCACTGATCAAGAAGATGGTGGCATATACATGCTTGGATGAATCAGAAACCAGCGATTCGGAAGAAGATTGATTTTCTGCGCACTCTGGCATGGTCGTGTCATTGACACGGCCATGGTGGAGCTTCGAAATTGAGCTGCGTCAGCCATACAGTCATGTCACACGACCGTGTTAGGTTGGGTTCTATACTGCATATTGTTTCGATCCTTTGGTATATCCCATGCGGTCGTGTGATACATATCACACGCCTATGTAGGACCTTGTTCTTTGGGCTCTTGGGGTGATGATTTGATTTCTGAAAATTCTCTAAAAATCACTGAAAAATGTATGGAGTATTGTGCATGAATAAATGGTTATTAATTAGAGGAATGCTCCATTGGTTGATTTTTAGGTTATTAATCAACCAGACAAGTTGATGTTTGTTTGGTGTTTGTTTTAAAGAAAGCCCTCTAGTTGATGTTTGTTTGACTGCAATTAAATTAGTTGATAGTCGGACTTGGCATTAAATTTGTATTGCATTACATTTATGAAATTCGTTATGAGAACGTAGTGCCCGCAAGTAATTTTTCTGTTTCATGGTATACAACCCTTAAAAATTGCATAGGAAGCTTTTTGGAAATCATTCTCTTGGAAAGGTTAGTGGTATGAAGTTTGAACTAAGAATATTTAGCCTGGTACTTCGGATGATTACATTATATCTGAAAATATTATATCATTGCAGCTCCTGACTAGGACTGGATTTGGTTGTTGTCTGTTGTTTTCTTTGCTCTCTAATTTTTTTCGGATATATATCAGGTATAATTTATCCAATGTCATCGAATCCAAATTCCATTTAATCAGGACGATATTCCTGTGCTTCAAGGGCGGAAGCGTTGGGACAGGTGGCATCAATCCACCATCCAGCCATATTTCCCATCAGTTGGTGGTCCCCACAAAGTTTTGTCCGTATTACACAACCAAATCTCTTACAAAACCGTTGCAGCGTTGCTCGAAAAAGGAATCGTCGATTGTCAGGTGTGGTGAGAATGCGCGAGAGAGGTCGTTACGCCCAACTGGCAAAAGGCAGCTCTCCCACCAATCAACGGCGGACGCGTGTCAGGAGGACCATCGAGGGAAATCCTCAAATCCATAATAATTTCAATTACGATCAAGGGAACTGGCGCAGAAAAGAAGATGGAATTTATCCTATATTCGCAACCGTAACGAAGCAAAAATGACTGAACCTGAACCATGACCTGATTTCATAAACCTGCCGTAAACTTTGAAAACATACAAAACTACCATGAAACTAGGCTAATTAACTCGTACACATTAATTTTTTGAAAATTCAAAAGTTCAGATTTTTCATGCCATCCGACGCTAAGGTCATCGCTGCGTCTTACTTTTAAAGAAAGCTTGCTCGATTTTATGATATATTTGCTCGTGTTATATGTTACTGCATACTTGCTCGTGTCTTAATTTTATGATATAAAGGTAAGTAAACTGAAATCAAATTACAAGTTCTATCCTTGAATTTGTTTTTGCATGCAACTCTCACCCTGTTTCTCCCATTCGCACCTTCCAAAAGAGAAAAGAAGACGTACGTCCACAGGCCACCTGCTCCAAAACTGCGGCAAAAGAGAAATGGCGAAAGCTGCGGCAGACTCATTTAATAAACGACAAAAAAACCTCTCCGCCTCTCCCTCTCCCTCATGCAAAAAAATCCACTTACCCCTACGCTCTGTCCCTCCTGCAACGAAAACCCAAGCAAAACCCATTCCCCTCTCCTCCTGCAAGCCTCCCTCATCAAACAATGGACGATAGCTCCGACTCCGATCAATCCATCTCACCATCGCGCTCACCACCGCCACTATACACGTCATCATCCGACGGTGAGATACACAGCGTATCCTCCGATGAACGGACCGATCATGCGGACGTGGACGCCGGCGAGATACAGACCGAGCCCCTTCCCGCTGCCGTTCGTCGTGCAGACCCGTGGCCAGCATCTCTTCTCTCGATGATCAAGGCTGCAGTATACTACATTTACAATAACCTTGGCCTAAACATGCCGGTCAGCAACTTCAGAAACCCATTCCACAACTTCAGAAACCCATTCCGCAACTTCAGAAACTTCAGAAACCCATTCAGCTACTTCAGAAACCCCTTCAGCACCAATGTCGCCCCCAACAATACCTCCATAGATTCTGCCGACTCCTCCATCTCTATCAACATTCAAAACTCACACTACAGGAAAACAGAGCAAAAAGGACGGCAAATATCCGTCCTTTTTGCCCAAATTCCGTCCTTTTTTGGTCGAAAAGGACGGATATAGGACGGACATTTTCCGTCCATTCAGCGACGTCCTATATTATAGTCCGTCCTATTTCCAACCTTATTGCTGAAGAACTATGGAGTAGCCTTATTGCTGAAGAAGCTAATATGCTGTTGCAACGTCACGCACCATCTTCCGAGACGTTACCAACCTCCGGGACAACTCTCGTTCCGGATTACACTTCTGCTCTCTTCACCAACTACAGCCATCGGGACAACCGCTCAAGACAGTATCGCTCCTACTCGGGACATGTCCCGAGTAATCGTGGCGGTCGTGGACGTGGGGCATCTCATTTGAGTCAATCTCGCCCTCCATTACTCCCTACTCCAGGGCAGATCCCCAGCATAAACCAGGAGATCTAGGCGTCGTATCCCTACCGATCCGACTGGTTGCCCTATTCCATGCCAAGTATGTGGAAAACCAAATCATCACACATTTGATTGCTTCTGGATTCATGAGCATGTCCACAAACCAGAAGCACATGTCTCTCAAAGCACTCCCTCTGCGGAGACAAACTAGTTTCTTGACACTGGGGCCACTGACCACATCACTTCTACTGCGGGACATCTTGAGTCCTCGACTCCTTACACTGGTAATAAAAGGATCACTGTTGGTACTGGGGTTTCTGCTCCTATTGCCAACATTGGCTCCTCTTCTATCCCCTAGCTTCGGTCTCCTTTACTTCTTCCTGACATTCTCCATGCTCCTGAGTTTTCCAAAAACCTACTCTCAGTTTACAAATTCACCAAAGATAACAACTGTTTCATTAAATTATTCTCTACTGGTTTTATTGTTCAGGACATAGACACCGGTCAAATTCTTCTCCACGGACCGAGTAGAAATGGGCTCTATCCACTTCATTCGGAACCAGTCTCCTTCTTTGCATCTTCTTCCTCGGGTGATCTTTGGCACACCAGACTTGGTCATCCAGCTTCTCCTGTTGTCTCAAAGATCGCCTCCGGTCTATCTGTCAAGCTGCCTCCCCTGAAGTCTTGTTCTCATTGCTCTATGAGCAAGAGTCATAAACTCCCATTCTCTCTGTCTGAATCAAGATCCAAAACTCCCCTTGCTTTAATTCATTCTGATGTATGGGGCCCTGCTCCTATTCAATCGATAAAGGGATATAGATTCTATGTTATTTTCATTGATGATTTCTCTCGATATACTTGGCTCTATCCTCTTTATCACAAATCCGATGTGTTTGCTGCTTTTCAGTCTTTTCAAATCATGGCTGAACGACAGTTCAACACCAAAATCAAAATTTTTCGTTCTGACGGCGGGGGCGAGTTTGTCAACAACCAGTTTTCTTCCCTATTTCATCGCCTTGGTATCATACACCAAACATCTGCACCATACACTCCGGAACAAAATGGTGTCGCAGAACGAAAACACTGACATATAATCGAAACAACACTTGCTTTACTTCTAACTGCTTCCATGCCCAAACAACATTGGCCAGATGCAGCAAAGACGGCCGTATATCTGATCAACCATCTACCATCCTCTACTCAGCAGAACAAGTCTCCTCTTGAGATTCTACATCATCGGCTCCCAGATTATAAGTGGATGCGCACATTTGGTTGTCTTTGTTTTCCCTGCCTTCGACCTTATGCGGGTGACAAACTTGAGCCACGATCTCAACCATGCGTCTTCCTTAGTTATCCGAACAATATGAAGGCCTACAAATGCATGGAGCTAAAAACCAGACGCATCTACCTCGCCCGGCATGTTCAATTTGAAGAACAGAATTTTCCCTACTTCCAACCAGGCATGAGTCCTCCCGGGACCTCCTCTCCCCAGAAGAGTCCTCCTGAGCCCTCTCCTCCCGGACCATCATGTCCCGAGACTTCTCCGAGACATCCCTGTCCCGATGCCTTCCCCGACACTCCTTTCTCTCCCGCATCTGCTTCCCAAATAGCTACCCCTACTCCCAATACACCCCATCTCACTCCTCTTGTTCCAAGGCAACCTCTCCCATATCTCATAGCCCATCAAACACCGACAACCCATCCTACAGCCTACCTCCCCGATACACCTCCTCCCACTCCACCTCCAACGAGTTCTCATCCGCCTGCCCCTCTTCCCACTCATCCCATGACTACCCGCTCTATGGTTGGCACTTTCCGCCCTCGCCAACCTCTTATCTCCATGCTGCTATCACATCTGAGGAACCTCTCTCCTTCAAAGAAGCTTCCAAACATCCCCACTAGATCGCTGCCATGCAATCTGAATTCGATGCCCTCACCCGTCAACAGACTTGGGATCTGGTTGTCCCCCCTACATCCAACATCATCGGCTTCAAGTGGGTATACAAAATCAAGCGGGACGCCATGGGGTCTATTGCTCGCTACAAGGCCCGGTTGGTTGCCAAGGGCTTCCACCAAAAGGAAGGCCTTGACTATGCTCAAACATTCAGTCCTGTGGCCAAACATGGCTCCATCCACCTTCTGATTGCACTCGATCTTCACTTCGATTGGCCCGTCAAACAGCTCGATGTCTCCAATGCCTTCCTACATGGCAATATTGAAGAGGACCTCTACATGGAGCAGCCGGCGGGCTTTATTGATCCTTCCTTCCCTCACCACGTCTGTAAACTCCGGAAGGCCTTGTATGGCCTCAAACAGGCACCGAGACAGTGGAACGTCCGTTTTTCAACCTTCATTCGTCTCCATGGCTTCATTCCCAGCATCGCCGACTCCTCCCTCTTCATTCGGCACTACAGTGGTCAGACTACAATGATCTTGCTCTATGTGGATGATATTCTCATCACTGGATCCTCTTCCTCGTATATCCCTCAATTCATCACCTTATTATCTCAAGAATTCTCCCTTAAAGACCTTGGCGACCTCTCCTACTTCTTGGGTCTGGAAATACAACGACACCGTCATGGTAGCTTCGTCCACCAAACTAAGTATACTAAAGACCTCCTTCAACGAGCGGGACTTGCCAATTGCAAACCTGCCCGAACTCCTGTCTCGGCTAAGCTGTCCCATGTTCACCCGGATCCTCCTCTCTCAGATGGTTCTTACTACCGCAGCATTGTTGGCGCCCTTCAGTATCTCACACTGACCAGTCCAGATATTGCGTTTGCCGTCAATCGGGTCTGTCAGTTTCTTCACAGTCCATGCGAATCTCATCTCACTGCTGCCAAACGTATTCTGCGGTATCTCCAATCTACTCCGACTCATGGCATCCTCCTTCGCCCCAGTCCGCTGTCACTTGTTGCTTTTTCTGATGCTGACTGGGCTGGTGATCCCACTGATCGACGTTCTATCAGTGGTTTCTGCGTTTTCCTTGGCCGAAACCCACTCACTTGGAGCGCTAAGCAGCAGTCCTCCATCTCTCATAGCTCCACAGAGTCTGAATATCGCTCGTTGTCCTTGACTGCTAAGGACATCATTTGGCTCCAACTTCTCCTGACAGATCTGAAGATTCCTCTCCAGGATACCCCTCTTCTCTGGTGTAACAACAAGTCGGCTCTTTCGTTATCATCCAATCCGGTCTTTCACTCTCGAACGAAGCACTTCGCTATCGACTACCACTTCATTCGTGAGCAAGTCACCTCCAACAATATTCGTGTTCGACACATATCCACCGAGGATAATCCTGCTGACATCTTCACAAAGAGCCTCCCGACTCCGCGGTTCGAACTTCTCCGGGACAAACTGTTCGTCATCTCTGCCGCTCAGTTTGCGGGGGCGTGTAAAGAGATAACACCATCTCCTCTTCCCAAGGGACACATTGGTTCCCCAACAGACACAACGGTTTGCATCCCAAGGAATGCAACCGTTCATTATCCAAGAGACACCCATTGATATCCCAAGAGTCATACCTGTTGGCATTCCAACAGTCACTATGTAATCTATATAAACACATTGAGGCTAATGAAAATAATGTCGGTTTCTCTTATCTCTCTCTCCGATCGTATATCTCCTTCTTCTATATTTCTTCACTATTTACCAGTCCATAGTTTTAATTCTGTAATGTTAACTAAATTTTCTATTTTCTAGCTACAACTCAATTTTGTACCATAAGGGGATGCTTAATTAGAAACGAAAGGTACATAAAGAAGACATCTGGCATGATCCTGATACCTTTAACACAACTGATTTACGATAATTTAGAATCCATAGGTGTCTCAATCTCAACTCTTGCATTCCTTGCAGAATCTGTAACAGTGACATCTTACTGAAATATTGTTTGAGTTGGTAAGCCAGCTAATGGAGAATCTACAAGCCTTAATTCAGCAATTTATGTCACAAATATAATTTATCTTATCTTATTTAACAAATTCAATACCTTGCTAGTCCAGGCCATAGAAAGCAACATGTGAATCGGTGAAAGAAGGGGAAGTGATATGTCTTAAATTAGCATGGCTGAGATATCGCTGCATAAAAGCTGGCTTATGTGAAAAAAAAAATCGTAAAAGACAAAATGTGAGAATAATCATGTGTTGATTTAAAGGATGGTTCATTTTAAAATAAAAAAAGCTTTTAATGTATGTACATGCAATCCCCTCTTGCAATTCAAATGCAGAAACAATTCATCTAGAAAACGAAATATCCATGGCCAGATTAACTTTCATGTAGCAGATACGACTGCAGGTATAGTTGATAAGCGTGTATAAACGAACATATCCATATTTGTTAAGACATACATTATCTTATTCCTCGTTTGTTCTTTTTGAACACCATTTCATTTGGAATTTTGACTTGCATCATACTGCCTCAAAGATGTACTAGTGCAAATTTCTACAGCATATTTATCAACATCATGCTGGATGTCAGGTTTAGATATTGGATTTTGGAAACACAGCAGCCAGAAGACAAGCTGGGATGAATTGATCGAACGCCTCTTTGAAAAGGACGAAGCTGGGAAACTATCGGACGTCTCAAAATGATTCGTGATGTGAACTGTAAGGCGTGCTTGCATATTGTTCCTGCCTATCAATTGACTGCTATAAATGTTGTGTGTCGATATGAAAAGGAGTGCAACATTTCCCATTGTTCGGTGTCCCAATATAGTTGATTGTTATGGAGGGTTCAAATTTTAATCCCCCAACCATTAGAATCATTTAAGAATAATTTGTCAAAAGCAATCGCAAACCATGCATGCATTAAACTTAGCTTGATGGTTGTGTGAACCACACCTGAATGTATATGCATACAGGATATGATAGAACTGAGTGAACATATGTATATGTACCTGAATGTATATGCATTCAAAATTTTTTTTTTTGACTTTATGATAACATGTACGGTTATTCAGTTAAGATTTGTTGCTAATTCCGTTTTTTATCTAATTGATAATCTGGTTGTGATTTTTTGGAGTTGTGTTAACAGATTCGTATTTAATAACATAATCGCCCTCCAACCTTCGTCGCCATTGGTTTGTAATGGGTCAATCCCTTTCAAAAGCCCGCGCCTTTGCTGCGAACAGCAAAGTTGGAAGGAGAGCATGGTCGGATCTCCCCGACATCGCCCTCCACGGAATCGTGATGAAGCTCAGCAGCCCATACGCCTTCCTCGCGTTTGCCGGCGTATGCAGATCGTGGAGGTCCGTCGCAAAATCATGGAAGCATGACTTCGTCTCTTCCCAACCCCCTCTGATCTTGGCTCTTCATCCTTTTTCACCCTTCAAAAGTTCCCAGTTCCGCATCTACAGCGTCTCCGAGAAGAGATTCTACAAGGCGCAGTCTCCAGTCCTTGCTCAGGTGTTGCAAAACTTCCGCATCTTGGGACACTCCCATGGATATCTCGTAGCCGCCGACAAACGAACCTGTGCTCCGGCCCTCTTGAATCTTTTCACACAGAGGATGATCCGCCTCCCAAATAACCCTCCTCTCGTCCGTCCGCGTGGCCTACTCACATCTTCAATCGATTCCGGCCACTGCAAGGTGCTACTGTACAAGCCCGATATGAATTCCCCCCTCATAGCCTACTACCGAGTAGCAGATCGTTCCAAACGGTGGCATACGTTTGCCGTCCCTAAAATCCATGGCAAATCTTGTGGCATTTACAGCGTAACCGTTGTCGAAGATAGGCTCTATATTGGGATCTGTCAAGGCTATGTGATGGTAGTTGACATCAGCCGTGATCCCTTCAATGTGGTTCGAGTTATTGAGCACCCAAGCTTTGGGCTTCGGTATGGCGCAATTCGAGTGCTAGATGGCGAGCTCATAGATACATCCTTTCACCTGACCGATTGGGGTAGGCTGTCCTCGTTGCAGTCGCTCCTATGTACATCCTTCAACATGAAAGCTTGGTGTACGCCGTGCTCGTGCAGTGTGCAACGACTGGAGCTTTCCAAGATGGAAGAAGGTAATTGGGTAGATGGTTTAGGAGCTGGCCGCAGTGTGTTTATTGAAGCTGAGGAGTCACAAGGTTATGTATGGAGTGGACGGATGAAGGGAGTCGAGGAGAATTGCATTTACCGTACCAATAGCAAGTTTAAAGCCAGAATTTGTCTACGCATATTGGGGAATGTCAGGCTTGATGATGTTGGTTCTATCTATTTGTTTGATGACGACATTCATGTTTGGGTTTTTCCCAGCGATTATGAGCAATGGGGTTTCAAAGGTATTTGATACTTATAATGAAGTTGGGAGTATATCTTCATTATATTTTGTAGGTCTCATCTATGTTCCATGTTATTCTCAAACTATTTTCAGCATTAGATATTTGATTGTTTATGATGTCAAAACTGAATCGTCTCCTTTTTTTTTGTTGAGTGAATTAGTCAAACCTCCGTTGCTTTATCTTATACTTGTACCATCAAGGCTCTATGCTTTGCATTTTTATACTTCCACTTTCTTTGATTGTCCCTTGATCTCCATTATAACCTTATATCTTCTTTTTTATCTTCCTCTTCCACTATTTCAAAACACACACACACACACTAGAAACAAACTTATATTCTAGACCAAATTATATCATGTGCAGGTCCTGCTTAAAAGAAATGATCCCAATGGTCATGCTTAGATGGGAATAATTCATGTGAAAGAAAAGATGAGACTTGACTTATGTTATTTATAGCTAAACAACTTATTGCTACTCGTCTTCTGCAGTGTTTTTGAACCAATGACTGGTCTTCATATATGATATTAATGCCAGCTTCCAGGAAAGCTGTTGGAGAGTTATTAACATGAGTTGTTCTCTAAGTTTTTCAGAAATTATTGCCTCTTGTTAAGCTCGGAGGTCAGAAGAATTGCTAATCATAGATTGCAGGAATAGGTGTTTCTTGTTCCTTAAGTTGGAGAAGGCTTTAAGGGCATGGCAGGACAAGTTGTAATGTCTCTTTGTTGAACATGAGAGAGCATAAGCACACTTGTTCTATCTTGTTTTGGGTGTACAAAAAGTATTTGTGAAGTTATCACTGAGATGTAGCCATTGGGATGACATGCTTTACATAGGAGGCTTGGTAGTGTGTGAGGAAACTCCCTATGCGGTTAGAGATGTCCCCAACAAGGGGCATATGATCTGTACTACTTCGGTAGGATCTAAGATTATTCTATATTCAGAATTAGAAAACAAGATGTCAACTATTGACACCATTGACACCATTAGGCTCAAGCCAATCATCTATGGAATGCAACACATTGCAATAACATAGTTCATGTTTGGAATATGATGTGAATCGTCGTAGATCGATTCACAATTTAAATGTGGAAAATTAAAAGAGAGGAAAAAGATTTATATTTTGCTTGATTGAAGAACAAATGAAAACAAGATAATGATCTTATTAGAGACAAGATCGATCTCCCCACTTTGGATGAACGGACCAAAGTTTACGCACCTTCAAATGACACTTGAGAGTTTTTCTCACAATTCAGGCATAAGGAAAAAGATGACGGCTAGACCTAATATAAAGAAAGAGGAGGGATTTTGGTAAAAGACCAAAATACCCTCCCACTACGAAAATGGCCTAAACCGCACTCCCGCGTCTCATGCGACGTGCGTAAGTGATGACGCCTCCACTGCCACGTGCACCATCGGCTGAGGAGGATGCGACGCTAGGTGCGCTCACATCAATACCCCCCTAAAAGAGCCACCTTGTCCTCATGGTGGAAATCCGGATATTGCGCCTGGACCACATCATAATCCTCCCAAGTAGCGTCGCAGTCTGGTAGCCCTGCCCAGTAAATCAGCACCTCTCTCCGCCGTCCCGCTCCCTGGTGAACCGCTCTCACCTCTAAAGGCTCCAACAACACCTCCATGTTCTCCGTAAGTGTAGGGGAAAGAGTGAAGGAAACAGCATGGTCTCCAATCGCCCTCCTCAACTGCGACACGTGGAAAATAGGGTGAATCACCGACGTGGCCGGCAGCCTCAACCGGCACGCCACCTGCCCGGCCGTGGCCTCCACCTGATATGGACCGAAGTAACGAGCCGCCAGCTTCTCGTTCGGCCTCCTCGCCATCGATCTCTGCCTATAGGGACGCAGCTTGAGATAGATCATATCTCCCACCTGGAAGCTAACGTCCCGTCGATGTCCGTCCGCCTGAGCCTTCATCACCTGCTGAGCCCGCAACAGGTGCCTCCGCAGCTCCTCCAACAACCCATCCATCTCCTCCATGTACGTCTCCACTCGCGACACAGGAGTCTGGCTGTCCCCAAAGCGCACCACGGGTGGAGGGTCACGTCCGTACAATACCCTGAAAGGAGTCGTCCCTGCCCTCGAATGGTACGAGGTGTTGTACCAATACTACGCCCACGCCAACCACCTGTACCACTGCCTAGGCGTGTCCGAAACAAAACATCGCAAGTACGTCTCCACGTTGCGGATGACAACCTCCGTCTAACCGTCGGTCTGTGGGTGGTAAGGGGTACTCCTCTTCAGGACCGTACCATGTACCCTAAACAGCTCCTTCCAAAAGATGCTTATGAACACCTTGTCCCTATCGGACACAATGGACGCCGGTACCCCATGCAGCAGTATCACCTCCTTCATGAACGCCGCTGCTACTGATACGGCTGTGTAAGGATGCCTCAAGGGAATGAAGTGGTCATACTTACTCCACCTATCTACCACCATGATCACCGTGTACCCCTCTGAACGTGGTAGCCCGTCGATGAAATCCATGGTAATATCCTCCCACACCCTCTCCGGTAGTGCCAATGGCTGTAGTAGCCCAGCTGGAGCCATCGCCATGTACTTGTGACGCTGACAGACGTCATAAGCTGCAACTAAGCGTGCAATCCTCCTCTGCATCCCTGGCCAGTACACCTCTCTGGCCATCCTCTGATAGGTTTGCTGCACCCACGAGTGACCCCCCGTCACAGAGCTATGGAACTCCTGGAACAAAACGGGTATGAAGACAGAGGTCCTCGGCAACACTAACCTCCCCTGATACAGTAGTCGGCGCCCCTCCAACGAATATCCTGTCGGCCTTTCCGCCTCACTCTGTAACAGCCCGCGGATCTGCTACAACTCCGCATCACCCTCCGCCTCCTGCAACATGGGCTCCCAGTCCAACCACATGTGCCGCGACAATGCCCTCAAGTCCACACACTCCTCCCGTCGAGACAAGGCATCCGCAGTCTTGTTCTCCAACCCGGGTCGGTACTCTATCTCGAAGCGGTATCCTACCAGCTTGGATAACCAACGCTGGTTCTCCTCCGTGACTAGCCGCTGCTCGAGAAGGTATTTGAGGCTCCTCTGGCCCGTTCTGGCCACGAACTCCCGACCCAACAGATAGGGTCTCCACTTCAGTACTGCCAACACTATGGTCATCAACTCCCGCTCATAGACCGATTTCAGCCGTGCTCTAGCTGATAGCAGCTGGCTGAAATAGGCTATGGGTCTCCCCTCCTGCATGAGCACCGCCCCCAAACCATACCCCGACGCGTCAGTCTCCACCATGAAAGCCTTGCCAAAGTCTGGCAGGGCAAGCACTTTGTAAGAGGCACGTACCATACAAGGCCTCCAACTAGCCCATTTGTTAGAGATCCAGCCCATACTAAACCTCTAACAATAGTCTTGCTAAGGTCCCAGCCCATACTAGGCCCCTAACACTGGTCTCACACCCCATTTGTTAAGTATTGTTGAGCATCCAACCCAAAACCAATTGGTATTAGGTGGAGAGGCCCCTTCATACTTAAGCTAATTATTTTTCTTTTTTCTTTTCCGATGTGGGACTATGGGCTCTTCACATATCACCACGCTTCCGACAATCGCCGTCCACGGCGTCCCACTCTGGGGTGCCCACTCTAAGTGGCCTACTCTAGCCCTTTCCAGGTCTCCCCCTCTTAGGTCGCACCTTCCCTAGGTCGCCCCTTCCACCAGGTGGGTCGTAGGCATGGGGCTAGCTCTGATACCATTTGATGTGAATCGTCATAGATCGATTCACAATTTAAATGTGGAAAATTAAAAGAGAGGAAAAGGATTTATATTTTGCTTGATTGAAGAACAAATGAAAACAAGATAATGATCTTATTAGAGACAAGATCGATCTCCACACTTTGGATGAACGGACCAAAGTTTAAGCACCTTCAAATGACACTTGAGAGTTTTTCTCACAATTCAAGCATAAGGAAAAAGATGACGGCTAGACCTAATATAAAGAAAGAGGAGGGATTTTGGTAAAAGACCAAAATACCCTCCCACTACGAAAATGACCTAAACCGCGCTCCCGCGTCTCCTGCGACGTGCGTAAGTGATGACGTCTCCACTGCCACGTGCACCATCGACTGAGGGGGATGCGACGCTAGGTGCGCTCGCATCAGAATATTGAATAAGATTATACCCATTTTTTGGGTACAACACCTTTATGCCTCTTAGGGGTAAAAATAATTGATAATGTCATGGTGACAGTTATAGGGTTTGGTTATGTCATTTTTAATATTAGAGGAACAATGGGAATAATAGGAGACAACTTGTACCCAATATTTGGCTACATGACAGCTTTTGCATGGAAGAGTCATAAATCTATACCAAATGAATTTTAAGGTGCTTATAACAAGTACAGGATGAATAAGATTCCGTAACCCCTTTATTCCCTCCTCGTTCTACAATCCAAACAAGGCCTATAGAACTGTCATCAGAACACTTCAGCCAGAGGCAACTCGTTTTTCTTATATAACGAATCATGCAACAAGCAACGCATATGGACGGTATGAAAAGAAAACCTCAAATCAAAACTAGAAGAACCTTGAAGATCATCAGATCTGTATATTCGATAGATTTCAGATTCCAATGTTTCTAAAATGCAAATTTGACCGGAGATTTTGTAACCTTGATCACGACTTGAATAGTAAAAGTGTAGCACATCTCAGTACTGATAGGACTAAATGTGATGATAGTATTAGGTTGAGCCAAAGACAAGTATTTTACATGAGCATGGGGTGATCTGAACTAGAGAGCTTGGATTTGAATGTTTACTGATATCAGTCAAACTAGTATGCTTCTGATGCAAAATGCTTCAGCAGCAGCTGACGACTCTGTGAAGTGCTCTCTTGACCATCCCAGGTGATCCACTGACAAATCCATGCCCTGCAGCCATGTTGAAATGCACATAATCAGTGTCACTGGAATTGAAAAAAAAACATATCCAAACAGATTAACCGATCTCCAAATATTCCAGACACCGAAGTCCAAACCTTTGCTTTCAGGGTAAGTGCCAGCTCTTTTAGGTATTCTATCGTGTCACCAAGGATTGTTGCTTTGTCCACCTGAAGTTAAAAATTCAGGTTCCATATTACATTGAGGAAGAAATTTCAGGGGAAGAGATCAAGAAATTATGTGTGCTACTTTAAAGCCTCATGTTTGAGGAATTTTCAAATGCATGCAGAAAGCATTTTCTTGCATAATCAAAAATCATGGTTATCTAGAAGAGCTAAATCACAAAATTGATTTGCTTTGTTCATTCATGTGGGCTCACTATCACAAAATATTAGGATCCTACATCGATGGTAACTTTCCCCCTACATCAAAAAATCAGTTGGTCTGAAATGCATGCATGCTTTCAAAATAGCATCAATTTTCGGTGACGGTTTCCAAATATCATCAATTTTCAAATACAACATCCGGTGACTCAACGCTTAGGAACTTGTTATGGAGAGACCAGTTTAGAACTTTCAAAATAGAACTTTTAGGTTTTAGATAGAAACAGATTTTAATACAAGTACCTTTCTAATGGAAGGAACGAGTGACCTGTGAATAAGGAACTTTTCATTCAACTTCTCTTTTCTCCTCCTTTCTGATCATTGGAGGTTTCACAAAGGATACACAATCACTAGAGTTCAAAGAACTATTCAGGCAATTACTGGTTTCATCCTCCATCATCTGAAGGCTTTGAACTTGAGAGAGCCCATCCATCCTGAAAGAATCATCGTCATGATGATTCAGGAAGTAATCATTCGAACTAGCATCAGGAGAACCGTTTTGTATCTCATCACATATGTTCGGATCTACCTCAGCTTTGTCATGGATTAGTCTGGTTTCTTCGTTAAGGGCATAATAAGGAAAATTAAAATCAAGAGGTTATCCAAAGTTATGGTTATCCAAAGCTGGTACATCTTCTAGTCCATGGTCAATAATAGGGTGAACGCCTTCTTCTTCACCGTCCTTCTCTGCTATATGGGAGCTCGATATAGATTGCTCGGAGCAAACAGGTATTTTCTTATAAGCTTGTAACTTTCAACTACATACACAAATTACATCTTAACTATGACAAAGTACATCTTGAATTCTAAAAGAAAGTAACTATCAGTAGTTTAAATTGTTGGCACACAAACACAACACACACACACACACACACACACACACACAGCGCACCCATACGGGGCATGTGCGCGGGGCTTGGGTTCTGTTCAGTGTTGAGCTGTTTGGGTCTGGTGTGAGCAGTTGGGTATATTTTAAGCAGTTCGGGTCTGTTTTGGGCAGTTTTTATGGCGTTTGGACCTGTTTAGGTGCTAGGATATTTAAGTGCCTAATTACTGCTTAGGTTTTGGTTATTAAGCTGCAAAATCGGGCGTGGCTGCCGCTGAGTAGCATTTCCCGCAAGACCAGGTAAGGCATGTTTCATTGTTCATTTCTTTTCCTTAAAACCCCACAATTTCTCAAGAATGAATCTAGGTCTTGAAAATTCTCTTTTAATTTAAGTACCTACGCATTGTAATCCAAGTTTATAAGAAACAATAGTGATCTCTCCAGCTGAACTTACACAAATTCAGATGGAATCAGGATAAATCTTGGTATCAGGTACATCATTCTTATTTGATTTTCGTTCTATAATTATTATTGATATTAGTTGTAGTTGTTGTTTTGTTATTGAAAATAGAAACTTGTTTCAATTGTTGATGCATGGTCTTAGATTTGTGCGAAGCATTTACCGGTTTGAAAAGACATCCCCTAACATTTGGTATTAGAGTATTTAGTGTTTGAATTGAAATCGAGGTGATGATAAAAAGTTATTCTTGAAGATATACAACCAGAGGTGTAATGGGTTCGGATTTGTATATGACTGGATCGTTTGCCATGATTGATTGTTAACAATATAAGATTGTGAGAATCACCAAAAATGAAAACTATGATATTTATTGTGTGTTATTGTGGGTGTGTAAAGAAAAGAGAGGGTTGATATAAATAAGAAGTGATAGCCGTCATTAGAGGCTAATCACCATTTTCACCCAAATCTAACATGGTATCAGAGCCAAACCTAAACCCTACCCCAAAAAAACCCTAAAACACCAAAACCTTAGCCACCCCGCCGCCGCCAACCGCGCGCGCCGCCAACCGCTGCGCGCCGCCACCCGCGCGCGCCGCCACCCGCTGGCACCGCCACCCGCCGCCACCCGCTGCGCACGCCGCCGTCGGCTGCTGATCCCTCTTCCCTTCCACGTCCTCTTCTAGCCGCCACAAAGCCCTAACTAGCCACAAAAGAGAACCCCAAAAACCCTAACCCTAGATCACCTCGCTGACAGACATTTCACTTTATTGTTTTACGAAATGTCTGTCAGGTATCGATAGTGAGTTTTCTGAAGATACTACAGTAGAAGTCGAGCCAATGTTGGAAGAGTACGTGGAGTACATACCCGCTGAAGATTAGACGATCACCTTCGCGACTGCACCAAATAACGTAATTTGTGTACTTTATTTGTATTGGTCATGCTAGGCCTAAGATGTATCTTAAGTATTATACGCTGGATATGTAATAATGTTGTTTGGGATGCTTCTTAAATTTGCATATAAGGACCTGCCGTTTTTACACAGACGTTTAGTGTGTTTAAGCCAAGGAGGAAGAAAAGAAGAGAAAAAAGCACTCCTTGTTTTAAGCACATCGCGGACCTGCTCGCGTCCTCGCTCCTGGTAGAATGGGAAGCGGGGCGTGACACTTGGAAAAGATTGTATGGCTCATGGAAAAGAGTGTGGCACTTGGAAAATTGTGAGTTGTATTGGGGTTGCCTTGGAAAAGGCTTTATAATGGAAAATCCACAAGACTCTGGAAAGAGTGTGGGACTGGAGTAGGCATAGCCGAACCAGGATATATCGCAGTATTTGCATTTGCATTGTCTCTTTGTAGATTTTAATTATCTTGCACTTTATATTTCCGCATTTGCAAGAATTTCTTAATTATCTTTAAATTGCCATTACGTATTCACCCCCACTCTATTGTGTTTTTAGTATGGCAAGGTAGTGGATCCTACAAATGTATTTTGTTCTTGCATGATAGAAATGATTTTTGGTTAGGCAAATTGCACTTTGACTATTCGAGAATAGTTGGATATTTTCTTGTTCCAAACCAATTTCATTTATCAATCCTCTCAACCAGCTTCCTTAGACGCGTCCATAATTGCCATGCATTCCGCTTTCGTTGTAAATAATGTCATCATGGATTGTAGCACCAATGTCCAACAAATAGGACCACTAGCAAGTGTAAATTCATACCGGGTAGTAGATCTCCTCTTGTCAAGATCCCTGCATAATCCGCATCAACATAGTAATTACAACATTTGGGTCATTTTTCATCTCAAACATAATACCAAACTCTTTGGTGCCTTTCAAAATACATAAAATCCACTTCACCACAGTATAATGCACTTTACCCGGATTTGACATGTATTTGCAAACTACTCTAACCGTTTGGGCTATGTCCGGCCTAGTACAAAGCATGCCATACATCAAACATTCTACTACATCTGCATTTGGTACCGCTTTCATCTTCTTAATTTCCACAACCATTTTTGGACATTGCCTTTTACTCAAAGCAAAATGAGAAGTATTGTGTATTGTGTGTTATTGGGTGTGTGTGTAAAGAAAAGAGAGGGTTAATATAAATAGAAGTGATAGCCATTCTTTGGGGCTAATCACCATTTTCCACCCAATTCTACATGGTATCAAAGCCCTAAAACAAAAACAAAAAACCAAAACCCTAAACTGCCACCCATCCGCACCTCCACCGCCTGCGCCCGCCTGTGCACCGCCACCCATCCGCGCCGCCACCCATCCGCGTCGCCACCTGCGCGCGCCTTGCACGCCTTGCCCGCGCGCGCCGCCTGCGCGCGCCGCCTTCCGCTGCCGCCACTCCACGCATTGTGATCCCCTCTCTTCCAAGTCCTCTTCTAGCCGCCACAAAGCCCTAACTAGCCACAAAAGAGAACCCCAAAAACCCTGACCCTAGATCTATGGTAGAGTCATGAAAAGGACTCCATAGATTTACGGTTAGGGTATGACCTAGAAGAGGAAGAAGAGAAGTACATCTACGGATCTAAGGAGGGAGAAAGGAGAGATCTGCGGATCTGGAGAGATGTGGGACAATCTTACCTCAGCTGACATGAAGGCCTTCATTGGGGAGATAACGAAGCTGCTTGCTTCGAAGGAGTTGGGATCCTCGAGTGGATCGATGCCTTCACGACCAGTGCAGAAGCTGGAGTTGATGCCCAATGATGTGAAATTGGAAGGGACGAAGAATTACCTCAATTGGTCCAGGAGGGTGCTTCTCATCCTGAAGTCGAAGGGGCTAGAAGGCCATGTTCTGGGTTCATGTAGTGAACCGGTGGATAAGACTGGGGATGATTGGAAAGTGTGGAGCACCACCAACTCACTGGTGGCTGCTTGGTTGATGACATCGATGGTTCCACCCATTGCTTGGATGGTGGAGGCCATAGAGAGTGCTGCAGGGATATGTAGTATGGTGGAGAAAATGTATTCTGGAGCAGGGAATGTGATGCTTATGATGGAGGTTCAGGGCAAGGTCGACACCTTGAAGCAGGGGGAGATGTCTATTCTAGCCTACTCTGCGGAGTTGAAAAGGCTGTGGTCAGAGTTAGACCACTATGACCCTATTGATCTGCCTGATCCTAGGAGTGCTGCGATACACAGGAAGTGGGTGGAGCGTAGGCGTGTGACACATTTTCTGAGGAACCTGAATGGAGATTTTGAGGTCAGGAGGGCGAGTATGTGTCACTTATCCTCCATCCCATCTCTGGAGGAGGCCATAGCTGCAATGGCACAGGAGGAGACCAGACTGAGAGTTATGAAGGATGAGGGTACTCAGGTCACTCGGGCTGCACTGGCTGTACCGGCAGTGGCAGCAGTGAGCGAGGATCGAGAGTGCTACACCTGTGGGGTGAAGGGGCACCTGAGCTTTAACTGCCCACAGAAGGGTAGTGGACGAGGACGTGGCACAGGAGGCAGAGGAGGAGGTCGTTGGGGCCGTGGAGGCCGTGGACGAGGTCGCGGCGGCCCACGGGCCAACTTTGCTACCGCTGATGGACGACAGGAGACAGTGATGATTGAGGCTACGCCAGCTGAGGCGTCAGATCTAGAGCAGCGGAGACAGTCCAGGTCTACTACTGAGAGCTCGGAGAGTCATGCAGACCAGACTAGGGATGTTGCTTCGCCATTCGGTAACTTTGCCCACTTCGCTCACACAGGATCAGGTAACCAATTAGCCCTTTCATGTAGAGATCATATAGAGTGGATTATTGACTCAGGTGCATCTAGTCATGTGTCAGGTGCATATAGACAGTTTTCCACATATAAACCACATACCATTCATGAAACTGTTCAGACAGCTGATGGCACATCCCAACCTATTAGAGGGATTGGCACTATTCAGTGCACTCCCTCCATATGCCTCTCTTCAGTCCTTCACGTCCCATCATTTCCAATCAACCTTTTATCTGTTGGCTCTATTGTTGATGATCTCGACTGTAGCATTACTTTCGACTCTACTCATTGTGTGTTGCAGGAAAGGAAGACTGGGAGGAGGCTTGGGACTGGCGTCAGGCGTGATAGACTGTGGTATCTTGACAGAGCTAGTGGGGATGCTGCACTGGCTGTCGTTGGTGGAGAGAAGGAAAGGGATGTACTTTTATTACATTGTCAGTTGGGACACTTGCCTTTTGATATGTTGAGTAAAATGTATCCTGATATTTTGAATAGAGTAAATGAAATGAATTTGAAGTGTGATGCATGTGAATTTGGGAAACACACTAGGACATCATATCCTAGTGTGGGGATGAGGAGTGTAGAGAGATTTCATCTTATTCACTCAGATGTTTGGGGGCCCTGCCCAGTGACTTCAGTAAGTGGGTTCAGGGGGTTCATCACTTTCATAGACTGTCATTCTCGGATGACATGGCTTTACATGATGAAAAACAAAAGCGAAGCGTTGAAGTGTTTCCAGGACTTCCATAGAAGTGTCAGAAATGTGTATGAGGCCAAGATCCGCATCTTGAGAACAGATAATGGGACAGAGTATGTAAACAGGGAGTTTGCATCTTATCTATCTGAGAGTGGGATAACTCACCAAACCACTTGCCCCAACACGCCTCAACAGAACGGAGTTGCTGAAAGGAAAAATAGACACTTGCTGGAGGTAACTAGGTCACTCATGCTCACCATGAATGTACCTAAGATATTGTGGAGTGAAGCAGTGATGACAGCTACATATCTCATCAACAGGATGCCTTCGCGGATGCTTGGTATGAAGTCCCCATGTGAGATTCTTATGGGAAAGAACACTTTTGTAGTTCCACCAAAAGTGTTTGGATGCACATGCTTTGTGAGGGATCATAGACCTTCTGTGGGGAAGCTGGATGCTCAGGCAATTAAATGCATATTTATTGGGTATCCTTCAAATCAGAAAGGCTATAGGTGTTGGAGTCCCTCAGAAAGAAGGCTGTTTGTGAGTATGGATGTGACGTTCAGGGAGACTGAGCCTTTTTATGGAGGACTGACAGATTCTACATCAGTATTTGATACTGGTGCCTCTCCAAACACAGGAGGAGTTGGTCGAGAGGGGGAGACTGATGACAGGAGGGTAGTGGTTGGACTTATACCGTGTCCTGTCGTGCCTACTGGTACTGGTCCTGATAGCAGGGAGGAGGAAAGGACCTTGGTAGAAGAGGAGGAAGACAGGTTGTACGGCAGGAAATATAGCAGGAGACAGAAGGGTAGTCATGGTGATGGAGAACAACAAGAAGACATCTCCCCCACTGAAGAACCACTAGCTCCACAGCCACATGTCGAGATTGATCAGTCTATCACGCCTGCTCGAGTCCCGACTTCCTTACTGCCTTCCTCTCCTAACACGGATGGTAACCTTTCTTTGCCTTCCTCTAGTTTAGATCTTCCACTTGCATCTCGTAGGGAGCCTCGTATCAATGCCGGCAGGCCTCCTGTACGGTATGGATACGAGACTGATATTGCTAATCATGTCTCATATGCTTCTCTTACACCTGCATATAGGGCTGTCATTGCATCCTTACAGTCTATCTCTATACCGAGTGATTGGCGAGTGGCAAAGCAACATCCCCAGTGGAAGAAAGCAATGCTCGAAGAACTAGAAGCACTGGAGAAGAACAAGACATGGAGACTTGTCTCACTTCCAGCAGGGAAGAAAGCTGTGGGCTGCAAGTGGGTATTCACAATAAAGCAAACTCCAGAATGGAAGGTGGACAGGTACAAAGCGAGGCTGGTTACCAAGGGCTACAGTCAGACTTATGAGATTGATTATGATGAGACATTTGCCCCAGTGGAAAAGATGAGTACTGTGAGAGTACTGGTATCCTGTGCAGCGAATTTTGGATGGAAATTGCATCAGTTGGATGTAAAAAATGCCTTCTTGCATGGAGACTTATAGGAGGAGGTATACATGGAGGTTCCACCTGGCTTTAGCACACAACAGACGATGGGAAAGGTGTGTAGGCTGGACAAGTCTTTGTATGGGCTGAAGCAATCTCCAAGGGCATGGTTTGACAGATTCAGGCGTGCAGTCATCACTATGGGCTACAAGCAGAGAAATGGTGATCATACTGTATTCTATAGGCATTCAGGACAGCGGATTACCCTTCTGGCTGTGTTTGTTGATGATATTATTATCATTGGAGATGATGAAGAGGGAATCTCTCACTTGAAGGCTAGATTGGCGAGAGAATTTGAGGTCAAGGACCTTGGACAGTTGGGGTATTTCCTTGGACTGGAGATTGCTAGGTCCAGGAAGGGTATAGTACTCTCACAGAGGAAGTATGCCCTGGATTTACTGGCTGAGACTGGTATGTTGGGGTGTCGTCCAGCAGTTACTCCTATTGATCAGAATCATAGGTTGCATTCACAATCAGGGGAGCTAGTAGACAAAGAAAGGTACCAGAGACTTGTTGGACGCCTTATCTACTTATGCCATACCAGACCTGACATTGCCTATGCTATCAGTGTGGTAAGTAGATACATGCATGATCCTAGGACTGGACATATGGAGGCAGCCTTCAGGATACTGAGGTATCTGAAGAATAGTCCAAGAAAAGGCATATTATTTGGTAGTCATGGTCACATGAATGTGACAGGCTACTGTGATGCGGATTGGGCCAGTTGCTTGGATGATAGGAGATCGACCTCGGGCTACTGTGTGTTTGTTGGGGGCAACTTAGTCTCTTGGCGCAGCAAGAAGCAGGATTTGGTGGCTCGTTCCACTGCAGAGGCAGAGTATCGTGCTATGGTGCTTAGTACCTGTGAGATGATCTGGTTGAGATCACTTATACAAGAGCTACGCCTGCTGAGAGAAGGACCATTGCGGTTGTTGTGTGATAACAAGTCAGCAATTAACATTGCCAACAACCCAGTGCAACATGATAGAACGAAGCACATAGAGATTGGCAGGTCCTTCATTAAAGAAAGATTGGACAAGAAACAGTTGGAGATCTCCTACATTACTTCTGGACAGCAACTAGCTGATTGCCTTACAAAGGGGTTGAACTCTAAAGGAGTAGAGGATGCTTGTAACAAGATGGGCATGATAAATATCTTTTGCTCATCTTGAGGGGGAGTATTGTGTGTTATTGTGGGTGTGTAAAGAAAAGAGAGTGTTGATATAAATAAGAAGTGATAGCCGTCATTAGAGGCTAATCACCATTTTCACCCAAATCTTGATAAATTACAATATAAGATTTTGAGATTCAACAGAAAGGTAAACCATGATATCAATAAATTACCGATGGATATCTTAAAGAACGACGATGGAGATCTATGATTTGGCTATTGCGACTATCAAGTTGAGTCTTTCGGATGAGTCACTCACTAACATGTAAATTATATTAAAGACGTTCTTCACATTCAAGATGAAATATCATTAAAGGATCACTCGGATTTCTTTTTTGGTCTTATGATAAAGATGATGTGTATCAAATTGACAATAGAGCTGGAGCACTAGACGATAATCTTGCTCATATTATTATTGAAGCGGTACATGATGTTTGTTAACATGCTAATATATAATCAAGATACATTGAGTCTTAATGATGTTAAGATAAGTCTTCATTAGAAGAATTACAAGACCGATTGGTGGAAGTTGGTGTGAATGACAAAAATTCAGATAATCAGGGTTCATTGCTCATATTGATAGATGCCGAAACGATGAAGATGCTGAAACCGGTAAAGATCAAAGTCAAAGACTATGAACATAACTTGCTTTATATGTATAACACCTAGTCATTGGAAGAATGAATACATAGAGAAAGATGTATAAAGCAGAGATGTTAGCTTCTTCACTAGTTGTAGTAATTAAGGTGAAATAGAGTTATGATGGTAAGTTTGATGTATTGACGGTTTATTCATCAGAGTTCGTAAATCATGTGTGGTTTATGTATTCTAAGGTATTGTTTCTTATAAACCGAATAAGAATTATTTCTATAATTATTGTAAAAATGATGATAACTTAATTCTTATATGTAATAATGTGATGTGCAAGGCTATTAATATTGGGTTGATATAAATCACGATGTATGATGGTGTAGTGTGCACTTTCATTAATGTGTGTTAATTCTAGAGTTGATGAAATCATTGGTTTCTTTAGGGGATGCTTGATTCATTAGGTTGTAAGGTGGTGATTGAAAAAAGATCTTTTAAGGTATTGAAAGGTTTGATAGTAATTATGAGAGGTGAGAAGATTAGTGACATATACTTGCTGAGGCAGACAACCATCATGGGTGATTATAATATTAGAGTAGAGAGTTCATAAGATGTAAACTTGACCTGGTTATGACATCGCAGGTTTGGATATTTCGATATGAAAGTTTTTGTTACGAGATTGATCGAGAACAGACAATGAAAAATACAAACAAAGAACACACAGATTTATGTGGAAACTCCAAGACGGGGAAAAACTACGGGCAGAGGAGAGAAATTCACTATATTGAAAAAATCCTGTTGGGCCCCAATTATGGTTTAAAGCCTGCTAGCGTTAGAAACCATAGCAGCAAGCTGGCCAACCTAGGGGCGGCCGCCGCCGCCCTCGTCCCTCTCAACCGGCGCCGACAGGGGGCCGGCGCCGCCGTCTTCGACAAGGGGCGGCAGAGCGCCGCCCCTTTTCTTCCTAAAGCAGGCACGGACACACCTGCTTTTCCCAGTAAGGGAGGCGGCGAGCCGCCCCCTTTCTTCTCCGATCGCCGAAGAGAGAGGGGGGTAAGCCCCCTTGTTCCTTACGATCGCCGACCGGGGGTGGCGGCCCAGGCCGTCGTCCCCACTAGACTTCCCGGGGGGCGGCAGGGCGCCGCCCACTCCGTACGCGAACTGGGGGCGGCGTGGGGGCCCCCTCTTCGTATTTGTTTTTAGTCTACAAATGTAAACTGAGCTAGTTTGATCGTTCCCAATGTGAAGCATCTGCAAAAGTGATGATTTTTTTATTTATGTGGCAATTTCAAATCGAAGCATTTTATCCCTGAATTTTAAACGAAACCTTCCTTTTCTTTGTAATTTACTATTTAAAATGATGAATATTGGTGTCAACTACCCAATGCGTAATTCTCTATTATGCACACAAGTTAACAAGTTCACTCTCCATTATTTTTTAAGATGATCGCCGCCATTCACTTTGATCTGCATATTTTAAAACCATATACACCAAATATCTAGTGAACCCAAAGTATTTTACTGATTTATTTAGTCGATGAAAAAAGTGCAAAGCTATTAAACTTGCAACGATTATATCAACCTTAGGTTCACTAGGTCTTTGGTATGTTGGGGTTTTAGAATATGAACATCAATATAAATGGTGCCAGCCATCTTAAAAAGTTGTGCAGAGGGAATTTTCAATTGCATGCATTGGAGAAAATTCATCCCCAGGTGGCTGACACTGGTATTCCTCATTTAAAACTTGTCGGTTGCAGTTCAGCAGTATTAATAAAGTTGTCATTGATGGAAGCTTACATGAATAATGAGTTGAAGAACAATTTGCATGTAAGCCATAACTAATCTAATAAATCCGCAACTAGTTCAGTTTCCTACCTGCAGGTAGACTACACTGTAGAATACACCGATGTCTTCCTCATAGAAACATGCAACAAAAATGTCCCAATGTGATACAGACAGATGATAGCTAATGATATTATTACTATGTGTATGCAAATCTAGAAACAAACTTAAAGATTATTCTAGGCCAAAATATATCATGTGCAGCTCCTGCTTAAAAGAACTGATCCTAATTGTCATGCGTAAATGGAAAAATTCATGTGAAACAAAAGATGAGACCTTGATTACATTATTTATTGATAAACATGTTATTTATACTTGTCTTTTGCAATTTTTTGAACTAATGAGGTGAACATAGATGAAGAGAATTCAATGCTACTGGTCTTCATACATGAGATTGCTAGCTTCCAGGAAAGCTGTTGGAGAGTTACTAAATTCAGTTATTCTCTAAATTCATCGGAAATTATTGCCTCTTGTTAAGCTCGGAGGTCAGAAGAATGCCTAATAATATGATGCAGGATTTCATAGTTTCTTCTTCCTCAAATTAGAGAAGGCTTTAATGGTACAGCAGGACAAGTTGTAATGTCTCTTTGTTGCAAATGAGAGAGTGTATATGCATACTTGTTCTATCTTGTGTGTGCGTGTTTTTTTTGATCCATCGGAAAGTAGGGGATATGGGGTAGTGGGATTCGAACCCGGGCATCCACCAAGGGAACCGGGTGATTCAACCACTAGGATGAGCACCGGAGCTCGTTTTATCTTGAGTTTGGGTGTACAAAAAGTATTTGTGAAGTTATCGCTAAGATGTAGCCATTGGGATATGATTTGTTACTGTTTAGAGATGTCCCTCACAAGGGGAATATAATATGTTACTATTTCGATAGGATTTGAGATTACTCTATGTTCAAAATTAGAAAACAAGATGTCAATTAGTTGCACCATTGACACGATTAGGCCCAATCTAGTCATCTATGGAATGCGACACATTGCAACAACATAGATCATACCAATTTTCTGGGCACAACACCTTATGCCTCCTGGGGGTAAAATTAATTGATAAATGATATGCTGACATTTATAGTGTTTGGTTATGTCATTTTCGGTATTAGAGGAACAATGGGAATAATAGGAGACTGCTTGTAACCAAAATTTTGGCTACAAGATGGCTTCTGTGTACTAGTGTCATAAGTTTATACCTATTGAATTTTAAGGTTTTTGGCAGGTATAAGGAGACCAACAATACGTAGCCCCCTTATTCCCTCATTATTCTACATTCCAAATTAACAATGCTTCGAGAAATGTCGTCAAAATACTTCGCCAAGAGGGAACTGGTTCTTTCTGTATAATAAATCATGCAACAAACAATGCATACTAGGGGTAGTATGAAAAGAAATCCTCAAATCAAAACTAGAAAAACCTTGAAGATGTTCAGATCTGTATATTATATAGATTTCAGATTCATATGTTCTTAAAATGCAACTTTAACCAAAGATTTAGCGACCTTTCACCAGTTGAATGGTAAAAGCGTAGCACATCTCAGTACTGATATATGATGGACTAAATGTGATGATAGTATTAGGCATGCCCGGGCCTGACCCAGGGCAGCCAGGGCGGCCGCCCAGGGCCCAAGGTCAGGGGGGCCATTTTTTTAAATATTAATGTTAATATGAGCAGCATTGGAGAGAGATGCCCAGTAATAGCCATCGCCGTTTGGTCTCCCTCTCACGTAAGAGCCAGCGTCAGGCTTGGTGCCATTATAAAGCTACCTCTCCATTTCCCAACGCCTCTCTCTCTCTCTCTCTCTCTCTCTCTCTCTCTCTCTCTCTCTCTCTCTCTCTCTCCCCCCCCCCCCTCTCTCACTCTCTCTGCATCATCATCATCTCTCTCGAGTTTGTAGGCTTTAGCTTCAGCGAGCTAAAAGCCATAGCACTGCAGCCTTGCAGCTATTGGCCTACATACACTTAATTGAGAGTTGAGAGTAGTAAACCCCCCTGCCCATTTCCCAAGTCCTTTGTGTGTGTGTGTAGGATCCATGGTAGCTGCTCTGCTGCAAATGCTAACTCATCTGCTGACTACCACACACAAACATGTCCTTTTTGAGCTCTCTCTCTCTCATTTTCAATGGTGATATTTTCCAACTAATGTTGCATTGCTGAATCTCATCTACGTTATATTTTTTAAGACATGCGAATTATCATAGAATCTTCCTGCAGAGATTGGGTAGATTTCATGACATTTATGCCTTAGCATGTACTCATGAGCCTGCTGCAAACCCCGTTGCCAATCAATTTTAATTGCCAATCAATTTCACATAAACTATTTTGGGGTTATGCAAAGTATATCAAATATTCAAATATTAAAAAAATTAATGCCATGGCGTGGGAATCGATAATATTGCTCAATGCCGTAAAAGGCGTGGCACGATAAACCCACATTTCCACGTGCTCAATGCCATAAACGGCGAGAGAGGGCTGTTGCTGGACCATCTTTTAGCATATTAAATAAAAATTTCAGGGGCTAGCATTGCACTTGGCTAGGTTCTAAACCCAAAAAAATTTAGTATTTCAATTATTTTAAAAAAAAATTATATGTGAAGGACCCAAATTTTCAACTCGCCATGGGCCCCAATATCTTCAGGACTGGCCCTGGTATTAGGTTGAGCCAAAGACAAGTATTTTACATTAGCATGGGGTGAGCTGGACTAACTAGAGAGCTTGGAATTAGTATGTTTATTGATATTAGTCGAATTAGTATGTTTTTGATGCAAAATGCTTCTGCTTCTGCTAACGACTCTGTGAAGTGCTCTCTTGACCATCCCTGGTGATACCAGTGCCAAATCCATGCACTGCAGTCATGTTGAAATGCACATAATTAGTGTCGCTGGAATTAAAAAAAACATATCCAAACAGATTAGAAACTTAATGTGCAATTGATGATTTCAAAATATCATCAATTTTCAAATATAACATTTGGTGTCTCAATGCTTAGGAACTTTCTGTGAAGAGACCAGTATAGAACTTTCAAAATAAAAATTGCAAGCTTTAGGAGGAACGCGTGACCTGAGAATATGGAACTTTTCATTTAGCTTCTATCTTCTTCTCCTTACTAATAATACATGTAATACACGGCTACCATACCTTATCCCTAATCACATTTTCTTCTGGAGGTTGTTAGAGTTGGCAAAACTCCAGTATTTATGTGGGTCTTAAGTACGGGGCAAACGTGTCCTTTGCTCTTGGGAATGTTGTAACCATGGTAGACCATATAAATAAGCTCTTTTTGTTCGAGTGTTTTAAAAGAGAGGAATACCAGACCATATAAATAAGCTCTTTTGTTCGAGTGTTTTGAAAGAGAGAGGAAAACCTAAAACAAAGGGGTCTAAGGGAAGAGTGAGATCTTTGTATGAAGGAGAAGCAAGGGTTGAATGATTTGGGCTTAAATCCTTATATAGTGCCTTGGTGACTTCATACTAAAGCTTAGGCAATTGCTCTTCCTCTATTTCGTGTGCTCCAATTTGTTTTATCGAATTCTAGCTTGGTGTACATCTCAATCCCCCTTTATTCTTAAATATATATTATGGTGAGTTGATTTATGGAGATCCTTGGGGTGTTCTTGAGGTAGTAGTTTTGGCCGATTTCAATCTTGGACGATCTTAGTTTTGACCAACCTCAATCCAGGCCGACCTCGAAATCTCATTTGATCTCGGGTCATTATTATCCTTATTTCCACTTATTTGGAACATTTTTATGAAGACATTTTCAGCAATTATTGGATTTCTGAGTTGCAGAAATTTAACGCACACAACGTATTTAACAAATGGCGTCTAAGGAAACTTCCACTTCTGAAGGGATCAAGTCTAAGATGAAGAAGTATGATGATCATATCAACTTTAGATTATGGTAAATAAGGGTAAGAAATGTTATTATACAACAATGACTCAATGTTGCTTTGTTGTGGAAGATGAAGAAGCCGAAAGAGATCTAAGATGATGAATGGACCGATCTAGATGATAGGACAATGATCACAATGCAATTGTATCTCTGGATGATTTGTACAATATTAGTGAGGAGAAAAAGAAAAAAGGTTTATGTGATACGCTTGAGAAGCTTTATATGTCTCTATCAAACAAACTACACTTGAAGAAGCAACTCTTTGGGTTGAACATGAAAGAAGACAAGGATGTGTTGGAACACATGAATATCTTCAATAAGATAATTTGCGACCTCTTGAGATTGGATATAAAGTTTGACAATGAAGACAAGTTATTTTTGTTGTTGAGTCATCTTTCAGACTCTTATGTTTGTAACTAGCCTGTTATATGGAAAAGAGACCCTCAATTTTGAAGAGAAGACCCAATATATAATTGTAAATACTGCAAGTAAACGATTCTTTAAGGGTGATTCCAATGTGGAAGGTCTCCTAGTCATAGGGGAATCAAGCGATATACGAAGATTCAAAGAAAGATTCAAAGGCAAGAATTATAACTTCATGTCCAAGTCAAAGAGCAAGAAGTATGTTGTCTGCTACTATTGCAAGAGTAAAGGACACTTAAGAGAGATTGCAAAGTGTGACAAGCACAAAAGGAGAGAAAGAAGTCTAAGAAATGGCTTTCGAAAGTGAAGGGGAACTCCTCTTCGTCTCTTAAGGTAACTCCTCTTCTCAAGTGTGGATTTTATATTTTAGTTGTTCTTATCATATGTGTCCAAACCGTGAATGGTTTAATGCTTATTAGGCCTATAACGTTGGTTCAGTGTTGATATGGAATGAAGCACCGTGTAATTAAATTGGGATGTTGACTATAAAAATCAAGATACATGATGTTGTGGACTGCATATTGGAAGTGGGCAAAGAAGATTTTGTTTGTCGATTGAAGTAGTCTCTCTCTTTCTACGGATGCAAGCAATCACCAAGACAATGGTACAAACGCTTCGACTCTTTTATATTGCATATTTGGCTGTCAGCGAGCTTTAACCCCAAAAGAGAATTTGGCTCCGATTTACCCTTTGCGGCAGCGGCTTTTGCAGCCAAAGGAGATATCATTGCACTAGCCATCTTGTTGGGAGATTTGGCTACAACAGCCTGCTTCTTCTCCTCGACTACGACCGGATTGGTGGCCGTGGTCTCTACTTCTTCAACTAAATCAACACGCAATCAATGAGTCATAAGGTCAAACACCATCTTGGCATGAACAATGAACTAGGGTTTACGAAACAAAAGTTGCCAAATTTGAGAATCGTCTTGGCATATATACCTACAATCCGATAATACATGCACTTTGAATGCATCAGTGGATGCCAGTCACACTACAGCACACATAAATGATAGAATTTAATTTAAAAAGAATAAGGCAAAATTTAGATACATACAAAAATACTAGTAACAAACATTAAAACATGAACAAATGATTTGCATACAAAATAACGGATTGAATAAGCTTTATGGGTAGTAAAGTATGTAGTGCCCTGTGGTAGCTACTGCACACGTACTAAGGGGGGTGAATAGTACTTAAAATAATCAAGATGGTTATTCCTAATTATTGTGCAAGAAACAAACGACAATGCGGAATTAAACAACTATCAACAAGAATTAAAACATAAAACATACGCAAACAAACAATATTACTGGGTTCGGATCCACCCAAGTCTCCCCGACTTGTTCCCGGTGATCCTACGTCCCAACCACCCGGATCCCCTTCCCCTTATATTTGTAGAGAGGACAATCCGGCTTGATATGTCCTGGCTTATTGCATTTATAACACACGGGAGTAGAAGCATTAGTCGAAATAAATTTTGATTTATGATTCACCTTACCTTGTCGGAAGAATCGGATGAATTTCTTTGCCATATTGGCCAATGCTTCCATGTCCAATTCTTCGTCCTCTTCTTCTTCCGAATCTTCATCATCGGTAGATGGAGTGGCCTTGAATGCAATCGTCTTTTTCTTTGGCTCCTCTTGCTTCAAGTACGCCTTCATCTTTTCCTTCATCCGGATCTTACTCTCCTTGCGTACCTCATAAGACAACAAGGTACCCATTAGTTGTACGACGGTATATTTATTCATGTCATTACCTTCCTCGATGGCGTAGGTACGCTTCTCCCAACAAGAAGGAAGTCCATCGATTATCTTCGAGACTTTCTCCTTTTGGGTGTAGGTCTTCCCAAGAGCTTCCAAGTCGTTTGATATATCCACGAAGCGAGCGTAATATTCCTTCATGGTTTCGCCCTGCTCCATATGAAACAACTCAAATTCTTTATTAGCAACGACGAGTTTAGAATCTTTTACCGTACTCGATCCTTCGTGCAATATGAGGAGTTGGTTCCATATTTGATATGCACTCTTACATGTGCATATCTTGTTGAAGTCCTCGGGCTCCAACGCACAATTCAAGGCATTCATTGCCTTGGCATTGGCAACTTCCGCGGCGACCTCCGCGGGTGTCCACTTCGCAAAATTTTCTTCGGAAGGCTCGACATACTCCGTCATGGTGGCTCTCCATAGTGAAGCACTCCGGAGGAAAATTTGCATCCGGCATTTCCAGTACCCGTAGTTGGTACCGTTGAAGTGTGGAGGCCTGACGGAGGATAGTCCTTCCATAACTGAAGAAGCTCCATCACGGTTCTTGAAGACGTTGTAGTCGTTGTTCGTCATAGCTTTGAACTTGTAGCTTTAACCTTCGCTCTGATACCAATTGTAGTGCCCTGTGGTAGCTACTGCACACGTACTAGAGGGGGGGTGAATAGTACTTAAAATAATCAAGATAGTTATTCCTAATTATTGTGCAAGAAACAAACGACAATGCGGAATTAAACAACTATCAACAAGAATTAAAACATACGCAAACAAACAATATTACTGGGTTCGGATCCACCCAAGTCTCCCCGACTTGTTCCCGGTGATCCTACGTCCCAACCACCCGGATCCCCTCCGGATACTTGAGTTAGCAACCCTAACTCAAGATTTCCACTAAACCCACTTGCGGAAACTCCACAAGTGCAATCGACCTACAATCGATTCCGGTGAATCCCACAACCCGGGATCACTCAAACTCTCACAACCGAGAGTGTACAACAATTCAATGAAATGAAATGAAATAAACTCTTACCTTACAAAATCCTATGCCTTGAGTATACTTACCAAATTAGGGCAATGATGGATTTTGAGGAGAGAATGTCACCAAACCGAATCTCCACCAATAAGATCAGCGATCGAAGGCTAGGATGGAGGATGGTGACTTTGGATCAAGCTCTAGGCTTGGAAGGCTCACAATGGAGAGAATCTCTCTTGAGGAAATGGCTCAAAGAGTTGAGGGAGAGATTCTTGTGAGGAAGAGAAAGCTTTAGAATGGAGTTGAATAGCTTCTCTTAGGTTTCTTCAAATCTCTAAAATGGCAGCCTTGAAACTTATGAAAGAGCCCCTCCAACTATATATAGGATAGAGGAGAGAGGGAGAGAAAATCGTTTCAAGTAAAACTCCAACGGCTCTATTCTGAACCAGATTAGTCGGTTAAAGAAGGATCACTGACCGACTAGTTCATCAACTAGTCGGTCGGTGATACAACGTAGACCGACTAACGATAGAACAGCCAAGAAGTCGAAGTACAGGCAAAGACAACTAGTCGGTCGGTGAATGATCTTTGACCGACTAACGTCGAAATAGAATAGGCTGACTTCAAGTTGACTTAGTCGGTTTAAGAACAAATGCTGACCGACTAGTTTCTCAACTAGTCGGTCGGTAAACGTTCTTTGACCGACTAACTCGAAACAGTAGCTCAGGCTGAAAATGACTGTACACAACTAGTCGGTCTGAGAAGGACTCCTGACCGACTAGATCGTCATCTAGTCGGTCGGTGACTCTTCTTTGACCAACTAACTGTAGACAGGGAAAGAGCTGAATATAGAGAAGGCAAACTAGTCGGTTCATGTAGAGTTGCCGACCGACTAGATCGTCATCTAGTCGGTTGGTGACTCTTCTTGAACCAACTAACATGCACAAGAAACCGAGGGAAGAAGCGATAGGCTTCGGGAAAGTTTCTAATGGCTTCTATGAATATCCTAGCTCTAAGATATGAGCGAAATGAAGTATATAATGTAAGTCCTACTCAAGGCTTAACATTCTAATCTATGAAGCTAGAAGACTATAAAATAAACCTTACGAGCCGTCTTCAAAGCTTCAATCTTCATTCCTCTTGACTTCCATATTGCTCCTTGAGCTTCAACGAAGCTCCAGGCACACGATCACGCGTATTGAGAAGTCTTGAGAAGTCGCTTTTGATGAACGTGGTATTTTGGCGACGATCTCCATAACTGCGCTCACAAATAAGTTAGTATACATTATTTATGTTTGCTCATCATCCAAAACCAAATCCGGGGAATCAGATCACAACATTCTCCCCTTTTTGGTGATGACAAACCAACATAAATAATAATCAATAATAATGATTCAATTGAAATTTACTTACTCCCCCTGCATTGATGACAAGTTAGTTCCATATTCAATAATATTCATATGCATCAAGCAGCGAGGGAAGATATGAAATATGAACCACATATTGACATATAGGATCTGAATCTAACACATCAAATTAGATTCTTGGTAAATTCCTTTGAATTATTAATTAGCACATAGTCATTATTATATCTCTCCCCCTTTGGCATTAGCAAAAAGAGCGGGAGGAGACAAAACCAATGGCTAAAAATAACGCATGGGAGTCGAAGAGTACGACCAAGGCCCAAAATAACACCAATGCAAAATATCAAATGCAAAATACCGAATAAAAGCAAAGCGTGTCAAGGAGACCAAAGTCGAAAACCGGAAACCGAAATCATCAAATCATCGGCGAAAATCAGAAAACGAAATCACCAAGCCATAGGCGAAAATCGAAATACGAAATCATCAAGCCATAGGCGAAATACGAAATACCAAATCATCTAGCCATAGGCGAAAATCGAAAACCGAAATCATAAAATCATCGGCGAAGATCGGAAAACGAAATCACCAAGCCATAGGCGAAAAACGAAATCCGAAATCATCAAAACTCAAATCGATTTTACTCATTGAGTTTTGGAACATACTCTCCAAAATCAATAGAATGCATGGAAAACAATTCTATGTTTCCATAGAAAGAATTCTATTAAATCCATAAAATCGTCGAACGACGAAATCAACATCAGAGACAAAAATAATCCGATGTGCATACCAAATGTAGCATGCAAGAATATTATGCCAAAAAAAGAACATCATATAACAATGGCATACACTAATCTAGCATACCAAATGAAGCAAAGTGATACCAATCGTACTATATTCTACCAATGGATACCAATATGAATCAAAAGTATGAACATACTTACAACATTAAGCTCCCCCTACTTTGGTGCATCATTCAAGCACCATCAACTCCAATCGAATGAAAATCCTTGCAAATCACGGAGTTGGTAGGGTTGGTATCTCATGGTGGATTTAACCTAGAGAATATCATTTTGGTATCCAAAAATCTTTTTGGATCCTATGGGTTAGGCAATAAATTTTAGCTAACCAAATTCAAATTAAATGTAACCCATACAAACCACAATTGCTTTGGTACCCATAAAATGAAATTAAACTTATGGTACCAAGCAATGAAGGGTCAAAGGAAACTAACCCTTCGGAAACCAAGTCCAAGAGGAACTTGATTTCCCAACATAATCATCATTCAAGATAACATCATTAATAAACGATTTCACATACAAATTCTTATTATGCATGCTTGTGTTCTTCGGACCCCAAATGGTGTAAGTCTTGGGAGTCCTAATCCTATTGGGAACATGCATATGTTGTTGATTTCTATGTGATGCATGTCGTGGGTAAGCATATGGAATTCGATGCAATGGTGCATGATGATAATTATTCATATGAGAATGAGGATGAACATATGTATGTGGAGGAACACGTGCATGAGTGTGTCTCACATGGTGTGCACGTGCTCGTGAATGCGGAGTATAAAAATCATCATTTGTGCTAACATGTGTGGTAGGTTGTGTGTTCCTACGTGGCATGGTATACATGTAAGCATGACCCTTCTTTGGAGGTCCACCCAAAGTGGGTTTCTTTCCAAAAGGGGGCGTGTTCCTAGCGAAAGCACCATTGGTATAAGATCTACCCATGACGTGTTTACTTCCACTAGTAGAAGCATCGGAAGATGGCCTAACAAAGGTGGCGGACGATTTGGATGACTCTCCCAACTTATACCCCAAACCAATGTGATGATTGGCCGGAAGTAAGTCATTTAGGATATCATCCAACTTGCCCTTACCTTTGTTGAATTCATGAATTCGGCCTAATGTGCTCTCATGCTTCTCGGTGAGAGAATGCAAAGAAGCATCCAAAGTGGACACTTGCGATGCGAGAGCACAAACACGTGACTTGAGATTTTTATTCTCAATACTCAAAGTTGAGATTTGAGACGTCAAATCCGCTATCACATGTTCATCCGAATCCTCGATATGAACATGCTCAAGTTGAGACTTGAGATTTTCAATCTCATTTCTCAACCCATCAACAACGGTGTCGTTGTTGACGATGAAAGGCTTAGGCAAGTTTTTAAGACTATCTAATTCATTTTTAGTCTTCATAAACTTAGTAGCCATATTAGAAAACTTATTCCAAAGTTGTTCATTGGCTATTCTAAGTTCATCATTGGTTACCTCTTCGCCTTCATCCTCGCTTCCATCCTCGCTTTCATCGGAGGAAGTCTCTTCATCACGATCCTCTTTTCCCATGAAGCACGTGTGTGCATTCTCCATTCTTTCATCGTCCGACTCTCCACTTGAGGAGTCGGAGTCGGTGAAGGTACCTACAAGTCCTTTCTTGTGCTTTCTCGACTTGTCGTGCTTGGATGCCTTCCACTTCCCCTTATATTTGTAGAGAGGACAATCCGGCTTGATATGTCCTGGCTTATTGCATTTATAACACACGGGAGTAGAAGCATTAGTCGAAATAAATTTTGATTTATGATTCACCTTACCTTGTCGGAAGAATCGGATGAATTTCTTTGCCATATTGGCCAATGCTTCCATGTCCAATTCTTCGTCCTCTTCTTCTTCCGAATCTTCATCATCGGTAGATGGAGTGGCCTTGAATGCAATCGTCTTTTTCTTTGGCTCCTCTTGCTTCAAGTACGCCTTCATCTTTTCCTTCATCCGGATCTTACTCTCCTTGCGTACCTCATAAGACAACAAGGTACCCATTAGTTGTACGACGGTATATTTATTCATGTCATTACCTTCCTCGATGGCGTAGGTACGCTTCTCCCAACAAGAAGGAAGTCCATCGATTATCTTCGAGACTTTCTCCTTTTGGGTGTAGGTCTTCCCAAGAGCTTCCAAGTCGTTTGATATATCCACGAAGCGAGCGTAATATTCCTTCATGGTTTCGCCCTGCTCCATATGAAACAACTCAAATTCTTTATTAGCAACGACGAGTTTAGAATCTTTTACCGTACTCGATCCTTCGTGCAATATGAGGAGTTGGTTCCATATTTGATATGCACTCTTACATGTGCATATCTTGTTGAAGTCCTCGGGCTCCAACGCACAATTCAAGGCATTCATTGCCTTGGCATTGGCAACTTCCGCGGCGACCTCCGCGGGTGTCCACTTCGCAAAATTTTCTTCGGAAGGCTCGCCATACTCCGTCATGGTGGCTCTCCATAGTGAAGCACTCCGGAGGAAAATTTGCATCCGGCATTTCCAGTACCCGTAGTTGGTACCGTTGAAGTGTGGAGGCCTGACGGAGGATAGTCCTTCCATAACTGAAGAAGCTCCATCACGGTTCTTGAAGACGTTGTAGTCGTTGTTCGTCATAGCTTTGAACTTGTAGCTTTAACCTTCGCTCTGATACCAATTGTAGTGCCCTGTGGTAGCTACTGCACACGTACTAGAGGGGGGGTGAATAGTACTTAAAATAATCAAGATAGTTATTCCTAATTATTGTGCAAGAAACAAACGACAATGCGGAATTAAACAACTATCAACAAGAATTAAAACATACGCAAACAAACAATATTACTGGGTTCGGATCCACCCAAGTCTCCCCGACTTGTTCCCGGTGATCCTACGTCCCAACCACCCGGATCCCCTCCGGATACTTGAGTTAGCAACCCTAACTCAAGATTTCCACTAAACCCACTTGCGGAAACTCCACAAGTGCAATCGACCTACAATCGATTCCGGTGAATCCCACAACCCGGGATCACTCAAACTCTCACAACCGAGAGTGTACAATAATTCAATGAAATGAAATGAAATAAACTCTTACCTTACAAAATCCTATGCCTTGAGTATACTTACCAAATTAGGGCAATGATGGATTTTGAGGAGAGAATGTCACCAAACCGAATCTCCACCAATAAGATCAGCGATCGAAGGCTAGGATGGAGGATGGTGACTTTGGATCAAGCTCTAGGCTTGGAAGGCTCACAATGGAGAGAATCTCTCTTGAGGAAATGGCTCAAAGAGTTGAGGGAGAGATTCTTGTGAGGAAGAGAAAGCTTTAGAATGGAGTTGAATAGCTTCTCTTAGGTTTCTTCAAATCTCTAAAATGGCAGCCTTGAAACTTATGAAAGAGCCCCTCCAACTATATATAGGATAGAGGAGAGAGGGAGAGAAAATCGTTTCAAGAAAAACTCCAACGGCTCTATTCTGAACCAGATTAGTCGGTCAAAGAAGGATCACTGACCGACTAGTTCATCAACTAGTCGGTCGGTGATACAACGTAGACCGACTAACGATAGAACAGCCAAGAAGTCGAAGTACAGGCAAAGACAACTAGTCGGTCTAAGAAGACTTGCCGACCGACTAGTTTCACAACTAGTCGGTCGGTGAATGATCTTTGACCGACTAACTGTAGACAGGGAAAGAGCTGAATATAGAGAAGGCAAACTAGTCGGTTCATGTAGAGTTGCCGACCGACTAGATCGTCATCTAGTCGGTTGGTGACTCTTCTTGAACCAACTAACATGCACAAGAAACCGAGGGAAGAAGCGATAGGCTTCGGGAAAGTTTCTAATGGCTTCTATGAATATCCTAGCTCTAAGATATGAGCGAAATGAAGTATATAATGTAAGTCCTACTCAAGGCTTAACATTCTAATCTATGAAGCTAGAAGACTATAAAATAAACCTTACGAGCCGTCTTCAAAGCTTCAATCTTCATTCCTCTTGACTTCCATATTGCTCCTTGAGCTTCAACGAAGCTCCAGGCACACGATCACGCGTATTGAGAAGTCTTGAGAAGTCGCTTTTGATGAACGTGGTATTTTGGCGACGATCTTCATAACTGCGCTCACAAATAAGTTAGTATACATTATTTATGTTTGCTCATCATCCAAAACCAAATCCGGGGAATCAGATCACAACAAAGTATGCATCAAAGAGATTCCCAACAAGACTAAGACATCATTCTCTGTATCTCCATAACTTATAACTCTTACTCTAATTTTGCTTTGAACCGACCAATATTGATTTAAGAATTTTGTTTAACATCACATATTAATTAAAAATTCATCAACAACACATAATTCAAAGAAATTTTTTTTCCTAGATCTGAACCCTAGCAAGGAAGAACAAATCTGAACCCATAAACCCTATGAATTAAGGGAAAGAGATACCTCGAGTGATGTGAGGAGCAAAGGGATTTGTTGGGTTCTTCTTTCAATGGCACGAGCAGATTGGACGAGAGGAGATTGCGGACGAAAGACGAGAGAATGAGATCGCGGACGAGGGTTTCTGCTTCATTGCGTCGAGAGAAGGAGATCAGATCTGAATGCTTCTACTTCGTTGCGTCGAGGGTTTCTGTCGCCTTCAACGGGAGATGGGATCGTGGACTCTGGAGCAGATCGCAACGAATAGCTTTCTGCTGCCTGCGAGAGAGTTTTCCCCAGCTGAAACAGATGAGCCGCATGATCAGAAACCCTCGAGCAGATCTGGGTGCTTGGTGTCCTCGAGCGAAACCCTCGTCGCTTGCTGGGTGCCCTAGTTCGGTCGCACGAAGAGGGGAGGAGATCGTTTGAGCCGGTGGAGGAGATCGCACGAAGAGGGAAGATGAGATCGATCGAAGAGGGAAGAAGGAGATGACCTCTTGGGAACGCAGGAGTGGAGAAACGGTTTCGATCGATGATTATTCTTCCCAGCTGAGAGAGAGGCCGTCATGGGAACACGCGAGGGGAGAAAAGCAGGGGGCTGATTGCAAAAAGTTGCGAAAATAAATTGATTTGAGCTGAATCAGCCTCTAGCTTGATGGAGGGTAGAGATGGAGCCACGCAGACAACCAAGGAGGGACTCCCTTCTAGGCTAGCCGACCCACATTTCTCCCATTGTTACAGGTTGCTAGTAATAGTGCAAATTGCTATCGAATGTTTAAATTGTTGTAGGCTGCGAATTGTTGCGAATGTTTAACTGCTATAACTCTTTCAAAATTAAATTTATTACTTGTCTTAAACTCTTTTAAATTAAACTTATTGCTTGTCTTTAAAGTTCAGCTTGGTTCAATCTTAAATAACTAACGTTTTGTTTTGGAGATTATCTTGTCGAGTAAACCTCGCTGACAGACATTTCACTTTATTGTTTTACGAAATGTCTGTCAGGTATCGATAGTGAGTTCTCTGAAGATACTACAGTAGAAGTCGAGCCAATGCTGGAAGAGTACGTGGAATACCTACCCGCTGAAGATTAGACGATCACCTTCGCGACTTCTACTGCACCAAATAAAGTACACAAATTACATTATTTGGTGCAGTCGCGAAGGTGATCGTCTAATCTTCAGCGGGTAGGTACTCCACGTACTCTTCCAGCATTGGCTCGACTTCTATTGTACTATCTTCAGAGAACTCACTATCGATACCAGACAGACATTTCGTAAAGCAACAAAGCGAAATGTCTGTCAGCGATGTTTACTCGGCAAGATAATCTCCAAAACAAAACGTTATTTATTTAATATTGAACCAAGCTGAACTTTAAAGACAAGCAATAAGTTTAATTTAAAAGAGTTAAAGACAAGTAATAAGTTTAATTTTGAAAGAGTTATATCAATTAAACATTCGCAGCAATTCGCAACCTACATCAATTTAATCATTCGATAGCAATTTGTAATACTACTAGCAACATGTAACAATTTAACATTTAATAACAAAACTGTAATGTTGTCAGCAATCTGTAAAAAAGAGGTTAGAACAATATTTAATAACCAGTCTATTCTAGTGATAAGTCCATGTCCAAGAGTATGAGAGATAACCAACATGCGCCCTGTGACGGGAGCCAATCCGTGACACTGCTCACCGACCCTATATGGCAACGATCAAGCTCTAACCTCCGTAATGTGTTGGAGGTATTCGGTATGGGTGCTTCCGGCCACTCCGTAACACTGATGATCATAGACTACCCCAATCCCGCTGGGCAAGTCAAGTGCCAGTCAAAAGTACATGTACTATCTATTTATATTGAAGTTCCATCTTCCATTCATTTATATTAAAGTTCCATCTTCCTTTCATTATATTGAAGTTCCATCTTCCTTTCATTATATTCCGTTCAGTTGCATCGTATTAGATGTGTAAGATGTCTCATTGGTCCATTCAATAATCTTAACCAATTTCACAATTTTGTGATTTAGTTACGCAACTATATGAAGTATAGAATGCACAATAATTTAAAGAAACGAGCGTAGAAAACGGTTTTGACTAAGCAATTGAGGATGAATAGTAAACATCTTTCAAGATCTTAAAATAATTAATGGGAATTTTTCTCAATTTATACGATCCAAAAACTTATTAAAATGAGAAAATGATTTCTCATTAAGTGAAATCTTTCTGCCAGTAATTGGCTATCTGGCTAGAATAGTCGGCTATTATTGGATACATGAGTTTTTATACTTGAAAATACTTGAAAATTAATTTATAAAAATTATATTTAAGTATTATATAATATAGTATATTTTAAAAGGATTTTTCAAGAATTATTGTGTGTGTAAAAGATATAATATGGCTTTTACATCTCTAAGTAACCAACTCACTTACACACACGTATAGCTCTTTGTTCTTCAATCATTGACTTGAGCTGTTTTCCCATAATCTGAAGTCTTCACAAGCTTTATAACTCGGAGCCTTCATATGCATCAGTTTATGGCTCAATAGTAGACTTTCGATCTTGGCTTCTAAGTCCTTCGATCTTACTTCACAATGCGTCTAAAACTTCATGACTATAATCTATATACACTTGAATAAAACATATTAGTACACAAATCACTTGTGCACATTATCAAAATCCACTTGGGTGAGTCTCAATATCCCAACACTATCCCCCCGTTTAATGATGACAACAAATGATATTAAATGTACTATGAAATAAAAATAATTACTTATGCTCCCCTTGCAGAGATGCACGATTGCTATAGAGATTTTTACCCCCCCCCCCCCCTCACAAAGCTAGTTAGCAATAAGATGAAGTATGCATAATTTTCATATTAATTTTAATTCCAATTCAAGTGTCATTTTATATGGCATGCTGGCATGTATTGTTGTGAGCTTTCTTTCTCCCCCTTTGTCACATCAAAAATTAATAATACAAACATGGAGTAAGAATTATGACAAGAGTAAAAATTATGGCACCAGGTGTTGTAAATGTATATGCACAGAGTAGCATATGAAATCAAGGTACCAAGTGTAGATAAACAAAATGTGAAATATGAGAAAAAAAAATTCTTCAATTTTACTTCAATTCCTTTTCACTTATAATTTCTAAATCTCGACGAATTTTTGAAAATGATTTTATCTTTAAAACTTTCCTGAGAATATCAGCAACTTGATGTTCAGTGGGAACATATTTAAGTTCAACCTCCTTCTTAACACAATGATCATCAATAAACATGTGCCTAATGTCTATATGTTTAGTTCTAGGGTGAAAAACAGAGTTCTTGGATAAATTAATAACACTCTTATTATCACAATAAATTAGTAGATTTTTTTAATACCATAATCTACTAAGACTTTTTAATTACTCCATGTACCTAGCATATCTCAGGATGTCGCCCACAGGAGGTAGGAGGTGGGGTATACTTCTACATGTACTAAGTGTTGAAGATGGCGGAGGTGGAGGTGGAGGTGAAGGGTGAAGTTGATAGGAAGCCGGTGTCTTCAGGAGGGTCCGTGTTCCCTACCTTGAGGCGGTCGATCTGCCACAACAGGTTGGTAATCTGCTCTTTCGCTAGGGAGGCATTTGTTGTACGCTTTGTCATGGTTGTCTTTGCAGGATCAGGCTTGTCGCCTTTCTTTGCCTTCGATTAAGTGTGAAGGTCGGTGCTTCTACGGGTGACATGATTTTGGTACGATTACTTGCGGAGGGCTTTGCTTTGCTCTTGAGAGGCTTGCGGTTGATGCGTTCTAAACTCTGGTTGCTACTTGATAATGATGAGAATGGGTTGGGTATGCCACATTCTAAATCCTTCATTATGTTATAGGAAGATCGGCCAATCTTCCTAGACCTTAATGAAAGATTTAGAATGTGGCATGCCCAATTGGGTACCCAATTGGTCTTTGGGTATGCCTATTCTCATCCTTTCTACTTAAGCGTTCTGTCTCGCTGGCAGTCTCGATCAATACAGACCCTTTCTCCTGTCTAGAAGGAGGCCTGCATGGCTGGATCTATCTTGGGGGACGTCATACTTTGCCCAGACCAGGTCATGGATCATCTCTTGCAAGTTTTTTTTCCTTCTTGGCCTCACAGGTCCGATCCTCTCGCTTCTTGAGGATTTCTGCCATAAGGGTATGGTATTCAGCTGATGTGGGAGCGGTAAAAGTCGATGCTGGAGTGACAGAGGCTTATTGAGGCTGATTACTAACAAGGTGACTGTCCTCTGTAGGACGGATTTCATGTGCACCGCTGGGCTCGGCCATTACAATCTTCATTCCCTTCACCATTGGATGAGATGATGTCGGAATGGATGTTGAAGTAGAGGATGAAGAAGACGACGAATGTGATGAAAATGCTCAAGAGGTTGCTGTGATAAGAGCCTACGTGACACGAGTTGTCACAAGGCCCTTCATCTAGCACCAACTGTAGATGTCTAGGATCTCACAGAGACAGGATTCGACTGTTGAGGCAAGTCTCCACGCAATAGGGAGCTCGAACATGCTTGTTTTGTCGGGTTAAGTGAGGGGTCCTTCGTCATCGCCTGAAATGGAGAGAAAAATGTTAAAGATATTGGAGGGGTAGTGACCCTCTGATTCACCGCTAATACTAAAGTTAGAGTCAAGTGGAGGAAGGATGGAGCGTCGGCTGCGGATAGCCACCGATAGAATTTGTTGGGAGACTTTGAGATTTGGAATTTGAGATGGAAATTGGAGATATGATTTCAGAAATACGGCAAGAAGGGATCACTCCATTGATTTTATAGGGTTGGAGAGCGACTACAACACGTCAGATGGATCCCCACTCTCTTTTGTAACTGATTTGTCAGTTGTCAGCGGGATTACTGAGATTTCAGCCGCTCACCATAAATGTGCGCCTAATAAAGTTGCTTGCTCAGCGCGCCTACCATAACTACTCCCCCAACAAATCAGATGGTATGTCGCTCTGATAAAGTGTGACGTGCATCGTCTGATGAGACTGGCTGCACGTCCTCTTGATAAAGCTGGCCATTTTGGACGGATTCGTTGGTAATGGCATGAAGAGAGTGTGGAAAAGCTAACATGTCATCAAGCTGAATGGGCCAACCTCTGGGAGGTCACCCCTATAGAGGACCACTGTTGAGGGTCTGATTTGATAAGTGTCACCATGTAGGTGCTGTCGGGGTCTGGTCGGGCTAATCCCATAAACCGATGACATGTGGTGATGCGAAGACGCGTATTTTTCCCGATTAGCTCCATATGTCCAGCTCGGCAGTGCCCCACTGTTTGATGGGTCCTACTGTAATGTCATCTACACTGACATTGCATCCACACACACATGAACCATGTTACCCCTAGTGTACAGCCCACACCGCTCGTTATTTCTAGAAGAAAGGCGTAAAAGACAATAGATTGATATACGAGAATAATGGGTATCATACGTCATATGTGGCAAATTTTGTCCTTTCACGTAAATGGGGCGAGTACAACCAAGTACACGCCCATGTGGGCTTGTACTTGCACCCTTTATGTGAGAAGGCTTTGCCTCATATGGCGTATGATACCTATTATTCTCTTGATATAATAGGCAATCCAACCTTTCAAAATTATATCATCATATTTTTTCGGAATATTTCCAAATTGTAGACATTTTTCCATCTTCAAAACATAATGCCAATGATAACACTAACAAACTATCTTTCATGTCAAATTGTGAAATGGCCAAGGTAACCGGCGTATAGATATAATCTATATTACAAATGGGGGGTGTCCCGAACTTCGTCCTCACGAGATAAATGGGTTGTCCCATGTGGCAAAGGGAGAGGGTGCCACCCCCCAACACACATGGCCCCCACACAAGTAAACCACCATGGTCACATAATTACAGGGTACATTTCCCTTTCAACATCCCCAAAACACCATCCATCTTTTCCCTTTTTACGTGCTTATCATTGTGATTTATGCACTTTGCCCACAAGCACATTGGGATTTATGCACTTTGTGCACCCAATGTTTTTTTGCAATTTAAACCCGGCTTTTCCTCCCTTTTTCATCTCCCTTTTTACATGCTTGCCATAGAATTTATGCACTTTGACCCCCAAGGTTTTTGTGCAATTTAACCCCAGTTTCCCTCCTTTTACTCCCGATGATACACACCCACCCACCCACACTTTTCACTCCTTTTAGATTGCGCACACGCACCACATCATGTTCTTGTGGCTTTTTTGGCCTCGACCATTTCGGTTGCGCGCGTAAGTTGCATCATGTTCGTGGGTTTTTTTAGACCATTTCAGTTGCGCGCGTAAACTGATCATGTTCGTGGGTTTTTTTGCCCCTCGGATTATTTCTAGTTCATTAATAAACCAGAAAGCATCAAGTCCATCATTTGAAAAATTGCACCCAATTCTCTCTTTCTCACTCGCTTTTTTTTTCAATTTGTTACATGAAATAATATACGGCAATCTTCATTTACACCTACTGTACTCTTAGTATGTATGTCACTAATACCACATAAAGTATGAAATTAATATATACTACCTCTTCAAAGCAGCAGATACTATTTCTGTTCTATTAGCGTATGCACACTAACATATTTGTCCAAAAGCAATTTCTATTAGTTTCTTAGTTGGATGTTTAGTAACATATTGATGATAGTATATGAGGTGTTAGCAGAGTTTACCCAATAATATAAGGGATTAATGGAGGATTAATGGAGGACAGATAGCACCTGACCAACTTAGGTCGGTGCGCTGATGTGGCGGCCGTTCAATTTTTTTGGACGGCTAATGAGAGGCCGTCACGTTAATGCACCTGACCCATGTTCGTCTGCCATAGTTTTTACATTATTCTCATAATATAATGTCGTCACAGTTTTGGTTTTAGACATAAGAATATCCAGTTTTGCTTGCAAAAACAAGATCCATAAGAATCACAATAAACCTTCACCAGAGATAGGATCCTTATAAAACGCCATGTTCAATGGTATTATATGAAAAACTCATGGAACTGAACTATTCTAAGAAGCAGACACTGTCTAGAGATTGTAAGCGCAAGACCATAACATTACAGGAAGCGAACTAAAGCATTGCAAACTCAAATTACAGGGCTATATTCAACTCAAGAGAGGCAAACCTTATCAAACTCCATACTCCATTCCAATATAGAAATATTACAATCATGTCCATATGTCGATTTTTTATTAGCAGAGATGAAAGAAACATTCATAAAAAATATGGGGTTCATAAAAAATCTGGGGTCTATCCTGATTCGAAGATATGCTTCTATGGCTCCATAAAAACAAAATATCATCAAATTAGAATCAAGTCACACGAATCTATTTCAGTGAATCCACACTATAATCTCACAAAAACAATCCATGACATGACATAATCAAGAATGACATCAATATCAAATTCATCCAGCAAGCATATAAAGAAATCTATTTGTACCTGCAACTTAAGCTTCAGTTCAACATCAACCTGAAACAGCCTCGTATATTTCCCTGTCTCATCTTTCTTCACATTCCCATCAATTTTTCAGATGATCCAAGCTGCTGCTACCAGAGGAGAGGCTATTTGTAATTGGTTGAATAGTTGGAGGGTGACTTGGGGAACTTACAGCGGATATGGCAGGATCGCCTCTCCACTGCAGGTTCAGGCATGCTGCATTTCTAGCGTATTATAGATAACAGAACAAAATATTTATTCAAAAATATTAAAGGAAGTAAAGAAGAAAAACTGTACAAAGTTTTCTGACATTAAGAGCACCAGAAACAATCCGTCACAGTATCATTATCTGCATTACATGGGCTGCAGTAGCAATGAGAATATATCATGGCAGCCGCCAACCCGATACAAATTAGCTTCATGTTCAAGAACCTAGTGAAGTCATCCAAATCTCTAACCCCATTTCTTTGAGCAAAGGGAGTGGGGAAACATGATCTCTTTCCAATTTCAAAATCTTAAGAATAGACTTTACAATCACACACATTCCCTGCAGATCAAAGAACAGAATGGAAGATAGCAATGCCGATGATGATGTGAGTGTACATCCTGTGCTTGTGTTTTGTTTACATGAATCATGCCTTGTTTCAAACATAGTTAGCTGCTCCCTGATTATGTATTTTGAGAGGGTGCATACACAACAAGCTGTATACAACACTGGTATCAAGACTAATAAGACTGCATCTAAGCTGTTACATATTGCAGAAGTGGGTCAGATAAGCCTTCATTAGTAATAGATATCATAATGAAGCATGTGAATTTGTATGAACTCGAAGAGGCTTAAAACGTAGGTCCAACAAGTCTCATCCCGTTTCAACTACAATTTACACCGTCTCGTTTCCCAAGAATTGTTCCTTGTACAAGACTTTCATTTCCCCCGAATGTCAGGCAGTTAAATTATCAGCTATAAAATAAGTACTCCATAGCGACCCGGCCATTCCATCGCAAAGCTTTCTATTAAACATCAGGTCTTCGAGCATACATTGCCATATAAAATCGCACTGCAGAATGCACCTCAGATATATCAGGCGCTGCACCTGCAGATGACACCTGAAGAGAAGTCGACCAGGCCGCCCAAAAGCCTTGTAAAGAAATCTTGAACCAGCTTTCAGCATGTGATAATAAATTATTCAGGATAAGCTTAGCAACGTGGAATGGCAAATCACTGGAAGGTAGGAACAAAGAAATGGGATATACAACAGTAGGACGATTTAACTAGGGTAGTAAACTGAGACCGAAGCGCCACTTGATTACCAGGTCAATAAAGCAAACGCCTAAAGAGGGTGATAAGGTTACATGTGCTGTTTCCTAATGAGGGTGGTCTTCACAAAAGGGAAGGAATGATGCTAGAGTTTATGAGACAGATAATCTCCCTTAAACCAGCAAAGAAGCACATTTTGAAAGGGAAGGGGAGATGAACAGAAAAGATTTAGTTAAAGAATCATCTGACACTCAAACTTCCCATTTTGTTCTACGTTTGGAGATCAAGTACTGCTTCGCCTGCAACACAAAAGAACACGAGTGCTGTCATCCCTATTACCAATAATATATGTCAGGTAATAACATAAAAGAACTGCAAAATATAATTAATGACAGGTCATATTGCACAACTATAACTGAATATCAGAATCATTGAAGATACACTTTGAAAGTCTGCACAAAGCCACATTCAATTGTACAGGACAAGAAAAATGAGCATTTGTTCTGTAAACATTCTTTCAAAGATCTCTCACAATATCAGAATGCCTGCTCAGCATTGTGATGCAACTATCAACCATCATTGCTAATTTCTAAAAGGATACGCCTCCATAGCAGTTGCGTCCTACTGATACAAACAGCGGAAAAATATCATGTTTAAATGAATAGTGTTTAACACCTTTGACTTCCAGAAAAAGAAAGTTACGAATAAAAAGGGTCTTGTTTTTATGTATTACACTATTAGAAATAACCACAATATTCCATGCTACATACTCACCAGAAACATGGAAATATATTTCATGTTTCATATACAGGAGAAAAATGTATTGGATATTATCTGATCCAACCCAATTCAGTGGTTGAATGCTTTTTGAATAGGGAGGATTTTTATGATCTGTCTGGATATGAATATGAATCCATATATGTTATCCTATTTAAAAACAAGAAATAAAAATCGCAATTATGTATATGGTTATAGAAGCTGATAGGATTTTCTAGGGTTTTGATGGACAAAAGATGATTTGTATTGGAAAGATTGAATTTTTAGGGTAAGAAGAGGGTTGTCGGAAGAAAGATGGGATTTTTACTAATAATAAACTAAAATAAAGAGAAAACAAGGATAAAGTTGAGATCTTTCGAGAAGATCTCACTCTCCCAAGTCGCCAATTCTAGAGGACGACCGCACTCCCGAAGATAGAGGGAATTCTCAACCTCTTATAATCTCTCAAAATAAGCATGAGAATCACTAAAATCCCCCAAAGCCCCCTTATAAATACTAAACTGAAAATCATAAAAATACCCCTAAAACTGAAAATTACCCAAACCCCCTAGAAATCCGAAAATTACAAAAACGTCCCAAATGAGCAAAAATTGCAGATCTATCATTACTCCGCCTCCAAAAATTCACATTGCCCTCAAGGTGGTGCACGAAGTCTATAGCGGCCTTACTCCAAATGGAGATGCTCATCTCCCCCTTACTCTTCTTCCTCCACTACATCCTCCTCGTCCTCGTCCACTATCAGTAACTGAAGCTACTCCACAACGGTGCACTGGGGTAAACTTCTCATCAACCAGAATCATAAACCCTTCATCATCTTCTCACGCATATTTACATCAATCATCTTCCGGAACTACTCTCCTGGCTGTGGCACTCCGCTCTTCTCTTGACTAACCTGATCTACCCCTGTTGATGCATGCTAGCCCATTATCGATGCCTGACTGCGAAAGGTAGTCCCACTTGAAACCCCCTAGATCTCCGCTCCTCTGCGAGACAATCCTCTACCAGCTGGGCCAAGTCCATAGTCTGCATCAATCCATGATGTCTCTGTATGTGAAGCTTAGTGTGTATGCTGGGCTCTAGCCCCTTCATAAAGCTACCTTCCAGTGTCCCATCTGGGACCCCTCGCACTCGTCCTAATAGCGCCACAAACTTCTTCATATACTCCTACACCATTCCCTCTTGCATAAGCGACAGTAATGTTCCTCTAGATTCTCCCCAGTGTCCCGAAATATACGCACTAATCAGCCTGATGCATTTCGCTAAGGTTTTGATGGTAAAAATACATTTAATCTAAGGAATAATAAACTAAAAATGAACTTTCTTTCACAATTTTTGCATCCCCAAAAACTAAGGCTGGCTGGCCTCTTATAACCATGACTGTAGTGTGCAAAGTAATTCTCTGCCAACTTGTTGTGTGCATAGCAATTTCCCTCCAAATCTCAGCCGCATCACAGCCCTTAAGTTCGTCCAATGAGAGGAAGGGATGCATCTGCTCCCTCCACTGAAACCCACGAAAGCGCATTCCCATCGAAACATATGCCAGATGCCTCCAACTTGTCCTCCTCTGACAGTCGCGTCACAGTGAAAAATATCTCAGCCTTGTAGATCTAGCTATATGGGTCATCTACTTCGAATAGCGGCATCTTGAGCTTCCTCACCTTTCACTCAACTCCAATGTTCCCCTAGCACATGCGTCCTCCAGCATGTCTATACTGATGGGTATGAAAAGTGCCACACTTGAAGTCCATGTGACGTCTGTAGCCCCTCGTATGAGCGTCGTTGTCGCCGTCATTTCCTACCCAATCCACATCGCCGCAGGGCATCTCCCCACTGCCTCATCATATGTTGTGTCGTCGTCGTAGTCATCAGGGAACTCATCGTAGACTGAAAGTGGACATTGTCGCCTCTCCGTCGCATATCGGGGGCCGTAGGGCTCCCCAAAGTCATCATCCCTCTCCACGAGGTTATTCCGAGGGCTGTCAGTGTCTCAGTGTGTTGCTATGGGTCCCCGAAACCCTCATCGCTCTAGCAAAATATCGACACTGACGTTGGCACCCTGTAGGAACGCTACAGGGGCTGGGCGCCCTTGCAAGTTGACTACAGTGGTTGGCCGGCCCCCCAGGGGGTCCTTGGGCTGGCAGCGTGGGTCCTCGTCCCTTCTGTTGTCTTCCACATCTTACTCGAAGTAGTAATCAGCGTCCTCAAGAAGTCCTTCAACGAAATCTTCCTCATTTTCTTTTTTCCTTCTCCAAAGCTTTCACAGTTGGCTTAGGTTATGGGTTTTCGGCCCCATCGATTATATTCACCGAGATGCTCGCAAGTTGTTACAGGATTTGCGCCAGGATGTCTCCATGTTTCTCTAAGGCTTTTACCATGCTTCAGTAGAGAGTCACCTTGTTTCGCTAAGGTTTGCTTCACACCATCAAGCTCGTCGTTGTATTTCTCCTCGAATGTGTCAAACTTGTCTTTCGATCTTATCGTCGTCATGGATCTTACCGCTTTGATACCACTTGATACGATTTTCTAGTGTTTTGATGGATAAAAAAGATGATTTTTAGGATTAGAAAGAAGGTTGTGGAAAGAAAGATGGGATTTTTAGTAATAATAAATTAAAATAAAGGGAAAACAAGGATAAAGTTGACATCTTTTAAGAGGATCTCGCTCTCCCAAGTCGCCAATTCTAGAGGACGACCGCACTCTTCCGAAGATAAAGAGAATTCTCAACCTCTCTTATGATTTCGCTCTCAAAATTAGTATGAGAATCCATAATCCCCCATAGCCCCCTATAAATAATAAACTGGAAACTGGAAACTACAAAAGACCCTTAAAACTGAAAATTACGGCAAAAAAACCCTAGAAATCTGAAAATTACAAAACCGCCCCTCATTGGCCAATATTGCAGATCTATCAAATATATACCTTGTAAATTCCATAATTTATATGATATGGTATTAAAGTTGATTTAAAAGATTGAATTGCTCACATGTGATACCATATGTACTCTCCCTCAGTATTGAGTACTTTGTGACACCGAAGGTGCTTCCCTTCACATGTTCAATATCCTCAAAGAAAAAGAAGTTTTTCCTGTGTTCTGCTCTCTCATCTTGAAAGTAAAAGTAATGTTGTAAGGGTTAATGAATTTTACATGAAATTTTGAAAGTGTCATTTGAGAGTTGAGTTGTTTGAGGTTACAAGTTTCTTACAAAAATATACATGTACAATTTCAACGTTTCTTGATTTTACCAACATATAATTTCAATTTGCGTTCTTATTTATTAAACAAATGCATATTCTAGTAAAGAGCGACCCATATTCATATCCAATTGGAATAAATATGGATACAGATTTTCATAACCGTTTGATATGTGTTCAGATTCATAAGTGCTAAATGAAATATTTCATGAATATGAACATACCTAAGTTTGATCCATATCCGATCTGTTTTCATACATTAGCTTTAGCCCTCCCTGGTTGGATGTAGATCGGATAGTAGCAATATGTTCGTACTTCATAAATGTCCATCAAATCATTAAGGAGTTGCACGCTATAGCTGACTTGACACATCTATAATGATGACTAAGGATGAAAATGGGCCGGGTCGGATCGGGCTGGGGCTACTGTTCATAGTGTCCTTTTAAATAGGGCTTTATATGTTAATGTAGTACTGTGTTTTATTTGGAAAAATGGTGGACTTCCGGATGGAATTATCCTATATATGGCTGTAATATGAATTACCAAGCCATAAAGACAGGTAACTTCCCACACATTGCTGTAATATGAATTACCACGCCATTAAGACAGGTAACTTCCCACACATTGGCATTTCATGCAACCAAAAAAAAGCACATGCCCCTCCCATCATCCCCCCCTGCCCCTGCGCGGCCATAGTAGAAGTAGAAGAAGGAAGCTAATATACTTTAATTAAAAAGCTTGCAATAGTAAATAAAAGATAGCTTGTCTGAAAACATGGGAACCGTAGCGCAGGGATGACCAGAATTTTAAATATAATCACTTCATCACACAGGGAACTTGCCGCATTTGGCAGTGTTCCCTTGCGAGGGAATGCCTGGTTTGTGGCTTAGTCAGCTCAATATAAAATGAATGCTTTTCCAATCTAGAAAAGAGGGTGAGGGCTATCCATTATAGTAATTCAATCAGTTAATCATAAAACTTGCAATGCTACCAAAAGGCGACAAGAAACTAATATGGACCACCTACGCGTGTATGACTACTTCATGGAATTGAGTTCAACTATAATTGGAAATATTTATTAAAAATGAAGAACAAGTCTGCAGAGCTTCATTGATGGAAATAATATAGATTTAATATTACAACCATCATGAAGGAAAGTCATTCGATGTATACCATGCATTCTCTTGACAAACCGCTCAAATTCTAAGAAGTTGTGTCTTTCCATAAGAACTGGACTAAGCCTCAGGTAAGTGAATGCAGACAAGTGTCTTCCGTCTGGATCATTCAGTGGTTTTGCATTTTCCAAAATTTTGTTATAGCATACTCTTCCGTAGCAGGGAAGAGCATTCTCACTAGCCATAGATAAGCCAACATCCCATGCAGCATTCAACACCTGAAGGCAAAATTAAGATTATCAAATATTGTTGAATCGTGTTCATTCCAATACATTAAAATTGGGTATATTACAATTCGTCTTTAACATTTGAATCCCAAGCAAGTAATTAGAAGGCAAAGAAAGAATACAGTTTCAGAACAGCTACTACCAGATAAGATGTAAAATGAAGCAAACAAGCATTCCTACTAAATCAATATTCAAGGAGCAGAAAGAAAAGGAAATAAAATTTCATAAATTCTTCACAGAGAACAATAAGATTCTGGTGATACCATGGAAAACGAATAAGGTTTTGACTGAAACTTTTCGGCCGTTTCATTTTGGTTTCGAAAGGGCACGATACTAAACTACTACTGAAACTCGGTTTCGGCCGGTTTCGATCAACTTCGACCGAAACTAAGTGGCTTCGACTGAAATCTAATTTTTTACAATAAAACATGGGTTTGAAGTTAAATACACAAATCCATTAAAATATGGGTTTGATTTTAAATACACAAATACATTTGAATCATATACACAAAAATATTTATTAAAATTCTAAAATTCTAAAAATTCTAAAATTTTAATGAAATTCTAAAAATTATATTATAAAAATTATAAAAATCATTAAAACTCCTAAAAAATTTATTATAAATGCAATATTATATAAATGTATACATAAAAATACGTATAACTCTGAAACAGAAACTCAAAACATAACCTACGAAACAAGCGAAACCATTCGAAACTTAAAATTTTTATAACTATCGAAACCGAAACCGAAACAAAGTTCTCAACCCTTGATAGAAACTATGTCAATGAATGGGATGTCTACGCAAACCATTCATAAAAGGAGGAATTTGCACAAGGTCTGTAAGTTGTGGGAGTTCCTCAACAAGAGAGCAAATCAAACGAAAATCATCATCATTGTACATAAATTGTGCTAATTGATAATTTTATCATTATACATTTATAGCTAACTCAAGCAAGGTATTTTGTCAGGTACATGGGTTATGTACATTTTTTGCATATCCTACATAAAGCGGCCAGGATGGGAGTAGTGGCAGTAGAGCGCGCATTGGTGTTGGTGGTGGACCGGTGGTTTTTTTTTTTGGTGTGTGTGTGTGTGTGTGGGGTGTGGGTGTGGGTGGGGGTGGGGATGAGAAGGATAGTACCAATCATCTTCTTTCCTCTTTATCTTATGAGTCTCCCTTTGTACTTTTTAATCTATCCTTCATTGCCTGATTGTTGTAAGAGGGCTCACATATTAGCCAGTCACAAGTAAAATCTACTATGGAATCCAGAATATTTACTATTTGAGTTGGTGAGCTTGAACTTGCCACTTTTTAACCAGGAACTAACTACTGTTATCAAGGCCTACTGCCTAGTTAGACAGGTCTCAGTACTACATATGTCAGTCTAATTAATATATCATTTACCGATGTTGAATGCTTATCTATGCTGCATTCATATGGATGTAAACTAGTTTGATATACAAAATGATTGAAATCATATGGCCCCACTCCTTTCAAAAAAATGATAACTCTCAAAATGAAAGAATATTTACCCTATTCTCAAAGAATTTTTTATCTTACATATTTAGGAAGAAAACAAACAGATAAAATTACAGAAAGTTGGTTTGTTTTCATGTGGGTCAGAGTTTTACCAAATAGAAGTTCTTGATCCTCCAAACAAAGAATATTCTAACTTCATTTAACCAGAGACATAATTATTATCCGATGACAAATTATATCAATAACATCAGCTACCACAGCAAATGGCAGAACACGTAGCTAAAAGGAATGATAGGATCAAATATAATTCTATTACATCAATTTCACCTATATCAAGCAAATACAGCAGGATAATTTGACCTCATCTTCCCTATCATGTTTGCTAAGAAACTGAGAATTAATATATTTGCTTGAAGAGAAGAAAAAGAAACTGATGCAAAAGAATATAACAAATTATGCATTAATTAATCATTTCAAACCAGAGGTTCATCTATCCTTTATCTTGTTCAATGGTTCTCTCTATTTTATATTTTTTCGCATGGTAAATTATATGCATTCTCCATTTAGAATATGTTGAATCCATAAAAGACCTAAAAAGAGCTTTAGTTTAAGGTTTCACCCATGATAAAAGACTGTGTATGGGTTTTTATTATGAGCACAAGACATTTTATATCAACAAGAACAACACCCCACCCCAATCCTCACCTACACCACCAAAAAATAGTAGTAGTAGTAGTAGTAGTAATTATAATAATAACAGAGAGAAGAGGTAGAGAAAATAAAAAAGAGATAATTTCTGGTGATGTCCATTAATATTATAGGTACAATGAGATGACTAGATTCATATAAAATCGATTGCAACGACAACAAGATATCCTGCTAAACTCTCAAGAATAGAGATTTACTTTCAGATTATGACTGCGTTCACTTTTTTTTCGTTGTGACACATTGTCATCTTACCGCAATGCTCGCCAACAATCATACCGACTTACAATAATGTTAAACAGACATTTGTGTATAATTACCTGCCAAAGCAAGCCTTCTGGATCTGCTAGTGCCTCTGGGAATTCCTGCTGCTGATTCAAAGTGTGTAACTCAACACATGTAAAATTTAATGTCGCATCATGCTTCTTTAACACTGACACAATTGAAGCATACCCATCTCGGTTGCAGGGATTATAAAATCCAGCAGCTAGTTCAGCAGCATGGCTAGCTGTTTTGTACCACCAATGGACACCCGATATCTGTTTGAACAAGAAAAGTTTTCCATGTAAGATCATAAATATGTACAAATGTAAATAACTTAGGTAGTGTGTTCATGTAAAACTCTAAGTTCAAATATAAAGTCACTATTATCAGAAAGGACTGGATTCAGCTGGAGCGGATGCAAGTTCACAATCATGCACACAAAAATAAGAATAAATAAATAAATAAATAAAGTAGAAAGATGAGCAGAAGCAATAAACTGATGTATGGTCAAGGATGGCTATGTCCAGCAACCATTTTGCAGTCTGCAATGTAAGACGATGATGAAAATACTAGCATATCATTAAACTCCCTGCTGCTTTCGTTGTTGTATACATATATCAATAACACCCAAAGTAACTATATAGAAGAATATTGTCTCTATCCACAAATTAATGAACTGAATGATTCTCTATAATTGAATATGGCTTCTGCTCACAAAATAAGAAAAGACATGACTTCTCAGGATATCACAAAACTCCAGGCTGCTTTTGTTGTTGTAGACAAATATCTATAACACCATAAGTAACTATATAGAAGAATATGGTCTCTATTCACAAATTAATGAACTCTATGATTCTCTATAATAGAGTATGGATTCTGCTCTCAAAAAAAGAAAAGTATATTACTTCTCAATATTTGCTGATTCCTAATAACGGAAGCCTGTATAATATTCAAAAAGAAAAGTGCACAACTTCTCAATATTTGCTGATTGCTAATAACAGAAGGCCGTAGAATACCCAAAAAAGAAAACTATATATGACTTCTCAAAATTTTCCAATTGCTAATGAAGGAAGCCCGTGTAGAACACTACAGTCATCATCACCATAACCATCACACGAGCCTTCTCTAATCAAAATGGACCAGCTCATGGAAGACAACTCAATGTCCAAAAAGTGCCAAATAGAATTGGCCATCTTTTTCTTTATAAGTATATGTCAAGCCAATATCAGTGTCCGAGTAGAAGTCATGTCCCTGACATATGCAAGCCATATGGAAAAGATCCATATGAAATCATGTCCCATATCCTCTAAATTTCATGCAACAAGTGCGTGCAAAAATAGGATATGAAATGCACACTAACCTTTGCAGCGATACACATGCCTTCAAAGGCCAATTTGGCCAGAGATAATACATGATCAGCGTGGTAAACTAACACCTGAGAGTACCAACCGAGGAAGAATCTACCATAATAGCTATCGTATTCGCCTCCATCACAGAAGAATCCAGTCTCATGTGGCTGGGAATTGTACAAGCCTGCATTATCTGGCCCCCTTGCCCAGAAAGAATGCCCCCTAACTTCTGCTGCCTTCCTCAGACTTTTCATTAGAAATTGATCATAACACTACAAAAACAACACATTTTCATTGGTATAAAATTGCAACAGAAAAAAAGGAACTAATGATTAAGAAGGTGGTAAATGCAGATAAAACACGAAGCCAAACTAGAACAAGTATACTAGTTGTCAATGAATGATTCATCTCTCTACAAGGAATAAGAAACTATCCTAAACTATCCACCTATGACGTTGGGAATCCCCCCCTCAAAAAAAATAAATAAAAACCCACCCACAAACTTTGACCATTTACCAAACCCCCTTGCCTCTTTTTATCAAACCTACCCAAAACTTTACCAACGTAAATCAAAACTATCCTCAACTTTACAATTGTTTATAGAAAATATCTTTAATTTGGAGTTGACCATACCTTATACTTTGAATTAAGTAGGAGTTATGGGGACTTTACAAAGTTAAGGGGATTTTGATGGATTTATAAAGTTAATGGTAGTATTATTAATCTGTGGAAAGTTTAGGACAGTTTCTGTAAATTAAGCCTATATTTTTTAGTCCAACGGTATGACTAAATTTTAAAACAGGCACGACTATCAGAAAACACAGAAAAAGAATGCTTACTATTAAATCCTTGGGCCCGCACTCGAGGAGGGGAGCATATTATCATTGAAAAGCCTACTGATAGAGCATCTGGGCCCACTAGGCCCACGAGGGATGCTAAATGTTCACCCAATCAAAGTCCGTGTCATTGCCAGTTGAGCTTCCGTTGCTTAAGGAAGCGGCCGATAATGGGCTCATAAATGGCGGGAGGCGTGGATAACGGTTACTCTTATTGATGAGGGAAGATCGTGTCATCATAATTGGTGACCGTTATTCCCCCAACGTCACTGAAGAGACATTCTAGTCTATAAATACAGAAAAGATAAAGAGAAGAGAGATCAGGTACCAGAGGTGCGAAATCCTAGGGACTCTGATAGCTTATCTCTTTCCACTGACTCTGATAGCTTATCTCTTTCCACTCACATATTTCTTTCTCCAAACGCTTGAGTTGACTGACTCGGGACAAATCCCCTTGGATCGATATCGACTGCCCCAAGCCTTCATCTTAAGTTCATTCTAACTTAAGCATCGGATGGGATTTGTTTCAGAATCCAGATCCGGCCCCCCTGACGTTCATTTGTGATGCAGGGAGATCGAGGCTCAACCCAGTTAACCGGTACGATCGTCCCAATCGGTCATTGTTCGAGGTTCAAGCCATTTAGAAGGTTGAGCGTTCGTTGATCGAGGTTCGACCCATTAAGAAGGTTGACCGGTCGTTATACTAGACCGCAAGATCGATCGAGCTTCCTCCAGTGTTCTTAGCTCAAAATTCATCGACAACGGTTCTTTCAACAGAGAGCAGTGTTCTAAATATCGGTCCAATATCCGATATATCGGTCGCAATATCGGATTTATCACTAGGCCGATACGATATTGGCTTATATATTACAGTTTCCGATATTTGGGGAAATATCTCCGCAATATCGGGTTGCTGCCGATATTGAGGCCGATATATCCTTTTGAAATATCGGCCGCAATTCATAGTTTTTTAAAAATAAAGTTAGCTGATCGGTCCACTTAAAAGCGGATCTGGCCTGAGTCACCCGACCCAATCATTTACTTAAAACGACGAGAGGCATCGGGATTTTTGAGAGATAATCGCTGCTTTGCCCTAATTCTAATCACGTCGTTACGCCCCTCTCGAAGCTCCGCTCCTTACGTCGCTCTGCTCAACTCTGTCCGGCGACAATTTTCGGCGGCAATTGATTGACCTTCGGCGTCCAGCATTTAATCTTTGCAAGGGCGTGTTTTCCGATCAAGGTGAGTAGTTGAGACCTTTTTTTAGTTTTTGATTTCTTTCTTTACACTTTTGGGTTTTTCCTGTCGATTGAGCTTTGACATCCGGTGTTCGATCTTCGTAAGGGATTTTTCGATCAAGGTTAGTGCTTTCTACTTGGTGTTCTTTCCATTTTTCATTTTCTTTCTTTTTTTCATTTTCGAATTTTTTCATTTTTCGTTTTTTTCAGTCCAGCGTTTGTTCTTCTCAAGAGAGGGTTTTTCGATTAAGGTGAGTATTCTCAAGAGAGAGTTTTATTATCATATTTTATAGGTATTTAACTCGCTTAGTTCGTGACCAATTAAAAAAATATTCCACCAAAGTGGATGGCCGGGATTCATGTTTAATGAGGTAAGTATACACAAAACATACTTTTATTTGAATTTCTATAGTTTATATTTTCTTAGACACATCTATGCTTTTATTTGACATCATTTTTAGCCTCTGATATGACACTCCGATATTTAGTCAACATCCCCGATATTAATGTTTAACGAGAGAAGTATAACCAAAACATACTTTTATTTGAGTTAGTATAGTTTATATCTTCTTAGATACATGTAAGATTGCATATGTCATCATTTTAAGCCTCCGATATGACACTCCGATATTTAGTCAATATCTCCGAGATATCCCCGATATCCGCAATCCGATATCAAATTTACTAAGCCGATACGCAACCGATATTCGATATTTAGAACACTGACAGAGAGTCACACTTCAACGGCTGACCACCTCAGCCAAGGAGTCTATGTCAGCCCAAATTATTGTTGATACCAATTTCGTCATTAACACTTACCTATCATCACAGCTACAAGTACACTGTGAAAACGATTTTGACCGTTGCCTGAGTTTTAACCCACACTGAAACGATTGGCACTCATGTAGCACGGACACTTCTAAACTGAAACCATACCATCAATCAATATGAAACTCGTGTCAGACACCATTTTTAAGACACCAACACTTATACACTTATGAATTGTGTTCTGTATTATATAATATTATTATTATTTCATTTTTAACTTCAGGAAAGTTTGTTGGACACTTCTTATGTTTTCTACATTTTTCATGCACTTTACCATTACACGTTGGAGATATTTATTTACATTTATTAATATATTAAGGGATATAGTGAGAAAGTGCCGTCTAAATATTGACTTGTATAGAAATGTGAAACGGTAAGTTTTGATATGAGAAGGGAGATACATTAAGCTGCCCTATAGAAAGTAAAATAGCCATGGCCAATTACTTTTGCAGAATCATATAGATGTTTGATAATTTTAGCACATATGTAATCATGGTGTGTTATTATGGTAATAGAAATGAGTACAGACATGTCTATAAACATACCTATATGCACTGTTTCATTGTTTTGCACACGCGGCCCCGCGCGCACACACACACAAACACAAATTCGTGTGTCATTTTATTGGGTTTCCCATGTCATCCTCCTTAAGGAATTGTTGTGAGGCATGTCACGTCCTCATCGTATTTCTCCTGTGTCCGTGTCCATGCTTCTCAGTTGGCATACACATATCCACAAATAGGTGACTGTCATTATAACTAGATAATTCATAGTTCAGACAACAAGCAGTGTGTACACATAGGAACATATCAAGTTTATTCCCATTATGTGACACTTAAGACAAAATTATAAGATAAGTTAAAATAATAAGCAATGCACATTAGACCAGCAAATGTATCCTTAACGCTGACAGCATATGACACATGAGACTAACTTTATAAAACTTGTATCCTATCACGTCATGCAACCACAAAACAATGAATGTGGGGTTCTTTGGGTTGGTTGCTTGGTTGGGAAGAAAGAGGGAGGAGGGAAGGAATAAAAATATTAGTGAAACCAAAGCAGCTATGATGTAGCCTTGCCTGGAACTCCCCAATTCCAGGATACCTCCAGCCATGTTTTACAGGATAAGAGGGGTAACGTAGCTCCCCGCATGGCCCTAATCCAACTTCGATCTGAGAAATAATTCCATCTTCAAAGAACTCATCAAATTCGATTCGGAAGCTTCTCATATAATCGAAGTAAACCTGCACGGGATGGAGCATAAGCAAAGTTAGAGCATTTACAACAGAGTTAAAAATATTCAAATATAGCTTCCCCTTGTTACATTTCAAAGTAGACTATGGACAAATATGAAGTTGAGGCATTCCTAGGTGGTACTCAAAAGGCACCTCAAGTTTAAATCTTAAAATTTTAGAAATTAGTGGGCAAATATCTCTTAAAATGAATTGTAAGTATTCTATTTGAAAACACACAAAAAAATTCATATCCAGCTGGAAAAGGAAAATTTAGAAAAAAGACTTAAAGAAAATTTAGAAAAAAACCTTCTAGAAAATTTTGCTTTCTTTTTGTTGAGAATATTTGGGTAATTAAAATTGGGATTATGGTTCTATTTTATAAAAGCTCTAATACCATGTTGAACTAAAACATGAGAAAATATGTCGAGATATAGGTCCCATCTAACCTCTATATTGATACACACACACTAATAGGTTTGATATGTATATGACCAATGCACAGTTTACATATCCAACCAAAAATACTATCAACATAAGCGGTGGTGGATCATTTGAGCAATGAGAATATCTAGATCAGTAGGCTGGAGTTGACGAGTATTTACTGTTGAGTACCATCCAGATAAATCAGTTGACGGGTATAAAGCTTGATGGGTAGCAAAAAGTCATACCCAAACATATGATAAATTATTTGAAGACGTTCTCTCATGTAACTTAGTTTAACTCATGTTCTGTTTTCCATTTTCATCAACCAATAATGTTGTAGGTTTCAACATGATGGGAAAAATATCTTTGTATAGGTCTCTCAAAGGATGTGTATATGAAACAACCTTAGGGATATGCTGCTCAGGAAGAAAATGTTGTGTACATTCAAAAATATGATGTATGGCCTAAAACAGTACCATCGTGCATGGTTTGGCTAGTTCAATAAGGTGGTTACGTATATTGGGTTTCAAAAATATTACTCTGATCATTCTGAATTCTTTTTCTAGATCGGTGATTCTAATCATGTATGTGAATGATATTCTTCAGTAGTGATATTAAAAGCATAGAGTGTAACGGCCCATATCTTATTCCCCCTCCCTTTCTTTTCTTTCTTTTCCTTCGGCCCGCTCAGAGCCCAAGAGCCCAAGCCCGCGAGGGCTTCATTATTTCCTCTCCCCTCTCTCAATTTCGTCACCGAGCCCCCCTCGTGGGCTTTTCGATTGTGTTCGTCGATCTCTCGCTCTCTCACTCATTCTCACAAGCCCGAGCCTCCCTTAGGGCTTCTTCAACGCAGTCTCTCCCTCTTTCTCACGCTCGCAGCAGCGACACAAGTCGCTAGGGCTTCGACGCGACACGCCCCCTCGGCCTCTCTCGTACGACACAGAACCCCTCTCCTGCGACTTGCCGTGTTCTCTCGTCCTTCTCTGCGACAACCTGAAGCCCTACCAGCCTCTCCTTGGCTGCCATCCCCTCGCTGTGTTGACATCGCTCCTTCTTTAGGGTTCTCCGACCCTATAAGTCCATATTTCCTCTCTTCTTCAATTCTCTACGAAAACTGTAAGTCTCTTTTCAATTTTCGAAGCTTTTCAATTGATTTCTTCGGCTTCCCTGAATTGATCCTTGCGGGATCTTGGTTCTTAATTCTCTTTGGTTCTTCGGCAGTACTTTCGGTAGACTCTATCACATACTCCTCGGTTTTGATTTTGATTTCTTGCATGCTTAAAACTGAGTCGAAATTATTGGTAATTGTGGGGAAAATTGGATTTTTGAGAGTTGGGAAAGGATGATTTGGGAGAATAGCTAGGGTTTGATTCCATACGATTATCACGTGGGGTTGGTTCCCTCGTCTGCTTGTTGTGAGTTCCCGGGGTCCTTGCATGGGGCTATGTTGGGTTCGGTTTGTCTCGTGCTTGCTGATTTGGGGTTCTGATTTGGGGTTCGGTGGCTCCCATTACTTGTGGTATGGGGTTTCCTTGCTTGAGTTAGGTTCGGAGGCTTCTCTTGCTTGTGGTTTTGGGGTTCCTTGCTGATTGTTGGTTGCGGCTAGCTTTTCCTTGTTGCTTGTTTGGGTTCGGCTGAATCATTTGTTCGTTGTTTTGGGTTTCGTTGTGGTTTACTTGGGATATGAGCCCCGTTCTCCGATGTCGTTGTCGTTGGCCCCTGGTTCCTTGCTAGCAACCCCGTGGACTTTGTCGTAGGCTCGGGTTCCCCCCACCACATGATAAAGATCCCAAATCTGATCCCTCCGGCCTAGAACCTCTAGAGCCATTATGAGTTTAACGTTCAGGATTTTCTTTATCAAAACAATTATTGTATTTACATCGTTTCTTGGTTCATTGCAGAGAAAGTTTGTGTTGTTTCTTTAATATTGGTTCACCCTGGAATATCATGATATGGGAAATATCTCTGCTTCAGTTTATCTCAATGCCAGCTTTATTGTTATACAATTTAATTATCTCCTTGAGCATGCTAGTGCAGGAAGTTTAATATTGTGTTAAATTGCATGGTCCAAGGAATGTTACTTGTGATATCACTGTTGAGAAATGACTGGTAGGATTGAGATTGGCTCTGACATGTCTGGTTGCTACATTCAATTTTATCTATGGACCCCCTTGACTACGTAGTTTACAGGATATCAAACTTTGACCACATCACGACACTAAAATTGTTAACTAATTAATTTAGCATGACTCGTCGAGTTTTGGAGGTTCACTTTAGTGAGTACCATCAGTAGTTTAAGGACATTTAATAATCATACCATGCTACATTTCTATACCGTACTATTATAACTGTTGCTCATATCTTCTTTTCGTGCACCGTTATTATTATTCTGTCATTTTGTTTAAATATTGTCTACTCTATTGAGCTGTGGTGCGACTTCTGCTGCCCCACTAGGTGATGCACATGACATTCCGGAGGCGCCTGAGCACGAGGAGTCCGAGCTTCAGGTGCAGTACTCTAGAGCCTCGGGGGCTGCAGGTGAGTGTTGTATTTACGTTCCAGTTGTAGCATAGATTGTATTGTTTTTTCATGTTCAGAACTGTGTTAACGTGTTATATGTGTGTATCTTTATCTCTTTATGCACTGCTCTACATTGACTTCACTAGCACCTGCAGGACCTGCATATAATTGTTTTAAATTGTGACGGCAACCGAGGAACGAGACGTTACATAGAAAAACAAAGGGGCATTTTAGAAAATATTGTGTTACCGAGAATATATGACCACTGAGGTACTGAGGTACTATCTAGGAGCTAAGAATGCTCATATTAAACAAGTAGCATCTTTTCCAAACTAAAGTATGATATTGATCTATTGTAAGATATATGGTTGCTAACGAGTAGTCATATGGACATAACAGATGCAGCGTTGTAGGATAAGTCAAGGTTAGAGTTAGCATATGATACTCGCTATAGATGGTTGGTTAATCAACTCATGTATCTTACAATGACTATTATGCATGTTGTATGGCAAATGTGTCAATTCATGCACAGGCCAAATAAAAGTTCATTATTATGCATAATTACGGATTTTAACTTACATTAAAAAGTCACTAGAAAAAGTTGGTGGTAAAATAAACATTTGAATATTAAAGTTTCAGATTCTAATTATTCAGTTCTAATTATGCAGTTGACAAAAGAGACTAAAAATGCACTACTGTACTTATGTTGGGAGAAATTTAATCACATGGAGAGAGAAGCAATTAGTTGTCACATTCTAGTGTCATGTCATGTCACATAATGCATGTGAAATAATGTGGTTAAAGAATCTCTTGCATGAGCTAGAATTTTTAGATCATAAGCATACGTTTATGTTTTGTGACAAGCAAAAGCTACAATCTACATTGCTATTAACCTTATGTTTCATGAAAGAACCAAACATATAAAGATAGATTATCACTTCATCCGAGAGAATGTGGACAACAAGATTAGAGGTCTCGGTCTCAGTTTCGATCTTTCCAGGAATTTTAGTTTTAGGGTAGTTTCGATTGTTTCGGAGTTTTGTTTCATTTTGTTCGTATCGACAGATTCAGTAATTTCGTTTCGGGTATCAATTTCGGTTTCGGAGATTTTTAAATATGATGTATTATATGCTAAAAATTTTATATAACTATATATCTAGTGTAAATTATCGGTGTATTTATATGTATAAAATATTATATAACAAAAAATATATATATAGTTATATAATAATTTATACATATAAATACACTGATAATTTATACTAGATATATAGTTGTATAAAAATTTTAGCTGGACTGTCACTAGGACCCCAGCCAACCTTTATTATTTTATTAATATAAAATAATAACAGTATATAAAATGAAGATGATAAATCTAACCTCATAATATAAAAAATTGAAGAAAATAAAGCAAAAGATAGAAAAAATCTCATTCTAAGTCATTATCATTCGGTTGTGGTGCAGCGTAGTATGGTGGATAGCAATATTGCATTTGTTTCAATCATAAAAATGATATCATGTTATCATATAAGGAGAATTGGTTCGGCTTGATGAAAGGCATGTCATGACTGTCTTGACTGCTAGACTGTTTATTAACATTTGAATCATACATGTAATGACTAGCATAATCTATATATATCAGAGTATATATACAGTGTGTAATAATCGTCATGACTGTCTGTATATCTATTGGAATACGATGCATGAATAATAAGATTATCATAGCCTCAATAATAATCAAAATGTAAACATCCAGGATAATCAAATTATCTAACATAGATATTGTTTCTCCTCCTTTCTTCACTTTGATGTTGTTTATCATGATCTCTATACATATACAAATGAGTTGTATCATAAGCATGATTCACACTTCTCTGAGTAAGACGATTATTATCTGAAACACCACAACATCCATATGTAGGACCATGTTCATCGAGAGACGAATCATCATGCTTTCTTGCCGAGTTACTGCCTTCTTTTGCGTATAAGTAAAAGTCACTTGGCTTTGACTTGATCACGATTGATTGCTTTGTGTCTATTCTGCTTCCGTAAGCGCTTCATCCAATCAAGGATTTTCTTTGTCATCGAGCAGCATGTCTTCTGTCTCTCTAAACCATTTCTCCAACGGATCGTCCCCGTGAAAAATTTAATCCAAGTCAATTAGGTGATTTTTAGTTTTCTCCTCTTGTGGTGTCTTTCTCCTAGCCTCATATTATAATACACATAAACCCATTTTGAATTTTTGCCATTGTTAACATGTTCCTGATCTTTGAATGACCAAGTGAGAACATGATCCAATTTCATTCATAGTTTGAAGAAAAGACAGTTTGGCTTACAACATGCATAGCTAAGCAAGTAAGATTTAGAGCTTGTTCTCTCTCAATGATTGACCATCATTCAGCTACAGAGGTTCTTTTGGTCAGAAAATGTAGATCAGTTTATGAGAAATATACAACTAACTTAGATTCATATAAATATCTAGAGTGACCTGCTTTATTGCCATGCGTACCTTTGGGAGCTGAATGCATCAATATTCATCTTGTATAACTCCATTACAATTATCATGCATAATTTTAGAATGTGAACGATTGGGTTGAATCTTATATCAAAATAAAAATATCTGAAAACTATAACCATCTTTGTTTATTTCAAGTTGCATCAAGATGTCTGAATCCAACCTCTCAACCACATGTCTAAATCCAACCATCACATCATTGTCATTTGTTGTCTTGATGGAGTATTGGAAATAAGGATTCAAAAAATAACCTGCAATTTAATTACATCATGTAAATCAATGATATGTATCACATTAAATTTAACTAATAAAAATAAAAACACAATATTTACATATTACATGTAGTTGTATATCCCATCTGTTGTCAATTATGTCCCACCATTTTTGTATCCTATACGAATATTATTTTTTATTTCTTCTTTTATTCGGTTTATGGCCTCATAAAGATAACTCATCTCAACCTTATCATTACTACTGACCATTCTTAGAATTTTCACCAACTGCTCAAATATGGTGATAACGTTAAGGATGTCTTGTCAGAAATCATCATCGTGAATCAGATTGTAAACATTAGTTGCAATAATCCTATCTTTTGGGTTGAACTTAGGAAAGTTTTTGGACCATTCTCTTGATGTGATCATTCTCCTTAAATCATCCTGAAACACATAGATAAAGTCTAATGCAATAAAATAAGTTACAAATCTTGTGATTGCATGCCTAGTTAACTCTGTTCCACATGTCTCTCTCATCAAGCAGAGCACCCAATCTTTATTGTATATAAAGCATGTTACCATTTAACTTTACACAATAATATATTTAATATCATCTTCTTTTGATATATCAGAAAATACCAAATCAATACAATGCACCGCACATGGAGACCAATATAGATATTGCCTTTTTGCGTCAGCAACTGTCCAGTTATTTTGTAGTTTGCTACATTGTCAGTAACTACTTGGACGACTTTATACTCTTCAATTATATTTATATATTTATCCATCAAGTCAAATATGTATGGACCATTCTGAAAGCTGTCGGTTGCATCTATTGAGTTAAGGAACATTCTCTCATAGATCGAATACACAAGAAAATTAATAATCTTCTTTCTATTTTGTGTTGTCCAACCATCACAGATTACATGCAACCATACTCATCTCTATAGCTATAAAAAGTTTCAATATATGCTTTGGTTTCCTCAACCATCAGGTCTAAATATGTATGGAAAAGCTCCAAAGCTGTGGTTGGAGGAATGCCACAACATATTTTCGTGAAAGCATCTGCCATGGGCTGGTAGTATGGACTATTAGCCACATTGTACGGAATGTGGCTGGAGTACAAAAATTTGACTACACATCTACCGAGAAAGCTCTTGGCATTTTTCAAACTATCAATTATTGCAGCTTTAAAGTTGTCTGGGTTTTTCTTTACTTCGTTAAAATAAAAGGGTTTGACACTTCCAAAACTGGATTTGAGAATAATAAATGATCTGTCGATAGGTTCAACATGAACGAAATCATATTTTTGAAGATTGAATGATCTGATGTATGTTCAACACGAATCATACCGGATTTGTCTAGACCAGATGATCATGGTACCGTCCTTGTACTAGCAATTCTTATTTCTTTTCGGTAATTTCTTGTCTATCTACTTTCAATGCTCTTTTAAGCTATCTATTCTCCTCGGTTTCATCTTCATCTTCATATGAGTTTGCGTCTCTAGGCATAACCACTAACTCTTCCTCAATCATCTTCTTTTCAAATTTTGACATTTACTTTTCTTTCCTCTTGGCAAATATGAGTTCTTCATTTCTGTTCATACTTTTTCGACGCTTCAGTACATGTCATCACATCCTTAGTAATTCCCGCCAAATGTTTCTTAAGGCGCGTCATGCTGATGAGAAAGCTAGGGTTTGAGAAGACAGAGAATAATTTTATAGATCTTCAAGAGAGATTACAAACTAAAGACCAGATCTAGGGTTTCTACTCTCTAAACTAGGTAATAATACTCAAGTTTTGCATAAAAACAATGAAAAGGCTCTCCCTAATATAAGAGGGCAGCCAAAGCAAAATAGCACAAAACCCCCTCCCAACCCCGAACATTGCAAAAATACCCAAAATGCCCCAAAAATTGTCTTCGGCCTACTTCTTCATTCCGCGCTCCTTATGACGTCTTCGTTGATAAGTGATGATCTTATCATTACTCCCCCAAAAGAACCACATTGTCCTCAAGGTGGAAATCCGAAAAACGCTGCGCAATCACATCATAGGGTTCCCAAGATCTCTCATGATCCGGAAGGCTCTTCCAACTAATCAACACATCCCGTGCTCTGGTGCTCCCCTGACGAATTCCCTTCAGCTCCGCCGGCTCAAGCAGCACCTCCATGTCATCCGTGAGTGTCGGTAGTAGAGAAGAAGACACGGTGTGATCCCCAATGGCCCGGCGCAGCTGTGACACATGGAAAACTGGGTGAATAGCTGACTCTGGTGGCAATCGCAACCGATAAGCCACCTGGCCGACCCTGGCCTCGATCTCGTACGGCCCAAAGTAGCAGGGGGCAGCTTCTCGTTCCGCCTCCGAACCAGGGAACACTGTCGATAAGGGCGTAGCTTCAAATACACCATGTCTCCATGCGCGAACTGCACGTCCCACCTGTACTCATCTGCTCGGCTCTTCATCAGCTGATGTGCCCTCGTCAGGTGGCGTCTCAACTCCTCCAAAGTGTGGTCCCTCTCCTCAAGATATTGATCCACCTGGAAGACTGGGGTAGAGCGGGCCCATAGTGAATGATATGCGGGGATCCCGCCCATACAGGATCATGAAAGGAGTGGTCTGGGCCGAGGTGTGAAAGGATGTGTTGTACCAATCATAGTTTTAGGTTTCGGCCGAAACCGACCGGTTTCGGCCGTTTCGGATCGGTTTCGGAGCGGACCGGTCCGAAACCACACGTTACTTCTCGGTTTCGGCCGTATCGGCCGGGTTTCGGCCGTATCGGCCGGGGTTTCGGCCGTATCGGCCTGGGTTTCGGTCGTATCGACCGGGGTTTCGGCCGTATTGGCCGATACCGGCCGAAACTTGTCCGATACCGACTGAAACTTAAAAAAATGAAAACAAGGAGGAGGAGGAGGAAACATCACCAAAATCCAGAAAAAGAAGAAGAAACGAAAAGATGGACGTACCTCATGGTCGCCCGCCTCCCGTCGCATCCCCGAAGAAGCCCGCCTCCTGCAATTTGAGGTCTTACATGGTAGCATATTCTAGCATTTAATTTAAATTTTGTTTGCACGGTGCAAGTGCAATTGTCCAACACATGCTAGCATTTATTAAGAAGTTTGACCTTTTGAGTGAGCTGGCCACTAAAGGCTTTCCATTTAATTACAAGCTTGACATTCAGCCACTAAAGGTTTTCCATTTATTTACAAAGTTATCATTTTCAGCCACCAAACCCTTCCATTTATTCAAAAGCTTGCCATTCTCATTTATTTTCAATCCTGTTGATCAAAAAAATGTAATATATTTAGCATAATACTTTTAACAAAATGTGTAACTAGTAAAAAGGTATTTGTGCTAATATTTGATAATATTTGATAGTATTTAATAGAGTTTTAAGTATCTGAAACTACCGATACCGATGAAACGAAACTACCGTCCGAAACCACCGAAACGGACGATACCGATACCGAAACCTAAATTTTGGGAAGAGCGATACCGAGACCGAAACCGAGACCTAAAACATTGGTACCAATACTCTGCACATGCAAGCCACCTCACCCACTGCTTTGGCGCCTCAAAGACGAAGCACCGTAAATATGTCTCAAGAGTCCGGTTGACCACCTCTGTCTAGCCATCCGTTTGAGGATGGTAAGCAATACTCCTCTTCAACACCGTCCCAACCGTCCGAACAACTCCTTCCAAAAAGTGCTAAGAAAGATCTTATCCTGATCCGTCACAATAGAGCTAGGGATCCCATGAAAACGCACAATCTCCCTGATGAAAGTGGTGGCCACCATCACCGCCGTGTAAGGATGTCGTAGGGCCACAAAGTGTGCATACTTGCTCACCCTATCCACCACCACCATGATGACCGTGTACCTCTCAGATTTTGGCAAGCCGTCAATAAAATTCATGGTCACCTCCCACATCTGGTCTGGCAACGAGAGAGGCTGCAGCAAACCCCCGGGAGCTGTAGACAAATACTTGTGCCTCTGGCATATGTCGCACTTCTCCACCATATTCGCCACATCCTTTCTCATCCCTTCCCAAAAAGCTCTCTAGCCAACTGCTGATGGGTCTTCAGGACCCCCGAGTAGGGGTGGCAAAATAGACCTGAACCGACCCGACCCAAACCCGGCCTCTTGGGTCGGGTATGGGTAGGGGCCAATCCGGGCCGGGTCGAATTCGGGTCAACCCGACCGACCCGGATAAAATCCGGGTTGGGTACGGGTTGGACCACTCGACCCGGTTGACCCGAATTCGACCCGTATTTTCACTCTTTTCACCCCGAACCCGACCCTTGGTAGTGTTTTTTGCAAAATAATCACTCTTTTCACCCCAAACCCGACCCGAACCCGACTCGTAAGACAAACCGGGTCGGGTACGGGTTATCCGGGTTGCACCCGGGTCGGGTACGGGTTTCCGAACCTTGACCGGATTTTATCCGGGTAGGGTTCGGGTTTACCCCTATTCGGGTCGGGTCAAATCTGACCCGACTCGAACCCGACCCGACCTGATTGCCACCCTTACCCCCCGAGTGGCCCCCCACCGCACTCCCATGAAACTCCTGCATCAACATCGGAATATGAGCTGATCCCTTTGGTACCACCAAATGTCCCTTGTACAGGAGACGCCCTCCCTCAATTGAATAACCTGGGTGTGCTGCGGGATCATGTAGCAGTGCCGCCCGAATCTTGGCTAGCCCGTCATCCTTCCCAATCTCCTGCAGCAGGGGCTCCCAATCAAGTAAAATAGGCGCTGACAAGGCCGACAAATGCGAATCCACCTCTCTCCGTGACAGTGCATCGGTCGCCTTGTTCTCAATTCCGGGCCTATATTGTATCTCAATGTTGTAGCCTAGCATCTTGGTCAACCACTTCTAATGCCCCTCGGTGATCATCCTCTACTCCAAGAGATACTTGAGACTCCTCTAGTCCGTTCTCACTATGAATCGTCGACCAAGGAGATATGGCCGCCATTTCTGCATTGATAATACAATAGCCATTAGCTCGCGCTCATACACGGACTTGAGCCGAGCCCTTGCCGACAACACATGGCTGAAGTACGCCACCGGCCTGCCCTCCTGCATCAAGACCGCGCCCAAGCCATAGCCCGACGCATCTGTCTCCACCACAAATGGCCGTGAGAAGTCCGATAAGACGAGGACCGGTACGCTGGTCATGGCCCCTTTTAGGGCCACAAAAGCTCGGATAGCCTCCTCATTTCAATGAAAACTGTCCTTCTTCAGCTGCTCCATCAATGGCCACGCAATGGTGATGTATCCCCTGACGAACTTCCGATAATAGCCCGTCAGTCCCAAAAATCCCCGCAAGGCTCGCAGGGTGGTGGGTAGTGGCCATTCCACCATGGCTAAAATCTTCGAGCTATCCGCCGACACGCCCTCTGCGAAGACAATATGGCCCAAATATTCCACATTCCGCTGGCTCAACATGCACTTCTTCCAGTTGACGAACAACTGATGCTCCCGCAGCTCTCTCAGCACAGTCTCCAAATGCTCCACATGAGACTCCATCGTCCGGCTATACAACAAGATGTCATCGAAAAACACCAACACAAATTTCCTCAAGTAAGGCCGAAACACCTTATTCATCAATGCCTGGAATGTGGCCGTGGCATTGGTCAAACCGAAAGGCATGACCGGGAACTCATGGTGCCCCTCGTGCGTCCGGAAAGCAGTCTTCTCCACATCCTCAGCCCTCATCCGAAACTGATGATATCCCGACTTCAAATCAATCTTCGAGAAGACTACCGCACCATGCAACTCGTCAAGCAGCTCATCGATCATGAAAATGGGAAATTTATCTGGCACTGTCTCCTTGTTCAATGCCCTATAATCGACGCAAAATCTCCAGCTGTCGTACTTCTTCTTTACTAACACCGGGCTCGAGGAATGGCTCACACTCGGCTGAATCACCCCCGCCCGAATCATCTCATCCACCATTCTCTCAATCTCCCCCTTTTGCACATGTAGGCAGCGGTACGGACGCACACTGATAGGGGAGACCTCCTCCTGTAGCACAATGGCATGCTCGTGATCACGTGGGGCAGGAAGCCCGTGGGGCGTCTGGAAGACTCCTCCAAACTGGGATAGGACCTGCTGAAATTCACATGGTATAACATGTTCATGCTCGGCCTCGCCAACCGCCAGACCCTGGAGCTCCACCAAGAATCCTCCTCCTGCGGACTGGAAAGCCCTGGCCATGGTCTTCAACGAGACCCTGGATCTGCACAAACTAGGATCCCCCTGAAGGGTCACCACCCCCTCTCCGTGCCCAACCTCCATCCTCAATAATTTCCAATAGGTCTTTGTTTCCCCCAATGAATGCAACCACTTCATGCCTAAAATCACATCAGTGCTACCAAGGTCAAGCGGTAAGAAATCCTCCACCACCTGTATGTCCTGGAGGATCAGACCACTCCTCTGCAGATCCCCCTACTACGCTCAACCTGCTCAGTGCCATCATCACCCCAAAACTGCCGATGTCAACCAACTGCAGTCCATGCTGCTCCACCGCTCAGTTGGAAATGAAGTTGTGCGTGGCTCCACTATCAATCAACACCACCACATCCTGCTATGATATCCTCCCGATTAACTTCATAGTGTGGTTCGAAGTGAACCCCACTACGGAGTTGAGACACCTCTGCCACGTCCAGCTGGGGTGGTTCCTGCTCCACCTCGTCCTCATTCAGCTCTGCCGCTTCCTCTTCTTCCTCGTCCTCTACTAACAACACCTGAAGCGTGCGATCTCAACAACGGTGTCCGGGGGCATACTTCTCGTCGCACCTAAAACACAACCCCTTCACCCTCTTGTTCTTTATCTCCGCCTCAGTCATGCGCCGAAACTGCCCACTAGGCGATGGGGCGCCACCCTTCTCCTTGCCCCTGGTATGGTACTAAAGTCTGGCTCCCTCCTGCAGGAGTACGCTGCACCCCTGGGGCTGCCCCTCCCTGAATTGTGGACCCACCCCAAGCTCCCTTGGCTCGTCGTTCCGCTGCTAGCTTGTCATCTACTATCTAAGCCAGGTCCAACGTCTCCAAAAGTCCGTTCGGCCTTTGCACCCGCAGCTCCCCTCGGATCTCAGTCTTCAACCCCTTCATGAAGCTCCCCACTAGTGTCTCCTCGGTCATCATCCCACCGATCCGACCAGAAAGTGCCTCAAACTTCTCTCGGTAGTCCCTTACCGTGCCCACCTGCCTTAATGTCAAAAGTTGCTCATGCAGGTCTCCATCCTGGATGTCTCTGAAACGATGCAACATGGAGTAGGTGAACTCGGCCCACGACTGCACCGGTCTCCATTGTTGTCTCCACATACCATGACAACGCCCTCCCTTCCAAACATACGTCCAGAGCCTGCATCTTCTCCCCCTTGCCCATCTGATAAGTCTCAAAGTACCGCTCTGCTCGAGAGACCCAACCATGAGGGTCCTCCCCTTCGAAGACCGGCATCTTCAACTTCCGCACCTTGTTTTCATGGCCCCCTATACCATCCTCCATTCTTCCCCTGGGCTGACCATAATGAAACTGTTGAAAAGCATTTCGTGGGGGTCCTTCAGCCCCCCACAGCCCCCCATAACCTGTCGTGCCCCACCGGTTCCCTTCGTGGCCCCCAAAATTCCGAAACTGTTCATTGCCCATTCCGGGGGATCGACGTCCTCCGAAATCGCCAACATAAGTCTCCCCAAGGCGCGGAGCTCCAAAAGGAGGCCCCCTGAAGCCCTGGATGGGTGCAGATGGCCGGGGATTCGCGAAAGCTCCAGAAAAACCCCCCTCCTGCTGCGAACTCCCTCCATCGCCCCCCTGAGGAGGCGGAAAAATTCCGCCGCCCCCCTGCGGCTGCACCAGGGGCCAGCGTTGCCCCTGCGCTGTCGCCGGGGGCTGGAAAGGCCCCATGTGGGTTCTTGGGGGCTTGCGAGACCCCCAGGAGCCCGCCGGGGGTTCGCTGCCCCCCAATTGAGCCGTTGGGGGCTGTCGAAGCCCCCACGGGTTCGCCTGGGGGCGGCGAGTCCCCCAGGGGTGCGCCGGACCCTCGCCAGGGTCCGGCAAGTTCGCCAGACTCTGTTGGGTCCCGGCGTGGCCTACCAAGCCCCCCCGCTAGGGTTCTAGGGGGGAAGCGTTGCGCGCACGTGGGAATCCCCCTCCCAGGTCGAATGAGGGGGGCAAGGTCCCCAGGCGCCTCCATCGGCCTCATCTTCCGACGAGAAACCCTCCAAGAACACCATCTGCCCATTTCCTTTGTCCAAAGGGGGTCCTTTGCGGCTCAGATCTGAAAATTACCCTGAATCTCGTCACCATTGGGCTTCTCCTTCTCGCTTCGCTGATTTGCTTGAGTTTCCATGAATGATTTGAACATGTTCTCCAAAGAAGAGATCCTTTCATCATTACTTTGTTGTAGCTCCTTGATGGACTCCTTTAGGGATGCTTCAAGTTCTCCAACTTTCTCATCTAGGGCATCCTTCTTCTCCATGGATCTTGTGTTGGTCATGGTTGCTCTGATACCAATTTGATGAGAACGCTAGGGTTTGAGAAGACAGAGAATAATTTTATAGATCTTCAAAGGAGATTACAAACTAAAGACTAGATCTAGGGTTTCTACTCTCTAAACTAGGGAATAATACTCAAGTTTTGCATAAAAACAATGGAAAGGCTCTCCTCAATATAAGAGGGCAGCCAAAGGCAAAATTGCACAAAGCCCCCTCCCAAAAAAATACCCAAAATACCCCAAAAATTGTCTTCGGCCTACTTCTTCATTCCGCGCTCCTTATGACGTCTTCGTTGATAAGTGATGATCTTATCACATGCATTCATGCATTAATTTTGAACAACAGTTGCACTTTAAATGTCTATGACGCTATAGTCATTTCCAACCATTTTACCATGAGCCTACCAAATATCCAACTGTTTGTCCTTAAAAATTCTTCTCTACAACATATCTTAATTACCATTCATAACTAAAGAAACATAGGATGGGTTAATTGTTCAATACCATTTAATTATTTAAATTAACTAATCATGATGCCAACTCTCTTTATTAAACTATCTTAATGCTAATTGTATAATAATTAACAAAATATGATACAACGTAATTTTTACTCTAACATCTACTAAAACATTTTAGCATTATCTCAAAATAATGAAATGTAACTGATTTGTAAAGTATACCCAACGAACTTTAAAATAGATATTGCTCGATAGTAATAAAATTAAACCTGACCAATAAAAATAAAATTTAAAATTTAAATATTAATAATAATAAAATTAAATTAATTATGAAATTAAAATAGCAATGAACATAACTACTAAGAATTAAAATTGACATATAACAATAACATTGACCAATAACAACTAGGCAGTATTAAAGAATATTTCTCAAGAATATTTCATTATGTAATATTAGTTAATTTATTATGTAATATTAATTAATATTAGCTAGAAATAATTTTAGAATCATGGTGAAAATTAGAAAAAGTTTAGTGCAAAATTGTATATAGTTAATGACAAACTTGTAAATAACTGCAATATTATTAATTTAATAAGTGTTCGTTAATTTGGGGATTTTGTAGTTCACCAATTTGCTCAACATATTTTATTTATTTACAAGTTAGCCATTCCCTTTATTTTACTGCGACCATCAGCTACATTACATTTACTCAACGTATTACACTTATTTATAAGTTTGTCATTTCCTTTATTCAACTATTAGAGGTTAACTGTAAACTTATAAATAACTGTAATATGTTGAGCAAACTGTTTACTACGATCATCAAGTACGTTATATTTGCTCAGTGTATTACACAAATTTACAAGTATGACATTTCCTTTATTCAATGAGCAGAGGTTAATGTCAAACTTGTAAATAACTGTAATGTGATGAGCCAGTTGTACCACGAGCAGCACCGCTTGTTATAACCCTAGAATTTAATGCTACAGTACACCATTTTGTTGGTTTCCGTTTAATTTTATCTTCTCATCTTCGCTCGACAACGGAGTTGCGAACTCAAATTTGTCTCGCTCGATAACGAAGAAGGTGATTGAGGTGATGATCGAGTTTGGGGTCCTAATCGGATGTAAGTTTCATTTTTGATTTCGTATTTTCCGTTTGAGGTTGAGTTTGGGATCATTAATCCCTATTGAATTCGAAGTCGATATATAAATCTTTGAGGAGGAATAAAGTTAACCCAACAGAAATTCAAACAAAAGTGAGAAACAACTTAAAATTAAATTCTAAAAAATTTTCTTTTAAAATTTTTTGAAACAAGTTTACATCTAACCTCAAATTTTCAGTAATTGTTTGTCTGAAGTTGACGCCAAAGATGAACTCAAGCCAAATTCATTTGCTTGCTGTCCTCAAAAGCTAAATATCATTTACAGCTCATCTCCAAGAATGAACTCAAAGATGAACTCAAGCCAAAGATGAACTCAAGCCAAATTTCTTCATTTGCCGTCCTCAAAAGCCGAAAATCATTTACAGCTCATCTCAAATAATAAAGCTAAGTTTTTTAATTTTATCTATGCTCATCTATGAAGGACTGCCTTGATACTTATAAAAATTAAATTATAACTATTTGTTCACGTGATTTTACTGTCTTTTCATGGGCAACTTTTTCCATATTGCTTCACAGACTAGTTCTATTAACGGAAATTTTTTGGCATTTTTTATGTTGCTTCTCCTCATCTTTCCATGCTTCTTTTATTTTTGTACCTTTTAGGTCAAAACTGTCAAGTTTCGGAAGAAACTATCAAGTTTCGGAAGAAACTTGATGGTTTCGAAAGAAACTTGATGGTTTCGACCGATACCAAGAACAGACGAAGACAGTTTCGTATTGGTTCCTTTCGAAACTGATACGAAACGATCGAAACCGAAGGGTTTCGACCGATACCTCTACCATTGGTAGACAATAAGTGGATATGCACAAGGACGGAACCAGGATGAAATGACAGGAGGCCGATAACGAAAAAAAATAAAGTATCATATAATTAGATAGAATATTTCAAGAGCTTTCGAGTGATATAAAGAACACAAATTTTCGATGTGTTGAAGAAGTTAAGGTTAAAAGAAGTTTGGAGGTCTAATATAAAGATTTAGAATTTAAAAAAGATTGTGTTTGCACGTGGTTATGGTTTCATTCTCTACACTTAGTATTTTTCTATAAAATTTTAGTCATATGAGGTTAATACCATATTGAACAAATATGGAAATTTTGACATGAAAATATGTCGTATATTTTCGAAATTTTAGAAGAAACATGAATTTAACTAATTTTTATAAAATTGATTACTTGAAAATAAATTTTGAAATTCATATGATTTGATAGAATATTTCAAGAGGTTTGTAGTGATATAAACAACACATAATTTGGATGAGTGCAAAAGAAGTTATAGCCAAAAGAAGATTGGAGGCCTAATATGAATAGAATTTAGAATTAAATGAAGTAAAATATTTTCTAAGATGAAAGAAGTAAGAATTAAAAAAATGACAACGTTTGAAACGCTGGTGAGACTCGAACTCGAGCCGTTGAGGCTGGAAAGTGGCGCCTTAACCACTGGGATGTAGGTAATGTCCATGTTTGAAATGTGGTAAAATATTATATGTATGTCATATTTCCAAGATAAATTAAGGTGTTTTAGAGATTTAAAAAATAGGAGGGGCCAGGGCCCCCAACCATAACGTGGGTCTGCCTTAGATATGCACTCCTTACTCTCCTCATAAGCAGCTGGCTGAAATTCTTATGAATGCATTGTATCTTAAACAATTTTCTATTTTGCATAACAAGCTGGGCATGGTTACCATATATGCTCTGTCTTGAGGGTGAGTGGAAAGTATTTTGGTTCGATATGTAAACTGGGTATTGGATAGATATATGTATGTATCTATGTATGTATAGACACACACACCACCCATTAGTATATCTGTATATATCAATAATAGACGTTAGAGGGGACCTACCTCTCTACCTATTTTTTGATCCATGTTCTAGTTCAACACTAACCTATTTTTTTCAAGTTCTCTATGTAAATGTAAATGGTTCAAGGAATATAAAACCAAATGAATAAAATAATCGTTCCATAAAGATTTCAGTTGATAACTATATAATCACCAAAGTCTAACTAAAGGAATGAGCAACACGTTACAACCAAGGTTTGAGGTCTCGGTTTCGGTCTCGGTCTCGGTCTCTCGAAAATTTAGGTTTCGATATCGGTATCGGCCGTTTTGGTGATATCGGAAGCGAGTTTCGGTTTGTCCGTATTGGTATTTTTTAATACTTGCGTACTCACATTTAACTATAACCAGAAATAATTTTCACTAACTGCTACTTACATTACACATTTTGTTAAACATATTGCATTTATTTACAAGTTTGCCTAATTTTTAAAACAAATTGCTAGACACATCACACATTTTGTTAAACCTATTGCATTTATTTACAAGGTTGCCATTAAAATGGTAAAGAGAGTGACAAACTTGTAAATAAATGAAATATGTTTAGCAAAATGTGTGAGGTGAGTAGCAGGAGGCGGGCTTCTTCGGGGATGCGGCGGGAGGCGGGCGACCATGAGGTAAGTCTCTCTCTCCATCTCTCCCCTCATCTTCCTCTTCATTTTCTTCTTCTTTTTTTTTGGATTTTGGTGATGTTGCTTTCCTTGTCCTCCTTTTGGTTTTCATTTTTTTTAAAGTTTTAGATGGGTATCAACCAGTTTCGGCCGGTATCGGACGAAACCCGGCCGATACCACGGCCGATACGGCCGATACCATGACCGTACGGCCGATACCGAGAATTGAAGTGTGGTTTCGGACCGGTCCCCTCCGATACCGATCCGAAACGGCCGATACCGGCTGGTTTCGGCCGAAACCTAAAACTATGGTTACAACAATGATCAACTATCAGAACATCAAAATAACAATTATATAAAGTGGTGCAGTTATCTTATTCCAACTTGTAAATTTATTTAAAGCCCACCCAAAAAAAGAAAGAAACACAACCCACACATTTCAGACATTTTTAAACCAACTCCTTTCTTAAGAAGTATAGTATGTATTTTGCTCCATTCATGTTTATTTAAGTAACATAACTAAAGACGATTAAGAGAAATTGAAATGGTATTCCTATCATTAATTTAATGACACAGAATACCCTAATTAGCTGATGCGAATGTGCATAAATAGAAATACGAAGGATACTTACTTCAATTGCCGTTCGACCTCTTAAAACTCTTTCCTTGTCGATTCCCCATGATAGGCATTCGGGATTGCGCCTACCCTCTTTGTCTGTGAAAAAAATGTCTGGATTGCTTCTACCAATTTCTGCTACCCAATGGGGCAAAGGAATACAAACATCATCGCCAATGTTCCCTCCACATTCATGGAAAGACATCACAACCTTGGTGTTGCAAACACAAGAATTACACTGATCAGTGGCAGTCAAAATTTAATTTAGCTTTAAAGAAAAGAATACCATATTTAAATTACAGAAGGTAGTAATGCGTCAAGATGAAACTAAAAGTCAAACCAATGTCTCAGAAAGTTGTATAAATTTAAAGTCCAGAAGAAATCAAACAGTGGAACTTTTTTACATCATCATATAAAAAGACAATGCACAACAAAAACATTAAGAAAAACTTTTTTTGCATGAACGATGAGAAAGGCATTAATATACTAACTCTAAAATATAGTTTTAATTTAGCTGTAAAGGACATGATGCAATTGTTGTCTCAACCATTTAAAATTGGTCGATGCAAAATCATATAGGAAGGAAGCCATCTAACATGCATCAGCATTACTATGTAACTGAAGTTGCCATGCCAACGAATCTCACCTGCAATTTAAGCTTCAACTCCCGCACAATCTGAAAGAGCCTCTTGTAACCATGCCAGTTATATTCTTGAGGGGCATGAGCCTCCACTATCCCCCACCAACAATCAACCATCACACCATCAACATTGATGGATTTCAATATTCTCAGTTGCTTCATCAAACCTTCAGGATCCACCAGCTCGCACCTCATATTAACCACACCAAGCTGTTATCATCAAACCCGAAACACCATTTAGCCTTAAAACCATAAAAGCATACAACAAACAAAGAATCCTGCAGATGCTCTCACAGGCAGCATGACATAAACAGGAATGTACGGTGTGCCGGCAAAGTCCCGCTCCGGCATTATCACATGTACATCCATCATCTGCAAACACAAGTGAGTCTCAGAGTAATACAGAGGCAACGGGTAAAATGAGGCGTGACGTCACCTGCTTGTCAGCGGCAGGATCCATGCAGTTCTCTGTACGGAATCGGCTGTCGTAAGAGGTAACAGCAGGGGGTGTGTACACTGTCTTAAGACGACATAGCCCACTGCCAGAGGAGGACGAAGAGATTGCTCTTAACGGCGGGGTCTGAACTGGTGCTATCGATGGCATCGTGGACATAGGAGTAGCTGCTGCTGCTCTTCCTGGCTGTACCAAAATGAATGCATTGAAGGAGAGAGCTATGATGGATGAAATCGTACCAGTGCAAGATACAATGGTATTAGTTGTAGGCTTATAATTATATTAGATAGATTGGATTGCAGCCAGTCCCCACATGATGTCAACAAAGTATAGCAATATGACTCTACATTGTGTAATGAGCTACAATGTGTGAATAAGTAATAATGCTGCTCCAAGTTTCAAGCTGTGAGAGCACAAATATAGTAACAAGTTAGTCATAGCTCAACTCCTTAGAATATAATGGTAAAGACAAATTTAAAAAATTTAATAGCTCGGGAGCAAATTCTACAGTTAAAATTCATTCTCAAATTTAGACCAAACATAAGGTCAAACATTGCTGTTTACACACATGCTTCAAATATATTTAAAAATTAGGTAAGTTGGGCTAACTATTATTAGCAGAGAGGTACTAGTAGATGATGCTTTAACTGGGGCCCACCGGCATTGGGGCCCAACAGGACCAAGGGGAACCTTTGTGAATCATTAATACCCCTCGAAGACCGCATGACCTCGCTCAAGGGGTCAACCCAACCTAACCCTGGCAGCAGTCGGCATGGACGAACTCCACGATGTCGGCTCTCTCAGTAGCACGGCTCTACAGGAACGACCTCCGGGAGGCCGAATCCATCAGCAGCACAGCTCTATCGGGATGACCTCCCCGAGATCGTCCCCTCAACAATGGCCCTCTATGAGAACAACCTCAGTACCCGAGATCAGCTCCTCATCAGCAGACTCCTACAAGGACGACCTCGGCACCCGATGTTGGCCCCTTCTACTTTATGGCCCGAGCACTCGCCCGTTTAGCAGGATCAATCCGCACGATCACAGTGGTAGGATCTAAGACGGATGAGCCATATCCTCTCCAGGCCGATACCAACATATTTGTCCAAAGCGTACGTAACAACCAGCTTTATCAGAAGAACACCCGGCCCGGTTTTTCAGATGGGCGCACGGCCAATTATGTCAAAGTGGTTACTGCAGGCACGACTCAGATCTCGACAAATCATCCGATGGGTTATTACAACGAGGTGGGAATCTTCTGAAGTGACGTATCTATCCTCAAATCCTATAAAACCAACAGAGCATCTCTGATACGATCATCCCTAGGTTGTATCAGTCTCCTTGAGTATCTCTGAATCAACACAGACATTTACACCCTTACGCAAATCTCATTCCTTCCTCCCGCTTAATGTTGACTTAAGCATCGGAGTCGAATCGAAGGGCCACCCCCTCTGTTTTCTCTGACGTATTTTCTATCTGTTTCAGGGGGCGACGAAGGAGCCTCTATCGGTTCGGTAAAATCCTATCTGGGCTCTCTGTTGCACGAATACTTGCCCTAGCAGTCGGATCTTGGCTTTGTGAGATTCTAGACATCAACAGTTGAAGCTAGAGGAAGGGCCTTATGACAACTCTCGTCGCATAGGCTCCATCACAACAATTATTTAGTAACTTCATCAACATCATCTCCGTCCCCTCCTCAATAGCAAATGGCATAAAGATTGTGAATGGCGAGCACATTGGGACGGCAAGAGTCCTCGCTAAAGAGGACAGCCAACTCGTTGTAAGCCCGCCTCCACGGTCCTCTGCCGCTTTTGTAGAAACCTCTGCCGCTTTTGTAGTGTTTCCTGCTGCTCCCCAGGAGCTGATTACCAAGCTCTCATGTCGGAGCTCTAGGAGAGACGGGAAGCTAAAGCACATGAAGCCAATAAGAATGAAGTGTAGCATAAGATGTACCTTGATCTGCTCCGGATTAGGTCCAACTCCCTGGTAACTTCAAACCATGGTGAGCCCCCTCTAACAGGGAGCGCATGGAAGAAGCAAGCGGTAGGAAGATACATGTCTCCAGCAATACCAGAGTATAATGAAGTGATGATCAAGCGCACCACAATGACAAGGGAAAGGCTATCATTAGCCGACGTACCAGTAGTCCTTTGTCCGTGTAGAGCGAGGACCTATGTTGCCGTCTCTGGCAATGAAGGGCAACACGACTGAACTTGATGTGGGCAAAGGCTTAACACGAGGTGAACGGCTCAGACTCTCTAAGCAGCAGATCAAATCACCGACATGCAGCGGTAGATCGACATAATTCGACGAAATGACATCAAATCTCCCAAAGACATAAGTTTTCGCTCCGTCTCACCCTTTACTTCCTCCAATCGGAGCACTCCCTATCCGAGTAAGTACAGTACTCCTTCCGCAGATGATGTCCCAAGGTACGCCGGAGTGCGTAACCCGATCGAGCACCTTAGGACGTACATCGAGAATATGGAGTCGAATGGTCATCCACCAGACCTAATATGCAGGGCCTTCCTAAGCTGCCTGACTGAGGTGGCCCGACTGTGGTTTCGAAACCTTCCTAAGAGGCAGTTGGTTCTTTCTCCGACTTCCACAGGGGGTTTCTATCCCACTTTGATGCTCGGAAAGTGATGAAATGACACCCCGAGTCCCTGGCCTCCATCAAGCAGGGACCAGATGAGTCCAACAGGCTTTCTTGGCTCGCTTCAATCGAGCCCACATGGTGGTGGACGTTTTCCCTAACGACATCGCCAAGATGGCACTTCATGAAGGCTTTCGAGACGGAACAAACCTAAAGTTTGAGGTCTGCAAGCAACAATCTATGATCTTTGCTGACCTGATGGGCCGGATCAATGGATTCATCGATGTAGAGGAGGCATGTGGTCAGCTAACGACAGCTAAGGGTCCTCCTGGAAGAGGTTTGACCTCGATCTAAAAGCCTCATACAAGTGCCCCAAACTGGAGAGGCATCCAGAGCACCCCCGAGAGAACAGACGGAGATCCAAGTCCCCCCGAGGCGCAGGTCCATATTGCTCTATCGACCATGCCATATCGACCATGCCATCAGAGATCCTTGCCACAGCGGCCAAGAAGTTCGCTCCTCCGCACCTTTGGGTAACTGGCCCAACACAAACAGATCCAATTAATGTAATTTTCACAAGGGGCATGGACACGATACCGACAACTACAAAGTCCTCAAGGATCAAATTGATCGCATCATTCAGAAGGGACGACTCCGGGAGTTCAAAGCTCTAGACAATGGTCGAGCTAAAGAATTTCAAAATAATGGCAAGGGTGTTATCGGCCCATCCAGCATGATCGACCTCGTCTTTGGTCATGTCACTACGGTCAATGGTAACATGGCTCAAATGTCTAACCGGGCACAGAGGAGCCTGGCTCGTCAGGTACGCTCACCTCCGACTAACCTCAACTCCACCATCGCTGAGAGGACCTTCTAGCAGCTTTAGGCTATCCGATGAGCCTCTACTCTTTACAGAGGCCAAGGCGAGAAAGATTCACCAACCCCACAATAACGCCATTGTGGCCAACCTTCAAACCATCAATTACAAGGTCCAACGCGTCCTGATCAACAATGAGAGCTCTGTCGACATCCTCTACCAGGATACATTCCAGAAGCTGAGGATAATTAGCAACGTCATGTAGCCAGTCCACACCAATCTTTTTAAGGTTACTGGAGCTCGGGTAGTTTTGAAGGGGATAGTCTCCCTCCAAGTGGAGCTTGACACTCCCCGGCCACCAGATGCACAATGTTAGCTTCCTAGTGTTTAACTGTCCCGATGCCATTAATGCTATATGACAACCGACCCTCAACGCAATGCGCGCAGTGACCTCCACATATCATTTCTTTGTCAAATTTCCTACTGTGCATAGCGTTGGGGTGCTCGAGGGCATCCAATTGGAGGCCATGAAGTGTATGCTATTGGACCATAAGGTGGTCACTTACCTTTCAGTACAGACCTCTAGCAAGCACCACTACTGATCGTGTACCGGTTCCGAATTCAGTAAGGTGCGACATCATGAATGTACTCATTCTAAATTCAATAAAGAGACTCTCTTTCCATGACTTCAACAGCCGTGCATTTCTATTGTCTGACCCCCAGCCCGAGATGGGGCCTCTGCTGTCGAGACCCAAGGTCCCAGCTCTGACCTTGGCCGACCCACGGTCGCACTAAGTCCAAACTGACCTCTAGCATTCTTATCCCAAGAGTCATGCTACGTCCAAATCAGGCCACCAGTTAGGCTAGGGCCGGAGCTGGTGCAACCCACGGCCAGATCTCCTACCTCTGACACTGACACACTCGTACTTCAGTCGTGCCAAGTCCGAATTTACCTCTAGCATTCGTACCTCATGGGTCATGTTACGTCTAACCAGGACACCAGTTACGCTAGAGCCCAAGCTGGTGCAACCCACTGCCACAACTCTGACCTCTGGCACTCGTGCATCGGTCGTGTTAAGTCCGAATTAACCTATAGCATTCCTACCTCATGAGTCATGCTACGTCCAAACCAAGCTGGAGCCCAAACTGGCACAGCCCACGGCCACAGCTCCGACCTCTGGCACTCGTACCTCTATTGTGCCAAGTCCGAATTGACCGCTAGCATTCGTATCACATGTGTAATGCTACATCCAAATCGAGCCACCAGTTACGATGGGGCCCGAGCTGGCGCAGCCTACAGTCAAAGCTTCGACCTCTGGTACTCAAACTTTGGTCACGCCAATTCCGAAACCGACCTCTAGCATTCATGCCCCAATGGTCATGATACATTCAAACCAAGCCACCAATTATGTTGGGGGCCCGAGCTAGCGTGTAGCCCATGACCCGAGCTAGCGTAGCCCATGGCCACAGCTCTGACCATTGGTCGACCAACTGTCGTGCAATGTCCAAAGCCGATCTCTAACACTCGACTCAGGTCGTGCCACATCCAAATTCAGCTAGCACAGCCTTCGGCTACAACTCCGACATCTGGCACTCGACACAGGTCGTACAATGTCCAAATTCAACCGACGCAGCCTTTAGCTACACTTCCAACCTCTGGCACTCGACCTAGATCATGTCATGTTCAAACTAAGCCCCCAGTCCAAGCTGAGGGCCCGCTAGCGAGGCCTACAGTCACACCACTGACCTCTGGCACTCGACCCAGATCGTGACACGCCATGGATAAGCCCCCGCTAGTCCAACTTTAGGGAACCAGCGGAGCAAGCAGCACTCGACTCAAATCGGGCTACCTTCAGCAAACCCTCAGTCCAAGCTGGGGCCCTGCTGCAACAACTCCAAGCTCATGGCACGATTAATGTTCGTTTTTTATCATCCCAAGCTAGCCTACTGATCTGACTCAATGACTTTGAACGGAGAAGTATGCAAGTCCAAAGCTTCAGGCTCAGCTTTACTCAGGAGACTAAAGAGCCAACCTACACTCAGCAGCACATGCTCAGTGCCCAGTGGTACGCCATGACTTCAATGTTTGCATCTTGAGTTCAAGTTCGAGGTAAGCACAACAGCAAGTACAACAAATCATCGGGCAAGCAAAGTAAAGAGCAAACAGGAGGAGGTATAAAATGAAGAGTATATAGAAGAAAGGTGGTTGGATAAAAAAATTTCAAACTATCTTTTCATTTCAAAAACAATTTCTACAACGTTTGGCAGATATGTGCGCATACAAACAGAAGTAACGACAAAAAAAGACACATTGCTACACATTTTCCCCAAGCTTTTCTATAGGCTGCTTGCCCACCACTCGCACTTCCTCCTAAGGAGCTTAACCAGGAGCTCTGTCAGCAACGATGGTCGAAGGACCAATAGAAGCAGAAGTCTCACCAGCCAACGGAGAGGCGACAGGCTCGGTGTCCAGGAAACGACAGGAGTTCGACACGAGTGGGGTGCACGTCTTTGAATGCATTCTTCACATATTCCATCCCGGCCTCGTAGGAGGTGGCAGCTTAAGATTCAGCAGCCGCCAGCTCAACATGGTAATTCCTAAATGCCCTGGCTGCCTAAATCTCAGCCTTTTTCATTTCAACGCAATGGATTTCAACCGCCGTGATTGCTTCTTCCTGGAAGCCCTTCTAGGTCCTCTCGAGCTCCCCTTGCAGCTAGGCGACCCAGCCGTCTCTCTCCTCCACAGACTGCTTAAGGCAGGAGACGACCTCAGAGGACTCGTCACTCTCCTTTCATAGCCCGGCTTCCTTGTCGGCAGCCTGCTACCATCGAATCTCTGTCTCTTATAGCTTGAGGTTGATGGAGTAGGTTAGCTCAGCTTACCCTTAGATCTCGACATCCGCATATCGTAGCTGATGGAGCTCCGCCCTCGGCTTCTCGAGCTCCTTCTGAGCAGAGCAAGCATGCTCGCGAAGAGCCTCGACATCTGCTCTCGTCGTAGCCCTCAGCCTTTTGAGCCCTCCTCAGTAGAGCGAGAGCCCGCAAGAGGAGAACCCCTCGACCTCCGTTCCAGCCGCAGCCCGCTCTCATAACGGAGAGATCTCCTCCGCCAAAGCTTGGGCTTGTCCCCTACACTTGACATAATCGTGGAAAAAGCGGTCCAAACCTTCCTGAGCCTGCGAAAGAGACGAAGGTTAGAACCTAGTCTCGGCATCTTGCTATATTTCATAAGGGAAGAGCTCACTTGGCTCATTAGCATCAAAGCCGTGATGAACCCCTCAGCACCAAGGTCGAAAGGGCCAGTCTCCATCGTGGTCTCCTCGATCACAAGGACGAGCACCCACTCAAATGGCAATTGTCTTCGTCCTCAAGCCCTCACCGGCCTCCGAAACTGCTGCCGGTCCCACCTCAAGCTGAGTCAAACTCAAAGCCTGGTCAGCCACCTCTCATTGGCTGTCGCCTTGGATTTCTTTTGCTGAGGCTCGACACCCTTTGGGAGAGCAAATTCCACAAGAGGCAGCTTGGGAACTCTCTCCTCCCTCTCCTTCTGCTTCCTCCTCCTGGTCACGAGAGGAACGTTGGTGTCATCCTCGCCCTCTTGGTGGGTCATCAGAAGAGCCCACACAGCTACGCTCCTGACTTCTAGATCTGGGTTGGAGATGGGCTCTCCTTCGAAGAGAGCAACCACTAGATCCGCCTTGGAGGTACCCTTAACTCGGGGTCTCGAGGTCCCTGCTGGTCCCCCGCCTACCGAGCCAAGGTGCCCGGAGACTTCATCCTGGTATGAATGTGGGCATAAGGCTTCTTTCTCTCTCCCATAGGATGGGCGACGTTCTGCTCGTAGACAACATGGTACGCCCTCTCCATCCAGACAAGGTTCAGATTGGAGCTTCTCGTTCCTGCAAAGGAGGAGAGGTTAGCAACCTAGTGAGAAATTCCAATTACCGACCTCTGAGCTGGTACTCACCACCAGCAGAAGGAGCATCGTCAAGCTCAATGTCAAGATTAATGTTCGGTAGGCATGACCTGCAGTGCGTGGATCGCATGAACCAACAGCAATACGTCGCGGGACCTGTCGGCGACAGGTTAGGCAGTCATCCATGCACACAAGCTCAACTTGTTTTTCTGGACATCCACAGAAGGATGATAGGCTCCAACTTACAAGGCCACCCAAACCAGCATGGCACCTACTCATCGACAACGGGGCCCTCCTCGGAGCTGTCCCAAAACCATTTTTCTTTCCATTATTTATTTGACGAGGGCTTCTCTTCAAAGATCCTCGGAGCCGTAGGTCAACCGCTAAGGTAATACTGGGTGTCTGAAGTCTTCTTCAACTCAGACACAGCTCATCTCGGAAGATAGACATCCCTTCCCCTAGGCGGAAAACATCGTAACTGAAACTATCAGCGCCATGAAGTTGTTCAGCACCAAGGTTGGAAAGATAAAGGAACCACCAAACAAGACGATCGAATGGGAGGTGAAACCCTGCCTCCAGGTGCACGACACTCAACGCAATGGCCCAATGAGGTCGATCAGGGTCCTCCAACTCATGGGGGAGCTTCAGACCCACCGAAGACGAGATTGCATATTTCCCCAAGATCCGATGCAGTTCTGCCTCATGCATCTTGGATGTGAACTTATGTGCTTCAAGGCGTAGAGGCCCTTGCTTGATTATCTTTCCCCTGGCTACGTAGGTCGGTGATCCTAGCAACGTCAACAACGTCTAGGTCTGGGCGCGACATAATCGTTGGCAAGCAATAGCAGGAAGGAGCAAAAGGCCGGAGAGGAGATCACCTTCTCTGCTGAAGATGGCAAACGCAACTGAAATCTGAAAGCTCGAGAACGCAACAGCGAAGGAGAGCAAAGATTTTCGAATGCAAGTACTGATGGCCTCACTCCCCTTTCTTCTACCTACCCTAAGAGAAGAAAAGGCGGGAGTGGATCGCAGTCGTCTGATCTCCTAGGTGAAAATGGATTGCACGATCATCAAAGCATTTGTGCGTCACAAATGCTCATAACCCAAGCCTCGACACGTCAGCAGAGGCATGTCTTTGAGAATCGACTTTTCTCTTCTGATTCCGAGAGGGAGCTCAGCCATGCCTTTTCAGACCCTAAGTGAAGGCAGCTTACGTCAATAAGGCATGATTTGGGCACCACCCCTAGGCGCTTTTCCCGCGACTTGGGTGTAACATTCTCGAAGCAAGTTGATCAAATCAGACAAGGTTAACCAATGTCTCGTGACTCTTCGACCTCTCTCCAATTAGTCTTCTCGCCTCTTCATGCCTGACCTTGGGTGGCAGCTCAAATTGGCAGTGTCAAGCCAGAAGACGAGTGACCATTGTAGATGATGCTTTGACTGGGAGTCCACCAGCAGTGGGACCCGACTAAGTTAGACCGGGGGACCGTTTGCGAATCGTCAACAGCCCTCAAAGACCGCAAGAACGCTAGTCAAGGGGTCAGCCTGACCTAACCCTGAAAGCAGTCGACAGGGACGACCTCTGCGCGTCCGGCTCACTCGATAGCATGGCTCTACAGAGACGACCTCCACGAGTTCTATCGGGACGACTTCCCGGAGATCGTTCCCTCAATGGTGGCCCTCTATGAGGACAACTTCGGCACCCGAGATCAGCTCCTCACTGAGCAAACTCCTACATAGACGACATCAGCATTCGAGGTCGGCCCATTCTACTTTATGGCCCGAGCACTCATTCAATTGACAGGATCATCCCGCACGACCATAGCGATACGATCTTAGGCAAATGGGCTGTATCCTCTCCAGGCTGTTACTAACAGATACGTCCAAAGCGTACGTAACAGTCAGATTTATCAAAAGAACATGCGGCCCGCTTTTCAGAGGGGGCAGAGTCGTGGCATATGCGTCCAGATAGCTGAAGATCCATGAGAAGAACTATCACACTCATGACCTTGAGTTGGCAGTAGTCATTTTTGCCTTGAAGATCTGGAGGCACTTCTAGTTGGTGGAGCAGGTGAAGGTGTGTCCACAGATCAAAAGAGTCTGAAATATCTTTTCACCCAGAAAGCGCTGAACATGCGGCAACGTTGATGGATTGAGTTTATGGCAGACTACCACATTGACCGTCAATACCACCCTGGGAAGGTCAATGTTGTACCTGATGCGCTGAGTTGTCTTCCAACAGTAATGATTCTTACGACTCAGTGGAGGCTCCAGCAGAAGATCAGTAAGAAGTGGATAGAAGTGGTATCACCAGGGATGACTGCTTCTTTGATGAACCTTCAGATACAGTCAACTTTGGTGGACCAGATTAAGGACGTTAAGGCAGGAGATGCGAAGTTGCAGAAGATCGGGGAGTTAGTGCGGGGAGTTAGTGCTGGCTGGGCAGAAACCAAAATTTCAGATTCATGAGGACGGGTCCTTGAGGTACGACAGCAGGATCTGTGTGCCGTCTGAAGACATCAAAGAGAAGCTATTGAGGGAGGCTCACAGTTCTCCGTATTCCATTCACCCAGGCGGGACGAAGATGTACAAGGACCTGAGGCAGCATTATTGGTGACATTGGATGAAGAGGAGTGTTGCACGGAGTGTCGTCAAATATATTGTGTGCCAACAGGTGAAGACTGAACATCACCGCACTGCTGGATTATTGCAGCCTTTACCTATTACAGAGTAGAAATAGCAGCACATCACGATGGACTTTATGACTGGATTACCTCAGAGTACATAAACGTTGACCGGTTGACCAAGTCGGCGCATTTCATACCATTCAAAGTAGACCAGTCGATGGAGACACTTGCCAAGAAGTCTATGGAGGAAGTTGTGAGATTGCACGAAGTTCCTATCAGTATTGTTTCAGACAGGTATACTTGGTTTACGTCTTACTTCTAGAGGTGTTTGTAGGGGCACTTGGGTACACAGTTGAGCTTTAGCACAGCATACCATCTGCAGACGAACGGGCAGTCAGAGCGTACAATACAGATTTTGGAGGATATAATGTGCTTGTATATTAGACTTCAAGGGGTTATGGGAGATCACCTACACCTCGTTGAGTTTGCATACAACAGCTATCAGGCCAGCATTAGGATGACACCGTTTGCAGCACTGTACGTGAGGACGTGTCGATTACCGTTGAGTTGGGATGATGTTGGTTATCGAGAGCTGATTGGACCTGAGTTGATCTTGGAGGCGGTTGATGTGGTGCGGACTATCAGAGAGAAGCTACAGCTGGCACAAGACAGATACAAGCATTAAACAGATTTGAAGCGACGACATCTGGAGTTTCAGCCGGACGATCATGTCTTCTTGAAGATTTTGCCCAACAGAAGATTGATTCGGTTTGGTCGGATAGTGAAACTCAGCCCACAGTACATTGGGCCTTTCGATGTACTAGAGCGAGTAGGAGAAGTGACGTACAGACTTGCACTGCCTTCATCTCTTGAAGGAGTGCATAATGTATTACAAGTATCCCAGCTACGGAAGTATGAGGGAGACCCGATGCATGTAGTTGACAATTCAGAGATTACCATGCGGGCAGACTTGTCATGTGAGCAGCAGCCGGTGAGGATCATAGATTGGAAGCAGAAGGCTCTCAGGAACAAGACGGACAATCTGGTGAAGGTGATGTTGCACCGGGACTTGCCTGGAGAATCTACTTGGGAGAGAGATGATGATGAGAGAATGTTATCCATACTTTTTTGATGTATCTTAGTTCTTTGAAATTCCAAGGACGAAATTTTTTGTAAGGTGTGTAGAAGGTAATAGGCCGCTCCCTTTTTTTATTTATTATTTCTGCACGACCCACTCGCCCAAGCCCATCTCGGGCTCATTATATTTTTTCGTTCACCGCCTCTCTCCCTCATTTCATGCAACGAGCCTACTTAGGGCTTTCGATCAAGAGCAACCGCTCGCTCCTCTCGCGTTCGCCTCTTCGTTCGACAAAACCCCTAATCTGCTTGCTTCGATCGATGAGACGAGCGCCCCTCTCCTCTCGTACGATGCGAACGCCCCTCTTGTCCTCTCGTGCGACACGATCGCCGCACATCTCCTCTCGTACGACCATTTGGAAGCCATCACCACCCCCTTGCTTCGACCGTGCAGCTCGGACGTCACGTCTCCTCTATGGGATTCTCTAAACTCTTTAAATCCCCTCCTTCAGGTTGCTAAGAAAACTATAAGTTTCTTTCCAATTTTCTGGAGCTTTCGATTTTATCTCTTCAGCTCAAGAAGCGATTTTATCTCTTCGGCTCAAGAAGTTGTTTTCTTCTGGAAATTTTCGGATTTCGCTTGAGGCTTTCGGTTTTCCATGGTTTTCTTACGCATCGTCGATCACGGTAGATTTTTATCTTCCTTATGTCAGTTAATTTCAGTTTCATCGTTGGTAGGTTCGGGCGAAAAATTGGATTTTTACGAGTACAGGAGATGATGATTTGGGTTCGGGGTGTCGTTTTCCCCCGATTGTGGTTGCGGGGCGTCATTGGCTGTTGGGGGTTCTGGGGTTTTATCTTGGTTGGTTGTGGGGCCCTCAGGTCCCCTGTTTGCTCTTTGATTGTCTCGGCTCTCTAGCCTTTTGTTGTCTGGGGCCTACAGTCCTCTCTGTAATTTCTATTTTTTGGGGTTTTAGTCTCATGTTTGGTTGTCATGACCCTGCAGTGCTTCGATTTTTGCCTCCCTTGACCATAGAGTAACCTTTGGTCCATTCCCACTTCTTTGTGGACTCTCGAAATATTTTTCCTACAGCCACTACATGAAAAATAGAAATCACTAATCTGATCCCTCTAGCATAGAATTTTCAGAACCATTGGTATTTCATCCTCAGTTTTCCTTTATACAAGATGTTGCTTATGTTCCCTTCACAGCTTGGTTCATTGCATAGAAAGGTTGTTTTCTTATGTTAGTTTAAAACTGAAATTTCTTCAAAGGGGAAATGATTACATCTTTACCTTTATCTTTATGGGCACGTGGATTATAATTTGTTGTTATGTCAGCAATGGCGTTATGTCATTTAATTTGTTGAGAAATTGTCTATTTAAGCATGCTAGCTCTAGAAAGTTTAATGTTATGCTTAAACCACGTAGTCCGGGGATGATACTTTTGACGATACTGATAAGTATCGATTGTGGATTGAAATGGAGAATTGGCTCATGACATGTCTTGTTACTACAAGTACAAATTTAACCTATTGCGCGTAATCCCCAAACTACGTAGTTTAATTAATATTAAACTTAGAAACCATAAACCGACATGTATATAGCACATGACACTAAGCTGATAACTAACCAACCTAACATGGCTCACTGGGGTTTGGGAAACTTATAATTTGAGAGAGTATGGGAGCGATTGGAGCCAGCTTTCGGCCCGTATCAGGGAGGATTTCCGTTTATGGATCCGAAGTCCTTGGAACTCGGCCCGGGTTAGCACCACGTGGTCCAAGATGGTCTCTGGGTTGCACATCGTGCTATCCGTTATAAGTCATGACCTAGGATTGTTTCACCTTAACAAATACAACCTTGTAGTAGTTTGATGACATTAAAATGATCATAATATGTTATATATTTGTATCGTACCAATTATAACTGTTACTATCATATCTCCTTGGTGTGCACCGTTATTATTTCAGTTGTTGGTTACATATAATCTACTCTATTGAGCAGTGGTACCACTCCTGGTGTTGCCACTAGGTAACGAATAGAATTACCCGGAGGCATCTAGGTATGAGGAGCAGTAGTTTTCGATTCAGGACGCTGGGTCTTGAGGACTGGCTGAGGGTGAGTGTACTTGGCGTCTTCTCTCGTATTTTTTTGTTTTAGTCTTAGAGTGAGACAGTGAGTTATACGTATGTTTCCTTGTACTGAAATTATGTAAATATGATATGAAAGTAATAAAATGAGTATCTTTATTTTCTGTTTTGATGCCCTTTGTTTTCACTAGCATTTGCAGGACCTGCATGTAATTGTATAAATGTGACAACACCAGAAGACAGAGTGTTACAGCATGCGACCCGCCTTTTCATGGGAGTGGTTACTGCAAGCATGACTCAGATCACGATAAATCTGACTGGTTATTACAACGGAGGTGGGAATCTTCTGACGTGGCATAACCATCCCCCAATCCTATAAAACTAACAGAGCATCTCCTTCCTCGGGTATCTCTAAATCAACCCAGACATCTGCACCCTTACACAAATCTCCTTCCGTCCTCCCACTTGATACTGACTTAAGTATCAGATTCGAAACGGAGGGTCCTCTGATGTGTTTTCAATATGTTTATTCGGCGACGAATGAGCCTCTCTCAGTCAAGTAAAACCCTGTCTGGGCTCTCTGTTGCGTGAATACTCTCCCCTGCAGTCGAATCCCAGCTCTGCGAGATCCTAGGCATCAACGGTACTAATATACCTTAATCTAAAAACTTAGCGTAAAGTTAGAAACTACCTTTGAACCGAGGTATTAGCTTCCCAATGCCATTAAAACATGGCCAGTTTTTGCTAATTATCAAGGTTAGCGTCTGCTATTTTCTTAGATAAGGAGGTATTACCGTTGTACCAACAAGAACAACGGTATTTTCTGCTATTAATCCGAAAATAAGTAGTATATGTACCTGTTAAGACCAAAATGGCGTTAACTGTATGAGGGCTGACGTGGACTTCTACTGTTGAGGTGGAGCCTCGTCAGCTAGTTGCGTGAGACCCTGGTTAGTAGAATCGGTGTCGTTGATAGACAGAATTGGAATGTGATGATCGATCGACCCACTGAGTAGGTTGAGTCTTGAACGAACGTCGATAGAGATGCGACCTTATTGAGACACTCCACGAGCTTCATATATCACAAATGAACGTTAGGGAGTTGGATCTGAGTCCCGACCCAAATCCTCTCTGATACCTAAGTTAGTATGGGAACTTAAGAGAGAGAGCTTGGAGCTGTCGAGATCGACCCACGAAGGCTCGTCTCAAGTCAGGCGTCGCAAGCTATTTAGAGAAAGAAATATTAAGTGGAGTATAGAATGTCAGAGTATCGAATCTCGTACCCCCTTGTTCTGTTCATCTCCAGTGTATTTATAGACTTCACAGGTCTCTTCAATGACATTGGGAGGATAACGGTCATCAATTATGGCGCCACGATCCTCCCCCTTAATAAGGGTAATCGTCGCCGACGTCCCCGCTATTTATGAGCTTCCTTCAATCACATGTTCGATGGGTGGAAGTGCAACGGGTGAATGGCACATGGGCTTTGACTGAGTTTGCTTCAGGTTTCTTTCGTTGGCTTTGTGGGCTTTGGTCGTCCGTTGAACGTGTCCCTCAGGAGCCGGCCCAATAATGCAACAATGGCCCACATCGCTCGAGCTCAGACAATTCGTCTGTTGGGGTCAAGTGATGTTAAATCTCATTAATGAGGCACGACAGTCGTGGAACTAATACTCGAGTTTTAGGCGCCAAAGTGCTTGCTTTACTGATTTAGACGATGCGCCGGTTCGAAATCCAAGATACTAGGGAGTCCGGATCACCGACACGTGTCCCAACACGTTGAGGTCACCTTGTCTAAATAAGACGGTTCCGGAGGGAAAGATTGAAATTATCGTCTTTGTCGTTCCTAACTTAGATTTCCCCCTTTGGATATGACTTCTTCATCTGTTCATGCCTCTGGTAGGGATTCGGCTTCCATTCCTCGGAAAGGTAAGGAGAAAATCGATGTGCCTAGTTCGATCGCCAACCAAGTCTCTCAAGTGGGCGCAGATCAAATTCCCGAGTTCCAAGAGAAGTATGTTCGGCTTGATTACCAAATTCGGTTGCCTGAGAGGGACGAAAGGGTTCATCACCCTGACGACCGAGAGGTTGGAGTTTATGTCAAGCCCTTTCAACAAGGACTCCGATTTCCCATGCATCCTTTCATGCGCTATTTGCTGAGTATGTTGAATCTTTCCCTTTGTCAATTGATGTCGAACGCCATAAGAGTATTGGTTGGTTTCATCGCATTATGTGTGATGAAGAGGGTTGAACCGACAATGGAGTTGTTCAATTATCTTCACGATTCTCCCCTCAAGACCACGGGTTGGTACATGATAACCGCCCACCGAGGTAGGAAATTATTTGACGACTTTCCTTCCTCGAATTTGAATTGGAAAGACGAATTCGTGTTTGTGGTCTTTCAAGGCGAGGCGAGCTTTTGCACTCAATGGGGCATGCATGTTTTGGGTCCGACCGAGGACAAGCCTTTGTCCAAGGAGAAGAAAATCGCCAATGCATTGTTGAATCTGCCAGATGGGATTAGGAAAACGAAATGGTTATGGTCTGACTCGGTGTTGCGCCGGACTGTATGGACGAAAGGTCGATCCGACTCTGCTCATCAACCATTTGATCTTCGTCTTATTGAATTTTGCTTTTTCCTTGCAGGCATGGTTGGTCTGGAGTACCAGATGGACCCCGCGTTGAAAGGGGATCGAGGCTTCCATCAGAGAAGCTGAGGAGAGTATGCTATCTCCTCAAGTGCCCCTTCTGGAGGAAGGAGTGACACGAACCTCTGAGGATTTGCCCATTGTCGTTCATGGGGCTTCTCAACTGGCTCGTCCGTAGCGGAAGAAAAAGAAAAAGATTCCCACCGAATTTGAGATGGTTGCAGTTGAGGGGAGAAAGAAAAAGAGGCGACAACTTCGTCTTAGCGACTCAGAGCTGTCTGGGTCGAATGATGTCGTGGGTCGGCCTACTTCCTTGGATACGAGTCAATTGCGCGACGAGGCTCATCCCCATAAGCAGGAACAGTGGACTCCTTCAGAAAGAGATTTAGGAGTGTCCACACCTCTTCAGGAGCCCATTCTGCATCAGGATTCCTGGCCTTGGGGGGCATGTTCTCTCCAGTGCCTCTGCCTGAGGATATTCCCGAAGAATTTAGATCGATGTTGCTGGAAAGTCGATCGACTCAGGCGCCATTTGATTGTCCCGCAGAGAAACTCCTTCAGACGGAATTTTCGATCAAGAAAGGTGATTCTGCTCTTTTGGATTGCGGGACCGCCTCAAGGATCGTCGAGAATGCGACCTTTCTCCGGGATAAGGTCGTCCTGGAGAGGGTCGATTGCGAGAGGCTCTCTTCAATTGCTGTCCATGCGAACGTTCAGGTAATTATTGCGCTAGTCTTCATTATGGATGAAGCAGGCATAGTTGACAGTTATGACTTATATGTAGGCTCTTGTTGCTAATGTTGTGTTGCGCCGACGTGCATCGGTGGTGGCCAACCACGAAGTCACACTGGGGACAATCAAACTGATCGTCGAAAAATCTCAGGCGAAGCTGGATAGACTGGAGCTTCTGTGTAAATTGAGACGGTCACAGGTGCTCGTGCTCGAACTCGAACACGAGTTAAGTGATTCTCGTAAAAGGGAGGCTAATCAAACTGCCTCGATGGAGCGAGCGGAAAAGACGTTGGAGAAGAGGTCCAAGTGGGAAGTCAAAGAGAACGAGCTCCTTGCCCGACTCGTTGACAGCTTTTGGGGAGTCGACACAGAGGAAATCGCGAAGAATGCGGTCCAAGAATATAAAGACACATTGCCCGACTTCGACAAATTTTATACACAGGGGTATGAGCGGTGTCAATCGGAAGTGAAGGATCGATTCCCCGATATCGCCGCTAAGATTGACTAGATCCCCGTGTTTTTCCCGATTGTTGACGGCGATGATCAAAGTCAGGACATGGAGGGGGGCGCTCCCATTGGCGAAATTGTCACCGCAACGGGTGAAGATGCAGATGTTGGTGCTCCTATGGATCAAGAGCACATTGCTTTGATTGAAGGAGACCAAAGGCATCTTGATTCGCTAAGTGATCTCAATGCCCTTCTTTCCCACACCAAAATTTTCAAATGTATATGGGGCATTTGTCGTAGAAATAATGACAATTTTGTAATGTAAGATAATGTCGAAAAGTTGACTTATACCTCTTTGTTTGTCATTATTCGTATGGGTGGTCGTACTACCTGTTGGCCCCTTTCAACGGGTTAAGCCCTTGCTAAAGACGGCAGGAGTTGAATCGTTGAATTATACCCAAGCTAGTCCACTTCATTCAGTTGCAAAGGGGTAATCCCATCGTCTTACGGCTGACGACACGATAGGGTCGTTCAGTTGCGAGGGGGTGGCCCCTTCGTCTTACGACTGACGACATGGATGAGTCGTTCAGTCGCGAAGGGATGGCCCCTTCATCTTACTGCTGACGACACGGGAGGGTCGTTAAGTTGTGAAGGGGTAATCACATTGTCTTACGGTTGTCGACAGATAGGGCCGTTCAGTTGCGAAGGGGTGGCCCCTTTGTCTTACGACTGACGACATGGATGAGTCGTTCAGTCGCAAAGGGGTAGCCCCTTCGTCTTACTGCTGACGACACGGGAGGGTCGTTCAGTTGCGATGGACTGACACATTCGTCTTACAGCTGACGACAAGAGAGATTTGTTCAGCTGCGAGGGGGTGGCCCCTTCGCCTTATGGCTGACGACACAGGAGGGTCGTTCAGCTGCGAAGGGGTGGCTCATTCGTCTTACTGCTGGCGACAGTAAAAGGTCGTTCAGCTGCAAGGGGGTGGCCCATTCGTCTTACTGCTAACGACATGGGAAGGTCGTTCAGCTGCGAGGGGTTGCCCCTTCGTCTTACTGCTGACGACACAGGATAACCGTTCAGATGCGAGTGGGTGGCCCCTTCGTCTTACTGCTGACGACACGGGATGGCCGTTCAGCTGTTGACGACAAGCGAGGATTTAAGTCTGCTTTTATGGAGACAACATGAATTGAGATGAGCACGGCCGATTTAGATTTATGCTAAGGAGCGCTTTCTTATAAGTAGTACGCTCTGAACATTTAGACGGATTGAGTCTTACATAATTCATGAATATTATGGTCACGAGAGACATTTTTGAAGGAAAGGCAGACTTTATTATTATGAAATAAGCACTTTGACATGGAAGGAAAAAGGCGTACAGACGTTTTGATATTGCTCGGGGCTGCTTTTGCCTGGTTCTTATTCGATTCTGGTCCAGAAGTTTGCTAGTCGACCACTTTAGTAGAAGGTGACCCGGTCATTGGCCCTTTGCCTTTCTGCTTGGAAGTCCCTTCTTTGTCTGGATGGTCATCACCGAGCCTCTTTGGATGACCACTCTTGACTAGCACGTCGATCTTCTTCTTTAGTGTCCAACAATCGTCAGTGCCGTGCCCGTAGTCGTTGTAATACTTACAGAATTAGAGGTCATCCTTTTTCTCATACCTGCTTTTCTTAACAGGTTCCTTGGTGAGTTCTTCTCGCGGAGCGTAAGCTAGGACTTCTGCCTTGGGAGCATTTGCTCTGGCAGGGCGTTCCTTACTCCGAGTGCTTCTTTCTCTCCATCGCTTATCCCGAGACTCTTGACGAGGGGTTCCTTGAGGTTGCTTTTCTTGCTTTGCTTCTCCTCGACGAGTAGGAGTGCCGTTTTCCACATATTCAATTGCTTCTTCCAATACTATGAACCGATCAGTTATGTTGTTCAGCTCCACCAGATTATTCGGTGAAAACTGGTGGATGGCCCTCAGAAGGTGCTCGTCTCGGACTGCTTGGACAAAAGCTGTAATGACCGTCATGTCCAGGGTAACTTACACCTCTAGTCTTTCGTCGTTGAATCTCCGGACGAGGGATCGGATCGACTCCTCCTCTCTTTGCTTCAAAGAGAAAAGATGTAAAGATTTTCTTTTGGGCCGTCGTCCCGCGGTGAATTGCCTGTGAAATCGGTCAGACAACTCGTCAAAAGATCCGATGCAGTCATCGGACAACCCGTTGTACCATCCGTCTGTCGCTTTGATGAGCGTGATGTGGAAAGCTCGGCAAATGTATGGTTCATCAGCTCCGTGAAGTAGCATCACGTTTTGGCATCTGCAGACGTGCTCCCAAGGATCGCCCTTGCCGTCGTACGTCAGCAGGGGCAGTTTAAACTTCGAGAGGAACGGAGCAGATGTGATGTTCTCCTTCAGCGGGGTTCGCCGAAAGGCGGGAAGGATAAGTTGGGTTTACCCATCTCCGCCTTGCAGGTGAGTAGCACCAGAGGAACGGTTGGGGATTTCCTCCGCCTCCCTCCTCTCATGGCCGCCTGCAAAATCAGGGGGGTTAGGGCCCTGAGTGACTTGGTCGATTACCTGATCGAGGATGCTACGGGCGGCTCGTCCATTGTTGGATGGACTAAGATCTCCCTGGTGCGCGAATGCACGGTTATTGTTCCCCATCTCCCCATTCCGGTGAGGTATAGGAGTTGTATTGAGCGGTGCATTCTCCTATCGATCTGTCCTTGGATCTCTAGGGTCCCTATAAGGGATAACTTCCCTAGCAGGTGTTGGATTTGGAGGCGGTGGCAGCTTATTTGCTGGAAGCGGGTGCCCAAAGCTTTACCGCACTACGGCAGCTAGTGCCCTGATGCTCTTTTCGACCTTCTCGACAAATAGGTCGAATTGTTGCTGAGAAACTTTGGGCACTCTAGCCTCCTTTGTTGAAGACGCGGATTCTGCAACGTTTTCGACTTGAACGATGTTCACGCTATGGTTCTCACTTAGACCAAGGTTTGGTCGGGGGTTGCTAGGTTCAGCCAACATTGCAGATGTGATGCTTCAGGATATCGACTGATGATTCTCACAAACGGCACCAACTGTTAAAGCCAAAAAATGGCGTTAACGGTATGAGGGCTGACGTGGACTTCTCCTGTTGAGGTGGAGCCTCGTCAGCTGGTTGCGTGGTAGAACCGGGGTCGTTGGTAGACAGAATTGGAATGTGATGGACGATCAACCCACTGAGTAGGTCGAGTCTTGAACGAATGTCAATAGAGATACAACCTTCTTGTTGAGACACTCCACGAACTTCCGGTATCACAAAGGAACGTTCGGGGGGCGGATCTGGGTCCCGACCCAAATCCCCTCTGATAGTTAAGTTAGTATGGAAACTTAAGGGAGAGAGCTTGGAGTTGTTGAGATCGACCCACGGAGGCTCGTCTCGAGTCAGGCGTCGCAAGCTATTTAGAGGAAGAAATATCAAGTGGCGTGTAGAATGTCAGAGTATCGAATCTCGTACCCCCTTATTCTGTTCATCTCCAGTGTATTTATAGACTTCTCAGGTCCCTTCAGTGACGTTGGGAGGATAACGGTCACCAATTATGGCGCCACGATCCTCCCCCCTTAATAGGGGTAACCGTCACCCACATCCTGCTATTTATGAGCTTCCTTCAATCACCCGTTCGATTGGTGGAAGTGCAACGGGCGAATGGCACGTGGGCTTTTACTGAGTTTTCTTCAGGTTTCTTTCGTGGGCTTTGTAAGCTTTGGTCGCTCGTTGAACCCGGCCCAATGATGCAACAGTACCAATTTGACAGATTGCACCCAATCAAATTCGCCAAACATAATTAAATAACAAACAATCATGGATGGAATACCAAAGATAAGATTAATTAACTATTTTTTATTTTTATTTTTATTTTTGACCTTTTTGAACTTTCTTTTTTTTATTTTTATTCAAGAAACAAGATCATTGCAAATCTCAAGCCTGGAAATTTTGATAATTAAACATAGAGTATTCGCTTCTAACTCTGATTAAAATTTAATAATTAATCATGCATCAGGGTTATAACTTTAAGTTCCACAATAATTTAGGGTGTTAAACGTAATTGTTTGTAATTTAAATAACACCGACAACTAAATTTACATTTTTTTTGTCACGAACCTCACAGGAACCCACAGGAAACTAACACGTCACCCACAGGAAACCAGAAACCACTGCATCAACGAAAAATATCTCCCAGCATCAAATCCCAAAAAGAAAATCGACTCCAAATTAACTCCGAAAAAACAAAACAAAACTCAAAACAAATAGAAAATAGAAGTAGACAGCAAGAGATTGAAAGGGAGGAGAGCGGACCTGTGACGAAGACGTGGGGGAAGATCTCGATGGGAACGTCGTGCCATCGGGCAGCACGACCCATCCCGCCTCCCTCGCGAGCGCGGCGATGACGTCGTTGATGTCCGCTCGGACGCGGAGGTTGTAGTTCCCGTGGCGCCGAAGGCCAGCTAGGATCCTTGCCGTGATCGCCCGACGGTGGCGCTCTCGTAATTTCGTCCGCTCCTTCTCCTCCTTCGGCCGGCACCGCCTCATGGGCCCCATCCCCCCTTGCCCCACGCTCTGAATATGGATCTGGTCGCCGCCGGCTGCTTCCTGGCTGAAGAATCCGCCCTCATCGGTGCCGGCATCTTCCTCTTCTTCTTTTACTTCCATCTCGATCTCTTCGTCTGCGTCTTCTTCGCTCGTCCCTCCTAATTTTTCCATCTCTTGCGCCATCATATGGTAAAAAGGTTCTTGCTCAAATTGGGAGAATTGAAGCGTCAATTTTCCACTACTTCATAGATCTAGGCCTTGAAAGCAGCGGAAATTACCTAGAATAGCAAATTGGCAGCTCAATCGCCCAATTCTAGCCCTATTCACAAAAGACCTTCCATTTTTCATGACGAAGAACTTTAAATTTCCCTAAACCCCGATGAAAATCAAGTTAAACGATGAATTGAGCTCCAAGATGCCATGATCCCGTCAGAGTCGCCTGTTGTCAAGCTTCCGGTGATCTCCGTCGACCGAACGGGCGGCGCCGTCGATATCCTGATTTTCGATGGTTTCCGGCGGGTGCGGCGGAGTCCGGCGACGGCCGGCGACGCTGCTGCCGCGGCAGCTCTCTCGTGTGAAGGGATTGGGGGGTCTAGGGTTTCGCTCGTGTGAGCAGAGTGGCCTCGTGTTAGGGTTAACACGGACGCTTTGTACGCGCGAGGCGAGGGATGGGAGCGATCCGACGGTCGGATGGTGGGACACGTGTACGAGGCGTGGATGGTATGGGTCGTACGCGTGAAGGGAAGCACGCCGGAGAAGGGAAAGCGTGACTCGGTGCGGTTACTATTATTAGTTAAGAAATAAAATATTAAATATTTGTTTGATGAAGAGCGGGGGAAATATTGGTCGTGCCTCTTGGGCATGGGTTCCCCGTTCCACTTTCCCAATTTTAGACTCGCGGCTTTATTTCGTCAAATATTAAAAGAACCAAGACAATGGACGACGTATGAATGCCATGATGATAACTTCGCTAAGGAAATTTAATTATATTATAATACATCCATACGGAAAAATGTAGGTGCTTTTCTTAGATACGTGCGTTCCAAATTTTGCTCATCTCAAGAAGTGCATCTCAAATTATATCATATGCCGAAAAGCATGTAGGCAGGGTACCTGGTAGAGGAGCTGCTTGGCCTTGTACTAGTACTCTTGGATATGTGATGTATGATTAGTGTATGGAATGTGATGGAATGTGAGAGATAAAGTTTTTGGTATATGGAATGTGATGCATGATCTCCATCTAGTTGTACAGCGCACATGTATAATATCACTACATATAGCCTGATAATAACCTCGCAGATCATAATTAGGATATTCGTGTATTGGGGTTAACTTAGATCGTTGGACCTGGTTGGGTATACAAGCACTATGTTAGGAACCAAGATAAAAAGACAATTTTTATAGATAAAAAGTAGTCAAACACAATATTTGAGCACAAAAAAGGCGAGGACGTCCGCACTCGTTTAATCTAAGACCTAAACCTAAGGACGCTCAATAGAATAATCTCAATATCAAGTATAAAAATCACAAATGACGGCTAGCCCTATAAATAAAAGAAACTAGGGTTTTCCTAGGCTAAGGGCGCGCACGTAAATGGGAGGCAAAGGGGCCGGCGGCTACAAGGGCCCGGCCCAAAGGTGGGGCTGGCGAGTTAGACCCGCCAGGTCTAACAATACTCCCCTCCTCCCAAAAACACACCTTGTCCTCAAGATGGTGTAAGTACCGGCGACGCTAGTCCGAGTGGGAGTTGTCCTCCCCTCTGATTCCTTCGTCCTCCACGTCATCTTCCTCATCGGCTTCCGCTATCAGTACTTGCAGCTTTCGATCCACACAGCGGTGTCCGGAAGTGAAGCGCTCGTCACATCTGAAACAGAGCCCCTTTTGCCGCTTCTCCCTCATCTCTGCATCGGTCATCCTTCGGAATTGTCCCCCGACCGGTAGTGAGTTCTGCTCACCCGTCTTCTCAAGCCCTGTCTGAACTGTCTCAGTAGTGATCCCTGCTCCGCCTGTCCCAGTCGTAGTGCCCCGCTGTATCTGCCCACTGTAGCTGCTCCCGCCTCTCCTATCCTCGACTCGGGAGTCCTCCACCATCTGCGCCATCTCGATGACCTCTGAAAGCCCTCGAGGCTTGTATGGCCTCACCGCAGCTCGAAGACTAGGCCGCAGCTCCTTCAAGAAGGTGCCCTCCAGCGACTCGTCCGACACCCCATGAACTCGTCCCGTCAGTGTCTCAAATCTCTCGATGTACTCCCACACCGGCCCCTCCTGCCTGAGGGCGAATAGCTTCTCGTGTAAGTTCCCCAAGCGGGGGTCTCTGAACTTCTCCAGCACCAAGTCTTTCAGCTCCTCCCAGCTCCAGATCTGCTGCCTCCTCTCCTTCCACTGGAACCACCCTAAAGCTCTCCCCTCCATGCAAATGCACGTTGCCTCCAGCTTCTGTGCCTCGGTCATGTGATGTGCTGCGAAATATCTCTCCGCTGTGAACAACCAGGCATGTGGAACCTCCCCAGAGAAGATCGGCATCTTCAGCTTCCGGACTCTGTAATCTCCTCCAAAGTGACCCTGCTCGGGCCTCCCATCTACACGGCGAGGCTGGTGATAGTGCTGCCACCTCTCATCCTGTGTCTCGTACTGCCTCCCACGAGGGCCTCCGCGCCATCCCTCCAAGTCACCCCATCTGGCGTCATCTCCAAACTCAGCTCCATAGCCTCCTCCGTCATCGTAGCACCCTTGTCCTTCCCCGGGGTCAAATCCACCTCCAAAGTCACGCGACGGGTCCTCTAAATAGGGTTGAAAACCCCTCTCGAGCTGCTGTCGTCGGCCGCGCTGCTCGCCGGTCGCGTCAGGGGCCCGCCATGGCTCGGAAAAAGGGTCTCGGAAAGCCTGATGGGTCGTGGGAACTGGGCGCTGCTGCCCGGGGGCCCCACGGCCCAGTACGAGGCCCGCGGGGGTCTGGGGGTTGCCGCCCAGGCCCGCGGGGGTCTGGGGGTTGCCGCCCAGGCCCGTGGGGGCCTGGCGGTGGCCGCCCGGCCCCGCGGGGGCATGGGGGTACTCGCCCAGGCCCGCGGGGGCCTGGCGATGCTTGCCCAGGCCCGCGCGGGCCTGGCGCATCTCCTCTGGCCCCCGTGGCCTTGGGGGCCCGCTGTCGGCCCGTCAGGGGACCGGCGGTGTGCCTGGAGCTTCGTTGAAGCTCAAGAAGCAATATTGAAGTCAAGAGGAATGAAGATTGAAGCTTTGAAGACGGCTCGTAAGGTTTATTTTATAGTCTTCTAGCTTCATAGATTAGAATGTTAAGCCTTGAGTAGGACTTACTTTATAATCTTCATTTCGCTCATATCTTAGAGCTAGGATTATCATAGAAGCCATTAGAAACTTTCCCGAAGCCTATCGCTTCTTCCCTCGGCTTCGTGTGCATGTTAGTTGGTTCAAGAAGAGTCACCAACCGACTAGATGACGATCTAGTCGGTCGGAAACTCTACTTAAACCGACTAGTTTGCCTTCTCTAATTCAGCTCTTTTTATGACTACAGTTAGTCGGTCAAAGAAGAGTCACCGACCGACTAGATGACGATCTAGTCGGTCAGCAATCCTTCTTAGACCGACTAGTTGTGGACAGTCATTTTCAGCCTGAGCTACTGTTTCGAGTTAGTCGGTCAAAGAACGTTTACCGACCGACTAGTTGAGAAACTAGTCGGTCAGCATTTGTTCTTAAACCGACTAAGTCATCTTGAAGTCAACCTATTCTATTTCGACGTTAGTCGGTCAAAGAACATTCACCGACCGACTAGTTGTGAAACTAGTCGGTCGGCAAGTCTTCTTAGACCGACTAGTTGTCATCTCCTGTACTTCGACCTTTTGGCTGTTCAACCGTTAGTCGGGCTACGTTGTATCACCGACCGACTAGTTTATGAACTAGTCGGTCAGTGATCCTTCTTTGACCGACTAGTCTGGTTCAGAATAGAGCCGTTGGGATCTTTTTGAACTTGTTTTTCCTTGCCCCTTTAAATAGATTCCTGATTCATTTCTTGAAGGGGTGAAGCAATATATTAGAGATATTTTCAGATCAAAAGAGAAGAGCAATCAACTCTATTTCCATGCCCTCTCTTCTCACAAGAATCTCTCCCTCAAGTTCTTGAGTCCTAAATCCTCAAGAGAGATTCTCTCCATTGTGAGCCTTTCAAGCTAGAAGCTTGATTCTAGGTCACCATCTCCACCCTAGGCTTCCATTGCTGGTCATCTTCTTGAAGCTAGGGTTTGGTGCCATCTTCCTCCATCAAAATCCCCCTTGCCCTAATTTGGTAAGAATACTCAAGGCATAGGTATTTTGTTGGTAAGTATTTCATTTCATTTACATTCGTTATTTGAATTGTATACTCTCGGTTGTGAGAGTTTGCGTGATCCCGGGTTGTGGGATTCACGGACATCGTTTGTAGTTAGTTTGCACTTGCGAGGTTTTCGCAAGTGGGCATATTGGAAATCTTGAGTTAGGGTTTCTAACTCAAGTATCCGGAGGGGATCCGGGTGGTTGGGACGTAGGATCACCGGGAACAAGTCGGGGAGACTTGGGTGGATCCGAACCCATTAAACCATTTGTTTGCGTTTGCAGTTATTCTTGTTGATCGTTGTTATTCCGCATTGTTGTTTGTTAATTGCACGATAATTAGGAATAACTCTCCCTATTATTTAAAAGTACTATTCACCCCCCCCCCCCTCTAGTACATGTGCAGTGGCTACCACAGGGCACTACACGCCGTGGCCCGTCAGGGGCCGGCGAGGTTTCGCCGGCCCCTGGCGACAATGAGGGGGGTCGCCTCCCCCCTTTCCGCTAGCCGAGGGCTCCGTGGGGATCCCCTCCGCCTTGCGCCAATCTTGGAAGCGACGGCTAGGTTGGCCGCCGCCCTTTCTTGCCTCTTCCGCTCTTTGCCGTATCTCCTCGTGATAATCACCTTCCATGGCCCTTCGTCTTCATCATCGACCAGATCCTCCACCAAGAAGCCTATTTTCGGATCAAAGCTCCCAACTTTCTCCTTCTCCTTCTTCAAAGGTGCCGTCTTTTCCCCCGATTTTGGGTTTCCTCCCCCTTTGTTGTTCGCCGCCAATTGATTTAGGGTTGCCATCATTTGCGCAAATTGTTCGTCGTGCTTCGCTTGATTTTCCGTCAATTGGTTGATGGACGTCGTCAACTTGGCCATGGATTCATCGTTTGCCGCCAATGATTTCTTGATCCCGTCGATTTCGCTCGTGAACATTGCCTCCAAAGCTTCAATTTTTTCGTGCGATCTTGTCGTAGCCGCCATGGATCATCACGTGCTTTGATACCAAAATGTTAGGAACGAAGATAAAAAGACAATTTTTATAGATAAAAAGTAGCCAAACACGATATTTGAGCACAAAAGAGGTGTGCTCTCCTCCCAAGATGCCGGAGAGGACGTCCGCACTCGTTTAATCTAAGACCTAAACCTAAGGACGCTCAATAGAATAATCTCAATATCAAACATAAAAATCACAAATGACGGCTAGCCCTATAAATAAAAGAAACTAGGGTTTTCCTAGGCTAAGGGTGCGCGCGTAAATGGGAGGCAAAGGGGCCGGAGGCTACAAGGGCCCAGCCCAAAGGTGGGGCCGTCGGGTTAGACCCGCCAGGTCTAACACACTAGTCTATTTCTTATCAATTCGAGTCAACTTTGGATGAGTTGGATAAATTCTTTATGCCTTGACATCTAGTCTTGGAATCTCAAACCTAAAGCGCGATGGTCGTCAAATTCACCTCTTTTTTGAATTAGAGTCATTGTTCAAGACATTTGAGTCAAATTAGCAGGTTGGAATTCCTCGTCTTGTTGCTTTCTCAATCTCACTGCATTGGATAGCATTGCGTGTAACGACCCGCTTTCCGGGGGCCCGTTACTTTTTGATATTTGCGCAGGTCCTGCAAGTTACAAGTGAAACCAAAATAGCCACGATGCAGAGATGTACAATAATACCCAAACCAGCGTACATTATTACAGTCCACAATTTAAAGTACACAACTAGCAGCACTCTCTCACCAAATACATGAAAGTAAGCAGAAAAGGAAATACATGAAGTACATCACACATACACTCCAAATATAAAAGTCGGCAGTCTCAGGATCGCGCTATGGCTCTGCGAACTCAGGAGTACCTAAGTCAACCCGTGCGTCGTCCGCGGTGCCACAGAGATGGAACCGTAGGTAAGTCATAACAATTCTAACAATAGAAACAAAGTAGTGCAAAAGTATGGAACAGATTATAGTAAACGAAAGATGGTCATGCAGGTGCAAAAAGTAAAGTAAGAGCAGACATGTATACTGGTAACTGTTCTTGTGTGGTATGTAATGCATAAAGTACAGGTGACTGTACAAGTGCAAAAGTAACGACTGTGGCGTGGCATGTGGTAGTAATAATGTTTTGACCAACGGGATGGCAATAGTAAGACAACCAGGTTAACAATGTTTTGACCAATCGGTAATGGGATGACAATAGGTAGACGTAGTAATTACTTAAGAAAAGATGAGTGTCGCTTGACTATCTAATAGTGTAGGCAGGCCTAATAATAAGAAGTCTAGTTTAACTCCCAAATCAGCCAGGCAGTCAGGGCTTGAAGGCACAGGTCACTTCAAAGACCGCAGGAACAAGTCCCTTGGTTGACCAACCCCCTTCCCATGCCTTTCTAGACACTGATTCGGTCGTAATTTAAGACCGCTTGTTATTACGTCGCCCTACCACGTTCGAGTAGTCTCGACTTAGTCAGTAGTCGTAACCGAACAATGATGTCGAGTTAGTCGTGAAAAGACAATGGTATCAATCAACTAGTGCAACATCAATCAAACTAGTGCAATAACTGTAGTATGGCATATAGCAGCAACAATGTTTTAACCAGCAGGCAATAGTAGTACAACCCGGCAAACGTAGTAACAATAAAGGACAAGCAGGCAATAGCAAAACTAGAAACTACGTGACTTATATAGGAAAGTACAGTGTGCAACCATTGAGCTAACCTCCTGCCACGGGGGCGCTCACCCGGGCGGATCTCAATTCACTTTAGACGGTACATTTCATTTAGACGGTCGGTAACGGTCGGTACGGTACGGTGCAATGTGTAGATGGCTCGCGGTTGCTCCCGCACTTTCTCTAATATAAGTTACCCCAAAAACCCAGTGATGTGCCAATTACTTTTAATCATTCAATTTCAATAGGATGTTCCACGGTATTCCATTCAATCATTACTTTTCAATACGGTATGTCAATCCGTTGTTTCAAAGACAAAGACACTAATGACGGTCGTGATAGACCGGCTCACATACCAATAGAGTTATGCATAATAGTCTCGCTCCAAAGATGTTCAAAGACATTAACAACACTCCAAAGAGTTTCCCTTGTTGAAAAGTCAAGGCAGAAGCCTCAACAGAGAATGTCAGTCCTGAGCAATGCTTTGAAGTCCAACAACTATGATATTTAATTCCATAAAAGTGCACTATCTCAATTTAGTCCTGAGCAACGCTTTGAAGCCCACGGTCATTCCATTATTGATTAGTTCTATAGTTAATTAGGTCTCTAATCATTGGTTCAAGTCAATAGTTGTTCTGAGAATATATATGAGGTCCAAAGTTCATACGAGTGCACTGGCTAAATTTCTAAAGTTAGAATTAAAGTGACTTACAAATTTCGAGGCTGTCGTAGCTAGTCGGAAGTTGATCTAGGGCTTCCTCTGAAGTTGGTGCACAATAGTTTGTATCTGCAACACAAAAACATTGATTAAGACACACAACGTTCCTATCTAAACAATCTGATTGTTCTGATTTTCAAAACTGGCTAAAACGGTGTCGGAAAACGTTCTAAATTTTTCTATAAGCTAGCTATGATGAAAATAATTTTACTGCAGGAGAAAATATTTTTCAGACGCTTCTGTTAATTTTTATAATTTTTCAAAGCTCAAAATCAATTTAAAAATCTATTTTTCAATTAGTAACGTATTTATTCAATAATTTATTCTGGATGCCATTTCCATCAGAATGTCGCAAGTGAGCTGTCAAAATGACCGTCTCGGAGAGTTCTTTAACATATATTTTTATCACATATAAGTTTACGCAAAAATAAGAAGTTTTGAATTTTTAAATGAAAATGACGTATTTAAGTTTTGGGCTTAAAAATTAATTCTGGACAAACTAAGCGTCGGATTGAGACGAAACTAGTGTCATTGGGTCCATAATGACATTTCTGATTTTCTGGAGGTTGTCTTGCATTTTTCTGAGGCCTAAATTATTTATTATTAATTATCTACTATAAACACCATTTTATCTAATAAGCAAAATACGTAAATACGTGTATTTTTATACGTTTTCGTATAAACGAAACGAAGTTTCCTTCGTTTCCTCTTCGTACAGGCATGCAGCGAGGCGGGGCTTGCGTGGGCTCGTCGGAGGAAGGCGATGACTGCGGCGGAGGAGCAGCGGTTCTCGGTGGCGGTGGAGGGGCGTACTCGAGGAGGTGGCGGCGTTGCTTGGAGGCGGGGGTTGCAACGGATGGGAAGCTCAGGCGGAGGTGGCGAAGGTCGTGGGCGAGGCTGAGGGTACGGGCGGCGTCGGAGGGTGCTGTAGGGGAGAGTCGGAGACGGCGACAGCAGCAGCGGTGGTTGGCGACGGCGGGGGAGCAGGCGGAGCTCGCGGCGGCGGACGGGTGCTGAGGGAGGCGGAGTCAAGCGGCTGCGTGGGTTCGGTGCTCCGACGTACTGCGGGCGAAGCGGCGACGGGGGTGGCACCGACAGCGGCATCACGACGGAGCTCTCGGGGTGAAGGCGGGGAACGGCTCTTGACGAGCGGCGGCGAGAGCGTGAGCGTCGCTTGTTAGCTCGTCGGCGTTGCTGCTGGGTGGCGGAGGGGCTTCGACCTCTCGGGGGTGGCTGCTGCGGGGGTTCTCGGAGGAGCGGGAGGCGGGCAGACGTCGGAGCTCGGGGCAGAGCAGAGTAGCGGCGGGGTTCTTCGGGGCAGAGCTGTGGCGGAGTGCTGAGCAAGCGGCGAGCTCGGTGGGGCCTCGTTGGCGATGCTGCAGCGATGGAGCCCCACGGCGGGCGACGTTCGGAGGCGAGGCTGTGGGTCGGACGTCGATCGGGCGGGGGATGCGAAGGTGGAGGATGGGTTCGTGTGGCGAGGTACGGTGGTCGGAGAAGACGAGCTCGGCCTGGGGAGAGAGAAGAGAACAAAGAGAGTATAGAGAGAGAGAGAGAGAGCGTACTTGAGACGGTGAGAACAGAGAGAGGGAGAGAGGGATATGGTGAAGCTGTGTGTGTGCGGGAGTTTGAAAGCGGGGAAGCGTGGGTTTAGGGTTAAGCTGAGTGAGGAAGATAGGTTAGGGGATTAAATAGAGATTAGAGTTGTAATTAGTCAAATGTAGTTAATGCTATTAGGTGGGTAATAAATGAGATTAGGTTAATCTTTTTGACTAAGTGTAGAAATGTTTGAACGTGTCTCCCCCACGTTTTAGGCATGATTAGGGTAATTTTGATTCGGTTAATGTTATTAAGAGAGGTTAAAAAAGTCATTTAGTGGAAGTCATTTTGTAACGAAATTACGATTTCGCCCCTACTAGTAAACGTGTCCGAAAAATTACGAAAACATACCCACGGGATCGTTTCATTGCGAGGATCGCGAATACGAAGTCCGTTTCAGGGTTTGAGCTACGGAGATACATGTTTTAGGCCAAAACGTTTAGGAAGCGAGTTTGCAGGTTCTCTATCGATTTGACTTCAGAAAATTACGAAATTAATGTGGGGAGCCCTAAATGATCATAGAATGTTACCGTAGAAGTTTGAAAACGTTTTGAAGATGTTTGAATAGGAAATAAATTCATTAAGCTAAAACGGTAATAACTGAAAATGAATTTTTATCAGATTATTTAGAGGTATTTGATGAAACACGAACTTACTAAAATACTTCATAACTAGTTTGCCACTTCAAAATATTTTTATAAGAATTTTTTTAAATCGTAAAACTCCTGAGAACCCATTATAAAATAGTTTTAAAAATTTTGAAAATAGGTTAAATATGTAAATAGTTGTCTTGATAAAAACAGGTCGTTACATTCTACCCTCCTTAAAATAATTCCGTCCTCGGAATTTAAAAATCTCTTTTAAAAATCTCTTTTGAAAATAATTGATGTTATGAAGAAGCTCAAGCAAATAAATGATAGAAGAGATAGTAATATAGTAAATTAGATTGTAAATATAATGCGATATCACAGCATCAAAAAAATATGTTATATATAAATACATACTATTGACATCACCATAGCTTCCGTAACTAGTCAAAATAGGCCCAGATAGAAGAAGGAAGATGAGTCCAAGAAAAGATGACGAAGTAGCGGCATCAGCTTACACGACTCGGTTTGATTCGTCTCAAATCCTCCAATACTTCTGAGCGTCCTTCGATTTGCTTCAGTTGTCGAATTCAAACTTTTGGTGATTCGAACGCTACCCTCCTTAAAATAGACGTAACTAGAGTTCAAGTGTACGAAAAATAGAAAGATTCTAAGGAGGTCAATCGAAAGGTCATCAAGCTAAAGGAAGGGTGATAGTGATGAAGATCGATGGCATTACATAATCATGATTCACGTCCTTGCGGTCCTTGCGGTCCAGCGGAACACGGCCAGGGAAGTGACTAAGCCAGGATCACTTACCCCAAGTCTAGCAAGGGTGATCCAACAAACTTAGCCAAGCACATTGACCGGATCATGGTCCATTGAAGGAAGCTTATCATTTATATGCGTGCCATCATCAACTGAAGGAAAGGTGATGAAGTGGGTATATAGTTCAACCTATGAAAAATCACTATAACTGTTAGCAAAAGAGGTTACTAGGGAGGGTATAACCAAGAATGGAACACGAGTTCCTAAGCAAGGGTTAAGAGTTCAAAGGAAGTGATGAGGATCAAGGAAAAACCTAATGAAGATGGTAATAAGGACGCTTCACCCGTATATCCAATACAGGTGAACACTCGAGACATCCCGAACTTGAGGTTAATTTGAGTATTTTATATTGTACATCCTGATCTTGCTATATTGTTCATGAGGTAGTTAGCGCGGACTTGCGTGGGCCACCAAAACTGTAATGACCCGCTTTCCGGGGCCCGTTACTTTTTGATATTTGCGCAGGTCCTGCAAGTTACCAGTGAAACCAAAATAGCCACGATGCAGAGATGTACAATAATACCCAAACCAGCGTACATTATTACAGTCCACAATTTAAAGTACACAACTAGCAGCACTCTCTCACCAAATACATGAAAGTAAGCAGAAAAGGAAATACATGAAGTAGATCACACATACACTCCAAATATAAAAGTCGGCAGTCTCAGGATCTCGCTATGGCTCTGCGAACTCAGGAGTACCTAAGTCAACCCGTGCGTCGTCTGTGGTGTCACAGAGATGGAACCGTAGGTAAGTCATAACAATTCTAACAATAGAAACAAAGTAGTGCAAAAGTATGGAACAGATTATAGTAAACGAAAGATGGTCATGCATGTGCAAAAAGTAAAGTAAGAGCAGACATGTATACTGGTAACTGTTCTTGTGTGGTATGTAATGCATAAAGTACAGATGACTGTACAAGTGCAAAAGTAACGACTGTGGCGTGGCATGTGGTAGTAATAATGTTTTGACCAACGGGATGGCAATAGTAAGACAACCAGGTTAACAATGTTTTGACCAATCGGTAATGGGATGACAATAGGTAGACGTAGTAATTACTTAAGAAAAGATGAGCGTCGCTTGACTATCTAATAGTGTAGGCAGGCCTAATAATAAGAAGTCTAGTTTAACTCCCAAATCAGCCAGGCAGTCAGGGCTTGAAGGCACAGGTCACTTCAAAGACCGCAGGAACAAGTCCCTTGGTTGACCAACCCCCTTCCCATGCCTTTCTAGACACTGATTCGATCGTAATTTAAGACCGCTTGTTATTACGTCGCTCTGCCACGTTCGAGTAGTCTCGACTTAGTCAGTAGTCGTAACCGAACAATGATGTCGAGTTAGTTGTGAAAAGACAATGGTATCAATCAACTAGTGCAACATCAATCAAACTAGTGCAATAACTATAGTATGGCATATAGCAGGCAATAGTAGTACAACCCGGCAAACGTAGTAACAATAAAGGACAAGCAGGCAATAGCAAAACTAGAAACTACGTGACTTATATAGGAAAGTACAGTGTGCAACCATTGAGCCCACCTCCTGCCACGGGGGCGCTCACCCGGGCGGATCTCAATTCACTTTAGACGGTACATTTCATTTAGACGGTCGGCAACGGTCGGTACGGTACGGTGCAATGTGTAGATGGCTCACGGTTGCTCCCACACTTTCTCTAATATAAGTTACCCCAAAAACCCAGTGATGTGCCAATTACTTTTAATCATTCAATTTCAATAGGATGTTCCATGGTATTCCATTCAATCATTACTTTTCAATACGGTATGTCAATCCGTTGTTTCAAAGACAAAAACACTAATGACGGTCGTGATAGACCGGCTCACATACCAATAGAGTTATGGATAATAGTCTCGCTCCAAAGATGTTCAAAGACATTAACAACACTCCAAAGAGTTTCGCTTGTTGAAAAGTCAAGGCAGAAGCCTCAACAGAGAATGTCAGTCCTGAGCAATGCTTTGAAGTCCAACAACTATGATATTTAATTCCATAAAAATGCACTATCTCAATTTAGTCCTGAGCAATGCTTTGAAGCCCACGGTCATTCTATTATTGATTAGTTCTCTAGTTAATTAGGTCTCTAATCATTGGTTCAAGTCAATAGCTGTTCTGAGAATATATATGAGGTCCTAAGTTCATACGAGTGCACTGGCTAAATTTCTAAAGTTAGAATTAAAGTGACTTACAAATTTCGAGGCTATCGTAGCTAGTCGGAAGTTGATCTAGGGCTTCCTCTGAAGTTGGTGCACAATAGTTTGTACCTGCAACACAAAAACATTAATTAAGACACACAACGTTCAAATCTAAATAATCTGATTGTTCTGATTTTCAAAACTGGCTAAAAAGGTGTCGGAAAACGTTTTAAATTTTTCTATAGGCTAGATATGATGAAAATAATTTTACTTCAGGAGGAAATATTTTTCAGACGCTTCTGTTAATTTTTATAATTTTTCAAAGCTCAAAATCAATTTAAAAATCTATTTTTCAATTAGTAACGTATTTATTCAATAATTTATTCTGGAAGCCATTTACATCGGAATATCGCAAGTGAGCTGTCAAAATGACCGTCTCGGAGAGTTCTTTAACATATATTTTTATCACATATAAGTTTACGTAAAAATAAGAAGTTTTGAATTTTTAAATGAAAATGATGTATTTAAGTTTTGGGCTTAAAAATTAATTCTGGACAAACTAAGCGTCGGATTGAGACGAAACTAGTGCCATTGGGTCCAGAATGACATTTCTGATTTTCTGGAGGTTTTCTTGCATTTTTCTGAGGCCTACATTATTTATTATTAATTATCTACTATAAACCCCATTTTATCTAATAAGCAAAATACGTAAATACGTGTATTTTTATACGTTTTCGTATAAACGAAACGAAGTTTCCTTCGTTTCCTCTTCGTACAGCCATGCAGCGGGGCAAGGCTTGCGTGGGCTCGTCGGAGGAAGGCGACGACTGCGGCGGAGGAGCGGCGGTTCTCGGTGGCGGTGGAGGGGCGTACTCGAGAAGGTGGCGGCGTTGCCTGGAGGCGGGGGTTGCAGCGGATGGGAAGCTCAGGCAGAGGTGGCGAAGGTCGTGGGCGAGGCTGAGGGTACGGGCGGCGTCGGAGGGTGCTGTGGGGGAGAGTCGGAGACGGTGACAGCAACAGGGGTGGTTGGCGACGGCGGGGGAGCAGGCGGAGCTCGCAGCAGCGGACGGGTGCTGAGGGAGGTGGAGTCAAGCGGCGGCGTGGGTTCGGTGCTCTGACATGCTGTGGGCGACTTCGGGCGAAGCGGCGACGGGGTGGCACCGACAGCGGCAGCATGACGGAGCTCTCGGGGTGAAGGCGGGGAACCGCTCTTGACGAGCGGTGACGAGAGCGTGGGCGTCGCTTGTTGGCTCGTCGGCGTTGCAGATGGGTGGCGGAGGGGCTTCGACCTCTCGGGGGTGGCTGCTGCGGGGGTTCTCGGGAGAGCGGGAGGCGGGCAGACGTCGGAGCTCGGGGCAGAGCGGAGTAGCGGCGGGGTTCTTCGGGGCGGAGCTGTGGCAGAGTGCTGAGCAAGCGGCGAGCTCGGTGGGGCCTCGTTGGCGATGTTGCAGCGATGGAGCCCCACGACGGGCGACGTTCGGAGGCGAGGCTGTGGGTCGGACGTCGATCGGGCGGGGGATGCAAAGGTGGAGGATGGGTTCGTGTGGCGAGGTACGGTGGTTGGAGAAGACGAGCTCGGCCTGGGGAGAGAGAAGAGAACAAAGAGAGTATAGAGACAGAGCGCGTACTTGAGACGGTGAGAACAGAGAGAGGGAGAGAGGGATATGGTGAAGCTGTGTGTGTGCGGGAGTTTGAAAGCGCGGAAGTGTGGGTTCATGGTTAAGCTGAGTAGGAAGATAGGTTAGGGGTTTAAATAGAGATTAGAGTTGTAATTAGTCAAATGTAGTTAATGCTATTAGGTGGGTAATAAATGAGATTAGGTTAATCTTTTTGACTAAGTGTAGAAATGTTTGAATGTGTCTCCCCCACGTTTTAGGCATGATTAGGGTAATTTTGATTAGGTTAATGTTATTAAGGGAGGTTAAAAAAGTCATTTAGTGGAAGTCATTTTGTAACGAAATTACGATTTCGCCCCTACTAGTAAACGTGTCCGAAAAATTACGAAAACATACCCACGGGATCGTTTCGTTGCGAGGATCGCGAATTCAAAGCCCGTTTCAGGGTTTGAGCTACGAAGATACATGTTTTAGGCCAAAACGTGTAGGAAGCGAGTTTGCGGGTTCTCTATCGATTTGACTTCAGAAAATTACGAAATTAATGTAGGGAGCCCTAAATAATCATAGAATGTTACCGTAGAAGTTTGAAAACGTTTTGAAGATATTTGAATAGGAAATAAATTCATTAAGCCAAAACGGTAATAACTGAAAATGAATTTTTATCAGATTATTTAGAGGTATTTGATGAAACACGAACTTATTAAAATACTTCATAACTAGTTTGACACTTCAAAATATTTTTATAAGAATTTTTTTTAAATCGTAAAACTCCTGACAAACCATTATAAAATAGTTTTAAAAAATTTGAAAATAGGTTAAATATGTACATAGTTGTCTTGATAAAAACAAGTCTTTACATTGCGTGTCTCTTATCAGCATGTGTGTGTGCGTGTGTGTGTCTGTTTAAATTTGTACACATATTGGTAGGCTGGACTATGAGCGGTACCAATTACATTACTCAATCATTTTGTAGATCATTGCGATATTTCATACCATACATTGCATGCGTGGTGTTTAAATGAATATTAGCACCCCAGTTACAGCGGAAAAGGTGCTACGAGGCAAGTATTCGCCATCTTTGACCCCATGCATCATAGAAGGGCTTAAAGAAGGGCTCCATTCACTAGCTGATGCTCAAGATGGCCTTTGGGCCCGGCGGCCCGCTACCCAACCCGTCCGGCTCGGGCCCGACGTCGTTGACCGGGCCACGGGTCAAGACAGACCCGGTGTCATGGCCGGGCTTCCGCACATAATTCGGTCCGCCGGGCCGGGCCAGCTTGGCCGGCAGACAGGTCCGAACTGGCCAGTGGCCCGTCGGGGAACAGTCCCTGGACGGCCCGGCATGGGCCCCTCTTTTGCCCGTTGCGCGCCCACCCTGAGCAGCTAGGAACGGTTCCAACAGTCGAATGGCCATTGGGAATGGTCGAATGACCGTTTCCAAGGCCCCCCAAAGGGCTTTTTGGTCTTTTCGGGTAAAAAGACCAACCTCCAACGGTCAAAACCGGTCATTTGGGAGGGTTTGGTCTTTTTACACCCAAAAATTCTTATAATTGCTTCACACTTCCCTCTCATTTTCTTCATATCTCTCATACACTCTTATACTCTCTATTCTCATACACTCTACTGGATTCAAGCTCTCAAGTCTCAACTCTGTAGCTCTCTAGCTTTCATGTCTCAACTAGCAATCTCCAGTTGCTCGCAACTCTCTGGCAATTAGCAAGCTTCATGCGCTCTCAAGCTCAGTATGCTCTCTACTCCACTCGCAACCCTATAATCAGGATCCTTTTAGTTTTAATTTTTATATATTAGCATACTGGCCGGATCAAACGATCGTAAGAATGTTAACATAAATTTTAATTACACAGAGGAATATGAAAATTTTATGAGGATACTCTGCAACCCAATATAAACACCGGACTTTGCTGATATGTGACAAATTGAAACACGGCACTAGTTCGATAGTAATAATCCTAGCCCGGTAGTATTTAGTACACCGGCTTATACTTATTCTGTACAGACTTCTTCTGCGCTCTCTTTTACTCCTACACAACCTACTAATCCTAATGTTCACACTTCTACACAACAACCCCAACTCAGAGCACGAAAATTATGTGGAGTCGATCTAGGAAAAACAAAATTGTGTGTTATACCATGATCTTTGCACAACTTTAGAAAAACATCATTTTCAAATTCAGCTTCGTGATCAATATGATTTGAAATAATTTTTAAAGAATATAATCTATAAATACATTTGAAAAATATTTCAAATTCACTTCAGCAGCATTTTTATTGAATAAAATAATACCCAAGTATATCTACAATAATCATTATGTTATGAATCATCATCTGGGGGAGGAACCCCCGGCTCTTTATTTATAGCATATAGAGGAGCGTACATAGATATGGCCCTATCCATAAGATAGCCATGATCCGAACCAACTCTAGTATTATCCATTCACAACACTTCTCTTATCCAGCCATAGATGTGGACTTTACTCATGAATACTTCAGGATTCTGAGCATAGTTGGAGTCTTACATGTGGTGGATACTTCAGGATCCTGAGTTGATGAGGTCTGCCTCGTTAAAACCTTTAGCTATGTAAAACCATGTAGGAGAAACCATAGTTAAGGAAAAAGAATACAAATGTTCTCTAACTCTCAATGATTTGTACAAGCGACTCTGCTCATGAACACTTCGGAATTCTGAGCGTCACAAGAGGGTGGATACTTCAGGATCCGGATATAGCAGAAAGAACATCCGATAACTATGGAAATAATGAAGACACAAACCACATGAAGTCATCGGAAAGGAAAAGGAAAGCTTGTGACATTGAGGAAGCTGGGCCTGAGCATGATCGCATGTGCATATCAAAGGATGGTGGAGTTGATATCAATGTCACTGTGGTTGACAAAGAAGTTATGCTTGAGTTGAACTGCCCTCGGAGAGAATGTTTGCTGCTCAAGATAGTTGATGCAATAAGCAACATCCAGTTGTATGTTCATTCAGTGCAATAATTCCCAGCTCCCTAGTTCAGATCACCACACGCTCATGTAAAATACTTGTCTTTGGCTCAACCTAATACTGTCATCACATTTAGTCATATCAGTACCGAGATGTGCTACACTTTTACTATTCAAGTGGTGAAGGTTACAAAATCTCCGGTCAAATTTGCATTTTAGAACATTGGAATCTGAAATCTATCGAATATACAGATCTGATGATCTTCAAGGTTCTTCTAGTTTTGATTTGAGGTTTTCTTTTCATACCGTCCAAATGCGTTGCTTGTTGCATGATTCGTTATATAAGAAAAACAAGTTGCCTCTGGCTGAAGTGTTCTGATGACAGTTCTATAGGCCTTGTTTGGATTGTAGAAATATTGGGTACAAGTTGTCTCCTATTATTCCCATTGTTCCTCTAATATTAAAAATGACATAAACAAACCCTATAACTGTCACCATGACATTTATCAATTAATTTTACCCCTAGGAGGCATAAAGGTGTTGTACCCAAAAAAATGGGTATAATCTTATTCAATATTCCAAACATGAACTATGTTATTGCAATGTGTTGCATTCCATAGATGACTGGCATGAGCCTAATGGTGTCGATGGCGCAACTAGTTGACATCTTGTTTTCTAATTCTGAATATAGAATCTTAGATCCTACCAAAGTAGTACAGATCATATGCCCCTTGTTGGGGACATCTCTAACCGCATAGGGAGTTTCTTCACACACTACCAAGCCTCCTATGTAAAGCATGTCATCCCAATGGCTACATCTCAGCAATAACTTCACAAATACTTTTTGCACACCCAAAAACAAGATAGAACAACCGTGCTTATGCTCTCTCATGTTCAACAAAGAGACATTACAAACTTGTCCTGCCATGCCCTTAAAGCCTTCTCCAACTTAAGGAACAAGAAACACCTATTCCTGCAATCTATGATTAGCAATTCTTCTGACCTCCCAGCTTAACAAGAGGCAATAATTTCTGAAAAACTTAGAGAATAACTCAAGTTAATAACTCTCCAACAGCTTTCCTGGAAGCTGGCATTAATCTCATAAATGAAGACCAGGAGCATTGAATTATCCTCATCTATGTTCACTTCATTGGTTCAAAAACACTGCAGAAGACGAGTAGCAATAATTTGTTTAGCTATAAATAACATAAACTAAGTCTCATCTTTTCTTTCACATGAATTATTCCCATCTAAGCATGACCATTGGGATCATTTCTTTTAAGCAGGACCTGCACATGATATAATTTGGTCTAGAATATAAGTTTGTTTCTGTGTGTGTGTTTTGAAATAGAGGAATAGGAAGATAAAAAAGAAGATTCAAGGTTATAATGGAGATCAAGGGACAATCAAAGAAAGTGGAAGTATAAAAATGCAAAGCATAGAGCCTTGATGGTACAAGTACAAGATAAATCAACGGATGTTTGACTAATTCACCAACAAAAAAAAGAGAAGATTCAGTTTTGACATCATAAACAATCAAATATCTAATGCTGAAAATAGTTTGAGAATAACATGGAACATAGATGAGACCTACAAAAAATAATGAAGATATACTCTCAACTTCATTATAAGTATCAAATACCTTTGAAACCCCATTGCTCATAATCGCTGGGAAAAACCCAAACATGAATGTCGTCGTCAAACAAATAGATAGAACCAACATCTTCAAACCTGACATTCCCCAATATGCGTCGACAAATTCTGGCTTTAAACTGGCTATTGGTACGGTAAATGCAATTCTCCTCGACTCCCTTCATCCGTCCACTCCATACATAACCTTGTGACTCCTCAGCTTCAATAAACATACTGCGGCCAGCTCCTAAACCATCTACCCAATTACCTTCTTCCATCTTGGAAAGCTCCAGTCGTTGCACTCTGCACGAGCATGGCGTACACCTAGCTTTCATGTTAAAGGATGTAAATAGGAGCGACTGCAACGAGGACAGCTTACCCCAATCGGTCAGGTTAAAGGATGTAACTATGAGCTCGCCATCTAGCACCCGAATTGCGCCATACCGGAGCCCAAAGCTTGGATGCTCAATAACTCGAACCACATTGAAGGGATCACGACTGATGTCAACTGCCATCACATAGCCTTGACAGATCCCAATATAGAGCCTATCTTCGACAACGGTTACGCTGTAAATGCCACAAATCTTGCCATGGATTTTAGGGACGGCAAACGTATGCCACTGTTTGGAACGATCTGCTACTCGGTAGTAGGCTGTGAGGGGGGAATTCATATCGGGCTTGTACAGTAGCACCATGCAGTTGCCGGAATCGATTGAAGATGTGAGTAGGCCTCGCGGACGGACGAGAGGAGGGTTACTTGGGAGGCGGATCATCTTCTGTGTGAAAAGATTCACGAGGGTCGGAGCACAGGTTCGTTTGTCGGCGGCTATGAGATATCCATGGGAGTGTCCCCAGATGCGGAAGTTTTGCAGCACCCGAGCAAGGAATGGAGACCGCGCCTTGTAGAATCTCTTCTCGGAGACGCTGTAGATGCGGAACTGGGAACTTTTGGAGGGGTGAGGAGAAAGACTCAAGAGCAGGGGGGGTTGGGAAGAGATGAAGTCATGCTTGGATGATTTTGCGACGGACCTCCACGATCTGCAGACGCCGGCAAACGCGAGGAAGGCATAGGGGCTGCTGAGCTTCATCACGATTCCGTGGAGGGCGATGTCGGGGAGATCGGCCCATGCTCTCCTCCCAACTTTGCTGTTCGCATCGAAGGCGCGGGCTTTTGAAAGGGATTGACCCATCACGGATCAATGTCGACGAAGGTTGGAGGAGGAGGGCGATTATGTTATTAAATACGAATATGTTAACAGAAATCCAAAAAATCACAATAAAAACGGAATTTGCTACAAATCTTAACTGAATAACCGGACCTGTTATCATAAAGTCAAAAAAAAATAAATCTTTAAAGTAATTTTAACAAATAGCCATTCCATCATAGTTATGATTGATGAACATTTTATCACCGAAAGTAGATTTAATTAAATAATCAAATAACAACCACAATTGAAAGTAGATATAGTTCAAGGTCCAAAGCTAAGGTATTGCGTCCGATATCTTGGACAAAGAAATTCAGGATTAAATCATGCTTAAGATATTATAATCCCTACCGTCAAAACACATGTTCACTCAGTTCTATCATATTCTATATGCATACACGTTCAGGTGTGGTTCACACAACCATCAAGCTAAGTTTAATGCATGCATGGTTTGCGCTTGCTTTTGACAAATTATTCTTAAATGATTCTAATGGTTGGGGGATTAAAATTTGAACCCTCCATAACAATCAACTATATTGGGACACCGGACAATGGGAAATGTTGCACTCCTTTTCATATCACACACAACATTTATAGCAGTCAATTGATAGGCAGGAACAATATGCAAGCACACCTGACAGTCCACATCACGAATCATTTCGAGACGCCCGATGGGTTAAATACCAGTTTCCCAGATTCGTCCTTTTCAAGGAGGCGTTCGATCAAGTCATCCCAGCTTGTCTTCTGGCTGCTGTGTTTCGATACGATTGGGGAACCGTCTGCCATCCTTCCGCTGTCACTGGACGTTTCACTGAAAGTACCGTACTCTGACTGGGAGAAAGCATGAGGCACGGCCAGCATGACAGCCCGTCGCAGCGCAGCCCTGTGCTGCTCGCTGTGGTCCCTCGCCAACGTCTCATGCCGCTCCATTCTTTGGTTTGGGGGGATGTCCATGGCGTTGTCTTCCTTGAGCATCAACTGCAACAGCCAAGAAAGCATATTCTCACTTTTTCGCTTGGCTGCTTACTGTAAACCAAGGGTTTTAAAATACAAAATTTGTACAGTAGATGACTCACATCTAAAGCCCTTTGGGCTTCCTTTTCTATCCAGACGATCGCATGGTCCTTAGTTGCATTGTGGGAGAGAACAATGTGTTCGAACCTTCCATCAACTGGGATTGCTGTTCTGACGACTGGAGGAAATCTCCCACACCTGTAAAAAAAAGTCGACACAGAGATATATCCTGTCATGATTTCGAGAAGCATAAAACTTTTCAATGAAAACGACTTCAATCTGTTTCCTGTCATATTTCTTGAAATGTTCGAATTATGTGCTAATACTACAGTTGGGAGAGCTTGTATGATTCTGAGGTTTCCAGTTGCCATAGAACTTGTATGATTTTTAAAATGAGAGCTTTCAAGAGGAATGAGAATTAGGAAACTGATATATACCTCAAAGAACTAAATTATGTTTCTAGCTACTCCATACCTGTAAGATATAGTAACTGTTGACACTGATCGGTTGCGGAATTTCATGCTTTGGAAAATCTAGAATCGGATGGTTCAGATATTGACATTGTGAACATGTACATTTGGCTGATGGTTTGTAGAGTATAATGTACATTTTTACGTTAATGGATAAAAGTAAACACACAACAGATATCATACATCCATACACACCCCCCAATGACACTAAAGTTTACACTGTCCACCTTTGATATTGAAGGCAAAATGTCTTCTCATGCAGACAACAGTACACATACGAGTCACACAGGATTCAATTGCACCAAAAATCATTACCTGAAGGGCTTCCTCTCAACAATGTGGTAGAGTCGACCGGGCGCATACAGCCGCCTAGGATCTCTCAGCTTGGCTTCTTCTGATATGAAGGTGTCTCTCATGCATCTGAGACACATTAAGCAGGGTAAACTGCCCCAAAATAAGATAATGTCAACTTCTTAGGGGGGGAAAAGGTAAGATGTCTCTATTGCGTCTACTTGGGAACAAATACAATATATCGTTGTCACATTGAGCAATTAAAGCATTAGCAAGACGTACTATTTGTCCTCCTATTTCTAAAAATAACAAAATGGAGAATAATTCACGTTTACCAGAAGATGGACTTGAATATATCCTCTAAAGGAGTAGCTGTTCGAGGCAAGAAATCATCCTGCGCCAGAAATCAATTGCTATCAGACATATCATTAAGTTACTGCATAAGCTTTATTTTCAGAAGTAAGCAAATGAAAATGAAACAATGACATTTAGAAAAATAAATAAATATTTTGATAATCATATCCCCCAGACTATCTATGTTTCTCAAATTAATGCAAGCAACATTTCCTCTGAAATATATTAAGCAGGGTGAAAATTAGAATAAATGAGGATGAAGAAAAGAATGGAAACGGAGCTCCCAAACTGGAAGCAATCAAGTTACATCGTTATCGAGGCAGATCTACTAGATGTCCCAGTTCATCAGTCTCAGGATTCTAGGGGTTGACCCCTCCCTCTAAGCTTCGACAAGGCTAAACGGAATACAAAAGAAGAGAAGATGGAGGTAAAAAGCGAGAAATAACAAACATGGACAAAAAACCCCGATGCTATGTTTACTCCTAACATACACTTGAGCAAACCAAAAAGTTCAAGATTGTGTGCGGTTGCAAGAGGATAAGGTTGGATTAATCATATCCCTTGCTTATTTAACCATGTTTTTGGAGGATTCATGAATAAGCTTCTCCTGTGCACATGAAAGACTGTATGTGTGAATGCAATTGTGAGAGCCCATTTAGAAGCAACATTTCGTGCATTTGGGTGAGGCCATGGAATGTGGCCAAAATACATCCTTTTCCATGAAGTGGCTAACATCAGGCATGTAGGGACCTGTATTGAAAGCACCTCACTCTGCCTACCATTTCCTTTGTTGTTTGCCCTTGCCAGGAATAAGGTTATGGCATCTCGTTGGAGATATGAAAGGTGTTCTTCAGATTTGCTAAACGTTTGTTGTATGTTAAAAGATTCAGTAACCATAAAATTCATATAGACCTTAATGATGTTTCTTCGAACCCATACTTATTCGACAACATATAGTGGCATTTGGTAGGCAACCGGTATTCTGGCCAGATCCTTGCATCGAATTCTTAATTTTTGGCAGCACATTTGCATTGGTTATTTGGAGGATCAGAAGACCTCCCAATGATTGTGCTTTTTTTTTGGTTGGTCACCATTCTAACCCAGAATAATCTTATGAAATGTAGTTGGCAGGGCCCGAATATGTGTTTTTTGCCGGGGTGAATGTGAATATCGGAACCACACCTTGCTCCCCTACATGTATGCTAGATGTAAATATCATCATTGTTTCAGTATCGTTGTCTTCTCAACATCGTGCTAGGAATCGTTGTTGACTTGGTGAGTATGGTTTGTTCCTAGAAATTCTAGAGTCATTCTGCCATTCTAGTAGCAGCCTTAGGGTGGGTGCTGCGAATGTGACGCAATAATAGGATTTTAAGTGAACATGCCATATATGTTGTTTTTAATGTGTGCTGCAAAATCCCATTCATGCACAGCACTTGGGCCCCCTTGCTTGGTCATTTGTTGTTGGCTCTTAAAGGCCAATTGATGGCAGCTAATCCCCCGACCCTGTGTGACCGACAGTGAGGAAAATTGAAGTGCTTGCTCTCTCATTTTTGCAGCAAACGAAAGGTGTTGCTGCCATTTTTTCAGAGAAGATGCTGTGGGAGCTTGGATCTGGTTTTTTGGACGAGAGGAAGCTAAGTTTTGGAGAACCAAGAGAGCTTCTTCTTGAGTGAGATCCATGATGAGTGGTCTTCTTCATCTAGCTTGTATATCTTGAGTCCATTGGGTAGCTTTTCTAGTTTGGAGATATATTACCAAGGAGTGATCTAGCTAGGTGTGGAATTGGTCCCTTGAGGAGCTCTACATATTATAGGGGCTTTGTTATCAAGAATTCTCACTTGGTTAAGGGTGTGGGTGAGCTTGATGAGAGATCTAGAGTTAGGTCTTGTTACTTAAAGCTATTCTCTCATTATGGTGGAGGAAGAAGAAGAAAATGGGATCGGTCTATGTCTTACTTAATCATTAGTGAAACCGGGTGCATTTGATGCTGGATGTAGGTCGTTCGCGATCGAACCAGGGTAAATCTCCGCGCCTCTTTTCCGTTGGTTTTATATTTCGTATTATGTTCGTGTACCGATATATTTTTGTTGCAAGATCGTTGAGGGGATTGGTTGTTGGTGACAACTCTCTCTTGTGTACATGAGGTGTTTGGTTTTAAGCTTAGCTAATGTCACGATGGAATTTGGGCTTGGGATTACTTGTGTACCATTGTGTACCTAGCCTAAGTGGTAAGGAGGTGCACGGTGAACCACAAGTGATAACAGAGCTTTCGCTTTGCAAAGAAGTGTAGTGCCGCGATGGTGTCTTACTCGTGTAAGAAGACAATCAGGTGTTAATACGAAGTAGAGAGGCTTAATGGCCAGGACAACTATGGTCTGTGGTGACAAAATATGGTAGTTTTGTTGAAGCACAAGGGAGTTTACAGTGTGGTATGTGATACGAGCATGTCATGTAAAGCAACGGTATATGATAATTGAAGGATGGAGCTTAAAGCCATCGACGAGATAATGCAATCCTTGAAGGATGAGATTCTTCTGTAGTTTGCCGATGTGGAGGTCGTAAGCGACCTATGGATGATACTTGAAGCTCGGTACTCGACCAAAACACTCATTGGACAAAGGTTACAGGTGTGGCAATGTTTATATACTCACAGGATGAAAAGGGATACTTTGTTGTGGAAATAGGCGGCCGCGACGACGGTCCAAGTCAAGGGACTGCGATGACAGCAAATGTTTCCTATGTAAGGAAAGATGGCATTAGAAGAGGGATTTCCCGAGGTTGACAGCCAGGACGTCGATTGGCATCATGGAAAACGTTGCTCATTGTTCGACTCATGTTGGAGCAGGAGACTGGATGTTTTCTTACGAGGATGATTGCTCGGTGTTTGCGGCATACTCCGTGGGAGAAGCGCAATGTTTGTGGCTATTGGACTCGGGGTGTTCATTCCATATGACTCCGGATCGGAGTGCGTTCGACTCATAAATTCCATGCATTGGAGAGCGAATTCTTGTGGGGAATGATATAGAGTGCAAGCAGGTTAGGAGTGGCACGATCAGAGTCAGGATGCACGATGGCATCGTCTGTGTGTTTGATGGCGTCAGACATGTTCCTGATCTTCGCAGCAACCTGATATCGATAGGAACTTTGATCGGAATGGGCTACAGGGCAGTGATCGAGGAGGATCGACTGTGTATTTTTCGATGATGCCAGGTTGTCATGAGGGAGAAGAAGCATGGGAACTTGTATGCGCTCGAGGGGCACACAGTAGTGGGCGAGACTGGCAGATCACAGGAGTCCGAGAGTGGAGATCCAGTGAGACTGTAGCATCTCAGATTGGGACATTATGACGAGCAGAGCCTTGACATTTTTCAGAGGATGAGTGTATTCAGATGTGATCGCGGGCTTGAGTCTTGTAGTGGCTGTGGTGCGGAGCGGCCAAAGAAAATGCAGTTTGGGACATCTGTCAGACACAGCAAGGAGCCTCTAGAGGGCGTCTACGCCATCGTATGGGGTCCATGTTCGGTTCCTTCCCTGGAAGGCACGATGTACTTCACGGCCTTCATAGATGACTTCTCGAGGAAAGTCATGGTTACTCTCATGGGATCTCGGAAGGAGATCCATGAGAAGGTGTGGCTATGGAGGAGCATAGTCGAGAGGTGGATGGATAAACCCATATGAGAGATCCGTACCAACGACGTAGAGATACATGATATTTGCAAGTCAGAGGGGATCGTGTGCCGATACACCATTTCTGATGTAGATCCTCACGGTGGCTTTTGATAGAGAAGACACGTGTGCTACTGAGACCATCCGGCCTTCCTATAGAATTATGGGTGGAGACCATTGCTACTACGGCATACCTCATCAACCGAACAATGTCACTAGCCGCATGTAGTTATATTCCCGAAGAGTTATGAACGGACAGAGTCGTTGAGTTCTCGCACTTGTGTATATTTGGATGTCTCGTGCGGCCGCACGAGAGGGACGATGTCGAGGTAGGACAATGTGCACAGGATTGTGTCCTACTTGGGTACGCTATTGGAGATGCGAGAGGGTACATGTTATGGTGACTTAGTACATGCGAGGTGATTGTCAGATGACATGTCATGGTTGACGTGTCTGCAGTGCTTAAGATGGATCAGACTCATGACGGTGTGCAGAGAACAGAGGACAACCCGGTCCATAGAGATGATGAGGTGATTCAGATTCAGGCAGATGATTAGGCACGTGTGCTGACGGACAATGTGCATAGTTCATCCGACGTGATCAGTGTCAGTGATCAGTCGGTATCTCACGATGTAACTCCAGGTTCAGTTTAGTTGGAGATGCAGAGGACAGCGGCCTCGAGGAGGCATTGCAGTCGATCGTCATATCGATACAGTCAGTCGCGTTGTGTGAGGAGACAGTGGTCTCTTACAATTCCAACGTGCACGTTGTGGGTGCTCTTGAGGAGCATGCTGAAGTGTGCAGCTTTAGCTTCAAGGTAGAGTTGTCGATCTACAGAGGAGTAGGGCAGTCAGTTTCTACACCGATGCCAGAGGTTGCAGTTGATGAGGAGATGGATGTCTCTCACGTTTCTAGCACGCATGGGTTGGTTGCTTCTGTTGACGACCAGCGTGTTGAGGTGTGTAGCTTTAGCTTTATGATAGAGAGGTCTTCTGCGGAGCTTGAATCAGGATAGAGCATTTGTTGTGCATGGTAGAGCAATCTTCACAACATGGGCATGGGCGATATGAATCTTATTTGGCTAGAGATAATTTATCAGGCGCATCTTCTGATACTTAGGAGGCCAAACATGTGAATATGCAGAGGAGCAGGAAATCTGGTAGCGTGGTGGAGCATGGAGACTCATGCGTCAGTGTGGAGACTGCAAGGGTGGTTCCAGGTGGAGTTGCGATTAGGAACATGGAGCTGAGAGTAAGGAGGCCACGTATCGAGTGCGTTCTCGCTCGATATAGAGAGGAGGCAGAGCTTAGTGGAACTTTTTCAGTATGCACTCATCTCTCACCTTCAGCGAGTTCATCACAAGGCATGATCTCCAGAGGCTGGATGTTGGTACGACGAACAGTTTGGCACATGTGTGTGTGTGTGTGTGTGCATTCGTATCTTGAGTCGTCGACACGGTCAGTTGTGGCGTGGAGCCGATGGACAACGAGTCTTCATGACATGAATCAACAGACAGAGTAGATATGGACGGCGTATCGATGTGGCCATGCTGGGGTCAGTCTACAGAGCAGCGGGTAGACGACGTGTTTCTCAATAGATGATGGCCATGGCAAGCATGAATGGCTCGCGAACTGCTGGGTGATAATCGGGATATTCATGGATCGAAAGAGGGCTCATTGGACAGTGGAACGGCATCATTTGGTTCGTTCATGGAGTCCGAGCTTGCAGGGTTATCGTCAGAGACAGATGACTTCATCGCAGACATGACGGTTAACGAGACAGAGATGCGTGAGGCTAGCCTTAGACAACTTCTGATCTTGGCATGTCTCTCGGAGGATTGAGGCGCCAGAGGGTGCGATTTCCGATGCACATGATGGAGGTTCACACGTCCGATGGTTAAAGCAAGGTGAGTTCATACACGATGGAGTGTTGGGGTTGGAGCTATGCTAAAGAGAGCATGTGGAATTTTTCAGCAGGGTACATTGTTGTCTTTATTGTGTGCTGCAAAATCCTATTCATGCATAGCACTTGGGCCCCCTTGCTTGGTCATTTGTTGTTGGCTCTTAAAGTCTAATTGATGGCAGCCAATCCCCCTACCTTGTGTGACCGACATTGAGGAAAATTGAAGGCTTGCTCTCTCATTTTTGCAGCAAACAAAAGGTGTTGCTACCATTTTTTCAGAGAAGAGGCTGTGGGAGCTTGGATCTGGTTTTTTTTTTTGCAGAGAGGAAGCTAGGTTTTGGAGAACAAAGAGAGCTTCTTCTTGTGTGAGATCCATGGTGAGTGTTCTTCCTCTAACTTATAGATCTTGAGTCTCTTGTGTAGCTTTCCTAGTTTAGAGCTATTTATCAAGGAGTTATCTAGCTAGGTGTGGAATTGATCCTTTGAGAAGCTTTACATGTTGTAAGAGTTTTGTTATCAATGATTCTCACTTGGTTGAGAGTGTGTGTGAGCTTGGTAAGAGATCTAGATTAGTCTTATTGCATGGAGCTATTCTCTCATTGTGGTGGAGGAAGAAGATGATGATGGGATCGGTGTATGTCTTGCTTGATCATTAGTGAAACCGGATGCATTGAATGCTAGATGTAGTTTGTTCGCAACCGAACCAGTGTAAATATATGTCTCGTTTGTGTTGCTTTCTTTATTTCGTATTATGTTCGTGTGCCTACATATTTTTGTCGCAAGATCGTTGAGGGGGTTAGTTGTTGGTGACAACTCTCTCTTGTGCCCGTGAGGTGTTGTGTTATGCACATGTGACGCCTCGGTGGAATTCGGGCTTGGGATTATTTATGCGCTATTGTGTAACTAGCCTAAGTTTTAGGTAGGTACACGGGAAACCAACAATATACTCATATTTCATTTTATGATCGACGATTTGCCCACTCACCCAAGAGCAACAACCTCAGCCATTTTCAAGGCATACTCTGTGGGGATGTTGCGTGTGTGAGCAAGGAAGCATGTATCTTGTGTAACTGTTGTTGATCTCAATTATGTCTTTCAACAACCGTATCATTGTTTCATGAGCTTCATATTAGTACGGGGTACTACCCCGTGTTCACTCAAAAACAACAACAAGGGAAAATAGTATGTACCATAGTATTAGATGTCTTCTTTAGAGAAGAAGAACCTGGTAAGGTATCATTATACCTTAAAATAACTCGTTAGTGCACTAGTACAATCTTTCCCAGCGCATTTCCAATTTTTTGCTCTTATCTCGCTAAAACTATACAAAGCATCATAGTTCGAATGGAATAAGAATTACAAACACTACGATACATCATGAGTAATAAAACATATTCATAGAGTTTAATCTAGTGACTAGACAACAGTACTAAATGATTGCAATATGGAACGGTAAAACATCGAAAGCGAAGACAAAAGGAGTAGGATTTTCACCTGGAGCACGACCGAGTTGATAACATCAGCATATCTAACAGCCAGATTAAGCGACATACACCTAGCTGGCGCAAGAGCATAACACCTCACCCTCTTCCTCTCCGCGATCCCCAGCCTATCCTTGTTCTGAACCGCCACCATGGCCAACATCGCGGCCACGCCTGAGCCCAACGAATGCCCGGCAAACGTCAAGGTGTAATTCGGATGCTTCTCCAGCAATCCTTTTAAGACCTCGCATTCGGCATCCAACACCCATCCGGCAGCCTTCAGCAACCCATTATGAACGTATCCGCCATCAAATTTCTTCTGGCCAAGCCTGTTATTTAGCAGCACGGCATAATCACTCTCCTTGGCCAAATTGAGGCCTCTCAATGCTAGAACCACGTCGGCATTGTCGTGATCGAGGTAGATCAAGTAAGGAGGGGCCCGGCCCTTGGTGTCTCTGTAGTTTTTCCGGCAGATGACCCACTGAGGATTGATGCCATAGTCGGTGTCAGGCTCGTAGATGGAGAGGATGATGCGGCAGATATGGGGAACGGGGCTGAACTCGACGGGAGAGGCGACAGGCCAGTACTCGCTTTCGTGGCCAGCGGAGTGGAGGCAGCGCTTGTAGGCCCAGCGGGCGCAGATGAGGCAGTAGACACCCTCGAGGACCGGTATGCAACAGAGGGCTGACATTGGAAGCGGGAACGAGGATCGGATTGGGAAACAGAAGTTTGATTTGTCAAAGAAAATGGAAGATGTGGGATTAAAGAAGTGACGAGTTTCCAGGGCTAAGCTATGAATGATTGATAAAAGAGGAGATTTTTGATGTGGGTTGACTTGTCTGGCTGATTTCAATTTATATGTTGAAGGATCGAGTATTGACTTTAGAGTAGTGCAAAGGGATCAGAGGAGGAAGCAAGAAGAGTGTTTCATCCAGTCTCTCTGCTCTGAAGCTTGAAGCTATAAGAAATCAGAGTATCAAATACTAGAAGATGTGTTTCATTAGAGGGAGGAGAAACAATGGGCAGAAGTGCTATTTGGTGATAAACTATGATGAATTTTGAAGCCAAAGTAGAAGGAAACCAAGAAGAATTAGCATATTCTGCAAAGGAGAATGGATCTTTCTTTTTACAACAGAACAAATTATACAGAAAGGTGGGTTGAATATTGATGTGATCGGGATTAACTGCTGAAGCTAGAAAGGCTTATCTTTTGAAGAAACTGATAAACTCATATTAACAATGACAGGAGGGACCAAGTCTGCATGATAACACAGGGTTAGCAATCATCCACCCAAATCATATAGCCAATTTGTTAATTGATAATAATAATAAATAGGGTGCTTCATCTGAATAAAGACATAAAAATGGTGAGTCAACTTTATTGAAGGTTTCGTACACATATATGCAATGACTCACCTAATTATTGGCAAATAATCAAAGCTGCATCTGGAAATTTTGGACCCTTGCATTCAGACCGTGCATTTGTGTTTAACACATCATCAACCCTTCTTATTTGAAAAGCTTCAATTTGAATGGACCGTTGATATGTATGTACATCAAAATTTCTCACCAATGAAGCATTATAGTTCCAATCCTCATGGCTCAACCATAGTTACCATACACTGATTATTCAATTTGAAATTGGCACGAATCAAACAGGAACCAAAGTTATTTCGTTTCCTTTCTTAACAAATCTGAGACAGTTCTTCAATCTAAGTACCCTGATTCCAAATTGCAATCGAAATTTAAATGTTTGGAAGATGACAACCGTTCAGCTATCATCAATTTCATGACTACAAATTTCTGATAAAATCTGCCCTCAAATATTCCCTAGTTTCCTGTATACAGAGAGCAGAAGCATCAAACATATGCACATTTGGATACAATTCATGGGATTTTATTCTGAAAGATAACTATCGCTCTTCAATCACATCTGATTCTCACTTTATAATCCTGTAAATTTTCTAGAATACAGGAGGGAAAGAAAAATCATAAACAGGTACAATTCTTCAAAACTGCACTAATGTACTGTCTGAAAAGAACATGGGATCTAGGTCTTGAACTTTTGCGTGAATTTCCCAACGCCTTCCTTGCAATCTTCAACAGCCCTTCTTGCTTTTTCACCAATGTTTGAACTGAATCCAGAAGCATTTTCCTTGAACTCATCAATTGATGTCCTCGCTTTTGAAACAATGTTATGTTGGAGCTCTATGGCATGGCTGGACCCCTTACATGCCATGCCCTTCAGAGCAGAAATTAGCGACAGTATCTTTTGAATTATTCTCTCCACTACAGCAGATGACTTAATTTTTATTTCAGCTGCCATTGCCTTGAGTTTATCAACCAAGTTCTCTGCTCTGTTTACAGTCTCATCGACTGGGGGCTGTTGTCCAGCAGTAAGCCATGTGACTCCAGTTGAAGCATCATCTTGAAGATCTCCATCCACGACTACTTTAATCCCATGCTTCTCCCACCGCTCTCTGGCCTCCTCTAGAGCTCTGGCATGTTCTCTGGCTCTCTTAGCCTCCTCCTCAGCCCAAGTCCTGTTAAATAAATTAAGAATTAAACTCCACAGTCAATCCATTTTGCCTTGGTTCAAAGCCTTTTGTTATTGGAGAAATTCCAAAATGCTTCTCATGAAATTTTCCCAATTGCTGTACTTTGGTTACATGATATTCCACTTAAGAACGGTTCCATGTATTAGCTTGGTTGATCATCCGATTAATAATTTACGTGTATGTCAGTGTGTGTGTGGGTGTGTGTGTGTGTTTGTTTGTTTGTTTGTTAGTTAGTTTTTGTGTGTGTTTGTGTGTGTTTGTGTGTTAATTATGTGTCAAGCGAATTTCTTTTTTTAAGGTGCTCCATGTATTAATTTACAAAAGCAATAAAGCCACAAGAAAGCCATTTTAAAAGCTTTCGGGTTTGGCTAAAAGAATCCTTCGACTAAATTTAGCTCTGTAGAGGGCCACCTCCCTTGTTTAAGTTAGCAATCACTTGATTTCTTGCCGATGCTCATATTGTTCGGGTCTATACCCTTCTCCTAGCTGCTGCTCCAACTACCATCCTATCACTCCTAACTGAGACTCCATGCATCTGTTTGTTGGATTGCAGGTACATGATTCACCGGCATGCAAGTACACATATTATTGGCTAAAGTCTAACTATGAGTTTATGTTAAGCTTACTACTCTACATCCAACTCATCAACAGATTGATAGGTTTTGTTTTGATTTTAACAGATCGATAAGTTACTCTATCTCAGATGCACCCGTGTTCAGCTAAAAATATGGTAAACCATATATAGTTTAGTAGTACCATAAATATGTCTATTGACTCTATTCCACCAAAAACATAATTCTGGTCACTTAAATTTCGTGTAATTACAGCAATTCCATGGCTAAATTTATCAAAACTACCAAATACTTTAGCATTTTCCGCTAACTACTTAAAGCATCTTAACCTTTGAAAATTAAAATTAACTACTTAAAACTTTATTTGCATTCAAGTACCAAACACTTTTTGTTTAAAAACTATCATAAAGTACTAAAATTTTTATTAATACTACACTATACCATTAAAATTATTTAATTTAACTACATTATACTTATAAAAGTTTTAAAAAGTTCATGAAAGTTGCCATAAATAGTCCTTAACAGTAAAGCTTTTGGGAGTTAATCTATAATTTTCAAGTTTATGGTGTTTTAGCATAAAACACCAAAGCCTTTGGAAGTTTTGGTAAATTTAACTGTAATTCCGTATATTTAAAATAAACAGGGAAAGATGAAAATTGAAGTATAAGTCCACCAGTGGCATAGTCATGTGTACACTTCATACAAGAGCAGCAAGCTGGTCAGTCTGATCTATATTAACATGTGTGAATATTACCATAACGTTTACTGGTTCAGCTGTTCCGGATCACTACAGTCAAAACAGTCTGATTCTACAAAATGAAGCGCAGAAATGATGAGCTTAGCAAAGATGCAGAATTATGGGTACACCATCAGCAGAAAACATGGTATGGGTAACTGATATGGTGTTAAAAATAAAGCCACAGAAAAGGATGAATTAAGAACACTCTACCATGCAACAATGAACACCATGAAATCATTCAATTTTAGAAAAAGCACCTTGTGTTAAGTGTTAAGATAGCAAACAAAGAGCAATAGAAAAGGTCAAATTAGTAAACACTGCAATGCATCAACAAAAACTATGATGATCAGAGAATTTACCTAGCCATGGACAAAGCTTTCCTCTCAACTTCGAGTTCATACTGCAACTGGGTAATTACCTGGTTCTCACTTTCAACTTCCTTCCGTATTTTATTGATCCTATCCCTTTCAAAAGAAATTTCCATCTTATCACTCATGATGACTTGCAACTGCTCCTCCACCTCATGTCTTAGCCTCGAGAGGACTTCCATTTCCGATTCAACAGCTACACGTCCCCTTGTAAGAGTATTATTTTCTTCCTCCCTTTCAGATTTTATCCTTTCCAGTTCTTGCCGAGCTTCTTGCGCTAATTTCTCTAAAGAATTTATCTTCTCCCTTTCTTTGGCAAGCTCTGCCTCAAAGCTAGCATTGAGCTCGTTTTCAACTTGTGCTACTAAAGCAGTATGGGCATTCACCGCAGTCTCTGCCAATGATTCTGCTTCGATTCGTGTAAGTTCCTCCCCTACTGCCTCAGCAGAATCTCCAGTAGCAAGAGCGATGGCAGCTTGTGCTTTTGTGATGGGCTTGTTCGGCTGAAACAGTCTTGTATAACCTATCAATATCAACCAAAAAAATATACTAATGGCGTTGGAATTACCATAAATAAAGCACCAATGACAGGTAAGATACTATTAAGGTAGAAAATATACCAAAAGCAAGAGCTGTGATGCCCTGTTCTCCAGCAGACAAGTCAGCTACCAAAGCAGGCCAAGCATTTTTGTCGATTTTATCAATGTCTATATAACCAGAGCACTGGTACAGATACTGGTCATCAAAAGATAATAGTTTTTGTAACCAACATAAATTATCACTTTCAATTAGCATCAACAATAACCAATTCAAATACATTTTGCATTTCTAGTTACATTTCTGTCGACTTCTGGAAGTTGCCTTTTCTCCAAAGCCATTTTCCAGCTCACAAGATCTTGACGTGATACAGGGCTGCAATGCAAATGACAAATGCATTTCAAAATCATTCTTAGGAGACAATGCAGCATATATAAGAGTCAGATTTCAAGCAATATCACCTCTGAGGAGAGAAGAAGAAAGAATCCCGGTGTACAATCGAAGCGCCATTCATATCAGAATACGAAAGCTTGCTTGAGATAATTCCAGCTTCTGCTAATCCTGGTTTTGGTTGATAATAAAGTCAGCTATAATGACTACTTTAATTGCATATAGTTCCAAGTGTCAAATTGAGACGGAGCATTAATTAAAAAATATTCACCTTGAATGCATGAATAATCTGGGTCTTCAGGAGTTATATCATCAAATGCAAGCTCTGTTACATTCTCTATATACATTGCAGGATACACTTTGGAAATTGTGCTCCTATGAAGAAGACCAAAATTTACTCATTAAATACAAAACCCGGTGTATGTCATACCTCAGAACATATGGAATGCGTCAGAAAGGATCAAGACATGATTTGGTTCAATATATCAAAAGGCAAAGAAGCATTTACCTTGAAAGAGCACTGCTTGCAACTACTAACCAGCGAGCATACTCCCGACGAGTACATAAATCACTTGGTTGAGCATCAGCCTCAATAACCTGTAGTAATGAAATTGATATGACAAAAATGAGTTCTAACATGTTTGATTGGTACACTAATTATCAGTAAATATTTAAAATAAGAAGAGATATACAATGAGAGCATTCAGAGTCAATGCTTTAATATTCGTAAGGGAAACATGAAATATTGTTAAGAGGATTTTACACTTGATATATGTCAAGAATAAAGAGCTGAAAGCAGTAAGATTTGACCCGAATATTCTGGATGACTGAGATAAATCAAAAGAATTGTAATGGTAATTGATAACATAAGAAAATTACGAAGATTGAAAACTACATATGAATCTAGAAGGGAAAAAAGGGCCTATTTGCAAGTAAAGAATTCAATGGCATGTGATTGCAATAAAATTATGTGTTTGTGCGTGCGTCCGCAAGTAGGTGCACTAAGCAAGATTTGAGAACTTGGTTTTGGTCTCGGTTTCAGTTCCATTAAAAAATTTGGTTTTGACAACTTTCGACAGTTTCATTGCTTTAAGTTTCAGATTCGATTTTTTCTATATTTCTAATAGTGTATGCATGCATATTTATGTGTAGGGTATTCCGTCGCCTCTCTTGTTGCCTCATTCTTATACATACACACACACACACGTGTGTGTGTATTTATTTATAGGGTGTCTCATCGCTTCTGTCGTTGCCTCATTCCACCTCTATCATCGATGTTCCTGGCATCATTCATGACTCCTTGGTCCCTGTTGTCGCTGTCCCTAAAAAGAGAATTGGGAGAGAGATGAGATTAGTTTGATTATGAATTATACGAAGCATGATGAGTGCTAACCCGCTTATAATTTAAATCCACTTATAATTTAAACCCGCTTATAATTTTAAACCTGATAATATAATGAAGTATCGGGTTTAAGTGATAAGAAATGGGTCAAGATCCAATTCACTTCTTACATAAGTGGGTCAGGACCCCACTCAATCTTGTTCTTTTTCAACGCCAGCAGCAGTAGGAGAGCATCCTTTGACACTGACCCGAGCATGCGATAACGAAGATGTAAGAGATCTCTCTCTTGCTTCTTTTTTTGCAAGTTCCTTTAGATGGGATTGATAATTTTTTATTATTCTATTGGTCTTTTTGTAATGGGCCATTTATTTCTCCCCCCCCCCCTCCCCCCTCACTTTTTCGTTTTGGCCCAGCCCACTTGCGAAGCCTAGCTTGGGCTCCTCATTTCTTCGATTCGCCATTCTCTCTCTCGAATCAAGCCCGCTAGGGCTTTTGACGTGATAGTCTCTCTTTCTCTCTCGCTATTGCAGCGACACAAGCTCGCTAGGGCTTTCAACGACGCCCCCTCTCGTCCTCTCCTCTCATACGATGCGACACAAGCGGACACCCCCCGTCTTTCTCCTGCGGCCAACGTGGCCATTCCGAAGCCGTCTCGTCCCTTGCTTCGACGACATGCGTCCTCTATAGCTCTCCGACTGCTATTAATATTCTTCTCCTTCTCCTTCTCCTTCTCCTTCTCCTTCTTCGTGCTACGTGAACACTGTACATGTCTTCATATTTTCGGGGGGTTTTCGATCTGATTTCTTTGGCTCTGGGGATTGGTTCTTGCGACAGTTCCTTGGATCTTGTTTTGGGCTTTCGGTTCTATGATTTTCTTTTGTTCTTCAGCAACTTTCGGTAGACTCTATCCCCTACACCTCAGTTTCAATTTCGATTTTTAGCATGCTTAAATCTGAGATAAAATTGTTGGTACTTGTGCGAAAAATTGGATTTTTATGAGTGCGGTAGAGGATGTTTTGGGAGATGAGTTAGGGTTTGATTCCCTATGATTATTTTGTGCAGTTGGTTCCCTCGCCTGCTTGCTGTGGGTTCTCGGCATTGGGGCTGTGTTGGGGTTTGGTCATCCCTTGCTTGCTGTTTTGGGCTTTCTTGCTTGATATTGGTCACGGCTGGCTTTTCTGCTTGTTGTTTGGGTTCGACTGGTTCCCTTGCTTGTTGTTTTTGGGGTTCGATTGGTTCCCTTACTTATTGTTGGGTTCGTCTGGTTTCCTCGCTTGCTGTTTTGGGTTTCGGTGTGGATTACTTGGGATTTGGGCTCCATTACCCCGCTGTTTTTGTTGTTAGCTCCTGGTTCCTTTCTAGAAACCATGTGGATTTTACCACAGGCTCGGGTTATTCCCACTATATGATGAAAGACCCCAAATCTGATCCCTCTGACTAGAATTTTCAGAAATACTAAAGATTTCGGTTATCAATTTCCTTTTCAAATAAATATTGTTGCATCTGTTGTCTAGTTGTGCATCTATTTTCAGTTATCACATGTTAGCTTAAACTGATAGTCAGCATGGAATATTCCCTTTGGAAAGGTGTTCGTATGCATGCGGGAAGTTTAATATTATGTTAAATTGTGTAGTCCATGGAATGTTACTTGTAATGTCACTGATAATGAATGTCTGGTGGAAATTGAAAATTGGCTCATGTCATGTCTGGTTGCTACTACATATAGGTAGATTTGATTTATTGGCAGTGGACCCCCTTGCCTACTAGTTTAAATGATGTTAAACTAAGACTATATCACGACACTAAACTGTTAACTAAACAACTTAATATGACTCGTTGGGGTTTTGGGGAAACTGATGATTGAGGGAGTGCGGGAGCGATTCGAGCCTGTCTTTCAGCCCGTATCTCGGAGGACGTCCGTCTATGGGTCCTGAGTCCTTGTTAGTCGGCCCGAGATAGCATCCCGCGGTCCAAGAAGGTATTCAGGTTGCACATCGCGCGCTCCGTAATAAGTCACGACCTAGAATTGGTTCACTTTAGCAGGAACAACCTTGTAGTAGTTGATGCCATCAAAATAATCATAATATGTTATATCTTTGTACTATACCATCATAACCGTTATTATCATATCTCCTTATTGTGCATCGTTATTATTTTTGTCGTTTGGTAAGAGATTGTCTACTCTATTGAGCTATGGTATGACTTTTGTTGTCCCACTAAGTGACACACAGGATTATACTGAGGTATCTAGGTACGAGGAGTCAGAGCTTCCAGTGCAGGATAGTAAGCCTTAAGGGCTGTCTGAGTGTGAGTGGTATATTTACGTTTCAGTTGTAGTGTGAGATTGTATTGTTTTTCCTTTATTCAGAACTTTGAAAACATGTCATGAAGTAATCAAATGAGTATCTTTATTTTTTCTGATCTGCTCCACATTGATTTTACTGACACTTGCAGGACCTGCATATGATTGTATAAATGTGACGGCACCCGAGGAGCAGGGCGTTACAAAGTGATGACTCATGCAGGTCCGTGCAATCGCCTCGTGAACAGTGTAGAGCTGGCAGGAAGTACGTACTTAAGATACTGGACTGACTTAATCTATCTTATGGATATATGTGTATGAAAGTTTTCATACGCAAGAAACGTAGAGCATCCAAGAGATCAACTATGGCTGTGAACGCTTCGGAATCAGGATCAGGAGCTGGGACGGGCAACTCTGGATCGAACACAGTGCATCAGATCTCAGACCAGCCTCTGCGAGAGATGGTCCAGACTATACAGGAGGAACCCAGGCAGGATGGAAGAGTGCAGCAGTTCCGATCACTGCGCCCGCCGATTTTTACTGGACGAGAGGACCTTCTGGCTGCAGAGTAGTGGTTGTGTTCCATTGCCAATATGCTCACGACAGCACAGGCACCTACAGCTTTGTGGGTTGGCATGGCAAAGCTGCAGCTGACTAAAGAGGCCAGAAACTGGTGAGATTTTGCAGAGGACTGACTGGTGCAGCCGATCTCCTGGGATACCTTTAAGAAGATGTTTAATGCCTAGTATTTCTCACCAGATGCACAAATGGAGTTGGAGGTACAGTTCGTAAGACTGAAGCAATGCTCTATGACTGTAGAGAAGTACGACATTGAGTTTTTTAAACTCAGTAAGTCCGCAGCTTCATGCATGACCGTTAACCATACTGTGTGTTTGAATATGCTAACAAATTTGTGTTTCAGGTTTTGCCAAGGACATAGTGTGCACCCCTCAGCCTCGGACCAAGAGATTTCAGCAGATCCTGGACATCGATATTCGTGGCAAGCTGGTCGGGTTCAAATTGAACACCCATGCCGACGTACCCTCCACAGCTCAAGAGTATGATTACGTACAGAGAGAGCGGGAACGTGAACTGCAGTCGGGGGGCCCTCCGAGACGACTGACACCGACCGACACTGCAAAGCAGAGCCAACGACCTTCAGCGCCACCAGTAAACGCTCGCACTGGAGAACAAGAGAAGTCCACCATACATACGGAGCATACCACGCAATTCAAGAAGACCGAGATGGAAACCAGCACTCGACGTCCTGTGATATGTGACTACTGTCGCCGATCCAGACACATAAAGAGAGATTGTCGTCGCTGGAACAAGTTGTGTCCGATATGTGGTGCATCAGAGCACTCCATTGGTGACTGTTCAAAACGAGTTGAGTAGACGACGACTGCCGGTGTCAGTCAGCAAGATCAACAGCCATCACCCAGCCTCAAAAGCGTCATGTGTACATCATGACAGCAGTGGAAACAGACACCCCAGCTCTTCAATTGGGTTATCAGTTATTTGAACAAATCTTCATTTTTGTTGTTATCAGTCGTTTGATGGATTTCTTTTGTGTTCTGTTAATAGTATCGTGTTCTTGAAATTTCGAGAACGGAATTTTTTGTAAGGTGTGTAGAATGTAATGGACCATTTATTTCTCCCCCCTCTTTTTCGTTTTGGCCCAGCCCACTTGTGAAGCCCAGCCTGGGCTCCTCATTTCATTGATTCGTCGTTCTCTCTCTAGAATCTAGCCTGTTAGGGCTTTCGACACAATCGTCTCTCTTTCTCTTTGCTATCGTAGCGTCACAAGCCCGCTAGGGCTTTCGACGATGCCCCCTCTCCTCTCCTCTCGTACGATGCGACACGAGCGAACGTCCCTCGTCCTTCTCCTAAGATTGACGCAGAGGCCTACGGGGCCATTCCAAATTCGTCTCGTCCCTTGCTTCGACGATGTGCGTCCTCTACTGTTCTCCAACTGCTATTAATACTCTTCCTCTTCTCCTTCTTCATGCTACGCGAACACTATAAGTATCATCATATTTTCTGGGGTTTTCGATCTGATTTCTTCGGCTCTGGGGGTTGATTCTTGCGGCGGTTCCTTGGATCTTGTTGTGGGCTTTCGGTTGTTTGATTTTCTTTGGTTCTTTGGCAACTTTCGGTAGAGTCTATCCCTACGCTTCAGTTTCGATTTCGATTTTTAGCATGCTTAAATCTGAGATGAAATCGTTGGTATTTGTGCGAAAAATTAGATTTTTACGAGTGCAGGAGAGGATGATTTGGGAGATGAGTTAGGGTTTGATTCATTACGATTATTTCGTACGGTTGGTTCCCTTGCCTACTTGTTGTGGGGTCCCGAGGTCTCGGGTTTGGGGCTGTGTTGGGGTCTGGTCGTCCCTTGCTTGCTGTTTTGGGCTTCCTTGATTGATGTTGGTCTCCGCTGGCTTTTCTGCTTGCTGTTTAGGTTCGGATGGTTCCCTTGCTTGCTGTTTTGGGGTTCGGTTGGTTTCTTTATTGATGGATTCGACCAGTTTTCTCGCTTATTTTTTTAGGTTTCAGTGTAGATTACTTGGTATTTGGGCTCCATTACCCCGATGTTTTGGTCGTTAGCTCCTAGTTCCTTACTAGAAACCATGTAGATTTTACCGCAGGCTGAGATTCCCCCCACTATGTGATGAAAGAACTCAAATCTGATCCCTCTGATTAGAATTTTCAGAAATATTAAAGATTTCAGTTTTCAGTTTTCTTTTCAAATAAATATTATTGCATCTATTGTGTAGTTGTGCATCTATTTTCAGTTATCGCATGTTTAGCTTAAACTGATAGTCAACATGGAATATATTCCCTTTTGAAAGTTGTTCTTACGCATGTGGGTAGTTTAATATTATGTTAAATTGCGTAGTCCTTGGGATGTTACTCGTAATGTCACTGATAATGAATGGCTGGTGGAAATTGAGAATTGGCTCATGACATGTCTGGTTGCTACTACATGTATGTAGATTCGATTTATTAGCAATGGACCCACTTGACTACGTGGTTTAAATGATGTTAAACTTAGGCTATATCACGACACTAAACTGTTAGCTAAACAACTTAACACGACTTGCTGGGGTTTTGGGAAAACTTATGATTGAGGGAGTGCAGGAGCGATTGGAGCCTGTCTTTCTGCCCGTATATGGGAGGACGTTCGTCTATGGGTCCTGAGTCCTTGTTACTCGGCCCAGAGTAGCACCCGTGGTCCAAGAAAGTATTCGGGTTGCACATCGTGCTCTCCGTCATAAGTCACGACCTAGAATTGATTCACTTTAGCAGGAACAACCTTGTAGTAGTTGATGCCATAGTAGTTGATGACATCAAAATAATCATAATATGTTATATCTTTGTACAGTATCATCATAACTGTTGCTATCATATCTCCTTATTGTGCATCGTTATTATTTCTGTCGTTGGTTAGAGATTATCTACTCTATTAAGCTGTGGTACGACTTCTGTTGTCTCACTAAGTGACGCACCGGATTATACGGAGAGGAGTCAGAGCTTCCAGTGCAGGACATTGAGCATTGAGGGCTGACTGAGTGCGAGTGTTGTATTTACGTTTCAGTTGTAGTGTGAGATTGTATTGTTATTCCCTTGTTCAGAACTTTGTAAACATGTCATGAAGTAATCAAATGAGTATCTTTATTTTTCCTGCTCTGCTCCACATTGATTTCACTGGCACCTTGTATAAATGTGACAGCACCCGGGAAGCAGTGTGTTACACTTTTGAACAAATTTCTTGAAGTATTTTGCTTGGATCGTTTGTTATTTATTGTTTTATGCCAATATTGATTTTTTTTCCTTGCTTTTTATTAGTCCATCGGGCCGAAACTAAGTTTGGAAGCTTGTTTCTTACCGACCACCGATGAAATTGGTATGAAACAACCGAAACTACTTGGTTTAGGCTAAAACCGAGAACCTTAGTGCTTAGGTTGATGGAGGCGGTCGCCGAGGGGAGGGAGGAGGATGGACTTGCATGTGGTAAAGGACGGTTTTGTATTTAAAGATGACAGTTTCTAATCAGAATGTTCAGCATGCAAGCAATAGGTGTAAACAGGTCGAAGTTAAGCAAGCCAACCTTATCTGAGCTCGGTACAGTTATTGGTACATTTATTAATTGAGCAAATCATGAGCGAACTAATTAAATATCGAGCCAAAATAGAAGCTGTTCGCAAATTATTTGTTCATTTCATGGCCCTTAGAATTGATATCTTTAACATTGTTTACTAACCCTTCCGAAGGAGTACTCGGACATGAAGAAATATTTATACATCAAATTTTCTTTTTTCATCTTTCTTTTTTTCTTTTAATAAAGGACAACAGATATAACATTATGACATGACAAAACACATCATGTTGTTTGTGGATTTTAATGGACAAACTTTTTGCATTAGACATACATATCGATAGCTCTATTAGTCAATACGCATATAATTTGTATTTTGCATGTGTATCTCACATATGCAAACGCGTTTTTGTTCCATTTGTGTATCAAGTTGTGTTTGAATGATTTATACCGAATACTTCATTTCACACTGAGAAAGACATCTCGTTCAATACGGTCCACCCTTAAATTTGCACCTCCATTTATTGCCATAAGTCTTCAGTGTGGGACCAACAGGCCATCAATAAAGGCCTGGTTTCTAGCTAAAATCAAAATAAACCATACTATCAAAGAGCCAACTAGCATCTTACCCAACTGCTCATGTTTCAAATTATAAGCACGTGGCTGAGATTGATTTCATCAGAGAGATCGAGGGCTGACATAAATATAAGTAAATGTTATTCTTTAAAATATTAGTGTGGAGCTGATTTCTGTTCTTCTCTTTGGAGCAACCTGAGATTGAAATTTTTGAGATCGTTTCTTTTTCTTCCATTGTTTTTTTGCTAACATGTTAATGCTAACTATGTTACTTTTCTCTTTCGATAAATATATCAATTGCGATCATATGTAACAGCAAGTGCATTAACTTTCGCAGGATAGCTATTTTCGAGAGGCTATATGTATGCCAAATTTTCTTCATTCATACTTTTTGTCAGTAGAAGAATAATGCACGAACTTAAACAAATTCAAAATCTTAGCATTCCCATTTTTGTTCACCTAATCGTTCAGTATACTAAAACTTAATTGCATAATACACAAACATTTCCCGTATAGTACTTTTGATGTACATCAAATGACTGACAAAGTCAATAGTAGAGTCCCTGTTTATTAACATCTATATTTGCTATGTGGATTGTGCCTACACGCACACATGCACGAACATAGGTTGAGTTTGGCTCATTTATGAATTCGAGGGAGCCAAATATCGAGCTGAACCTAACAGTCTGCAAGCGGCTTGTTTGTTTGACGGCCTATAGATTTTGCCAATCTTTGCAGCTCTAATACCAACTATCTACGATGATATTCAGATGTGTAATCAGGAAAATGACTATCATATGATGAAACATCAGTATCTTATTTTCTTAAAGTTTCTTGATTCTTGAAGTTTCTTGATGCTTCCTTTTAGTGCAGCATGGAACTTTACATCTTTTTAATGGTATCAACAAAGAACTATAATCATTGTATTAGTGTTCAATCACTGCCCTCTTCCCTTCAGTTTGAGTGTCTTTAAAGCAATTGAAACCTTTTGTCATATCCATAATTAAGGATTATCTGGACTTTGTCAACAGTCATGGTTCGCCCCTACATAGAGCCCTCATCTTTTATATATAAAGAACGTATCAAGAACTGGTTCTCTCTCCATGTAATGAAATAAAATCACCGATATCTTTAGATAAAATTTTCCATGTGAATCTCTCAGTGAACCTTCATAGTGCAATTTTTGCACCCATTGCACCTTTCTCTTCAATCATGCATGAACCAGGCATAACCAATTCTCCATCTACATCAGAATCCAAGGTGACTGGGATCTATGGATTTTTAAGGTTTTGCAGGTTTGAATGGAAGTGTTTTCACTGTTGTGGAATCATCATATGATGAAACGATAGCTTTTGATCTTCCAAGTCCAAAATAAATCCCTACATTTTGTTAGGAACTAACAAAAGACACGATTTTTATTGAGAATTTAGCAGCAAGACTAGATAATTGAATACCAAAGATGGGTATTCTGCTCCCTAGACGCCAATGAGGACGTCTGCACTCGTCTACCTATGAAATCACACAAATAACAATAATCCAAGCATATGCAAACTAAGGAGGCTACCCCTATATATAATAGAAACTAGGGTTTGGGGGGAGGGCTAGCCTCGCGCGCGCGGCCATCATGTGCGGCAAGGGCTCCAGACGGGGCGGCCTGGGCTTGGGCCGCCCCCTTTGGCCTGCGGGTATAAACCCGCAGGTGGGATGGGCTTGCGGGCCCATCAATACTCCCCCCAAAGAGCCACCTTGTCCTCAAGGTGGAAGTCTGGAAAGCGCACCGCCATATCATCCATGTCCTCCCCACGTGCTATCGTGCTCAGGCAAGCCCCTCCACTGCAACAATACCTGCCGCCCTCCTGTGTCACTCCGCCGAACCCCTTTCAGCACCTCGGGCTCCATTCTCACCTCCATATCAGCCGTAAGAGTCTCTGGTAATGTAGGAGAAGATGTGTGGTACAATGGCCTGACGCAACTGTGAAACATGGAAGACTGGGTGAATGGTGGATCCTGGGGGTAAGCGCAATCTGTAGACCACCGGCCCTACTTTCACTTCGATCTCGAAAGGCCCAAAATACCGCGGTGTCAGCTTTTCATTCCTCCTATGAGCCACCGACCTCTGCTTGTAGGGTCTCAGCTTCAGATACACCATATCCCCGACCTCAAAATGTATGTCCCGACGGTGTAGGTCTATCCGAGCCTTCATCACCTGATGTGCCCTCGCCAAATGGAGCTTCAGCTCCTCCAGAATCCGGTCCCTCTCTGCCAAGTACTGCTCCATGTCTGACACGGGAGTCGTCTCATGCCCGTAATGAAGTAAGTGCGGGGGATCTCTGCCATACAAAATCCTGAATGGTGTAGTCTGCGCCACCATGTGATATGAAGTGTTATACCAGTATTCCGCCCATGCTAGCCAACGCGCCCACTCCTTAGGATTCTCTGAAATGAAGCATCGCAGGTAAGTCTCCACACTCCTATTCACCACCTCCGTCTGACCGTCAGTCTGGGGATGGTAGGATGTGCTCCGCTTCAACGCCGTCCCCTGAAGCCTGAAAAGCTCCTGCCAAAACTTGCTCTGAAACACCTTGTCTCTATCTGAGACTATGGACTTTGGAGGTCCATGCAGCCGAATGACCTCCCTCACAAATACCTCCGCCACAGATACTGCGCTGTAAGGATGCCGAAGCAGAACAAAGTGTGCATATTTGCTGAGGCGGTCGACCACAACAAAAATGACAGTGTATCCACCCGACTTCGGCAATCCATCTATGAAATCCATAGAGAGGCCCAACTAAACTCGGTCTGGTAAGGATAGCGGCTGTAGTAGTCCTCCTGGGGACATCGTCTGGTACTTGTGACACTGACAGACGTCACACTCTGCCACCATCCTCGCCACCTCTTTCTTCAATCCCTTCCAATAGACCTCCTTTGCCAGCCACTGGTAGGTCTTAAGGACCCCAGAATGTCCTCCAATAGCACTACCGTGGAACTCCCTGAATATGTCCGATATAAATGCAGATGTCCTCGATATCACGAGCCCCCCAGTAAAGTAGCCACACATCCTGAAGAGAATACCACGGGTACTCAGTCGACCCCTGTAGAAGGGCCTCTCGTATAACTGCTAACTCCAGATCCTGCTCCACCTCCTGCTGTAGTGAGCCCCAGTCCTCAAGTATAGACACTGCAAGTGTCGCTAGCTCCGCCTCCTCCCGCCAGGATAATGCATCAGCTGCCTTATTCTCCAATCCCGGGCGGTACTCAATCTCGAACATGTACCCCATCAGCTTTCGCAGCCACTTCTGATGCTCCTCCGCTACCATCCGATGCTCTAACATGTACTTCAGGCTCCGCTGATCTGTGCGTACGATGAAGCTCCGTCCTAACAAATATGGCCTCCACTTCTGTATGGACAACACTATGGCCATCAGCTCCCTCTCGTAAACCGACCGCAGTCGGGCCCTTATGGTCAACACCTGGCTGTAGTACGCTATGGGCCGCTGCTCCTGCATCAGTACTGCTCCTAGCCCATGTCCTGATGCGTCCGCCTCTACCACGAAGGGTCTGGAAAAATCGGGCAACGTCAATACTGGCACAGTGGTCATTGCCCTTTTTAGGGCCTCAAATGCTGACGTCGCCTTCTCGCCCCAAAGAAACTGGTTCTTCTTCAATAACTCCGTCAGAGGCCATGCAATCGTCCCATACCCTTCCACGAACCTGCGATAGTACCCGGTTAGCCCCAGGAAACCACGTAGCCCTCTGAGTGTGGTGGGGCGTGGCCTGTCCAGCATGGCTGTTATCTTTGCTCTATTTGCTGCCACCCCTCCTACTGATACAACATGCCCCAAGTACTCTACCTGTGACTGCCCGAAAAGACACTTCTTTCTGTTCACATATAGCTGATGGTACTGCAGCTCCTGAAACACCACCTGCAGGTGGTTCAAATGCTCCTCCAAAGTACGACTGTACACCAAAATATCGTCGAATAAAACTAGTACGAATCGCCTGAGATAGGGTCGGAATACCTTATTCATAAGAGCCTGAAAGGTGGCAGGTGCATTTGTCAACCCGAAGGGCATGACAAGAAACTCATAGTGACCCTCATGCATCCTGAACGCCGTCTTGGACACATCCTCCCATCGCATCCTGATCTGATGGTAGCCGGATTTAAGATCTAACTTGCTAAACCAGGCTGCCCCGTATAGCTCGTCTAGGAGCTCGTCTATCACTGGTATGGGAAATTTATCTGGGACGGTCTCCTTGTTCAACTCCCTGTAGTCCACGCAGAATCGCCAACTACCATCCTTCTTCTTTACTAACAACATTGGGCTGGAGAACGGGCTCACACTCGGCTGGATCACCTCCGCCTGTACCATCTCAGACATCATCCTCTCTATCTCGTCCTTCTGATGCTGGAGGTATCGGTAGGGCCGAACGCTAATGGGGGACACGCCCTCTAGTAGAACAATGGCGTGCTCGTGGTCCCGCGGTGGTGGGAGACCCCGATGCTCTTGGAAGATCTCCTCAAACTGCTCCATCAGCTGCTGCACCTCTCCTGGAATGGGCTGCTCCGCACTGACCTCTGCGCCTCCCTCCCCTGTCAACGAGTACATCTCCACCAAATATCCTCCACCCTCTGTCTGGATGGTCCTCACCATGGTCTTCAGGGAGACCAAAACTCTGCAGAGCCTGAGGTCCCCTGTAGTATCATTGCTCTCCCGGCCTCCTGAAATTCCATCCGCAGAAGCTTCCAATTTATTGTCATCTCCCCTAACGTCTGTAGCCAGGTCATGCCTAGAATGATGTCGGTGCTCCCTAGGTCCAGAGGTAAAAAATCTGCGATCACATGTATCCCCTGCATGGTCAACACCAGTCCCCTGCAAACTCCCCGACTGCTCTCCTTCTTTCCCGTCCACATCATCATACTGAAGCTGCCGCAATCTATCAACTGAAGTCCCTGCTGTGCCACCACCCTCCTGGAAATGAAATTGTGGATAGCCCCACTGTCAATGAGCACGGTCACCTCTTGGTCGCCGATCTCCCCCTCAGCATCATGGTATGGTTCGGTGTGAACCCTACCACGGAGTTGAGGGGCACCTCTACTACGTCCAACTGCTGGCCCTCTAGCTCCTCCTCTGCCTCAGCTGCCTCCTCGACGTCATCATCGTCGCCATCGTCCTCCAACAGAATCACCTGGAGCTTGCGCCCCGCACACCGATGGCCCGGTGAGAATCGCTCATCGCATCTGAAACACATGCCCTTCTGCCTCTTTTCTCTCATCTCTGCGTCTGTCATGCGCCTGAACTGCCCCCCAGCCTGTGGTGCACTACCCTTCTCCCCAGTCCTCTCCCTGCTCGTCTGGGCCACCCCCGTGGGGGTCCCCGCTCCTCCAGCTCCAGATGGGGCGCCTCTCGGCAACTGGCCACTGTAGCCGCTCCGGACACTCCTATCCTCTGTCTGCGCATCCTCCACCATCTGTGCCATCTCTATGACCTTCAAAAGCCCCCTGGGCTTGTAGGGCCTCACTGTGGCTCGAAGGCTGGGTCGCAGCCCCTTCAGGTAAGTGCCCTCCAGTGACTCGTCTGACACACCATGTACTCGCCCGGCTAGTGTCTCAAATCTCTCGATGTACTTCTGCATCGGCCCCTCCTGCCTAAGGGCGTACAGCTGCTTGTGCAGGTTCCCAAGACGGGGATCTCTAAACTTCTCCAGTACGAGGTCCTTCGGCTCCTCCCAGCTCCGACTCTGCTGCCTCCTCTCCTTCCACTGGAACCGCCCCAAAGCTCTCCCCTCCATGCAAATGGCTACTGCCTCCAGCTTCTGTGCATCGGTCATGTGGTGCGCCACAAAATATCTCTCTGCTGTGAACAACCAGTCGTGTAGATCCTCCCCAGAAAATAGCGGCATCTTCAGCTTCCACACTCTGCACTCTCCTCCAAAGTGCCCCTGCTCGGGCCTCCCCTCCACTCGGTGATACGGGCGGTAATGCCGTCTCCTCTCATCCTGGGTCTCGTACTGCCTAGGTGGCCCTCCTCCGCGGCCCCCAAGTCTCCTCGGTAATCTCCCTGCCGGCCCTCGAAGTCGTCCCAACCTACATCATCGTCGAACTCCGCCTCGTAGCCACCCCGCCGTCATAATAATGGCCTCTCCCGTGTTCGTCTCCGTAAAATGGGTCCTCAGCTGCTGGCCGCCGTCCCGAAGGGTCGAAAACCCCTCCCAAAAGCTGTCCGCGGGGTCCCCTCCTCTGAAATTCTCCCTCATGTCCTCGGTCCGCTGCCCGGGGGCTCGAAAACCCATCCGGGGCCTGTCCGCGCGCGTCAGCCCCCCGACGGCTGTCAGGGGGTTCACAGCCCCTGCGCCCCCGGCAGGAGCCCGCCGGCCACCTGGCAGGGCCGGCGGGCCCCGCCGGAGGTCCGACAGGGTCGTCGGACCTGGACGGGCCCCAGCCGGGCCCTGCCACCCCTGCCTGGGCTCGCGGCAGGCGGGGGGTCCCCCGCCCCTCTCCCGCAGCGGCCGCCCCCCCAATTGTCTTGGGGGGCTGGCCGCCCTTCTTCGTTGGCCCGCGGCACCCAAAACGGGCGGCTAGGGCCGCCGCCTTCCCTCTGGCTCTCCACCGTCTTTCGTCGCACCTCCTCGCGGTAGTCGACCTTACATGGCTCTCCGTCGTCTTCCTCGTCCAATTCATCCACGTAATAGGGTTGATTTTGGGTAAAAATCTCCTCTTTTCCTTCTCTTTCTTCAAAGGTGCCGCCTTTGGTGTCGGATTAGGGTTTCCTTCGTCGTGGAATTTAGTTGTCAACAAGGAGAGGATCTTCGCAAATTGCTCGTCGTTTTTCGCTTAACACGCCTTCATGTGCTCGACGGATTCCACCACCGATTCCACCGATTTCTTAAGCCCTTCAATTTCCCCCATGAACTTTTCCTCCAACGCCTCGAATTTATCCTTCGATCTCGTCGTGGCCGCCATGGATCGTCACACTCTGATACCAAATTGTTAGGAACTAAGAAGAGACAATTTTATTAAGAATTTAGCAGCAAGACTAGATAATTGAATACCAAAGAGGGGTATTCTCCTCCCAAGACGCCAATGAGGACGTCCGCACTCGTCTACCAATGAAATCACACAAATAACAATAATCCAAGCATAGGCAAATTAAGGCGGCTACCCCCTATATATAATAGAAACTAGGGTTTGGGGGAAGGGCTAGCCGCGCATGCGCGGCCATCATGTGCGGCAAGGGCTCCAGAGGGGGCGGCCTGGGCTTGGGCCGCCCCCTTTGGCCTGCGGGTATAAACCCGCTGGCGGGATGGGCTTGTGGGCCCATCACATTTCTCGTCATCAATCAAATCACTCAGTATCATGTACAAATGACCTCAAACTCTTGGAGCGATGTTCCAAAACAAGGACAGCCTTGGCCAGATGAGCTAGTCATATATCTAAAATGCCAATCAGAGGGCAGCCAGCATACCGTATTTGTAAGACATTCTAACCCCATTCAAGAAAGGATCCAAAATTCCCCAAGAAAAATCCTAGAAGGGAAGATGGTAGATAAATTTAGTATCCATCAACAAAGACAATAAAAACGATAAGTGCCCCTTTTCATAATTTGCAAATTTGAAAGGAGAAAAGTCTAAGGTCAAAACTTGCACACTTATGCACCCTTCATGCAAAAAAATGCTTGGCAAAGAACTAGAGATAAGAGACCCACTTAATCCACTATATGCAGAACTGACATATGCATTATCGCTCTAGTATTTACATGAATTCAAACCATCTTAATCATTGATTTTCCAAGATTAAATCCAAACCGTCTTTCTATCAACTCTTTTGTCTTAGTCAACTTGTCCTAGTCAGCAAACCAATTCAAAAAAGTCCTCAAATGTATAATAGATTTCGTAAGTGTCTAGCACATCACCTGCAAAAGGAACCAGATCATATATCAACTTATAGATGAAAGACAATTCTCTAAAATCCCAATGGAGGAACTTTGTGTGTATACTACACATGCTGAAACCATATCAAAGATTCTCCTCCTACATGTATTCACAATTGGAGCTACCTAACATCTCAGTTCTGACAGATACAATCATTTCCTATTTATCTTCACAACATACAGTGGAAATTTATCTCAAAATTATCAATTCATAGTTCATTTTTTGAACATGTTGTTACTCAGTTGCCCAATGCTCAGACGTATGAAGTATGGCAGATTTGCAACGCTTTTACTGCATATCTTGTTCTATTATTAAGATGGTTGGCATGCCCAGGCCCTTGAGAAGGGTTCAATCTCTCGTTTAAAAACAAGCTACAAGATGTAGTTTGCCGAGATTTTTTAGTTGATTTCTACTGCTTCGATTTGAAATATTCAACCAGTATGTTTTTCAAAAAAGGAAATCTACTCTAAGGAACAATGTTGTCATTTTATTTAAAATCATCATGGTATAAATCTTCTGATGAATTTTGAATAACACCACGCGTAGAATGCACACCACGCGTAGATAAATTTACACAGAATGATCTATGAGGTATTTTTGTATGATATTGTTAAGGAATATTCAACAACAAGTCATGGTAGCAAGCAGGAAGAATTGTGTCTTTTATATGTTCCTTTGATCACATGAAAGCAAGATTCCAAACCTTTTCAGAGTACTGCACCTCAGAGCCATACAATGTCAATCACTGTTGAATATTCCTTAACAATATCATACAAAAATACCTCATAGATCATTATGTGTACTATTTTGGCTTTTCTAGCACTTCATTAGAGCCATCGCCAAAATCCAAACGATACACTACATTATGTTGCTTAAGTTTCAAGAAGAATGGTCCTCCTTTTGTAACAAGGAACAACTCTCATTGTAGTGAACAAATCTTTCTTGTCTCATACCCCACTAGTTACTTAAGTTCTGGTATTAGCAACAATAAGTCTGCTAAACTGTCTCAAAGGTTGGGAGAGGAGTAAGGGTGGTATGGGAATATGAACCATGAAAACGACTGTTATTATGCATGCACAGCCAACAGTAAGAATAAACAATTTGTTAAATTGCAAGTACTATTGTAAACATTTCCTCGGCATGGAACATGATGTCCAGTTAAAAGTAATATAGCATGCAGCAAGGATTGTTTGTAATTGTTTGTAAATGTTTGCCAAATATCTTATAAACAATATAAATATGAAAGCATACATAACTAGGAAGTTATGGTGAGGTGGCAATAACGAAAAGGCTAGAAATTTGTAGAATCGTGTCACCGCATCAGTATGTTGAAGGTACCTTCAGAGCTTGTAAGGCTGCCAATGCCTGGCCCTGAACCTGGTCAACCACAGCGGGAACCAAAACTTTTCCAGGAGGCACCTGCAGAGCTGCAGAGACAAGTGATGGAGCAGGTATGCCAGCATAGGATATGGGTTTCTCAGGCAGGGCTGACTCGGATGTTGAGACATTTATATCATGTTCACTGCCACTGGGATGAGCAAGCACCTCAGCAGAATAAGGTATAGAGGTAGGATCGTTATCTAATATATGCCCTTCAGTGGAATTAATAGATTCCCATCGAATCATCAGTGATTCATTTTGCTCAAAATCAGACCCAGAGATTGCACCAGATGTGACAGTTCTAGGAATATCATGAACTGCCAGATTTAAATTGCTATTCTCAGCAGGGAGCTGCAGCATATCATTATGCACAATATCTTCTTTTTTAGAAGCAGCAGCAGCAGCATACATACTCTTTCTAGCGCTATCAGGTGAATCTACAATGTCACCTGACTCTAGACTAGATGTTGGTGGATTACTTTGAAGATGGCCTTCAAATTCACTTAACGGATTCATAGGTCTGTCAACATGGATTAGATCTCCCTCCTCAACATAAGTTTTTGAATCAACACTTGAAGAAAACAATTCAACATGACTACTAGTGTTTTGATTTGGGTCATGCTCAAAAGTCGAGTTCAGTGAACCAGCGGACACTGCATCATGTGAATCCTTAATGCTAGAAGCATCAGTGGAAGAACCCACATCATCATATGAAGAAAATTCAGGTGAGATGGGACTAGACATAGAAGGTACAACACTTGGATCGACATCTGCGCCAATCTGCAGATCGTATTGACTAGAAGTGCTGTGATTGGAATCAACATCATTGCCACTTGATTTAATGGTTTCTGTCAGTGAAGTCTCCAAATGATGACTATTTTCAAGGCCACCTCCGCTAGAGTCTCCGGTGATTTCTATATGAGAAATAAGGTCCTTGTTTATACCTGTCTGGAGTTCTGAGTTGCTGTCATCTGTTTTGATCTGTTTGTCTGGTAGCATCATACTAGCCTTGTTCCCGGTTTGATCAACTTTTGCAATATGATCATCAGAATTTAACATCATTTCTTGTTCGGTTGTTGGTGGTTCCATCTGACGTTTGACTCCTGCCAACACCAATTATCAAGACGCATATTCAACAGAATACATAAACTAACAGCGCAGGTATATTGTGAATCACCCCCCAAGAATGGAGATACCTCAACACAAAGAAAGCATATAACTCAAGATGTTACAAGTTAACCAACTACACCAACAACCAAAAAAGAGGAAAAGAATATTGTGCGTAAATTATTGAAGTTTTATACAAGTATGTCTATGTGGACTGTCATCATATGTAAATGAAAAGTAACACTGCATACCTGAAGCAGGTCTACGGCTCAGAGAAAATGATGCAAATGCAACTCCTGCTGTAAAAAAGACTCCAGCAAGTCCAGCTCCAAGCATTCCTGAAAGTGTACTACTAGAAAAGTGTCATTAGTACTCCAAGAACTTGAAAAACTAATAGTAATTGCAGATTTTTGGAATATAGGGTACAATTTCTTTATTAACAGAAAATTGTTCTCTTTTGCTTTAGAAAATTAACAAAACAAAAGGAAATCATAATATTTCAGTGATAGTTTTAAATTTTAGTTGAAACTATAATAAAGGGCCAAATATGGTATTATGGTCAATCTCTAAAGAGAGACTAACAGATAGAAGAGTAAACTACAGAGTACAGATATCCATCATGTTCAATCTACTGGTTGTAGCTGAAAGTAATCTACTTCTCCATACCCACCTTTGAAAAAAATTCTATGTCCCACGTGGTTTATGTGATCATGTGTACTTTTCCTGGCAAAACGAGCATAAAAATATCGTGCAATGCATACATTGTATGCCATACATCTATTCAGAGGAACAGTCGATGACTCGAATAGCGCCACGTAGATTTAAAAATTAAAACCATTCAAAGTATAACCGATGCCTGACTAACAAAACAAATGACTTGAAAGAAAGAAAAAGTTTGCCAAATTCCAAATTTGTCTAATTACTCTAAACATGTTGTACAGCAATGACTAGGGGTAACAAAATGAAACCGACCCGACCCGGCCCGACCCGAACCTGGCCTCCTTAACCGGGTATGGGTAGAAGGCTAAACAGGTCATATGCATCCAGGTTGACCCGATCGTCCCGGATAAAATCCAGGTCGGGGGTCGGGTGTAGGTTTGACCCATCAACCCAAATTGACCCGGATCCAAAAGTGTAAAAGAAATAAATTAATTAAACACATGACATAACATGTGATTCTATAGCTCACTTCGTTGATCTTTATACATGCATAAGATATGTCCTAAAGGCAATGCTTGCTATATGCAATTTATTTCAAACTTCAATTTTAAATTAAAAAATTTAACCAAACCCGACCCGACCCATCAGGAACCAGGTCGGATTCGGCCGATCCGGATTATACCCGGGTCGGGTACGGGTTTCCTAACCCTAACCCGGATTCAATTTAGGTGGGTTCGGATTTACTCCTAGCCGGATCAAGTCAAACATGACCCGACTCGAACCCGACCCAACCTGTTTGCCACCCCTGGCAATGACCACAATGGCATAGTAGAGAGTAAAAAAGGTTTCCAATCAAGTTCAATCATCATAGCACAATATTACTATTTTTAGAGATAATAACAGCATATACCAGGCTGGAGTTTATTTACTATGAAACCAGTCAATTTGAGACAAACCAAGATACCAACTCTAGATATTAGATCTATGTAACCTCATAAGTTCAGGTAGGTTCAGATGCACACATCCTCCACTGAAGTTAATCAAAGACAGAATTTTGGAGAAGAAGACGGATCAAATCACAAAGTAAGACAAAAAGTTTGTGTTTTACGCTCATCTCTCTGACAAAATAATTCCACACTGATCAAAAGCTGAAACAATATGAATCCGATCTTTTTTTTAGTACCACAAAGAAAAGTCAGTTTTACATTATTCAATTATTTTATTTATTATGAATTTTCGGGGGGTGTTAAATAACCATAAGAATATAGTAATTAAAAAAGGATTTATGTCCACAGATGACAAATCCCAAATGCAGAATTCTTCCGAGCTAACTTTGTATTCATTCGAATTCAAAAATTATTTGTTCCAATAAAAACAAAAATTTACGCAGTTTATACTATTCACCTCTACTCTCAAGTCCCAACTCACAACCAAGACATTGTTATGTTTCAATGACATCCACTTGTAAATAACATTTTAAACTAAATGCCGTATGCGAGAAAGTAATATCTGATACAGAATAACAATCAGATGGTACATGTTGGGACATATAACAACCACACAACGTAAGAAGCTTATCCTGATAAATGAATTTAAGTTAAGAGAAGGAGGAGCCCCACAAATACAAATATGAGATGGTTTATAGAAGTAGACAACTAGAGAGATAAAAGATGATCTCAACGTAAATAATCTGCATGAAACTAGGGTCAGAAATCCCAACCATCTCAGTGAACCATTATAATGATGTTGTCGTCAAATAAAGTTGTCGTCAGAATTATTTTTAAATTCTGAACTTAAACGTCCATCTTTAGGTTAATAAGAGGAAACTTCTGATGAATTTTACCTTCCTACATTAAGTCGTGTTATCTTTAAACATCTACACGGGGATATAACACCTATGTAAAAAGCTAGCATCGTTTATCTGTTTTTGTTCACGCATACCTTAGTCTATATTAGAAATTTTCGAAAGGACCTAAACAAATTCAAATTCACACAATTAAAGGGAAATGAATACACAATTGACTCCAGAATAATGTTGTGATTCATTGATCACGAAAAGGAAATTTGAAAGCAAAAATATGTTATTCCGATGTATCAAAAAAAGAAAAAATACCCTCTATTTCTCATAGGAAATAAATACACTGATGTAAACTAACTCCACAAGAAAAAACTTTATACATCTCTCTCTGAAGAATCTTACAATTCTCTCTGAAGAAACTCTATCTCTTATTGGAGAAGCTCTTCTCTAGAGAAGTATTCATCTTCACTTCATTCTCTGCTTCTACTCTCATCCATACGCCATTTTATGGGCTAATCTGATTTATATTTTTCTTTCACAACTCAAGAACAAATTGAGTTGTTCTTCTTTCAATCAAAAAAGGTAGGGAGCAAGCTGGTGTTTATTTACCCACATGGGTTGTTAGCAATCAAAATTCCAATAGCTCACATGGGCTGCTGGAACAATCAATTCTTCCCTTCCAGTATCTAAAATGGTTGTTATCTAATAACTATCCCAGTTATTTCTCTGATCAACTTTATCTTTTCACGTATCACCATCTTTGTGAATGTCTACTGGATTTTTCTTCATATAGATCTTTACGAGTCTCAATAGTTGTTGATATCACTACGTGTATCCAATGATAACGAATATCGATATGATTTGTCTAAACATGATACATTGAGTTGTTGCTTAAATTTAAAGCATTCATTGTCACATTGTATTGTCACATTGTATCTTGTACTCTTTCTCAACAATCCTTAGTTCTTAAAAAATCACTTTAAAACAGTATTTCTTTACCAACTTGTGTAACTGTAGTATATTCTGCTTCTGTTACGTATAGTGCAAAGCTTTTGCAATCTTAACTGCTAAGACACAAATCTTCCTACGAAAATGTAGAGAAAACATGCTGTCAATTTTTACCATCAATTTCTCCAGCTATATATAAATTTGTATAATCTTTCAAGACTAAATCGGCTTACACATAGCACATACATACTTTTGAAGTAACCTTGAGATATCTGAAAATCCATCTGAATGCCTCCTAAAGTTTCTTTTCAGGAATAAAAGGGAACCAACTCACCAATCCCATAGCATTGGTAATTTCAGGATTTATACACACCACTGCATACATTAAGCTTCCAACTGATGAAGGTATAGCTATCATCTCCTTTATCTCTTTCTTAGATGAGAGGCATGACATCTTGTTCAACTTAAAGTTGTTGGTCAATGAAATGCTAACCGATTTGACATGATCCATAATAAATCTCGTGATCATGTGTTTAACATACTTCTCCTAAGATAGCCTTAACTTTTTTATTTTTTTTGTCTCAGAATATCTGCACTCCCATAATGTGTTAAGCTGAACCTTAGTGTTTCATGTCAAACAAACCTTAAAGAGCTCCTTCTTCAGCTAACTCATCTTCGTTGCATCGTGTCTAACGATCAATATGTCATCTATATGCAATAGCAGTGTAACAAAATTATTATCTGAAAACATCTGAGTATGAGTATAAACACGGTGGTCTGCAGCAATCTTTCTTTTTATAACCTTAACTCATCATGAATGAGTCAAACTTTATGTACCATTATTGTGATGCTTGATTGAGATCGTACAAACTCTTCTTCAGCTTGCATATACGATTCTCTTTGCCTCAAATCTTAAAACCTTCTAGTTGCTTCATATATATTTCTTCATGTAGAACGTCGTGAAGAAATAATGTCTTGACATCATCTATTCAAGCTCTAAGTTTAAACTAGCAATCAACCCAAAAATAATATGGGTTAAAGCTATCTTCATAACTACTGAAAAGATCTCATCAAAGTCAAATCGTTTCTTCTGAAGAAAGCCTTTGACCATCAAACGAACTGTGTTTCATCACTTGTCTACTACCATCTTCTTGAGCTTGAAACACATGATTATTCTTCAATGTCCCTTTCCTTATGAAAGCATAACCAACTTATAAGTATAATTCTTATATAAAGATTTTATCTCATCCTACATAGATTGTGGCCACTTTTCTTTGTTCTTATAAGATATTCTATCCCAACATGCATAGCTTGTGGCCACATTTTTCTTATAAGATACATCTTCTTGGAAACTTTATGGCTCCCTTCCTCTAAAAACAAAATGTACTCCGATTCTGAATATCGGGTCAATTAAATCTAACCTCATTCAGATATGGGTACTTATAAGATTATAACTTCGGGAAGTGTATCATCATCTATCATCATCTGCCTATTACAATGATAGTGCAATATCTAATGAAAAGGATTGTGGCTCTCCCTGCTTAACATCATTTTCTTCTTCCACCTTTTGTTATGCTTTTAGGATTTTCTATGCACGTCTTTATTATATGTGGCATGTTGTGTTGGTGCCGAAGCTGAAACAATGTTTTTAGCACCGAAACTTCAATTAGAAGATGTCATGTGTTTTTTAATATCTTCCGAAGTATGATTTTCAAGGAACACGTCCCTATTTTGGATAATCTTCTATATCGTTGGATCACATAAATTATACCTAAATTCATCTCTATAACATATAAACATACAATTAGTGGTCCTTGCTTCGAGCTTCTGTCTCTGCTCATTGGATTCATGAACAAGCGATAAGCATCAGAATACCCTCAAATGAAAGTACAATGAATTCTTCTCAGACTATACCTTCTTACTAATTATAAAGTTTGATGTTACTCATGGTGATCTATTAATGAAGTGGCAGCAGATACAAACAGCTTCTCCTTAGAATAGCTGTCAGCTTAGCCATACTAAGCATACTGATAGGATTTAGGGCTGAAATTTGGGATTTTTACTGGAAATCAAAGGAAATACAAGATAAACGACCCCTTTCGAGAGGGAGCCGGCTCTCCACAATAGATTTACGACTAACTACTAATTCTCGCTAGATCTAAGAACTAACACTCTAAAACTAGGGTTTATCACTCAAAAGTTGCATGAAAACAATTGACGGTTACCCTAAACATTTATAGGAGCAGATCTGGTCAGAAAAGGAAAATTACTAAATCAGCCCAAATCTTTCCAAAAATGGAAATTACTAAATCTGTCCAAAACCTTCCAAAATTGTCCGGTGACTAATTTTGCTACGTTGATCTCGCCTTGCGTCTTCTCCACTGATACGTAATAATCTCATCATTACTCCCCCAAAAGAACTACCTTGTCCTTAAGGTGGAAATCAGGAAATCTCTGGTTAATGACGTCATAAGGCTCCCATGTCGCTTCATGGTCGGGTAGGCCTGCCCACCTAACCAGAACTTCGCGCTCCCGTGTCTGCCCCTGGCGAACTCCTATCACCTCTGACAGCTCCAAAAGCACCTCCATATCAGTTGTCGGCGTCGGTGGTATCGAGGGAGACTGTGTGTGGTCTTCGATGGCGCGCCACAGCTTGGAAACATGAAATACAGGGCGGATCGCTGAATCTGGTGGTAACCTCAGCCGATAAGCCACATGCCCAATGCGTGCCTCTACCTCGTAAGGACCAAAGTAATGAGGAGACAGCTTCTCGTTCCTCTTGTGCGCCAGTGATTTCTGCCTGTACGGGCGGAGCTTCAAGTACATCATGTCACCCTCTGTAAACTGAATGTCCCGCCTGTGCCCGTCAGCTTGGGCCTTCATCAGCTGTTGCGTCCGCAACAATGGTGCTTCAACTCATGAAGCATCTGGTCCCTCTCTTCTAACAGATGCTCCACCTAAGAGCCTGGTGTGGAACCCCGACCATAATGCAGCAAATGCGATGTGTCTCTCCCATACAACACCCTGAAAGGAGTGTTCTGAGCCGCCGTATGGAACGAAGTATTGTACCAATACTCGACCCATGCCAACCACTTGGCCCATTGCTTCGGCACGTCTGATACGAAACAACGGAGATATGTTTCGATACTCCTGTTAACGACCTATGTCGGGCCATAAGTCTGTGGATGGTACGCCGTGCTTCGCTTCAGCTTTGTCCCATGCATCTTGAAAAGCTCTTTCCAACAGTGGCTGAGAAAAACCTGGTCCCTGTCTGTAACGATCGACTCCGGTATCCCATGCAGTCGGACCACCTCCCTGATGAACGATGACGCTATTGTCATTGCCAAGTACAGGTGCATCAATGCCACAAAGTGTGCGTACGTGTTCAGCCTATCATCACTATGTACCCCTCCGATTTCGGCAGCCAGTCGATGAAGTCCTTGGTGACTCCTCCCAAACCCGGTCTGGCAACGCGAGTGGCTGTAACAACCCTCCCGAAGCTGCTGCCATATACTTATGACGCTGGAAACTTCACACTTGGCTACCTATGTTGCCACGTCCTTCTTCATCCCCTCCCAATAGACTTTCCTGCCCAAGCGCTGATAAGTCTTGAGGACACCTGAATGTCCCCCCACTGCACTCCTATGGAACTCCTGTAGCAGTATAGAAATGTGAGTCGAGCTCCTTGGTAAGACCAGACGACCCTTATGCAACAAGCGTTGTCCGTCCATCTCGTATCACGGATGTGCTGCTGGATCCTGGCGTAATGATGCCCTAATCTTGCCCAACCTTTCATCCTCTGAAATTTCCCTCATCCGTGGCTCCAAATCTAACAATACCGACAAGGACAAGGCTGCCAGTTGAGAGTCTACCTCCCTCCTCAACAAGGCATCCGCGGCTTTGTTCTCCAATCCAGGCATGTATTGGATCTCGAACTTGTACCACATAAACTTCGTTAGCCACTTCCGATATTCCTCAGTAACCATTCGCTGCTCCAGCAAATACTTGAGGCTCCTCTGATCCGTCCGCACCAGAAAGGGTCGACCCGATAAGTATGGCCTCTATTTTTGAACTGCGAGGACTATGGCCATCAGCTCGCGCTCGTACACGGACTTAAGTCGTGCTCTAGCTAATAACACCTGACCGAAGTACGTGATTGGCCTCTGCTCCTGCATGAGAATTGCTCCCGGCCCATATCCAGACGCGTCAGACTACACCACAAATGGCCTGCTAAAATCCGAAAGTGCCAACATCGGTATGCTCGTCATAACCCTCTTCAGGGCCTCAAATGCAGCAGTGGCTTTCTCCCCCAGTAGAAATTGTCCTTCTTCAGCTACTCTGTCAGAGGCCAAGCAATGGTGTTGTAGTACTTGACGAACTTCATGTAATAGCTCGTCAAGCTTAAAATCCCCGCAACCCCCGTAATGTGGTAGGGCACGGCCACTCCACAATCTTCGCTATCTTCGAACTCTCCGCCTCTACACCAACAGCGGAGACTATATGACCCAGTTAATCCATGCTCCGCTGGCCAAACAAACATTTCTTCATGTTGGCGAAAAGCTAATGATGCTGTAACTCCTGTAGCACTATCATCAGGTGCTCCATGTGTGCCTCCCTGGTCTGACTATACACTAGTATATCGTAGAAGAAGACGAGCATGAACCTCCGTAGGTAAAGCCTGAACACATTGTTCATCAAGGCCTGGAATGTAGCTGGGGGGTTGGTCAACCCAAAGGGCATGACCAAAAACTCATAATAGCCTTCATGGGTCCTGAAGGTCGTCTTCTCCACATCTTCCCCCCTCATTCGGATCTGATGGTAGCCCAACTTCAAATCGATCTTCGAAAATATCGTGGCCACAGGCATCTCGTCTAGCAACTCATCGATGACTGGAATAGGAAACTTGTCTGGTACAGTTTCCTTATTCAGCTTCCGATAATCTACACAAAACCTCCAGCTTCCATCCTTCTTCACGAGCAATACCGGGCTGGAGAAAGGGATAGTGCTAGGATGGATCACTCCCGTCTGTATCATCTCGTCTACCATCTTCTCAATCTCCCCCTTCTGAATCTGAGGGTAGCGATACGATCTCACACTGATCGACGCAACACCCTCCTTGAGCATTATAGAGTGCTCGTGGTCTCGTGGGGGTGGAAGTCCACGAGGTTCCTGAAAGACCTCCCCAAATTGGTTCAGCACTTGACGTATCTCTGCCGGTATGTTTTCCTCCTGTCCAGCTGTCTCCACTGCTAAACCCTGCAGCTTTACCAAGAATCATCCTCCCTCTGCCTGCAAGGTTCATGCCATCAACTTCAGGGAACCCCGTGAACGACACAAGCCTGGATCCTCCTGAAGCGTCACCAATTTGCCTTCATCCTAGTACTCGATCCGCAGCAACTTCCAGTTAGTCCTGGTCTCCCTAAGACTCTGCAGCCACTTCATCCCTGAAATAACGTCCGTGCTTCCCAGATCCAACGGCAAAAAGTCATCCACAATTCTGACCCCTTGGAGGGTCAACACCACGCCCCGGCATATTCCTCTCCCACACTCTACATGGCCGGTACCCATCATCACCCTAAAGCTACATGTATCCACCAACTCCAATCCGTGCTGCTCCACAACTTGGTTAGAAATGAATTTGTGGGTGGCCCCACTGTCAATCAGCACCGTCACATTCTGATCCGCTATCTCCCCGATCAACTTCATAGTGTGGCTCAGTGTGAACCTCACTACGGAGTTTAATGATACCTCTGCTACATCCAAATGCGTGGGCTCATGTTTCACCTCGGCCTCCTCCAAGAACTGCTCAACGTCCTCAACATCAGCCTCTTTATCCTCCTCATGTACCAAAAGTACCTGTAAGGTCCGCTCCCGACATTTATGACCCGGTCCGTATTTCTCATCACATCTGAAACACGGCCCCTTTCTTTCTTGTTTGCCCACTCCATCTCCGTCATCCTTCGAAAAGGTCCACTAGGTTGTGTGACGCTACCCTTCTCCTTGCTCGTCTGAAGCCCCCAAGTCTGTCCTCCTATTGCTGCTGGCTTCTGCCCATCTGCCTGGCCTGGACTGCGAAAAGTAGCCCCGCTCCATCCTCCCTTTGCTCGTCGCTCAGTTGCGTTCTTATCCTCCGCCATCTGCGCTAGCTCCATAACATACATCAACCCCCTTGACCGCTGCATGAGTAACTCAGCCCGAATGTTGGGCTTAAGCCCCTTCATGAAGCTTCCCATCAAGGCCGCCTCCAGGATACACCTCACCTGCCCACTGAGCGCCTCAAATTGCTCCACATAGTCCTTCACCGTACCCCCTGCAGCAGAGCCATGAGCTGCTCGTACAAGTCACCTCCACGGGTATCTCGAAATTGACCGAGAAACACTCCTTGAACTCCTCCCAAGATCTGATCTGCCGCCACTGCTGTTTCCATTGGTACCATGCAATGACCTTCCCCTCCAAACAGATCCCTGCCGCCTGTAGTTTCTCAGGCTCCGTCAACCCATTCACCTGAAAATACCTCTCGGCCATGTAGATCCATGCATACGGGTTATCTCCATCGAAAACAGGCATCTTCAACTTCCTGACCATGTTCTCCAACCCCACATTGCCTTAATTCGCCCTCCCCTTGGTAAACCAAAATGGAACTGATGATATGCATTGCGTTGGGCTCTCCCTTCATCACACAATCCTCCTCTTGTGCCGCCATTTTCCCAACCTCCATCATCCCCAAATGGGCCTTGACGCTCCCAAGGGTTACCCCAAGGGTCTCCCGGTCCCCCTCCTTATTGACGGGCTCTCGCTGGATGCCCCTCTCCTCCTAAATGGTTTGCCAGTGTCCATGGTCATTGAAGATGATCTTCAGGGTGCTCGGTTGTGTATTAAGGATGCGTCGGGCCTTGACGAGCTCCTGAACCAGTCCCGAAAAACTGTTGAACACCTGAACCAGTCCCGAGGGTAAAAACTGCCCTTGTCCATGCCCTGGAGGCTATGGCGCCCCCCAGGTCCCACTGAAAAAGCCCTGCACCCCACCCTGGGGGTCGCGTGGCCCCCATGGAGCAACCTGGGGGTCGCGCGGCCCCCCCCAGGATGGTCCTGGGGACCGCACGGCCCCCAGGATGATACCTAGGGGTCGCGTGAACCCCAGGATGTTCATGGGGGTCCGCGCGGCCACCAGGAAGTTTCCTGGGGCTGTGCGAGATTAACTGCAGGCCCGTCGAACCCCCCCAGGAACGCTAAGGTTCCGACGGTCTTCTCTCGGTGCTTTGCTCCGTCCGAATCTGCCCCTTCGCGATCTCCGTCTTCTCTGCCGATTGTCTCCTAGTCCAAAGTCACGATCTAGCTCTTTTCCTTGTCAAAAAATTGATTCCTTTGGCCCTAGATCTGAAGATTGGGCAACAAAGTTACCATTTTTGGACTCATCTTCCTCGCGATGAAGGTTGTCTTGCTTCTCCATCCACACCTTCATCATTGCCATGAGATCGAAGACCTTCCCCTCGACGGAGTCGATCTTCTTATCCATGGCTTTATACTTCTCCTTGATGGCATCGATCTCTCCCACCTTTTTCTCTAGATCTTCCCCCTTGGAACTTGTTCTCGTAGTCGCCATGTCGGATCTAGGCTTTAATACCGATTTGATAGGATTTAGGGCTGAAATTTGGGATTTTTATTGAAAATCAAAGGAAATACAAGATAAACGACCCCTTTCGAGAGAAAGCCGGCTCTCCACAATAGATTTACGGCTAGCAACTACTAACTCTCACTAGATCTAAGAACTAACACTCTAAAACTAGGGTTTATCACTCAAAAGTTGCATGAAAACAATTGACGGCTGTCCTAAACATTTATAGGAGCAGATCTGGTCATAAAAGGAAAATTTCTAAATCAGCCCAAATCTTTCCAAAAATGGAAATTATTAAATCTGTCCAAACCTTCCAAAATTGTCTGTTGACTAATTTTGCTCCGTTGATCTCGCCTTGCGTCTTCTCCGCTGATACGTAATAATCTCATCACATACTTTTGATCGTCTCCATAATCATCCAGTTTATTCTCGTAGCTACTATGTTATGTTATAAAGTGTAAAACCTCGTCTTCTCATATCAAATGTTATGACTTTATGTTAGAAATCGATTTGTTTAAAAGTATATTCGGCTTCATATCTAAGCGTATGCAATTTAACCTATTTCCCATATCGTGTTCAATCATGATGTGAAATAGTTTAAAGTAATCAAATACTTAATCTTTCATCTTTAAGAGAAAAAAACTCGTACCTTCCGAGAAGTATCATCAATTAAGATCAAAAAATATTTATTGTCGTCATGTAATTCAACCTTCACTGGACCCCAAACATCAAAGTATAATAGACTGAACAACTCTAATCTCCATGTAAAAAAGGAACTAAATGAGACTCTTGCTTGCCCATCAGACAATGACGGTAAGAATCTAGCCTAGCATCATTAGTAATTGAGATAAGTTTCTTCTTTATCAATATAAATAACCATCGTTCACTCATGTGACCGAGTCTCTAGTGCTACAGACTTTAACTAACCGTATGCTCTACTATGTAAAGGTTGCATGTACACGAGTCTTGTATAACATACCACAAGTATGTATCCTTACGATACCATGCTACCTTTCATTATTCTCTATGGACCGATACTGAAGTTACCATAGCCATGTTTATCAAGGGCCGTCCCAGAGAGAGGTCAGGTGGAGGTTTGGTACATATTGAACATCCTTCAAAGTTAATGTACAACTAATGTTTGTCTGAAATGTTATCAATTCCTACAATCTTATATGAACTGATATTTCACATCTTCATAATACCAAAGTCTCTTAATTTGCCTGTGATGTAGTCTCTTTGATGAGTGACTTGATCGAATGTTGCGATATTAACCAACCACTCAATATCTTGTTTTAAAACATGACTGCATATCTCCTCTTGAATGAAATAAATAGCCACATCTCCGGTACAAATGACTAATGCATTTTCATTCTTGGTCTTTTACTTAGAATCATTATGTACTTGTTCTCACAATAGTATCTGGTAATTCTTCTTTATATGATCATACATATTATAATCGTAACATTTGTAAGTAGGCCTCTTTTCATTGTGGACCTACCCAAGCTCTTGCTCCTACCTCTATCCTAGCACTGACTACATCATTGCTCTACCTTCCTCAAGTTTCCATGACGAGTGCATGTGATTGGTTCGTGCCAACATCCTTTCTCTGAGCTTCTTCGTTGAAAAGACATAATTAACCATAGATACAATCTATTCTATAAAAGATGAAGATTTTGAATGTTTGTCACAGTAGGACAAGATGACTAGGACATATGGGGTTATGACTAGGACAAGGACTTGATGACTAGGATTGGGATAAGTTTTGGAGGGAAATTTGTGGGGAAGATTTGAAAATTGAAATTTGGGGGGACTTAAATTTTGGGGGGAAACTTGAAATTTGGGGGTGAAATTTGTAGGGTGATTAAATAAACCGTGCCCTATGGGCACGGGTAATGCCTAGTAAATTTACATTTGGAACCAAATTACTAAGGAAATTACATTGTCTCATACTTATCAGGAAAAAAACTAAATAAAAGAGAGTGTTCATTCCTAACATGTAACTTCACAGCTTATAGCTAATTGATCAAGCTTTGAAGCTCACTTGTGTGTTCGATAACGGAAATTTCACTCCGTAATTTCAAATTTACAAATCGCATCATCAATAATGCTTTATTCCAAGCAATTGTGGCCAAGTGCATGTCCTTCAACTTTTGTCAGAAAGCATATGCATCTATCTTATGCGCAAATAGTAGAAGACATTGTGATTGATCCATTGTTAGATTTAACCGATCGTCTTTTAATTCAACTTCTTCCAATCTACTTCTTTGATGGATTTAGTCTTTACTCCTTTGAGCAACTGATCAAATAAATCTTTACAACTAAGAAGATCTTTCATCTGAGATCTTCGTGTAATTTGCAATTGTCAACTTGATCATGGTTCCAAAGGATGATTCCTCAATTGACAATTTTTTAAATTTACAATCATGTGTAAAAAATTCACTCGTTAACTTTTTTCTTGATTTTCTCGTTTCTTTTTTTCTCGTAGCTAACTAAGCTCTAATAATTGATAGTTTTAGCTACCCATGTGGGCTGCTGGAACCTTAACTGCTAGCAGCCTATAGGCTATAATAATTGATAGTTTTTGTAGCTATCCATGTGAATGTTTATTACTTGCATCTTATTTCCATTGCTTACTCATTTCATTATAAGTATTATTGGTTGATTAAGATAAAATTAGGTAACACTAATTTTGATCTTAGGAAGAAATTTCTAGAGAATTTTTAATATTTTATCAACACTATTCATCCCCTTCTAGTGTTTCTCTTTGCCATCACAGGATCCCTACAGTATTACCCACAAACAGACCAAAGACATGGATGAGGGGGCCCAAAAGGTCACTGCCATAGCGGGATGGTCACGGCAAAGACAAGGGCCGACAGCGAGGGTCATCGCCACGTCCCGGAGCTCAGATAAAAATCATCATCGCATGAAAATCAGATCCCTGTCTTTTGGGAATTGATCTGCGAACCCACCGTTTTACTCACGCGTATATACCACTTATTTTCAAGTTTGCCATTCATACTTTCTCAAACATTTTTCTTTTACTCCTCACACATACCCACCGCTTTACTCCTCCTCCGCTCATGTCGTCGTCCCCTCTTCTCCAGCATCTTCTGCCCCCATCCCCAACCCTTCCTTCGACCGCCCCAACCCCCCTCTTCACCCGCCCCCTCCTCTGCCATCCCCCTCTTCTCCAGCCCCCTCCGGCCCCCTCCAATCCCCGCCCCCTCCTCTCGGCATCTCCATCCACCACGTCCATCTCCCTCATCTCCTCTGACAACCTTCTCGTTTCATTTGCGTTGTGGATCGTGATGTTCCGGTAAACCGTCGCCGTCGTCTTCTCCAACCACACAAGATGACGACTAGGGGGCAGGGAATGGGCGGGGGAGGTCGGATGAGGGGGGCGGTGGAGATGGGGAGGACGGTGGAGATGGGGATGGCAGTGGAGGGGGTAGTAGATGGGGAGGTAGGCTGGGCGGAGGTAAATGGACGACGCAGTTTTCTTCAATGAAATCCCCACAGAGTCCTAATAGCTTTTTCCAAAATTTGGCTCTGGGAGTGCACGGTGAATAATTTCAGTGGCAAACCTGTAAATAAGTGGTATGCGTGCGGGAGTAATGGCAAACCTGTAAATAAGTGGCATGTGCACGGGAGTAAAACGGTGTGGTGCGCGCAAATCAACTCCACCATCTTTTTTGAATGAAAGAAGAACAACCCAATTTATTCTTGAGTTGTGAAAGAAAAAGACACATCAGATAAGCCCACAAAAAGGCGTGCGGAGGAGAGTGGAAGCAGAGAATGAAGTGAAGAAAAATACTTCTCCAGAAAGATCTAAAGTTTCTCTAAAGAGAGATTGTAAGCTTTTCTGGTGAGAGCTGTAGAGAGTTTATTTTTTTTGTTATAGAGTTTGGTTAGCTCTGTGTGTTTATTTACTTGTCAGAAATAGAGTGTATTTATTTTTCTCTCGGACTTGATTAGCGAATCACAACAAATAACAGCCACCATCTTACATTGAGTTCAATTCCCAATATCTAAATAACAATGAGAAATTTACTAATTCTTCTCCAACAATGGAACGGTACTTACAAATCAACTCAATTTCATTGCAAATCATCTCAAATTCATCGCGACTAAAGCTCAAATTAACTTCCCTCAAATTGAGAAAACTCAAATCGATTTACCTATTTTTCAAGAAAATTACGCGAACGAACCCTGCAATGGTACAAACATTAAAGATGAAGCAATGCTTCTTACCTCCAAATCGATCCTTACTCTTCTTCGGATCACTGTCTCCAGCATCGGATCCCGACCAACCAGCAAAGGAATCCTGCGAACGGCTGCTGCCGATCCAAGATTGTCCGTCGCCTCCATTGGCAGCGGCGACCAAAACAAACCAACGAGCCGGCGGGCGGAATTGAAGCTTGAAGAATACCGGCGAGGGCTTGACGCTCCGGTGGCCGAATCGGAGCTGGAGGGAGCTTGGAGAGGACGGGCTGGCTACGGACGCCATTAATTGAGGTCGACGAATGTTTATTGGGTATCTTCGAAGAAGAAGGCGACGACGAAGGGAATAAGTGAAGAGAGCAGCTGAGAAATAGTGAAGATATGGATAGCGTCTGTACTGTTCTCGTTTTTGGACGCGTGATGCCCATTTGCAAACAGGTAGAACAGCTGATCATTTGGCATAATTTCGTGTAACTTTTTCGTTTATTACGGACACCCTTTGCTTGTTAGGGTTTGTACTCTAGACTATTAAAATGTAGGGAGTTGCTACGCGCACAAACCGTTTTCCTTTTGCGAACAATCAGAATTCCACTTAATTAGAGCAACTCTAACGCGTCGCTTTAACTTCAATTTGGAGAGAATTTTCTCTCCAACGCGTCAGCAAAATGGAGCCGGCGATGCAGATCTTCAACAGTGCTCCTTCAAATTTGAAGGCGCACTGTTCACACCTCCAAAAATTAAATCCCTATGTATTTACCGTTTTAACCCTTTATTAAATTAAGTATTATTATTTATAACTAAAGTATTTTACAAACCACATTACCAAATTTAATAATTTTAGTACCGTTGGAAATATCTCAATTATACCTACAAAATAAGACCAATATTGGATATTTTTCGAGCAAATTTAAAATATGTACATTATAACAAGAAATAATTAATCCTTAAAAAAAGGTTGAACATTGAAGAATAATAGTGATAGATGCTGAATACATTTCATTGATTGCAAATATTAATTTTTAAAGTGTTGTACTTTGCTTTTAATCAATGCATTTTGTTTAATGTTATATGTCTCATGATTTTTATTTTAATATTTTTCATCAAAATTATTATTATAAAATAATAATAATTTTATATTATTTCTATATAATAATAATAATTTTATATTATTATTATTATAAAATAACAATAATTTTATATTATTTATAATTTTCTTCCATGAAGAAATAATGTATTAGGTTATCCCATTTTAATTATAAATATCTTTCATTAGTAAAGCTTAAACAAAGAGAAAATAAGATTTGAAGATGGTGGGTTGGAGTTGCACATCCTCCAAAATGGCATCTTTTAGAGATATTCCATTTTGAAGGGGGATTTTTAGAGATGTGGGTTGGAGTTGCTCTTACAAGTTTGTCATTTAAAGTTTCTCATCACGCACAACAAATTTAAACCTCCCAGACTGTCTCGTTGTGCGCAGTGAGTAAAACACCGACCGTTGGAGCCCCAATGCGGTGCGAGTAAAACCCTAACCTTTTTTCAAATGTCGCATCCATGACGCGCCTCTGTTAACGAATATTGAGCTCGGATCTTCTCTTGAATCCCCTCCATGAACGCATCCAGGAGATCGATCTCATCGTCATTGTTAAAGGTCGATCTAGGGTTTGAGGCGGCTGTGGGTTGGCCGCCGCCGCCGTAGTCGATGTTGTCGAGATCGTGGTCTTCGCAGTTGTCATGCGCCGGCGCGTAAAGGCGATGCATGGCGTGAGAGCACTCGAATTTGTATGTGGGTTGCTTGTTGATGCTGTAGACCTCGAATCCGAACTCCCCAGTCCTGCGAAGCGTGCACAACGGCGAGTGCCACTGGAAGGCAAAGGCACTTTAGCTTGAAGACGACCAGAAGGAGGAGGAGGAGAAGCTTGGGGATTGGGAAGAAAAGGTGTCGCCGTTCCTCTTCCTCCTTTTCAGTCCCCACATGCCCGAAATCCCCGTCAACGAGGATAGAAGAGGAATTTGTGCATGCGAGTACGAGTAAAACGGTATGTGCACGTAGCAACCCCCAAAATGTAAACTGCCCGTAGACAAGGATGTGTTATTGTTTGGTATATAAAGTTGAAGTTGGAAAAAAATTCTCAAGACCTATAAATTTTATGTACTAGAATGATGGGGAAAACTTGGCATGTGAGAAAGGATGGAGTGTGGTATGATCACATGTGAGACATATGAGTAGACTTATCCTGTTTTTTTGATAATTCAGTTCTAAAAACTCAATTAGATTTCATGATTGTTTTAAAACCAAAAATTTAATAACTCAAAATTTAATAAACTATTAATTTAAACCATTTAAAATTAATTATTTTTTAAAATAAACTTAATGTTAAAAAAGATTAAATTTAAGCTTAATTAATATTCTTATTGTTACGCATCATCATCTGGGGAGAACCCACCAGCCCTTTCTTTATAGCATGTAGAGGAGTGTATACAGATAAGATACATTGGATACGGTCTTATCTATAAGATAAGCCGTGATCCCAACCGACTAACCAACTCGGTATTATCCATTCACAACACTCTCCCTTATCCAGCCATATGTGTGGACTCTGCTCATGAATACTTTCGGATTCTGAGTGTAGTAGGAGTCTCATATGGGGTGGATACTTCAGGATCCTGCGTTGGTGAGGTTTGTCTCGTTAAAACCTTTAGCTATGGAAATCCATGTGGAAAAAACCATAGTTAAGGAAAAAGAGTGCAGACACTCCCTAACTCCCCCCTGATCTGTACAAGCACTCAGGCTTTCAGATCTCGTAGGTGCCACATCCCAATTTTCTGTACAAACTTCCTAAAGGTATCAGTAGGAAGGGCTTTAGTGAACAAGTCTGCCATGGTGTCATATGATTGTACTTGTCTGACGTCGATCACACCATCTCTCTATAGCTCGTGCGTCCAAAAGAATTAGGGAGAAATATGCTTCGTTCTGCCGCCTTTGGTGTAGCCACCTCGTAGCTGAGATATGCAAGCAGCGTTCTCTTCGAACATGGTAGTAGGTTCAAGGTCCCCAGACCTCAATCCGGTCGTCACCAGAATGTGATTTACAACTAACCATAGCCAGACACATTCTCTGCTTGCTTCTTGTATGGCGATGATCTCGTAGTGATTGGATGAGGTCGCGGTCATGGTTTGCTTGACGAATCTCCAGGAAATGGCTGTTCCACCATGGGTAAACACGTACACTGTCGGTGACTTTGCATTGTAGGGATCAGACATGTAACCTAAATCAGCATAACCAACAAGTGCGGGTGGATAATCCATTTTTGTAAAAGAGTCCCAAATATGTAGACCCTTGGAGGTAACGCAGAAGTTTCTTTACCCCGGTCCAGTGGCGCTGCGTCGGCGTTGCACTGTATCTGGCACTGCGAACACTATATCGGGACACGTGCAGTTTGCCAGATATAGAAGTGCTCCAATAGCACTCAGATAAGAGACTTCTGGACCAAATATATCCTCTCCATCTTACATCGGCCGGAAGGGGGTTTTATGTGCATCCAAAGATCGTACCACTATAGGTGTACTAAGTGGATGTCATTGATCCATCTGAAATATTTACAACATTTTCTTCGTGTATGTGGTTTGGTGTAATATGATTCCGTCTTTTAGATGTTCAATCTGTAAGCCAAGGCAGAATTTCATTTTGCCTAGGTCTTTCATTTCGAATTCTTTTGTCAGGCTTACAGATATCTCAGTGATCTCTTCAGGAGATCCAATGAGATTCAGGTCGTCTATGTAGACTGATATTATGACGAATCCTTTTCCCTTTGCTCTTATAAAGATGCAAGGACAGACTTCATTATTGTTGAATCCTTGTTGTACAAAGAATTCATGTGGTATGTTATACCACATCCGTCCCGATTGTTTAAGACCATACAATAATCTTTGAAGCTTAACAGAATAGACGTCCTGAGGTGCGCCCAGTAAATTCTGGGCGTAGCATGTAGAGCGGGCGGGCACGGGCGGGTGGGCTATGGCTTGAGCCCACCTGTTGACGGCATGAGCTTGCACTTGACCAGTTGGGCGGGCTAGCCCAAGCCGCATGGGCTGGGCTAGTCCAGTCCAACTGGGTCAGGTCTATGCCTTTTGAGCCATAACTTGAGTTCTACAACTCCGATTGGGCCGATTCCAGATTCGTCGGAAAGCATGGTTCGAATGGACCATCCCAAAGAGCCATATATCCCTTTCTATGTGTTATATATTTCAAAATATCATCATAAACTCTTTACAGTGTATTTTAAACCTGTTTGCATCATGTGCAATAATCTCATTCAGCATTCTACTAATGTTGAAGTCGTAAACATTTTGCGACATTATTAAATATCATTTAATTTTCAAAAACTTATGCGATCTTATTAAATCCTATTTAATATAGATCGACTTAATGTCACTAACTCTTTAGTGACTTTAATTATTCTGTGCACCCGAGTGCGCTCCTCCTAAATTATTCCTATTACTAAGACGCAAACCGAACACGGTGTGAGACCCTGCAGCCTGATCATACTACAGGTTGGGGCTCGAAACCCCTAGACGAAAGTAATCACGAGCAGCATGTGTTGTCCCTGTTTCAGAATCATACTTACGTGATTGACCCATCGACAAAAGTGTCGTCGGGCTCACTCTGACTGTGTCAGTGATGAATACTGCAGTTTAGTCGCTTCGTCGCAGCTATGTCCCTGCATGGCATAGGGTACGGTAAACCGTCAACCCTACTATCCATCATTGGTCAGTATATAACTGTCTTTGTTATATAAACTGTAACAACTGGTTTTTCATGTACTTGGATTATCTATATTATATATGTTTTGGTGGATTTTCTCCTTATGTGTGATTTTTCGTCTCCGTAGCTTTCGTTTTCGTTCGTTTCGTTGTGATTTCCTAGCTTCTTCCTTAGATCGTTGAGCCTGGAGTAAGTCACACATGACGAGCTTCATATCGCTCATATCTTATAGATAGGTTGATCTTAGAAGCCGTATGAATCTTCCTGGAGCTTCGCGCTTCGATTCGAGACTTTTCGTGCACATTAGTTGGTTCAAGAAGGAGAACCAACCGACTAGATTTCAATCTAGTCGGTCGGCAACCCTTCATGGACCGACTAGTGGGCTTTGATTTTTATTCAGGAGTTACTGTTTATCGTTAGTCGGTCTAAGAACATTTTTCGACCGACTAGGTTGCAAACTAGTCAGTCAGCCATTGTTCTTTAACCGACTAGTTCATTGACCATTTTGATGTCGAGTTATTATTTACTCTTAGTCGGTCTAAGAACGTTCGTCGACCGACTAGTTGTGAAACTAGTCGGTAAGTAGTTGTTCTTTGACCGACTAAATCAAAGTTCATTTTTCTTCAGGAGTTACTGTTTGTGTTAGTCGGTCACAGTTGGTCGACCGACCGACTAGTTCTCGAATTAGTTGGTCAACAGCTCTTCTTTGACCGACTAATCAACCCCGAAACCCTAGGGTTCATTTCCGCCGCCGGGTTGTTTCTATTTAAACCCCCGACTCTTTTCATTCTTCTTTCATTTCTTCTGAGCCATTTTCTCCCCCAAATCATCCTCCAACATTTCCCCAAGCCATTCCTTCTCTTTTGGAGCTTCCCTCTCGCCATTCTTACGTCGGCCACCTTCCTTTAGGCCGTCGGCCAACCCCAGAACCCCACAAATCCCAATTTCTCCAGATTTTCTCGCCATTTCCAGATCTGAGCCATAGTTCTCCGGATCGTTCTTCTGTTGCCGTGCTTGCTCGGCATCGCCCTTCCGCTACGATACGGTTAGTAAATCGATCTTTTAATATTCTTAACCCACATTGTGATTTTTGTTAAACCCTAATAAAAATGGATATTAGACGTCGTAGATTCGATTATAATTCTGGATTGGTTATTGTTCTGATATTGTTTTGCCATGGCAGCGATCCCATCTCCGTAGTTTAACATTTTGTGACGTGCCTCGTTGATCGTCATCCTTGGTGCCAGGCAAGTGAAACTTGCCACTTAGGGTTTTAGGCCATGCCTTAGGTCGTTTGCTTGTTGTAGGCGTAAAAGAGACTAGGCGACGAAATGATACTCGCCTAGGCGCAAATTTCAGGATCTAGCTTGACAACGAAGCCAGATCCGACTACTTTTAATTATTTGCACTTGTTGTCATCCATGCATCTTATCTGCCATGTTTAAATTCAATTAACGGTACACGAATTATCTGTACATGCCATGCTATCCATGTTGAATGTTGCATTCGTAGCACACGCTACATTACTTGTACTACTTGATCCGGCTAGGCACCTGCTTTTATTGGGCACAACCCTATGCTAAATACACTTCCTGGCTCGTGATCCAGAAGCGAGCATTACGCGTTCGGGGGTAATGCCCTGGCTCGATACACGTGGATGGGTAGGGATAAGAGATCACCTGAGAGTACAGGTTGGCCCGATCCGCCACTCTAGCCAGAAGACGTAATCTCTGTGCACGACGTGTTTACTTGGCGTGTTTACTTGACGTGTTTACTTGACGTGATTTACTTGACTTGTACTTGTCCATGTTTATACTTGTAAAACTTGTCATCCATGCTATACTTTCCGCTTGCTACTTGTTACTTGCACTATACCTTACTTGTTACTTCCATCCTATACTTGCCATGCTATGCATCATACTATAACTGCTAGGTTGTTAGTTTACCTTCCTTTCAGTTTTCTTGCCCAAGTCTTTTAGACTTGCTGACATGTGCCCTCTACTCTTTTGGGTGACACATGTTAGATCCTGAGCCTGAGGTTGCTGCTGAGGACGTGGTGTTCGCTGACGCTGAGTCAGAGCCCGCGTTCATCGAGGAGTTTGATTACACGAGAGATCAGTCGTAGAGACTGTTTGTGTTGTTGTTTAGACTGCTTTAGTTGTCGGTGCGTAGCACCAATACTTTGTTTCGTGTTGTCTTTTGTTGGCCATGTTTTGGGCCTAGGCTCTTTCTCTTAGCCTGGTGGCTTGTTCTGCGATGTTGAATATTATTGTGGACAAATTCTGAGATTGGTTAACTTATATCAGTCTCCTTTACCATATTATTATTATCTTTGTTCCATTTGCATTTACAGTGACCTGCATATATTCAGATTTGACGCTTATCAGGCGTGTAGCTTCACAGCTCCACGTCTGAGCGGACATTCTCACGTCTCGCCTCCATTTTAGGGAAGCGGGGCGTGACATAAACGTTGTACATCTTACAACGTACCCCAGCCGATGTTTAGCACAAAGAGACGAATCTCATCTTAGTCATTTATTTACATCGTATGCTTCAGGTGTCACCCAACCTAAGACCTTTCAGCGGGCCTAGCCTCGAAGCTAGATCATAGATCTAAGTGACACTATTCACACACATGTTCGTACAAAGACTTCAGGTCTTAAGGACCAACCTCTCACTATAGAGTTATTAATGACATTTTAGTTAAAGTTTTAACCATTTAATAACTCTACATTGGGTCGTTCAGTGGACTCATTCTCTAATGAGCACCTGTGCCTTGTCTCCGACTTCGCCAGGTCGAATGACTATGCGATCGTCATTACCCATTAGGGTAAGACTAAGAGTCCGATGTGCCGATATCCTATTCTCGACACATCTATGACCACAAACGTTTTTAAGACTTAAGTTCTTATCGGTCATTCACTTCCCACAATCAAGATCTACATCTAGATACGTAATGACCTCACTTTAAGTCTAAGGAAATTATCCAAGTATTTAATTCATATAATTTATACTAGGACAATTATTACCATTTATATATTGAACAAGATGTTATATTAGGATAAATTACTTCAAGGGTATATAACTCCCTAGAGATGAGAGGCGGCGGCGGCAATGGGGAGAGGGTGGCGGCGTATAGTTGATGGGGGTGTTTGGAGGAGATGTGGGGCCTCGTGGGGCTGTGGCAGCACTGGGGCACCGCAGGTCGTCGGAGGGGGTGGATGGAGGCGACGAGAGGGGTGGCGACGAGGGAGGAGCGGCGGGGCACCGGCAGAGTGAGTGCATGGGAGAGGGAGGACGGTGGGGGTTTTGAGTTGTTGCAGGATGGGGAAGAGGGATTAAGGGGGGTTTAAATAGGTTTAGTATTAATGTTATTATAATCAAGTGAATTTAATAGCTCATTAAATAGGTAGATGTGGGTTTTGACTAAGATTAGGAAAGTGATGATGCATGAACCACGTTGGGGGCATCATTTTTCTCGTGGGCTGCCACGTTGGGTTATGGGTTAATGTTAATTAATTAGTAATTAATAATGGTAAAACGTAATTGGGGTTAGGTAATTAGTAAAACTAATATGATATTATTATTTTAATAGAAAAAAAAATCATTTTTCGCAATTGATTTCAAAAAATTACGAAAAAATGACACGGGTTTGTATCGTCGCGAGGATCATGAAAATGAAATCCGTTTCAAAGTTTGAGCTATGAAAATATAAGTTTTGGGCCAAAACGTTTGGGTTATAGGTTTGCGAGTTCTAGGTCGATCTGACTCCAGAAAAATACATAAAAAATATTGGGGATACTAAATGTCCATAGAATCATATTATAAAAGTTTGAAACTATTTTGAGATCATGTATATAGAAAAATAATTAACAAAACTGTTTCAGTGATATTACATAGAAAATATTATATAAATTATTTAAAAATATTTGATGACTCTAAAACTTATGAATATATGTTATAACTATTTTGATGATACAAAATATATTTTTATAATTGTTTGAAATTATTTTTGATATTATAATCCTGACAAACTATTTTTAAAAATCATATAAACTCATTTACAGATATCTCCAAAATATTTATACTATAAAATAATATCAATGGATTCAGGCTGTTACAGGTATCGATGCGGTTTTCAAGGTGAATTCATATAAAGTTTAATGCTACCTATAGAAAATACAGAGGACAAACTGAGTGCCAAGGAATGGTTGTTTTGAAGCTTTCTTCGTTGTTTTATTCTTCGAATTCTTTACGAGGTTAGTTATTTCCTTGAACCAAATGCCATAACTTGTAATCCAATGTTATTGAAGCATTAGTCAACCGGGCAATACACAAAGTTTTCGTTGGAACAAGTGTAAATCTTGGTGTTAAGTGTGTGTTTATCCTTTGTTTTCTGTTACTTTCATATATATTGCTGCGTTGAGGGTTTTGTAGAAAACTTTGTTAGCTTTGTTTGTTAGTTCAACCATCTTGAAGTTCCGTGAGGTGATTGGTTTCTTGATAAGCCTATCAAGATGGCATAAGAGCCCACAAGAGGTAAACTCAATCACCCTAACATTTGATCACAATGTGAATGATGATGTTTTGTTGGTGGTGTTGTTGCAGCTATCGTGTGTTTACGTGCGATGCACTAGCTGATAAAATTAAAACTTAAAACAAATTTACGGAAGCGATTTGGCTTTTTTAGCATGCCAGGAATAATGCCATCCTGTTATAAACGGGCTTCTTGGTGGGCCTACCCGTTAGTGGGTATCCACCCATTATGTAACCCTACCACTATAAATATAGGGCTATGGTCTCCATAGCCGCCAAGTTTACAACACGTTATCAGCACGCTCAAAGCTAAGCCGAACCCCTGCCGACGGACGGACGCGACGAACGGACGCGACGCGAACGGGCTTCCTTCACCGAACGTCGCTAGATCCGGCGGGTAGGATCTAGAGATGGACTTTAAATGCCTAGTGGACAGTGCCTCTACGCACACGATCCTCCAAGACATCTGCTTTTTTCAAAGCATTAATAAATACGATGGCACCGTAAATACGATTTCCGGTCCATCAAGTATCATTGAAGGATCAGGGGAAGCACATTTTATGCTCCCCAATAGTACAAAACTACTCATAAAAGATGCCCTTCTCTCCCCTAGCTCACATAGGAACCTGTTGAGCTTTAAAGATATCCGCTTAAACGGATACCACCTAGAAACGGTGAGCAAAGGAAACAGTGAATACCTTGATGTAACGTTCCATAAAAACGGTGCTAAAAACACCGTCGAACGTTTCGAGGGACTCCCGTCGGGTCTCTACCACACAAGGATCAGAGCAATGGAAGCAAACACTTTGGAGCACCAGAAGTGCCAAAATCAACCAGAATTCAAACTCTGGCACGATAGACTAGGACACCCTGGAAGGAATATGATGCGTCGCATCATATCCCAATCCCGTGGAATTAATCCGAAAAGCCTGACGCTACTTCGGAAGGGTGCAAATCCTTGTCCCCCTTGTTACAAAGGGAAATTGATTACGAGACCATCCACCCTGAAGGTGGACTCTGAGTCTCCAAGCTTCCTAGAGAGAATACATGGTGACATTTGCGGGCCTATTCACCCCGCAAGTGGACCATTCAGGTACTACATGGTACTAATCGACGCATCTTCAAAATGGTCATATGTGTGCCTCTTGTCCACCCGCAACGTAGCCTTTGCAAAGCTACTTGCACAAATTATAAAATTGCGGGCACATTTCCCAGACAACCAGATCAAGAAATTGCGTCTGGACAATGCTGGGGAATTCACCTCACAAGTCTTCCTAGACTACTGCCAAGCAACCGGCATAGAAGTTGAACATCCTGTAGCTCATGTTCACACCCAGAACGGGTTGGCCGAATCTCTCATAAAGAGACTACAATGGATCGCTAGACCATTGTTAATGCAATGCCAGTTGCCGGTATGTGCATGGGGACATGCCATACTGCACGCTGCATCGCTGATAAGATTACGACCGTCAGGTAGTCAATCTTATTCTCCGATGCAACTTGCATATGGGAACCCGCCCGATATCTCTCACTTGAGGATATTCGGATGTGCTGTCTATGTCCCCATAGCACCACCGCAGAGGACCAAGATGGGTCCTCAACGGCGTCTTGGTATCTATATTGGTTTCGACTCACCATCGATCATTAGATACCTCGAACCCCTTACAGGGGACGCCTTTAAAGCGCGTCTAGCAGATTGTGAGTTTGATGAAAGCATTTTTCCAAAACTAGGCATTAACACACAGAAGCCAGAAGCTTCAAAGACCATTACATGGGACACAAAGACCTTATCCCATTTTGATCCGCGCACAAATCAATGTGAAGAAGAGATCCTGAAGATCCTTCAAATTCAGAACACAGTTCACATTTTACCGGATAAATTCACTGACAACCAGAAGATTGTCAGATCACACGTCCCTGCTGCAAATACGCCAGCTAGGATTGACATACCCAAAGATGGATGCAATCCACCTGCAGCAGAAGCGGCCGTACCTCAACAAAAAAGAGGACGACCCCCAGGCTCCAAAGATAAGAATCCTCGAAAGAGGAAAAATCCTGGAGCAACAATAACGATACCACCACAGGATGCTGAGCTCAGCCCAGCTACCTCTCCACTCCTAACAACCCCTGAAGAGGAAAATATAGGAGAAATTTCATTAAACTATGTACGTACCGGGGAGGTACTGGACAGAAAAAGCACAATCATCGATGATAACTTCGCGCTCATTATTGCCACTCACGTCACTGAATACGACGATGAGACCGATCCACGCTCTCTAGCAGAATGTAAACGCAGAGAGGATTGGCCAAAGTGGAACGAGGCAATAGGAGTAGAGCTGGACTCACTCTCGAAGCGCCAAGTCTTTGGACCTGTAGTCCTAACACCAAAAGGTGTTAAACCTGTGGGATATAAATGGGTATTCGTGAGAAAAAGAAACGAGAATAATGAGATCGTGCGCTATAAAGCGCGCCTTGTTGCACAAGGTTTTTCCCAACGACCAGGAATAGACTATAACGATACCTATTCTCCGGTCATGGACGCGATCACCTTCCGTTTCATCATAGGCCTATCCACGAAGGAAGGTCTGGATATGCAGCTCATGGACGTTGTGACTGCATACCTATACGGAAATATAGATAAGGACATCTACATGAAAATCCCAGACGGATACAAACTACCGACAAAAATGACAGAAAGACCTCGGGACGTCTATTCTGTCAAACTCCAGAGATCACTGTATGGTCTCAAACAGTCAGGTAGAATGTGGTACAACAGGCTGAGTGAATTCCTAGTGCAACAAGGATTCACAACAAATGAAGTCTGCCCTTGCATCTTCATACGAGCAAAGGGAACAGGATTCGTAATTATCGCCGTCTACGTAGACGACTTGAACATCATCGGATCTCCTGCAGAGATAGATGAGATATCCAAAAGTCTCACACAGACTTTTGAGATGAAAGACCTCGGCAAAACGAAGTTTTGCCTAGGGCTACAAATTGAACATTTAAGCGGAGGAATCCTGTTACACCAATCGACATATACAAAGAAAGTGCTGAAGAACTTTCTTATGGACAAATGTCATCCGCTTAGCACACCAATGGTCGTCAGATCATTGGATGTTGAAACAGACCCCTTCCGACCGCTGGAAGAGGGGGAGGAAACACTGGGTCCTGAAGTACCCTACTTAAGTGCAATTGGAGCACTCCTATACCTGGCAAACTGCACGCGTCCCGATATAGCGTTCGCAGTAAATCTACTAGCCAGATACAGTTCAGCGCCCTCAAAGCGCCACTGGAACGGAGTGAAACAACTTCTGCGCTACCTCCAAGGGTCTGTAGACATGGGACTATACTTCAAGAAAGGTGTATCCGCCGACCTGGTCGGTTACGCAGATGCGGGATACAGGTCCGACCCACATACCGCAAAGTCCCAGACCGGTTTCGTATTCACATACGGTGGGACGGCCATCTCATGGAGATCCGTGAAGCAGACATCCACAGCGACCTCGTCCAACCACTCTGAGCTCATCGCGATCCACGAAGCTAGCAGAGAATGCTTCTGGCTTCGATCAGTCATCAACCACATCCTCAAGACCACCGGCCTGAAGACGGGAGATCTTGGGCCTACTACCATGTACGAAGACAATGCTGCCTGCATCGCTCAACTACGGGGTGGCTACATCAAAGGTGACAGGACGAAGCACATTTCCCCCAAGCTCTTCTGGACGCATGAACAGCAAGTGGACAACCAGATCGACATCCAGCAGATCCAGTCCTGCAACAACCTGGCTGACCTATTCACTAAAGCTTTGCCTCGCAGTACCTTTAGAAAACTTGTACTAGGAATTGGGATGAGACAACTGAGAGATGTACAAGCCTGAAGCTTGAACTTATCAGGGGGAGTTAACGTAGTGCTGTACTCTTTTTCCTTGACTGTTGGTTTTTCCCACTGGGTTTTCCACAGTCAAAGGTTTTAACGAGGCAGCCACATTAACTCAGGATCCAGAAGTATCCACCACTGATGTTATCCATCGATCAGGGGAAGTTACAGAGACTTGTACTCTTTTCCCTTAGCCACAGGTTTTTCCCACTGGGTTTTCCTTGGCAAAGGTTTTAATGAGGCAAGCACTCTTAAACTTAGAGATCCAGAAGTATCTCCAACCCCATGATCAAACAAGCTTCATGAACCCTGAAGTGTTCACCATGGCTTACAACAATGGATGGATAAGGGGAAGTGTTATAAACGGGCTTCTTGGTGGGCCTACCCGTTAGTGGGTATCCACCCATTATGTAACCCTACCACTATAAATATAGGGCTATGGTCTCCATAGCCGCCAAGTTTACAACACGTTATCAGCACGCTCAAAGCTAAGCCGAACCCCTGCCGACGGACGGACGCGACGAACGGACGCGACGCGAACGGGCTTCCTTCACCGAACGTCGCTAGATCCGGCGGGTAGGATCTAGAGGTAACTTTCTCTCTAGATCTAAATTTTGTATATGCGCATATGTGGTGATTTAATTCTTTTTGGCTCAATCGATTAAAAACACCGTTTTTATCGCTAAAAATCACCCTTTTTCAATTAAAAAACGTATTTTTGGAAGAAAAAATTGGGTTTTTTCCACTAAAAATCGGATTTTTACCCGTTGTTTTTCCCCAAAAATCACCCAAACCCGAAATAGGGTTCACCGACCCCCCCCCCCCCCCCGTCGCCGGCAGCGGCGGGGGCCTTCCCGCCGTCGCTGCGGCGACGGGAACCCCCCCGCCACTACAGGCGGGGATTTCCCCGCCGCCTGCAGCGGCGGGCATCCCCCGCCGCCGCCGGCGGGGGCAACCCCCGCCGCGGCAGGCGGGGGCTCCCCGCCGCCTGCAGCGGCGGGGCACCCCCGCCGCCGCCGGCGGGGGCAACCCCCGCCGCGGCAGGCGGGGGCCCCCCCCCGCCGCCTGCTGCGGCGGGGCAACCCCGCCGCCAACGGCGGGGGCAACCCCCGCCGCCTACAGCGGCGGGGCACCCCCGCCGCCATCGGCGGGGGCAACCCCCGCCGCGGCAGGCGGGGGCCCCCCCCCCGCCGCCTGCTGCGGCGGGGCAACCCCGCCGCCATCGGCGGGGGCAAACCCCCGCCGCCATCGGCGGGGGCAACCCCCGCCGCGGCAGGCGGGGGCTCCCCGTCGCCTGCTGCGGCGGGGCAACCCCGCCGCCAACGGCGGGGGCAACCCCGCCGCCTGCAGCGGCAGGGCACCCCCGCCGCCTGCAGCGGCAGGGATCTTCTTAATTTTTAAACGTTTTTTAAAGAAAATCATAAATCCAAATATAATTTGCGATGAGTAAAAATCACATGCATTTTGGTCCAGATTTTAACGAGAAAAAAATCGCAATAAATCTGAAAAAATTTTGAAAATTCGAAAAAATTTTCTGGGTCAGAAACCCTAGTTAGGGTTTTGGGGTACTCACGCCGGGCCCGTACCCGCTACTGGCGGGCGGGCCCGTTTGCCGCAGCAGGCGGCGGGGAGGGGGGGGGGCCCGCCGCTGCAGGCGGCGGGGAGGAGGGGGGGGGGCCCGCCGCGGCAGGCGACGGGGGTTGCCCGCCGCTGCAGGCGGCGGGGAGCCCCCGCCTGCGGCGGCGGGGGTTGCCCCCGTCGCTGCAGGCGGCGGGGGTTGCCCCCGTCGCTGCAGGCGGCGGGGGTTGCCCCCGCCTGCGGCGGCGGGGGTTGCCCCCGCCGCTGGCGGCGGGGGTGCCCTGCCGCTGCAGGCGGCGGGGTTGCCCCCGCCGTTGGCGGCGGGGTTGCCCCGCCGCAGCAGGCGACGGGGAGCCCCCGCCTGCCGCGGCGGGGTTGCCCCGCCGCAGCAGGCGGCGGGGGGGGGGGGCCCCCGCCTGCCGCGGCGGGGGTTGCCCCCGCCGATGGCGGCGGGGGTGCCCCGCCGCTGTAGGCGGCGGGGTTGCCCCCGCCGTTGGCGGCGGGGAGCCCCCGCCTGCCGCGGCGGGGGTTGCCCCCGCCGGCGGCGGCGGGGGTGCCCCGCCGCTGCAGGCGGCGGGGAGCCCCCGCCTGCCGCGGCGGGGGTTGCCCCCGCCGGCGGCGGCGGGGGATGCCCGCCGCTGCAGGCGGCGGGGAAATCCCCGCCTGTAGTGGCGGGGGGGTTCCCGCCGCCGCAGCGACGGCGGGAAGGCCCCCGCCGCTGCCGGCGGCGGGGGGGGGGTCGGTGAACCCTATTTCGGGTTTGGGTGATTTTTGGGGGAAAAACAACGGGTAAAAATCCGATTTTTAGTGGAAAAAACCCAATTTTTTCTTCCAAAAATACGTTTTTTAATTGAAAAAGGGTGATTTTTAGCGATAAAAACGGTGTTTTTAATCGATTGAGCCAAAAAGAATTAAATCACCACATATGCGCATATACAAAATTTAGATCTAGAGACGGCAGGGGTTCGGACTCAACCATTCCTTGGCACTCAGTTTACAACACGTTTGAGCTATGAAAACAACCATTCCTTGGCACTCAGTTTGTCCTCATGTTCAATCCTCTCTTGGCGGCTTTGTAAATTTCCGGTCCATTTCAAAGTTTGAGCTATGAAAATATAAGTTTTGGGCCAAAACGTTTGGGTTATAGGTTTGCGAGTTCTAGGTCGATCTGACTCCAGAAAAATACATGAAAAATATTGGGGATACTAAATGACCATAGAATCATATTATAAAAGTTTGAAACTATTTTGAGATCATGTATATAGAAAAATAATTAACAAAACTGTTTCAGTGATATTACATAGAAAATATTATATAAATTATTTAAAAATATTTGATGACTCTAAAACTTATGAATATATGTTATAACTATTTTGATGATACATAATATATTTTTATAATTGTTTGAAATTATTTTTGATATTATAATCCTGACAAACTATTTTTAAAAATCATATAAACTCATTTACAGATATCTCCAAAATATTTATACTATAAAATAATATCAATGGATTCAGGCTGTTACAGGTATCGATGCGGTTTTCAAGGTGAATTCATATAAAGTTTAATGCTACCTATAGAAAATACAGAGGACAAACTGAGTGCCAAGGAATGGTTGTTTTGAAGCTTTCTTCGTTGTTTTATTCTTCGAATTCTTTACGAGGTTAGTTATTTCCTTGAACCAAATGCCATAACTTGTAATCCAATGTTATTGAAGCATTAGTCAACCGGGCAATACACAAAGTTTTCGTTGGAACAAGTGTAAATCTTGGTGTTAAGTGTGTGTTTATCCTTTGTTTTCTGTTACTTTCATATATATTGCTGCGTTGAGGGTTTTGTAGAAAACGTTGTTAGCTTTGTTTGTTAGTTCAACCATCTTGAAGTTCCGTGAGGCGATTGGTTTCTTGATAAGCCTATCAAGATGGCATAAGAGCCCACAAGAGGTAAACTCAATCACAATCACCCTAACATTTGATCACAATGTGAATGATGATGTTTTGTTGGTGTTGTTGTTGCAGCTATCGTGTGTTTACGTGCGATGCACTAGCTGATAAACTTAAAACTTAAAACAAATTTACGAAAGCGATTTGGCTTTTTTAGCATGCCAGGAATAATGTCATCCAACTTTTATAAAAAATAACTGATTAAATGTTTTGGATGGGAAATTGATATAAAAAGGAGTTAAAAGTGCAAACATAGGTTTAGTTATCAGGCAAAATATGTTTTTAGAAACCAAGCATTTATATTTTTACAACCAAAACTCCAATGACATTTCGCCTGTCAAACTACTTTATTTACAACTTTTAACATATACTCATGTATACTTACATAGCTACACGAAATGGATCAGTTATGAACCACCGCATTAAATGCAAATATAGGACAAGATGTTGTGGGCACAAGTGGATCCGAACGAATTTTTTCACAGTCATGGGAGCGTAAGTGGGTCTGCGACGACTTTCTTCCACATGTCATGTAGATAAATGGTTCTGGTTGGCTTCCTACCACCTGTATTGGGTCATCAAAAAATGAAATGTACGGACCACACTAATCAAGAGCATTCGCGAGTTGAACGCGAGATGCGGACACCCGGCTTCGGCTCATCCGACGCTCAAATTAAAATCTGAGAGATGAAATATACAATATGTGAAATTGAGAGAGACAGTATGGGAATCGGAACGATCACACCTTCTCACAAGTAGGATGCTATGCATAGAGTTTATGAGTGTGCATTTTAGTAATTAAAATTTGATGATGAGACTTCCATTTAGGTTAAGTTTTTGCGAGGACTGCTTTCGCGTCTGGGCTCGTGAACCTTTGCCAATAATGGGCTTGATGCCACTTTACTGGGTGGTATATCACTATTAGTTCACTATCCAATATTAGCATGTGTCCTTTTCGCCGTCATGGGCTGGCGGAAAATGCTCTTGTCTTGCAACGCTATGGTGGTTGATTTAACACGATGGTTTCAGCCTGCCGATTACAAATGAGGCTTGAATGTAGACTGGTCTTGTTGTGGCATAGCCTCCAACTTGCAAATTTTTCCACACTAGTGCAAATCATTTGGATAACAAATTTTTGATAGTATGGCTGGATATGATGCTCTGGCTAAATGTTTGAACATGAGACATCGGCGTGTTTCTCGGGTGACGGCGTCGGATACGAAAATATTATTATGGATTTTAGGTGGAGATCGTGTGTATTGATATGATCATCTCTTGCGTAAGCATGGGAATACGTTTGAACGGTGTAAATCAAATATCTTTTTAAAACTTTAATCCGATAACAAAAACCAGACTTTTTAAAAAATCCGGTCATATGGGAGACCTAAATCAAATATCTTTTTAAAACTTTAATCCGGTAACAAAAACCATACGTTTTAAAAAATCCGATCACATGGGAGACTTCCAACGTGAAACATGCGCGCGCGCCTGTTGAAGGCACTGTCGTCTCGCTTGCGAATTCTTTTCTTTTTAGGTCAACGGGTCCGACTCAGCACGCGGCGATAAACGAGTGGGCAGTATATTTCCTTATTAAACCCGAAAGGAACAACTAACAAGGATCCTCTTCCCTTAAAGTCGGAACAGTTGCCCCTAATTACTCCCCCCCCCCCCCGAAAATTAGCGCCATGGATCCCGAAGCAGGTGAATCTTTCCGAAAAACCCTAGATTTTTTTGATCGCTGCGAAATTTTTAGTGTTCTTCTGTGAATTATATGTTTTTTATTATATGTTTTTTTTACAGCAATCGAGTTCCTTGGACAAGTCCCGTTGCTGCAGAGGCTTCCGAGTTCTTCCATTAGGAAGATCGCCGAGCTCGTGAAAGTCAAGTATTATGGTGAGATTCTAGAATTCTGGTGGATTTTGATGGTTTCGAGAGATTTTAACGGATTCTAGAAATTGTTCTTTCAATTTAAATTGGGATTTCGAGCTTTAAAAAAAATGTAAAAAAAATAAAATTTTGATTGCACTGTTCTCATTAAATGTAGATCATTCTCAACTCCTAATGTTATGTCTTCGTTAAGATCTCCCCCCCCCCCAACAAAACAATGTCAGCCATTTAATAAATGGAAGGGTTTTTCGCCTATCCCTCCCTTAAATTTGTCTCTTAAATCTAAGTATTTGCATGCAAGTCCCTCAAATACATGTCTTAAAATGTAATAGTCCATTGAGTTCGTTTCAGTTTAGTAGTCCCTTGAGATGTTATAAGTTTTTGGGGTTTTAGCATATTCATCTCTTAAATCTGGCATATTTTAATATCTGTCCCTTAAAAATTCGTATTTGCTCTCATATCCCTCAAATATTAAACGTTAATCTTAATAGTCAATCCATCCCCTATTCTGTTAAAAAGTTATGTGAAATTACATTAATTAACGATTAAATAATGATTACAGTTAATTAATTAAGAAATAAACTTTAATTAACTATTAAACCCCCTTATTAACCATTAACCCCCCCGAAATCCCAGGGGAGGAGGCGCCTCCTCATCCACCCCCTCCTCCTCGGACGACGAGGAGAGGGAGGAGGCGCCCCCCCGAAAGCCCAGGGGAGGAGGCGGCGCCTCCTCCTCGTCTGAGGAGGAGAGGGAGGAGGCGGCGCCTCCTCCACCCCAGAAAACCCAGACCCTCCATGAAAAGCTCGTAAACCCTGACCCTAATGGAAGATTCCCATTTCCGTTAGCTTTTAACAGAAAGTTAGAGAGATGGACTAATAAGATTAAAAGTTTAAGACTTAAGGGACTTGAGATAAAATACCCATATTTAAGGGATAAATATCAAAATACGCAAGATTTAAGGGACGGATATGCGAAAAACCCTAAGTTTTTCCCTCAATTTAAGAACACATTTGAGGCTCACATGCTATTAATCTCAAGGGTAGGACTATTAAACTGAAACGAACTCAAGGGACTATTAAGGTTTACAACATGTATTTGAGGAACTTGCAAGCAAATACTCATATTTAATGGATTATTAAGGTTTAAAATATGTATTTGAGAGACTTACACGCAAATACTCACATTGAAGGGACTAATATCAAAATACGAAAGATTTAAGGAATGAATATCGAAAAACACTAAATAAAAAATATTTGGCTGCAATTTTGCATAAATCGTCCAAAATCTAGTGGTGTTCAATTAGAAGCGAAATGGGTTTGAAATTGGGAATAAGTTGATGTTCAGTTGCCAATGTAGTGAGTATATTATATTTTTTTAATTTTTTTAAAATCCAATTATGAGTTTTTTTTCAATCTACCGTGTTATTTGAAGAATTATAAAATTATTGATCTTGACCATGTGAATCGGTGATCCTCTGAGGGCATGCTAAATACTTGAACAGTCTTGATTTTGAAGCTGTATGCTTCTGGAATTATAAAATGACAGTCAAGACCTGGAATTACGATATCATTGTTTTGCAAAATATTTAGGTATTCATTTATCTAAACAATGCATAAGTTCTTGTCAAACTAATTTAACAACCGCCCACATTTGGTTAAGTTTTGGAAATATTCTGGTTGCTCTCGAACAAGCTCACATACATGTTCGCAGAAACTGCGTTGGTTCTGCCAAGGTTTTTGTAATCCATGATATGACAAAGAGCCCACTTAAGCTGATGGAAGTAGCTGACAAGCTTAGAAGTTAGAACCAACATTATGCTATTGAAATCTTGGGTATTAGACATATTTAGCAACTTGACGATCTTTCATTTTTATTTTGTGTCTGTCCATATCCATCTTCTGCCACCAACTTAATCCATTTGATTGGATACATGATACCTAACCATAGCAAAATTTCACATTGGCTTGTACCTTGTCAACCCCAAGTTGAGCAGCCAACACCCCAAGTTCTGTCATATGTGAGAATTTATGACAATAAACTTGATTTACAACAACACCCTAACATTCAACTTGTTTGGAGTCTTACTCTTATCACTTTCAGAAGGCATCACATGCAATTTTATATAACCTTCCCTTTTCCTCAGACATTTCAATTTTTGATTCCCTTTTCTTATACAATGTTAGTAATTTTCTTACAATATTCAGTGTAAGGTCTGATACGTCTTCAATTCTTGTAGTATTTTGCTAATACTTGGTGGAAATGATTAACAAGCTTAGAACCCATGTGATGCAAGAGGACAAAGCGGTATTGAAATCTTCGGTCATTTTATATAAACCATTTAAGCTCCCTTCTTTCTATTTCATGTGGGACTAAACCCATTTTGTACCATTCACTGATCCCCTTGATTTTTGATGAAAGGCAACGAGCCCTAACAATTTTAACACTGTAGAAATCAATCTACATTTATGTGCTATGTTCCCCCTTATGATCATTTGTTATTTCCTACTGGGGTCAAAATAGCTTGCATTGTACTGGGGTTGTTGTTTTGTGTTGGTTTCACAGCCTTTGCCAGCATAGAATTTTTTAGTGAACATGAACTTCAGTTCACTATGTTTGTGGTACTTCTGTAATATATTTTATAATTATTTTTGCTCTCAAATTCATTTACCTCTGAATATTCTTCTGGGCTCATTGGTTGATAGATCCTGGTGACTATGTTGTTCGCGAAGGGGAAACTGGAGAGGGGCTGTACTTTATATGGGAGGGTGAGGTATGTATACTTATATTTTTTTGCAGAATGTATGTTAGAATTCAATTAAGTCATTGTTTCATAGTAGTTCAAACTCTAAACTCTCTTCTAATATAGTCACTTCGAGGTAAATTGTGATTTCTTCTGCAACCATATCGTCAGGTTTAAAAATACAAGGCAGCATTAAGAGTCTGAGCAACCTAATGTTCTATGGATTCATGTGGGTTGGACTGGAGAGTTACGAAGTGTAGTATCTTGTTAAAAAATATAATAAAAATAAAACAATGTCTGCGCGTATGTATTGGAACGTATAATCATCATAATTCATAACAAGGGATTTATCTCTTTCTAGTAAGAAAATCTTGGGGGTTTCTGGGTTACCTATGCTTGCACTTTTGAATTTCGATGAATCATTCTTTTTAGCTTCCACAGAATGAAGATTAACTTTTTTTCACTGTACCTTACTATTCCCTCTACTCATTATTTGGATTTCAGACCATTGCGTGTGAGGTGAACCTGTTTTAGGTTTATAAATCAACAGGTTATGTATGTTGAGGCTGTTTTCCATTTTTATGCGGTGGAAGCGTCATAGATTGTAAGATAAGTTTGTTCATTGTAGTCAATTAAGTAATTGGATGTTTCATTCTGATGACTATGTTTAAAGTTATTGTTACATGCTATATCTTGTAACCAAGGTTCTAATGACGAATGTGGGATTCACGGTGCCTAAGGGGATTATATGCCGAGTAGTAACAATGCTGAAGAAGGATCTGAGTGCCTATGGGCGTTAGGCCTGACACCTAGATGGTGGGAAAATTAAAAAAGAGGAATACCATGTTTCCTTTTTATGCTTCATTGTTGACTGTCATTATCACCGCTCTGGCCGCTGTTACCAACACTACAAAATGAAGAGATGATACAAAGATCAAGAGAAAATTGGGTTAGGTTGGTGGTCAAAGAAGTGGCGACGATCCACGCAGAGGCAGCAAGGCAGGTTTTTTATTTCTTACTTTTTGGTGCAACGCCTAAATGGGCACCTTATCCAAGTTGGAGCGCCCCCATCCTGCTTCCAAAAACTTGGATAACGAATATCAAGCCATTGAGTTATTTAGTAAATACCTGGCACCATAGTGGATGAAGGATATGCATATTAATGTATAACGTATAAACACTGACAGAATTTAACGTATTGTATCATCTAATTGTGATATGTCTAATACAATCTTTGATCTAATTGTAAAAACTCTAAAAGGCATATCAGTGTCATGTAACCAAACAAAAAAAAGTAAAACTTAAAGAATAAATAAAAGAGAATAATGAGTATCATACGATGTTTGGGAGATCTCTCTCATATGTGATGCCGTGATGCATTCTCCTCCATATCTGGCATGTGGGACAAAAAATTACACCTCATGTGATCCTTTGTATTATGTGGAGAAAAATGTATCACGTCATTGTGTGTGCATGTGTGGGGAAAGAGATATCTCATACATAATATGATACCCATTATTCTCAAAATGAAAAACTATTATAATTCACATGTAAAATACCATGCCGAAGTATATTGCGCAAAATATCATGCGGCATCGGATCAAACCTTAAAACATGCCAAGAAAATTAGGAAAAATCTTTACGGGTTGTCGAAGTTAGGGATGCACAAAACGACATGTTCAATATGCTGGGGCATATCGGGGCACTCAAGATGTTTGATTTTGGTGGTTTGATGTATTTTCAAATCATGCAGCCAAATGATGCATACGGACCAAACTTGGTTGCTCTTCCAGGTTCTATACTATTGGATACAATCAGTATGAATGCTGTAAACCTAGCATTCTTTAGGGGAAGTCTAATTATATCTATGTCTCAGTATTCAACCAAATCATTTAAGATGATGTTGCCCTTATCATCTTATTAGTAAGTCAAGTAATGCATGCTATCTTATAGATGCATCAATTTCTTATCTTAAATATATGTGCATATTTCAGCTTATCCACATTGGCTTTGTGAATATCAAAACTTGCACAATTGCACAACAATCATGGGTAGGTAATTATCTTAAGTGACCATTACATTCATGAATCTACATAGGGCGGGACATTAGGCATTGGACCCTTGTCTTAGCTTACAGCTATTGGAAATGAGAGAACCTTTGATCAGCTTACTTTTTGGCTGCCATCATTGCATCAAAATTGATACAGTGGGATAGATTTAGGGATTTTTGTGGAGAATTTGGGAAAGAAGAGATAAATTAGGGTTTATTGACTTCTCACCAAAAGTTCCAAGGCTTCTCACCAAGGAGGAGGGGGCCTTTATCAGGTTTGGGGAAAATTGTCCTTTGATTTATTCATTGATTGGTTTATTTAAAATTAAACAACTCCAGGACCTTTTTAAGCTTACAAGTTACAACTCAACAACTCCATATTCCCAGCTGACGTGGGACTAAATTCTTAAAGACAAACTCTTTAAAAGATTAAAACTTTTAAAATGCAAAATCTAAAACTCTAAATCTAAAATAAAAATTAAAAATTAAAATTCTTGATCTGATCCCTATCTTCTTCTCGGCTTGAGAACTTCACCATCTGATGAAGGACGACAAAAGTAGCACACCTGGATAATATTCAGTAGTCCCCTACAGTAGGAAAAGATACGTCCGTGACTCTGAAGTGTAGCAGGATACAGACTTGTCGACAGATGTCTTCTTTGTAAATTTCTTCCGACTCAACAGATAGAAAAGTATTTAGGACATGTTTGTTGGTTAAGTGAGGAAGATCAGGGATAACAAACTCAATATGCTTGATTAGCTTCAGTGTCGCTTCTATCTGTAGTTTTGGTGCTTGTTCAATAGATGGCTGTAGATAGGACTCTGGCTCAGATTGCGGTGCTAGATCAAGCTCTGGCTCTGGCTCGGGATGCAACACTATATCAAACTCTGGTTCCGGCTCAGGCTCTTGTTGGGGCTCCAATACTGGCTTAGGCTCCAAGTTAGGCTCAGACTTTAATTCAGGCTTTAATTCAGGCTTATGCTCAAATTGTGTCTCAATCTCTTGGTTAGGATATGGCTTCAGCTCATGTTTAAGCTCACATTTTGCCTTATGGTTTCGATCAATCTCTATCGTGGGCTCTGGCTTGAGTTTATATGCTTGAAGAAGATTGTTGCATATCTTATGTATTAGTTCTATATGATCCTCTTTTTACTTTTGAGCTTGAAAATTGTTGGGGCGTCTGTGGAATATGTTGATGCTAGGAAGAATAGTAATTTTGAAGACAGATTTTGAACAGTGACCATTGACGACTATGGCATGGAAGTTACTTATTCCAGGATCCTGCTTCTTTAAACTGTGATATACACACATATATTTCTGTTCTTTTGAAAAATAAAATTTGAAGGAGAAATATTTTAGATGGGATTTCCAATTATCATATCCATACTTATCTTCGAAGCCATAAAAGTATGTGACACGATTATACAATGTTTGAGGAGAATAGCCTTTGTAGTCTTCATCGTAGTAATCATTGTGGTATTCCATAATCTAGAGTAGATTTTCTTGTATGGAGGGTACCCGTGCGTACTTGGCTGGGTCAACTATATCTTGACGTGAACGATACTGAATTTGGGCTTCAAACATAATCAGAATATTCAAAATTACACAATCACAAAAAATCCTCCTATATTAAATTGAAAACTTCAAAAAAATTCAAACGGCTTACTGTTTCAAGATGCGGCTCGCGGTTTGGCTCCGTTTCATCAGCTCGAGCTGGTCTGGCGATGGCTTGATTGAGCCTTTGATCGGGTTAACCAGCGCAGCTAAGCCGGCTCAGGGATCGACTCATTGCTCAGTTGGCTTAAGCTGGCTTCCGGTGGGCACCGGGTCGGATATGCATGAGCCGATGAATCGTATTGATTGAGCCAACGGTGTCTCAACCGGCTTGGGTGGCGCTCGAGAAAGGCTCTCGACCGAGTTGACATTGTAGCACTGTCGGCTCGGTTGGCGCCAACACCTTTTTTCGATGGATTTGACGGCAGTTCGTCATCGTTCTTGTGTTTATAGCGTCGTCGAGGAGCGACGAAGATTTCTGTTGGGTCAATGACCCGTGCCGTCGCCAGCCAGCTTTGAAGAGCTGGGTAATGGTGGTGCAACAGTTTTTGAACGTCGAAAGTGGTAGTGAAGGCCGCGGGAGAGGTTTTTGGCATCACCGGGGCTCGTGGAGGCGTTGGTGGCTATCGTCGGGGAGTGTATGAGCAACAATATGTGATATTTGCACTAATGGCGGCTTGTTCAACCGCTTTAGTCGATGCGGGTTGCTTCGACAATTGCTCAGGAAGTTTCTGACGATGAGGGCAGCTCCACCAGAGGATGTTGTGGGCGTTGGCGGTGTGGTTTTTCGGCAGTGGCGGTGGTTAGGTTTTTTCGATTAGGGTTTGAGAAATTTTGGTTCTTTTTGGATCTGAAATCAGAAAGGGCTAAGATGTGATCTTCGACTCTGATACTAAATTGATGCAGGAAGTGATAGATTTAGGTATTTTTGAGAAGGATTTAAGAAAGATTTATTGCAAAACAGATAAATTAGGTTTTCTTGGCTTCTCACATAGGGTTCCGAAGCTTCTCGCAAAGGGTTCTAAGGCTCCTCACCGAGGAGGGGACCTTTCTTGAGTTCGGGTAAAATGTTCCTTTGATTTTTATTAAAGATTGATTTAAATTAAAATAAGTCTAGGGCCTTTATAGGCTTTCAACTCAACATTTCCCTATTCCCATCTGATATGGGACTAAATTCTTAAAAGACTAAAATTCTTTAGAAGTCTAAAAGTCTTAAAAAATAAAAATAACTAAAACTCTAAAACTAAATTAAAAATTAAAATTCTTGATCTAACACTCCACTACCATGTAGTGAGGTGAACCCTTGGGCTACTAGGTGTAACCTTCTATACTATGAATGAATAAAATGATACCATGGGCTATTGCCATGATTGCTCTTTCTCCAAACACGTTATTAGCACGAAGCTTTAGAAAAATTCTTTTTGAGTCACAAAATTTTATTCCAGCTTCCCCACATATTTTTTCCCTCTTGCAAAGGAATCTAGTTGTTGCAGCAAAGTTTTTGCGACGACGAGTGATCGATTAGTTGCAAGGCATTGCGAGAGCGGGGATTTTATTCTATCAACAGATTTTTTGGTTCTTCCCTAGATCATTGATCTAGATGTATACTTCTTTTCCCGTAGATATAGATTATGGACCTTAATTTTTTATATTACATATGCAAGTTGCTTGTAATAATCAAATCAAAATACAAATAAAAACTCTTTTATTACAAACAAAAAATATCTCCATTATTGTCTTCATCTCTGTTGACGACCGATCAGCCTGAAGCGGCATGCCAAAGGATTTTCCGGCTATCGTCCGAAGCGATCAATGATATGTTGCTGGAAATCAGGACAGATTTACATGCTCATTATTTTGTTTATTCCTCTTAATCTAGAACTGATATTGTTCTGAAAATTTTATGGCTAAAGTTTTCGACTATTTTCTACAACCTTCATGTTGTAAACTTTGTCTAATTCGGACGGTAAATAGGAGTAAGAATTTAATCTTTCCAACATGTCTGATTTTATCCAGTCTGGACATCTTTCACGAAAACAGTTATCAGTCCCTCAATACTTAATGAAATTTAGTGTTCTTGGTCTCGTTGGAAAGATAACTTCAAGATCCACAACTTTGTAGTTTTACTTTTTTGCTGAATTGAACTGCAATTAGGTGTAATTAAGTCATGAAATCAATTTAGTTTCTGTTTTTAATTCTAGCACATGTACACTTTGGCGTAAATTCTGTAGAAAATAGAATACTCATCTAAACTTCATTAAAATTGATATGTGAACCCATGACACCTATATGTACAACTTTCATTTACATTGAATTGTCACATTTTGTAAAAAATATGGACGAATTTGCTGTTAAACATGACTGTTATGAAATTTCCAGCCAAGCTGAAATTTATGGGAGTTGGATTTTGATTCTCAACCTGTTTTAATAAATAAAATTTAGTTTTTGGAGAATTTTTGTTAATAAAATAATGTTTTTGGTCCATATAATATTAATAACATCACTATTTGCATAATTATTACATTGGATTAATTAGTATTTTTATGTTTAATAATTATGAAAGGTCCTGAGATCGCTCTGCCATTAGTTATCTAACTTAACGGGTCATGATATGTCTCCTCGTGGCCTAAGTAATTATTAAATATTTTAATTTTTCCATATAATTACTTGCATGTGATGTTGTGCAATGATTTATGCCTGTGTTTGTTGCATAATTTATAAATTGCGTGGATGTTTAATAAATTACGTTGTGCTTTTGGATCGGCCAGTTTGTCACTATTTTATATTCCTCGCACTTTCTCTTTTTTTGAGAGAAATTGAATTGTACCGAGGATATATTTGTATAAGCCAAAGACCGGAGTATCTTTCTTTGAAGACGGAGGCAAAATTGCAAATTTGCTGGGACCCGAATCGGTTTCCAAGTTGTACTTTTCCATTTTTGTTTTTTGTATTCTCTGGACCGTATATCTTATGGACTTTGGACTTTATTATGTGGTGACTGACTGATCCACGCAACTAATTTATTAATTTTACATGATTTTTTAATATGCTTTATTATTAATTCATGTTATTTTAAATGCATAGATAATATGGCAAAAATAGCGAGCGTCGACTTTGAAGTTCTCGATGCGGCTGGAAAAAATTATCTGAGCTGGCATGTGGACCTGATGTTCCACTTGCGCGCACAGGGCCTTATGGCCACAATCTCTACTCCTGAGACTACGGCCACAGCCACGGCAACGGGCACTACTGAGGCAACTTCTACACCAATAGTCTCTGATTTAGATAAGGCGAAAGCCATAATCTATATCATGCGACATATTGATCGGACCCTGAAGGCCGAATATCTCGCTATAGAAGATCCACTAGAGTTGTGGACTGCACCGGAGAACATGTATAAGCATCAGAAAGATGTGATCCTCCCATGTGCACGTTATGAGTGGGAAAATCTCTGACTTCAGGACTTCAAGTCCGTTGCTGAGTATAACTCAGCTCTTCACAATTTCACCTCACGCCTGAAGTTGTGTGGTGAAGAAGTCACGGAAGAACGCATGCTGGAAAAGACTTACACATCCTTCCATGAGAAGGATGCAATTCTCATGCAACAGTACCGTGAACGCAAGTTCACCAAGTACTCTGACCTGCACTTCTGCCTTCTCATGGCAGAGCAGAACAGAGACTTGCTACTGGCCACACATAACCTACGCCCTGTAGGTTCAGTTTCTCTCCCTGAGGCTCACAAGGTTTCTTCTCAGAAGCAGAAGAACAAACAGAAGGGGAAATTGAACAAAGGGAAAGCCCTTAAGAGGCAGGCTAGAGGTCTCCCCAGAACAACAACCCTCCCCAGAGCAACAACAATGAGGGAAAGAAGAAGCTCCAGTGGAAGAAAAAGAACACTGGACAGACGTCTATTTCCAAGAAATATTGGGAGGACAAATGCCACAGATGTGGCATGACTGGACATTGGTCTAGAAACTGTCGTACTCCACGACACCTCCAAGATCTGTATCAGGTGAGGCTGAAGTCTTCCGTTGAAACAAATCTGGTGGAAGACCAGCCGTCAACCAAGTTCACAAAAGACGACTTCGAGAATGACGACATCCTAGCCTGATGTCATATTTATCTGTTATGTATTTACTTTATCTGTTATCAATACTTCATCTGTAGTTTGTTTAAATCATGTTATATCTTTCCTTTTCAATAAAGAATGTCTTTCCTTTTATTATAGTATTGAATTCATGTTCTATAGATGAAGTGTGAGTGCCTAGTGGACAGTGCATCGACGCACACAATCCTTCGCGAAAAAGCTATTTTATTAGCTTAATTATGATGGTCCTGTCATTACTATTTCAGGACTGTCAAACATAATTGAAGGATCTGGTGAAACAATGATTTTGCTCCCAAATAACACGAGACTAATAATAAAAGATGCACTTTTCTCTCCTAAATCAAATATGAATCTGTTAAGTTTCAAGGATATTCGTTTAAACAGATATCACTTAGAAACTAAAGATATAAATGAGGATGAATATCTGTATGTTACTTGTCAAAAGACGGTTTAAAAATTGTCTTAGCACGATTTAAGGGACTTCCGTCGGGTCTCTATTATACTCATATTCAACATATAGAAGCTAATTTGACTATGCACCAGAAGTGCCTTTCATCATCAGGATTCAAACTCTGGCATAACAGACTTGGTCACCCTGGATCAGCAATGATGCACCACATCATTACCCAATCTTTTGGACATAGTCTGAAGAGCCTGAAGATTCTTCAGAAGGGTGATTTTCCATGTCTACCTTGTTTCAAGGGTAAACTAATAACGAGACCATCCCTACTGAAAGTGGGATTATAGTCTCCTAGCTTCTTGGAGAGAATACATGTGGATATTTGCGGGACTATTCACCCCGCAAGTGGCCCATTTCGGTACTTTATGGTACGAATAGATGCATCATCAAAATGGTCTCATGCGTGCCTCTTATCCACCCACAACCTAGCTTTTTCAAAGATATTGGCACAAATAATTAAGTTACGGGCTCATTTCCCCGATAACCATATTAAGAAACTACGTCTTGATAATGCGGGAGAATTCACTTCTCAAGTCTTTCAAGACTATTGCTGAGCAACTGGCATCGAAGTTGAACATCCAGTAGCACATGTTCACACCCAGAATGGGTTAGCAGAATCTCTGATAAAGAGACTGCAATGAATTGCACGTCCATTGCTGATACGATCACAGTTGCCTGTTAATGCTTGGGGACATGCCATATTGCATGCCGCATCGCTTATCAGAATACGGCCCTCTGGCGGCCATATTTTTTCGCCGATGCAGCTAGCATATGGTGCACCTCCGAATATCTCTCCTTTGAGAGTGTTTGGTTGTGCAGTCTTCGTCCACATTGCACCACCTCAAAACACCAAAATGGGTCCACAATGTCGTTGGGTATCTATATAGGGTTTGATTCACCCTCTATAATTAGATATCTTGAACCCTTGACGGGTGACACATTAAGGCACGTCTTGATGACTGTGAGTTTGATGAAAATGTTTTTCCAAAACTAGGCACACAATTTAAGAAGCCAGAAGCTTCTGAGACCATTTCTTGGGACACAAAGATTTTGTCTCATTATGATCCGCGTACTAGTCAATGCGAAGATGAGATCCTGAAGATCATTCATCTTCAGAATACAGTACATTTACTACCAAATAATTTTACTAATAACCAGAAGATTGTCAGATCACACGTCCCTGCTGCCAATACGCAGCTAGGATTGACATCCCAAAGATGGATGCAATCCGTCGGTAGCAGAATCAGCTGTACCTCAATTGAAGAGAGGACGCCCACCAGGTTCGAAGGACAAAGCTCCTCGAAAAAGAAAAAATTCTGGAGAAATAAAGATGAACCCTACACAGGATGCTAAGCTCAGACCAGCTACCTCTCCCCTCCTACATTCCACTGAAGAGGAAACTATAGGAGAAACATCATTAAATTTTGTACGTACTGGGGAGGTACTAGACAGAAAAAGCATTGTCGTTGACGACGACTTTGCGTTCAATATTGCCGTGCACGTAGCTGAATACGACGATGACATCGAATCACGATCTCTGGCGGAATGTAAACGTAGATATGATTGGCCAAAGTAGAGCGAGGCAATAGGAGTAGATCTAGACTCACTCTTAAAACGCGAAGTTTTTGGACCAGTAGTCCAAACACCTGAAGGTGTAAAACCTGTAGGTTATAAGTAGGGTTTCATCAGAAAAAGAAACAAAAATAACGAGATCGTACGCTACAAAGCACGGCTTGTTGCACAGGGATTTTCCCAATGACTGGGGATAGATTATGAAGAAACATATTCCCCTGTTATGGATGCGATCACGTTCCTATTTTTATTAAGCCTATCATCTCTGGAAAGCCTAGAAATGCAGCTCATGGACGTTGTGACTGTATATCTATATGGCAATATAGATAAAGATACCTATATGAAACTCCCTGACGGATATAAATTACCTCCAGAGATAGCAGAGAGACCTCAGGACGTTTACTCTGTAAGGCTTCAAAGATCATTATATGGTCTTAAGCAATCAGGTAAAATGTGGTATAACAGACTGAGTGATTTCCTTGCGCAGCAAGGTTTCACCAATAATTAAGTCTGCCAATGTATTTTTATTAAAAGATCAGGAACATGAATTGTTATAGTCGCCGTTTATGTGGACGACTTAAATCTCATTGGATCTCCTGCAGAGATCGCTAAGATATCTGCAAGCCTAAATGATACTTTTGAAATGAAAGACCTAGGCAAAACAAAGTATTGTCTTAGCTTACAGATCGAACACATGCGTGGTGGTATCCTGTTACACCAATCCACATATACACGGAAATTAAAAAATTCCTAATGGATAAATGTCATCCTCTAAGTACACCAATGGTCATTAGATCCTTGGATGTACATAAGGATCCCTTCCGTCCGCTGGAAGAGGAGGAAATGTTAGGTCCTGAAGTACCTTATCTTAGTGCCATTGGAGCACTTATATCTGGCTAACTGTACATGTTCCGATTAGGGATGGCAGTAATGGCCTGACCCGCCCCGCCTGACCCGGTCCGACCTGGTTTTGAACCGGCCCGACCCGGCCCGTAGCCGGGCTGGGGCAAGCTTGGGCTTTGTATGCAGCCCGCCCTGCCCCGGCCCGCCCCGGTAAACTATAGAGGTTCTAAAAAACTTACTATTTTGATGCAGGCCATGCAGTCAGTGAATAACCAATAACTCATACTCTATTCCACTGGTCTCCCAATTGAGCCAATTCCCAATTCCAAATTACCAAATAAATCAAAATTCTCCCAATTCATAAATAAAATTTTTATTTGGGATTCATATGGATGGCAGTAATGACCTGACCCGATCGGCCCGACCCGACCTGACCCGGTTTTGGTAAGAAAGTACCCGCCCCGCCGCGACCCGCGACCCGCCCCGCCCCAGCCTGTAGATGGGTCGGGGCAAGCTTGGGTTGTTAAATACCCGCCCCGCCCCGTAATATTGCCATTCCTAGTTCCGATATAGCGTTCGCAGTGAATCTTCTAGCCAGATATAGTGCAACGCCCACAAAGCACCACTGGAACTGAGTTAAGCAGCTTCTGCGCTACCTCCAAGGGTCAATTGACCTGGGATTATATTTCCCTAAAGGTGGATCCCCCACTTTAATTGGTTATGCAGATGCAGGTTACATGTCTGATCCTCACACCATGAAATCACAAATTGGTTTTGTGTTCACCTACGGTGGTACAACCATCTCCTGGAAATCTGTGAAGCAAACCACTACATCAATCTCTTCCAACCATTCCGAGCTTCTCGCGATCTATGAAGCAAGCAAAGAATGTGTATGGCTTCGTTCAGTCATTCATCACATCTTAGTGACTACCGGCCTGAAGACTGGTGACCTTGAGCCAACCACGATATTTGAGGATATTGCAGCATGCATAGCTCAACTACAGTCTGGTTTCATCAAGGGCGATAAGACGAAGCACATATCTCCTAAGTTCTTCTGGACGCATGACCTACAGAGGAGAAGCAAGTCGAAGTATACCAGATTCAGTCTTGTAATAATTTAGCTGATTTGTTCACTAAGGCTCTGCCTAGATGTACTTTTGTAAAGCTTGTAAAAGAAATCGGGATGAGACAGCTGAGAGACCTACAAACCTGAAGCTTGTACGGATCAGGAGTAACCTGTGGGTTGTACTCTTTTTCCTTAAGACTGCTGTGTTTTCCCACTGGGTTTTCCTCAGCTAAGGTTTTAACGAGGCAAACACGTTTACTCTGGATCCAGAAGTATTCACCCCATTAGCATCATGAATCCTGAAGCATTCATATGCTAAGTCCAATGTAGTGGATGGATAAGGGGAAGTGTTATGAGTGAGGGAGACTTATGGTCTCCCCTCCCTCATTATCCACCATAACACCACACTACCATGTAGTGGGGTGAACCCTTGGGCTACTAGGTGTAACCTCCTATACTATGAATGAATAAAAGGATACCATGTGCTATGCCATGGTTGCTCTTTCTCCAAACAAAAACTAAATTAAAAATTAAAATTCTTGATCTGATACCTATCAAAAGATAGTCCAATGTAATGTGACTTCCATGTGTTAGGCATATGTATACATATAGGCCCAAAGCATGGAGATCAGTTTGAAACAGTAAATAAAGTTTTAATTTGTATAGATGGGGTTTGGCTCATGTTTGGGAGATTTCGATCTGTTAAGGTCGAAGTGAGCTTGACCTGTAGGGATGTGTTTTGACCTGACATTTGGGAGGCTTTGGCCCGTTTAGGTCAAAGTAGGCTAAATGCACATTAGAGATGACGACGTAAAAGAATAATCAATGCGTAATCGAATGTAAGCGACTAGGGTTTGATGACTTGTAATAACGGGAGTATCCCTAGGTCTTTCCTATATAATCTCTCAGAATTTATGCATCAGACATGCAATCTCAGCTTAATACATGCACTTATATTTGACGGTTAAAAAGGAAGAGTCTAACTTGAGTGTTGTAAAGTTTTAGATCGGGCCTCATCCCGTCTTTAAAAAGTTCTTATCTATTGGGTGCTAATCCTAGAAGTTGTCATATCTCAGATTGATCACTTAGGAAGATCAGAGATCATCAACATAAAGGTAACTATACTCCATATAAATATTATTGCTGGTAATATTGGTTGTTAGGAAATTATATTGCAATAATTGGTGCAGTGTATAGAAATTCACAGCTAGATTGACGTTGTTTGTTCTTTTCTTGTGATGGTGTAATGTCCCGCTCCCTGCGGGTGCTGCTACAATTGAAATATGAGTGTGCAGGTCCCGCATGTGCCAGTGAAGTCAACGTGGAGCAGTGCAGAAACTAAGGAGATACTCTAAAGTAAGCAGGTAAGAACAATAAAACAAGTAACGCAGTACTGAACAGAAAAGAGACAAGTAAAATCTACACTACTGCTGAAACGTAAAATGGAACACATACCTGCCGCTAGGCCAAGACTCAACAGTCTTGAACTGGAAGTCCGACTCCTCGTGCTCTAGCACCTCTGTATGATCATGTGCGTCGTACCTATTGGCAGCAGAAGTCGCACCACGCTTAATAGAGTAGACAATATCAAAACATGAGACAAGTAGAGTAAGGGTGCACAAAAAGGAAATATGACAACCACAAATATGATAGCACTGAACAAAGAAGTAATATGTCACGACAGAAAAGTAAGGAGGTACAAAGGTGGTAGGACAGAAGTTAAAAAGGTACGGAAGAGAAACATGTTATGATAATTAAAATGAGCACAAACTATTGTAAAGATGGTACTCACAAAAGTGAACCAATCCTAGGCCGTGACTTATGAGGGAGAGTACTGTGTGCAAGTATGAATTGTGAAAGGGCTCTGGATGCATCCGTCAGGTATACTGATATATGAGTGGATCCGCAATCTCTCTAACAGGTAAACTGATACATGAGTGCATCATCCATCGAAACTGTACTGAAGGATGGCATGAGTTGCTCCTGCACTCTCACAATCATAAGTTTCCCCAAACCCGACGAGTCAAGCAGAAATAACCAATTTTTAGTTTAGTGTCGTGAGGTTGTTTAATATTATGTAAACTACGTAGTTAAGGGGGATCCACTGCCGTACATGTAGTAGTAACTTGTCATGATAGTCCACCTCAAACCCTGCCAATCAGTATAAGGGGAGGGAACGAGAGGCGTTGCTGCGAGTCGAGCGAGAGAAGAGGCCGCATCGAGAGAACGAGTCCCAGCGGGCTCGATTGCGGGGGAAAGAGAGAGAGAGAGAAGTGGATGGAATTAAAAAAAGAAGCCCGCGTGGGTTTTTGAGTGGGCCGGGCTGTTACATATGGCAAGCGAGGACGTCAGAATTGCTCACTGGAGTATGTTACAAATGATGAGTTTCGTGTCCGCATGGAACAAATGAAGGTCTTGATGGATCAAGATATACCAGAGGGGATGGATGTATATATTATCGTAACCTATTCAGCGGAAAGGTGTTGCACCCACATGATAGGTGTGAACACAATAGCATGGTGATAATGAGGCCCAAAATCATAATTGTGGAGCCCAAGAAATGTGGTCCACCACCAAGAGATGTGCATCAAGAGTAGTGTGAAGAGTTTGACAAGCTATCGCTTTCGAAGTCCAATCGTTGTGCCTTAATGACATCCTAACCTCAAAAGTCAACTTATGCTTTAGAGGACGAAGCTATGACCATCCATTAGTGAAAGAGATACTGGAAGAGAAGAGATGCTTTCATTGAAGGTTAAGCTGCCATTTTAAAACATCTATGAATTGTGCGATTTAAGGATCACATCATATCCTTTACCGAGATAATATAGTTTTATGATACATCTGATACGTACATGTGCATAATTTTTCATACCACTTTGAAGAGAACTGCCAATGAGTGGTATCATCGGCTCTCCCATGTCGTTCCATCGCTTTGCCTAATGGACACATGATTGTATAGAACTTCGCTACAAGCCGAAAGATGACAAAGAAGCCCGCATTGCTAATGGGATGAAGTAGGCGAAGAGTGAAACGTTGATGGACTTACTCAAGATGTTTAACAATTAATGAATGGACATCGATAAAGTCTTATGTAGCATGAATTTGTGGATGTACCATATGCGGTTGACAATATTCTTCTTTCCAGAGAGCTAATTGTGAGTGCGATATCAAACAGTCAAGGAGCTAGTGGATACGTGAATTTCTGGATGTCAATGAAATGTTGGCGTTCAAGCATGAAAACAAAGATGTGGAGGAGAACGAGAAGTGGAAGGGAAGAACCTCATGAAGGAGGCAGTACGTTGTAGAATGGACATCAAATGCTTGAACCAAATCAAGCCTTTGCTGTGTGAGGTAAAAGTCAACCGGTGTAATTCTTTCTTATAATGGGATCGATGAAGTTTTCTTGGAGGTGAGGGCAAAGAGAACGCAGATGAAGGATCCACCCAAGATCAAGGATGATCTGATGAAGCGAGATATGATTAAGTATTATAGATATCATCGTGATTTGATCATATAGTGATTTGATCATATAGTGATTTGATCATATAATGAATGGTTATCGATAGCATTGGATGGATATTGAAGTATTGTTCAAGGAATTTTGCTGCTATAGTTCATAGCAGGGAATGGTAAAGAGGCTAAGGTCCGCCTCATCAGAGGCTATTAGAGGATGTGTGCGCTTTTTCGAGGCAAGCTCTTCTACCAATGTCATTCTTGTGGTTACATGAGGACATGATGTTAGGGAATGCTGTTTCTTTGTAGCAAAGAATTATGCTAGGGGGTCTATGCATGAACCAGGAACAGATGGAGGGAGAAGATTCAGGAAAGAGATCTAGATCTAAGGTTGCTGGCAAATCCTCAAAGAACGATTAATAAAGATACACATATAACTTTATGTTTTCCTCTACAATTCTTGTTATATGCCATTTTTGTGTGTACAGATCTAGTTTTCGATGTGTATATCATATGACACTGTTACAAAAAATTCCAGCAACAAGAATTTGGATAACTATGAATTTAAAAACTAATTGTAGGTACATATTTGAAGGAGAAACCGTGGAAAAACTCCAATTTTATGCATGCTTGGGGGTAGCGATTTCAAGATGGTGACCTGCGAACTTCTCAGTCGAGGTTTTACATTGGTGCAACCATACACATGTATTGATTCCTGTTAGAATATGAAAGATTAAGAGGGGATTCATAACTAATGATATTGGTGAAACCACAAACTGATAATTAATACCATATTTAACACAAAAGCTTAAGCCAGTCGTAAAGAGCTAACTACTAATTTATGGACATTTTCTTTTATTTTTTCTAATACGGGATTATTATACATCTCTCAAACTTATGGTGGGAATTTTGATTTTGGAAACTGAAAATTTAGGTCTAGATTAGGGCATTACCGAAGATGATTGGACGGAAACCGAAAAGCATAATTTGGGTTTGGATAATTATATGAGATAATTGGATCAGATAAGGATGGATGATGGATGCCTTGCTCGATCATATGTTAGAACAAGATGGATTGAGAATTGGCCTCACAATTAATGATATTGGAAGCCACAAATTAATAGTTGAAATCATGTCTACCCTAAAAAATTAAGTCAATAGATAAAGGCCCAACTACGAATTATAGACATCACTTTTAAGTTTTCCAATATGGAACTATTGTTCTCAACAATTCCAAATCTTTTCTCCGTAGCACATTAACATAGATGCTAATGTTACATATGCCAAAGTCCATAGACTGCATTAAAATGTCAAAATTATGATCATGGTTGAGGGTTGTAATTTTATATTATTACCAATGTTGAAAATAATATAACACGAAGCATACCAGTAGTGTAATGATTTGAAAATATTGAGATGTAAATAAAATTTTCTGTGATTTTTGATGCTGCTGCTTTGGGCTCTGACCGTTGCCATTAACTTGTTTAGGCTCTGCACTTTGCTATTGCTCTGGGCTCTGCCCCCTGTCGAAGTCTTGCTTGGGCTCATTTGTTGTTGTTTGGGTTCTGTCCTTTGTTATTGCCTTTGGGTTCTGCCTTGTTTTATTGTTGCTCTGGGTTTTGCTCGTTGCCTTTGGGTTCTGCCAATTATTTGGCTGCTGCCTGCAGGTTTCTGCTCGGACTTTGTCATATCTTATTGCTTTGGGCTCTGTCCTACCTTGGCTGCTGCCTGCAGGTTTCTGCTTTGGGCCCTGTCATATCTTATTGCTTTGGGCTCTGTCCTACCTTGTTGCTGGGCTCTGCCATTGGTTTTGTGATGCGGACGCATCCCCTACACCATCGGCCACTCATGATGCGGGTCCACCTATCATGACATACGTGAGGCGTAGGAGGCGCGGGATCGTCACGTAGTGGATTTAGTGGGTTCAGGGGTATTTTAGTCTTTTCAGGCTAAATTAGTAAATCCCCGGTTTTCTATTTATTAGGGCTAGCCGTCATTGTTAGGGTTATGCTTGATTTGTGAAGAACTTGTTAGGCATCGTTGAGAGGGTTCTTAGGCTTTGATCCAACATTCAAAGCTAGGAGATAGGGTTTCGTCTAGAAGGAAACCCAACTATTGTAGTTCTTCGCATTTCTTATCTATCAAAAATGCATGCGTATTTGATCGATGAGAAGATTCACGGGCTACGGGAGGATCTCAATCGGGAGATCGAAGAACGGTTCGAGGGATTAAAGAAAACAGTGGGGGATTTCATCAAGGATCACGCTCATTCGCAAGAGGACATCTAGATCGAACTCCGAGGAATGAGGAAGGACGCCGCGCAACAAGACCGAGATCTCCAAGAATTGAAGGGGTCAAATTCAGATCTGAAGGCTGCTACTTCAGATCTGAAGGAGGCAATGACGACGACGATGGCAATGATGCAAGCCTTAACGGTGGCGAAAGAAGGAGATCGGGGCAAGGGGATCCAAGAAGGAGGGGATTCTACCCTAGAATCAGCCTCCCTAGAGCAAGCGCGGACGACGACGGAACTTCTACCTCAAGGCGATGGCTTGGGAGAGTCAAGGGAGATGACGCGATCCGACCTAGAACCGCGCGGGGCTGTTGCGCCAAAAACAGACCCCCGCGGGTCTAATCGAATCGCAGCAGGCCCGTTAGGGCCTGCCAGAGGCCCGGCGGCCCAACCCTGGCCTTCCCAGGCCTGGGCGAGGCCGCCCGGCCACCAGGGGCCTTCGACGCCCCCGGCGGCCCCTCCCAGGCCCGCTCCGACCTGGGCGAGGTCGCCGGAGCCTCAAGAGGCGTCGACGCCTCCCTGGGAGGGCACAGATGGGCCAATGAGCCCATCTAGGGCTGCACCCAGAGCGCGGGGCCCTCCCGTGGCTGCGGTGGTTCCCTGAGGGGGCCTGGAGATGGCGGCACCCCCAGCTGGGGGTGTGGGAGAGACGACGCCCCTAGCTGGGGGTGCGAATTGGCCGCCGGCCCATGCTGGGGGTCCGGCGGGCTGGGCCGGCCCATCTGGGGGTCCGGCGGGCTGGGCCGCCCCTCCTTGGGACCCGACAACTTCGTCCCGACCCTTTGGGGTGTGGCGGGGTTCGTACCCCACTCTGGGGGAACTTTGGCGACAGTGGGAGACGGATGGGCCTCGGGGGCAGCTATTGGGACCCCGACGGGCCAATTTTGGAGAGCAGAGACCATCCCACCTGGGCCGAGGTCCGTTTTCGCACGACCACCAGAGTTTCCAGGGCACCACTATCAGCCCGAGGCATGGGAGAGGCTTGCGTGACCAGAGGAGTTGTATGGGGTTGACGGGGGAGGCCCGATGGAGACTTAGGGTGGCGGTTTGGTTCGGGGAGTTGACCGTGGTGGAGATAGGGGGCAGCAGGGAGACATCAACGCAGACCGGCGGTTGATGAAGCTGAAGATGCCGACCTTCGATGGCACCGATCCCGACGGGTGGATATATCGAGCAGAAAGCTATTTTCAGGTGATGGTGTTGACGGAGCAGGAGGTCCTGAAGGCCATCAGGATTTATTTTAAGGGGAAGGCTCTAGCATGATACCGATGGAAGATAGCACGGTCCCCTTTTCGCACCTGTGAGGTGCTGTCAGCACTGATCATGGATCGATTCCAGGAGACAGCAGGGGGAGATTTCTACGAGCAGCTGTCGGCCCTGAGGCAGGAGGGGACAGTGAGAGACTACGTAGAGAGATTTGAGATGCTGAATAGCCAGGTGAAGGGGGGTGACAGATGAGGTGATGATCGTGAATTTTATGAGGGGGCTGAAGCCATCGATACGAGCAGAGTTGCGGATGCAGAGCCCAGCGTCCTTGGAGGATGTCCTTCGCTTGGCCCATAAAGCGGATGAGAAGCATACGGAGGAGAGGAGGATACGGGGAGCCTAGGGACCCAGAGTTCCCGCCCCACCCCGACAGCAGCAGCACAGAGGGCACCTGCAGCTGCACCTGAGACTCGAGGAGAGGGCCGCCTAGTTGCTCTTGGGCGGCGGATGACGGAGGCAGAGGCGAGGGAGAAGCGGGCCAAGGGGTTGTGCTTCCGTTGCGACGAGAAGTTCACCCCTGGGCACAGATGTGCGAGCCGCCTACTGCAGATCACCATGGTGCCCGACGAGGAGGGGTACGTGGTTGAGGAGGAGGAGCTTGAGGAGGAGCCATTGGTAGAGGATGAGAAATCTCACCTAGACTTCGCGGAGGTTTCCCTGAACTCTGTGGTGGGGTTCACACCGAACCATACCATGAAGTTATCAGGACAGCTGGGGGACACAGCGGTGACGGTGCTGATAGACAGGGGGGCCACCTACAATTTCATCTCCAGCAGAGTGGTGGAGCGGCATGTGCTGCAGCTGAGCACCCTGGAGAAGTTTACCGTATTGTTGGGGACATAGAAGATGGAGGAGAGCAAGGGGCTCTGCAAGGGTTTGTGCCTGACCTTGCAGGGAGTGCAGATTATGGAGGACTTCTTGCCATTGGAGCTGGAAAACGTGGATATCATACTAGGGATGCAGTGGCTGAAGAAGTTAGGGGAGATGAAGGTGAACTGGAAGCTCCTGAGGATGGAGTTTCAAGATGGAGATCGGACCGTCGTGTTGACAGGGGACCCGACCCTTTGTTTTTCCTTAGTGGCCTTCAAGGCCAGCACTCGAGCACTGCGTGACGAGGGAGAGGGGTTCTTGGTGGAGTATCAGGGGCTGACAGCTAAGGGGGAGCATCAACAGGAGGAGACCGCAGTGGAGGTTGAGCAGGTACTAGAGCAGTACCATGAGGTCTTTTAGGACCCGCAGGGGCTACCACCGTCCAGGGGGCACAAGCACGCGATTGTATTGCGTGATGGAGCAGCACCGGTGAGTGTGCGACCGTACCGGTACCCGTATGTGCAGAAGGACGAGATTGAGAGGATGGTGCGGGAGATGCTGCATGCTGGGGTAATCCAACCAAGTGTGTGTCCTTTTTCGAGCCCAGTCTTGCTGGTCAAGAAGAAGGACGGGAGTTGGAGATTCTGTGTCGATTACCGGGCGCTGAATAAGGAGACTGTCGCTGACAAGTTTCCTATTCCGGTGATCGACGAGCTATTGGACGAGCTTCATGGGGCGGTGATCTTTTTGAAGATCGAGTTGAGGGCAGGGTACCACCAGATCTTGATGCGGCCAGAGGATGTGCCGAAGACTGCCTTCTGCACACACGAGGGGCATTACGAGTTCAGAGTCATGCCGTTCGGCTTGACGAATGCCCCCTCTACTTTCCAGGCCTTGATGAACAAGGTCTTCCAGCCCTTCCCGCGGAGGTTCATTCTCGTTTTCTTTGACGACATCCTCGTCTACAGCAGGAGCATGATGGAGCACTTGGACCACTTGGAGGTGGTCTTCCGGGAGTTGATGGCACATCGGTTGTTCGCCAACCGGAAGAAGTGCAGTTTCGGCCAGGAGCGGATCGAGTACCTAGGATATGTTGTGTCGACGGAGGGGGGGGTAGCGGCTGACAGGTCGAAGATAGCGGCTATGCTGGATTGGCCGGTGCATACTACCCTGCGAGCTCTTGGCGGATATTTGGGTCTGACGGGCTATTACCGAAAGTTCGTTAAAGGGTACAGTACCATATCCTGGCCCCTTACCGAATAGCTCAAGAAGGACAGGTTCCATTGGGGGAAGAGGCCAGGCATTTCAGGCCTTGAAGGTGGCGATGACGACGGCGCCAGTCCTTGCCTTGCCAGATTTCAGCCTATCTTTTGTGATGGAGACTGACGCGTTGGGATATGGATTGGGGACGGTGCTTATGCAGGAGGGACGGCCCATAGCCTATTTCAGTCAGGTGTTGTCTGCTAGAGCACGGCTGAAATTGGTTTATGAGCGGGAATTGATGGCCATTATCTTCGCGGTGACGAAGTGGCGGCCCTATCTATTGGGTCAGGAGTTCGTGGTCAGGACGGACCAAAGGAGCCTCAAGTACCTTTTGGAGCAGCGATTGGTTACTGAGGAGCACCAGCGTTGGTTGTCCAAGCTGGTGGGGTACCGATTCGACATCAAGTACAGGCCGTGGTTGGAGAATAAGGCAGCTGATGCCTTGTCTCGCCGCGAGGAGAGCGTGGACTTGAGGGCTCTGTCCGACCGATATGGTTGGACTGGGAGCCCATTTTTCAGGAGGCGGAGAGTGATGATGAGCTGAGACGGATCCGAGAGTTACTGTAGTAGGGAAAGAAGGGGCCGACCGTGTATTCCTTACAAGGGCACAGATTGCTTTACCAGGGGAGGTTGGTGCTACCGCGGGCCTCAGGATTTATACCAGTCCTGTTTCAGGAGTTCCACGGGTCGGCGATTGGAGGCCATTCGGGGGTACATCAGACGTACCAGAGGATGGCTAGGGAGGTGTACTGGCCGGGGATGCGGAGGAGAGTTGCCCAGTTAGTAGCTGCTTGTGACGTCTGCCAGCGTCACAAGTATATGGCCATGGCCCCAGCCGGGCTCCTACAGCCGTTGGAGTTGCCAGAGACGGTATGGGAGGAGGTCACGATGGACTTCATTGACGGGCTGCCCTGTTCCGAGGGATATACAGTGATCCTCGTCGTAGTAGACTGCCTGAGTAAGTATGCCCATTTCATACCTATGAAGCATCCTTACACAGCGGTCTCGGTGGCCACATCATTCATTCGGGAGGTGATACGCTTACACGGGATACCGGGATCCATAGTGTCCGACAGGGATAAGGTCTTCTTGAGCGGGTTCTGGCGGGAACTCTTCAGGGTACAGGGTACAGTCCTTAAGAGGAGTACGGCGTACCACCCGCAGACGGACGGGCAGACCGAGGTGGTGAACCGCTCTATAGAGACTTATCTGCGGTGCTTCGCATCGGAGATGCCTCGACAGTGGCACATGTGGTTGGCATGGGCGGAGTACTGGTACAACACGTCGTACCACTCAGCAGCAGGGACGACCCCTTTCAGGATCCTCTATGGACGAGACCCACGTCCTTGCTGCGTTTCGGTGACAGGCAGACACCGGTGTCACAGGTGGAGGCTTACATGGGAGACAGAGATGCTATGTTGGAGGAGCTACTGAGACATCTTTTGAGGGCTCAGCAGGTGATGAAGACCAGGGCAAACACCCACCGGTGGGACATCCACTTTCAGGAGGGAGATATGGTATATCTCAAGCTGCGGCCCTATAGGCAGAAGACGTTAGCTCGGAGGCAGAATGAGAAGCTAGCAGCTCGCTACTACGGTCCCTACCAGATTGCGGCCAAGATTGGGAATGTGGCGTATCGGTTACGCCTGCCACCTTTCTCTGCGATATATCCGGTGTTCCATGTGTCGCATCTACGGAGGGCGATTGGAGACCAGTCAGCTACGTCTACTCTGTCACCTACATTGACGGAGGACATGGAGGTATTGCTTGAGCCCCTGGATGTGCGGGCAGTTCGTCAGGGCCGGGACGACGAAGAGAGGTGCTGATCTACTGGGTGGGCCTGCCTGATTGTGACGCCACGTGGGAGGCATATGACGTGGTTCGGGAGCAGTTTCCAGATTTCCACCTTGAGGACAAGGTGGCTCTTTTAGGGGGTATTGATGCGGACGCATCCCCTACACCACCGGCCACTCATGATGCGGGTCCACCTATCGTGACATACATGAGGCGTAGGAGGCGCGGGATCGTCACGTAGTGGATTTAGTGGGTTCAGGGGTATTTTAGTCTTTTCAGGCTAAATTAGTAAATCCCCGGTTTTCTATTTATTAGGGCTAGCCATCATTGTTAGGGTTATGCTTGATTTGTGAAGAACTTGTTAGGCATCGTTGAGAGGGTTCTTAGGCTTTGATTCGACATTCAAAGCTAGGAGATAAGGTTTCGTCTCGAAGGAAACCCAACTATTGTAGGTCTTCGCATTTCTTATCTATCAAAAATCCTCTTTTTATATTTTTTAAAATATATCAATTTGCATATATGATCTTCCGGATCGTATCATTCTGCCTATTATTTTAATTAGTATATGCCCTTTCCTTGGGCTGATGGTTCTGTCCATATACGCGGATATTGATATTAACCTCGTTCCCTTCCTTTAGAGACTCGGTTGGTTATAATATGGGTTGGAGTTCATAATGACCTATTTGGGTTCTGATTTTGTTACAATATGAGTTGATATTGAAATCTTACCTCATGTTTCAATAAAAATGATCACTTCAGTTAACCCTCGTAGTCATGTTTTAGGCTATGCTAAGGTATTTCGGTGTTTTACAACTTGTTGGCTACATCCCCATCAATTTTCAAGTGAATCCAATACTTTTTTGAGCTTTCATCCATGCATTCCAACAAGATTGCGCTAACAGAGAAAGTTTCAGAACTTGAGCGGTCTTTTTGAAATGCATGGACGGAGGCTCAAAAAGTGTTGGATTCACTTGAAAATTGGTGGGAAGGTAGCCAACAAGTTGTAGAATACATTGCAAAAAAATTTTAAAAAATCTTTTCTGACCATCAAAATGCTTTGTCAGCACATATCTATATTTCTCATATATATATATAATAATGGTTCTCATATGACATATGAGTCAATGCCTCATATACCAAGACACAAAAAGATGAAAAGTGCAACAAGTACAAGCCAATGTGGGGCTTGAACTTCTCACCTTTTGTGTCTTGTATATAAGGCATTGTCTCATATGTGTGGCTTGTACTTGTTGCACTTCCCATCTTTTTGTGTCTTGGTATATAAGGCATTGCCTCATATGCCATACGATACCAATTATTCTCATATTTATATTACAATTGAGGACTTTTTTGCATTGGTTTACTGATTAGGACAATTTGACTAGGACAACCAAGTTGATAGAAAGACGGTTTGGATTTAATCTTGGGAAATCAACGGTTGAGATGAGAGTTTGTGAAAATTTTGGGAGAGAACTTTTGTATTTTGGGGGGAACTTTTTGGAGAAAACAAATATCCATTCATTAATTAAATCTTCATTTAATTAAACCAAAGCCTCACCCCCAATGCCCCTATCATTTAATGCAATTGATGATTAATGAAACCTTTATTAATTAAACCAATGCCTCACCCTCTCTATGACACCGGGGGCCCATCAAGTTGGAGGAGACACCCGCTAAAATTTTTTATGCTAATTTGTTGTCCTCGCCGAATTTGTTGTTCTACGCTAATTTGTTGTTCTGTGTCGAAGGCGCATACGCTGAATTTGTTGTTATGTGTCGAAGGCGCCTGCGCTGAATTTGTTGTTCCGCACCGAAGGCGTCTGTGCCGCTAAATATTTTTACGCTAATTTGTTGTGTCTGCGGACATGCGTTATGACTAGTATATATATATGCGCGGATCTTATGTGTTTTGCTTATAGTTTTGAGCACCTACAACATACTCTTATGATTGCTTTGTTGACCGTTAGGTGTGGGAGATGGTTAATCGAAGCGCACAGATTTCGAGGAGCAGGAACCATTTGAGCAGGATTCGGAGTATGAGTAGCCAGGTCGTTTAGTATTTATTTTTTATATTTGCGTATGACTAATTGTAAAGTGGTATGCCTGAGTAGTGTATTTCAATTTTCTTATATTTGACAACTTTATTAAAATAATATGTATTGAGTATGTACTTCATTGGTATTATCGTGTATATCTATGTGTATATCTATATCGTTCTTAGGTGGCTTGGAGGACTTGTTAATTCGTACGCTTAGTGTACACTAAACCAAAACAAATGACAAATTATACTTTTGGTTTAGGATGCACTGTGGCTTGTCACATGTCTTTTCCTTTCAACTAGAAAATGGGGCGTGACAACTAGACTTAAGAATATCGCATAACATATATAACATAACACATTGCATAGACGACTTGATTTTTTATTTTCTTATTTAAAAAATATGAAAATAATTTTAATATGGTTTGACAAATAGTATATATATTAAAAAATTAAAAAATTGTCAAAAACAATAAAATTTCAGACAATGGTAAATAACATACACCATCAACATTCATTAGCAATAGTAACAAACAAGCATTAATATCATCATATTTACTCTACATCAACACAAAAGAAATCATAAAAGCGTAATAAATAATGTAAAACAAACTTTTTATTATAACTTAAATTCTTAAACAAATTACAAACTAAAAAAAGTTAACACCTAGAGTATCACTATTATATTATTCAAACAAAAAGAAGTCCTTGTCAGAATCACATCAAACCACATTTACATTAAAAACGAGATTGAGATCTTTTTATTTTTTGTCCTTTTTAGGTTGTAGTGAGTTATGCTATGCTACAGCTTAGCATAGTGTAACATATGGTCCAATGAAAAGATATAGGGTTTTGCTGACTTTAGGTTACACACGGGTGTTATGTCACAAAAAGGCGATGTTACATTGCAAATGGCTTATTTCAAGTTACACAATGCCCCCCCCCCCCCCTCCCGGGAAAAAAAACACAAAAAAATAATAATATTGATTTTAACTCGTGACTAGGTTGATCGCCCTTTTTTATTGGTCGATGTGAGTACGTAGGCTCTTGCGTAGCAATATATTTTTCTTAAACTGCTTTTAATTGCGTTTTTGGTGAGATTTGATTCTGGGTTGCGGGTTGTGGTTATATTTTATATTCTACTGCCTAAATTATATGGTGCATAGCTCATGTTCAAACCTTGGACATTTTTTCTTAGCATGACGAATTAATCAATAAAATTCATTTTTGCTTCCATATCAGTACCTTATGACAAGTGATTGACATCCTTTTGTTGTAATTGTTGGTTTAATTTTCTCTGTTTTGGTCAAAATTTTCTGATTGTTGTTTTTGTGGGTTTGCTGTCTTGTGGAATGTTCTTTGCACGATAGGCTGAAGTTTCTGGGTCGGTGAACACGGAGAACGGGGAGCTTCAATTGAAGAAATATGACTACTTTGGTGGTATAAATCTTAGCAGACATGACTTCATCACTAAATGCCACTTATTATTATTGATTCTCCAGTTTACTACTTATAATGGAGTTGCTTACATTATTGATTTCTTTAGTTTATTGGAATTCAACTTCATTTCGTTTGTTTCGCTTATTTCGTGCTGACAAGATGAATGCGTTTCTATATATCAAGTCATATCATCTAACCTCTTCACGCTTCAGTTGCATGGCTGAAAAAGGTTGGCTTGTATGACAATTGGTCTTGGTCTTATGGTGGCTGGGGTCATCACTTGCTCACGTTTGAGTTGGCTAGGAATTGGCACCAACTTGTTAGCGGTTGATGCCAGCTTAAAATGTTTGTGTCCTTGGAATTCTAAACTAGAACGATGTCAACAAGAATCTAGCTACTTATTTTCTGATATATATTATTTGCCATGATTCTCTGAATTTGCTTTTAAAGTGTATGAGGTCAGGTTGAGTTGTGTTAAATTGATGTTTATTTGATGTGGATAAGTATAAGAATTTATAGTTCTATGCTTTCTGAAGTACAAGGAGATAGAGATTAGATCTAAGGATGACAAAGTCCAATATTATTATTTGTGCCTGAAGAAAAGAAATAGGACATAAAAATTTACAAGGTTTTTTGTGCATCCTTACCGACAGCCTTTTTTCAAAGATCCCCCCCCCCGGGGGGGGGAGGGGGGGGGGGGGGGGGGGGGGGGGGGGGGGGGGGCTATATTATGGATTGGTAGTAATGCTGCATTAGAGACGTGCAGCTTTACTAAAAGGAAAGCGAGTCTGGTTTGAAAGACCGAAGCTTATGACTTCTCCATGACAATTAAAGCAAAAACCTTGGGGCTCTTTTCCAAGTTTGATCATTTTTTTCATTCTTGTGTTGAGGATATTAGCTTTTGCAAGAGCTACCATGGGCCTGCTGGTTTCCACTATGCTTGCCTTATGCTTGAACCAGGCGTCATGCTTTAGCTTTGACAATTGCATGCCATCAGTGGAATTCACAGTTGAAGAATTTGATGCGGTCGTATACCGCAGACGGCGCGCGGGCACGGGTCGGGGCCGCGGATCCGGGCGTGGGAGCAACCAATTGAGCGACTTAGTCTCTTTGCTTTATGCACTATCCTTTATGCTTTTAAGTTGTAGTGTGTTTAGTCTTTTATTAGGAGAGTACTTAAATGGAATAACCCTAATTGTGTTAGTTATCGAAGAATTGAGATAAAATCGTCATTGTGACGGCTAGGGCTTGGGAGAATAGACTTGATCCCATATTTCAAGCTGGGGAGCGATCTACTCCAGAAAAGATCATTTATCTCATTGTTCTTATCAATTTCATTGTCCACACTATATTTCTTTTCTTTCTTTCCGCTAAAAATCTGAACTTGTTGTTACGATTAACCCTAATCGTATCAGAATTCCACCCATGTTGCTGAAGGCAACATCAACTTAGTTCGGTTATGGCTTAGGATAGCCTGTGCCGAGTTCTTGCTTTATTTTAAATCTTTGATGGACTTTCTTCTTGTATACTGTTGCTGCAGGAAGACAATATCATATGACACATACAGTTGTGTAAGGTTGTTCCACCACCGGTATAGTCTAAATTCTATTTTGTCAGTGGAATGGAATCTCTATCTAATGCTGGCTCTCATTATTAAGTTAGTTACATGTGTTATTCCTATGTCGAGTTGATTATTCCTTCCACTTAGTTTCTGACTATGCATCACGTGTCTGTCTTTTGCCTCGCCTACTGTCCTTGGAAGTTGTATTTGATTTGTTTACTGAATTGGTGAGCCTATTGATTTGGAGCGTTGCTATTAGACATATTTTATTTTTTGATAATTCTCATATCATTTGGAAGAGCACGCAGTTATATTTGTTATATCTAGTACATATATCATTAGTGAAGTCTCACTCTTTGATATTTTGTGATACTTTCGAATATGATTTCTAATCCTTACATGCAAGATGGACAATGTGTTTGCCAAATCATAAATTATGTCTGTTAATGTAGTTCAGGTAATTGCAGTTGTCTTCATAAAAATTCAGACTTTTTGGCAACAGAGACTTCTAGCACATCTAAATTTAACTATGTTCATTATATAATTATATTTTTTAGTTTGTTGCTTATATATCATTTTTTATGACCTGGGAGTACAAAAAGGCCTAAATATACTCCTTTTACTATGTTGCATAATGGTGAGACGTGGCACTTGATCTTTGTGCTAATTTCCTGCTGAGGCCATTCATGTTGATCTTTTGAAATCAATTTGACTCTAAACATCAGTTGCAAGCAGCGATTGTTTGCTTTCTTTTCTCAGTTGTATTATTGTTGAAGTACTGGTGTCTTTCTTGTTGAAGTAGGCGACATCATGTCCTTACATAACTCCCCTTTGGGCTTATTTGGCTGAAAACTGAATAGACAGCTCATGAATTCAAAGAGAATCCCTTGTGGCCAGGTCAGTGATGCGTTTCGCTAGGGATTAATTGATGCGTTTCGCTAGGGATTTGATGATAAAAATGGGATTTTTATTGGAATTTCAGATCTAGAATTAAAAAGAAACCCTAATACAATAAATCTACTCGCTAACTAAGACTAGGAAACAATTCTTAACCTAGGGGGAAAAGCCAAAACCTAAAACAATTAATCTAAGGGATAAATAAAATACTCTCAACAATTTTCGCATCCCCTCTAGGGCCGGCTCAACCCCCTTTAAATAGAAAAAACACTCCTAATTGTTATTTTACCCAATTGCCCCTTCCCTCCAATTACTAGCCGCATCATTACTCCGCCCCTGAAAATCCACCTTGTCCTCAAGGTGGTGCACGATGTCCGTGGGCCATCCGTTCCACCAGGTCGATTGCAAGCCTCCTCCCGGGTCAAATGGATGAGATTGGTCCCCACCGCTTTCAACGACGTCTAGAAAACTATCGTCGGGCCAAGGTGAGATCCACAAGGCGTCGTCGGGTCCCCACAAATACTCTGGTTCTGAATCTGAAGATTCCATAACTGGATCTGAATATTCCAGATCTGCATCACCGACAGCCGCCGCCTTCAGTTTTGAATCTGAAAATTCCAGATCTGGATCTGAAAATTCCAGATCTGGATCTGAAAATTCCAGATCTGGATCTGAAAATTCCAGATCTGGATCTGAAAATTCCAGATCTGCATCGCCGACAGCCGCCGCCTTCAGATTTGGATCTGAAAATTCCAGATCCGTATCTGAAAATTCCAGATCTGGATCTGATAATTTCAGATCTGGATCTGGAGAAGATTTCAGATCTGGATCTGGAGATTTCAGATCTGGATCTGGAGATTTCAGATCTGGATCTGGAGATTTCAAATCTGGAAATTTCAGATCTGGATCTGAAACTTGAAGATCTTTCCTCGTCGACAAAGGTGGCTCCTTTTTGCTTGGATCCACCTTCGGTGCTAGATGCGCAACCAACGCCGCTATCGCCTCCGTTAGTTCCGACAATTTCGCCTCCGTTCTCTCTTGGTTCGCCTTCATCTCTCCTCGGATCTCCGCGGCCATCTCGGCGTCTTCCTTCCTCAAGTCGATGAACCCTTTGCTGATTTGGGCTTCCATCCGTTCAACCCTCTCCTCTAACGCGTCGATCCGCTCCATAGATCGTGTGCTCGCCATGGATCAACCTCGCTCTGATACCAATTGATGCGTTTCGCTAGGGATTTGATGATAAAAATGGGATTTTTATTGGAATTTCAGATCTAGAATTAAAAAGAAACCCTAATACAATAAATCTACTCGCTAACTAAGACTAGGAAACAATTCTTAACCTAGGGGGAAAAGCCAAAACCTAAAACAATTAATCTAAGGGATAAATAAAATACTCTCAACAATTTTCGCATCCCCTCTAGGGCCGGCTCAACCCCCTTTAAATAGAAAAAACACTCCTAATTGTTATTTTACCCAATTGCCCCTTCCCTCCAATTACTAGCCGCATCAGTCAGCTGTCTTTCACTGGCGGCAGCAAGCTTATTTTGCTAATGTGGTGGTACTCTTTTGTTATCGGCAAAGTGGGTCATCACTTTACGTCATCAGTGAGACTATTTCTTGTAATTAAGACTTACTTGACATCTTTGGGTATTTGACATGTTAATTAAACCATCATCTGACTTTCTGCATGCAAGCTCATGGTTAAAACAAGCTAACAGCAGTTATATCCTTTGATATATTATTCAACATATATTGTTATTTGTTGAGATAACAAGGGCTGCAAGGATTATCCATATACATGGTCACATGATCAGAGGGCCTCATTACTAACAAATCTGTGGATTAACTGCTCACTGTAAGTGTGTGTCTTCGCCCATGACTGGCACAATTTGACAGTAACAGTTTCGAGTCGTCTAAAAATGTGCAACAAATGATAGCTCCTTCTATGAGAATAGTGCTTGGATTTTGTGTTAATGGGTTTGTGCTACGCTTAGAGTCTCAGTAAGGTATGTGCTCTTCAACTTTAAATGGTATAGGGTACAAAGGGGGTGGTGTGAGTTGGTGGGTTGTTTTGGGTTGTGGTTTACAGATTGTTTGCCATGCATCCGGTCACAAAAAATTTCGGATTTTGCACTAACAGATCATTTTCAACCACTAGATTAACAAGTTAAAAGCATGAGGTTATCCATATATTTGGTGAATTTGTGGTTTAGAAGTTGAAGATCGACATGAACAGTGCTGATCTAAAAAGGAGCATGAAGTGGAGATTTTAGTTTTCTTAGGAGAGAATTTTCTTTTATGGTAGTTGATATCCATATTTGTATATATGTGTATGTACATGTATGGTGCACACACATGTGTATACATATGCATACATATACACACATAACCATATACATATACACGGATGCATGTATGCTCATACATACATTTACACACATGTTAATGAATAATATGTTTATAATTTATAATTATTTTAAAGCTGTGAATTACAGTTTCTTGGTTTCGAATAAAAGTCAGATAAGAAGTCAAATACGAGTTCTATTTTGTATTGTATTCATCTTGTATTTTTTCCATATAAACAACATTGATGCCTTAATTTAAAGCGTTGTCTTTATTTTTGAAAAATATTTTCTCCTTGAATTTCAGTTCAGACCAACTCACAATATCTTTCTTTTCACTTCTTTATTTCTGAATTGCATTGATCTTTTGTCACGCCCCGCAACCCGAGGCCGCAACATGTTTCACAAAGTTGGCATGTCTTGCAGATAACCAGTGCTAACAATCTAAGCTATCAAAGCTATGAGCAGATATGTACAAAATGTGTAAAGGAAAAACTTCATTTTATTTATATAAGCGAGTTTACAAAAGAGGCTCTCAGAACATGATCTATATACATCACAAAAATAGGATCACGTTTTAAGACCTACGTACACCAAAAAGTTCTACAAAGATTACACATCAGGACCTGGCTACCTGTAAGTCAAAGATCAGCAGACTCCACTTTTGGCTCCAGGACCCCGTCTGTAGGAAACTCTCAGAACTACCAACACCTGGTGTTCAATTCAAAACCGGAGCACCAGGTAAATCACATCACAGTAACTTCAAGAATTTTGATATTTAAACATTTACGTGAGCGCAAGTAAAAACTACTGAAAATAAAGCTTAAAATAATGAAAGTATATTTTACCAAGGAACTAACTACTCAAGTTGACAAAGAATAAAGTAACATGCATCATTCTTGTTGTAGAGTTCTTACTTTCTACAGGTTAAGCCAAACCTAGGCCGTGAAACATATTGGGGAGTACAAAAGCAATCAAGGAGTCCACTACAGGCCACAGAGGCGCTCACCCGGGCTAAGCCCACGGAAATAACAGGAGGGCGGACACATTGACTCATTTGACCCACATTAACAACCGGAATAACACTGTCTTATAGAACAAATCATGGCTCTAGTCACCCCCGTACTCCCACTAATATGATTTATCCCATACCCAGTGAGTCTCAAGTGCTTAGTGTAAGCCAAGTGTACATCAATCAACCTCCCAGTGATACGTCACATGCGTTATAATAATTTGATACTATTTCTTTTATTTGTCACATGAGGCAAGTATTCAATTTCTTAATTCAATTATAGTCACATTGAATTTAGACAATATGTGGATGTGAAAATCTTGATTTCAAACTCTTGTGGTCTGTGAAAATCTTCACATGAATCTCTGTAATATCCACCTAATCCCAAGAAACTCTGAATCGCAGTCACTGATCGAGCAATATGCCAATTTTGAACAACTGCTACTTTCTCGGGATCCACAGAGATTCCTTCTCCGGATACTACATGACCCAAGAAAGTCACTTTGTTTAACCAAAACTCACGCTTACTGGGTTTGGCAAACAACTTATGATGTCTCAAAGTCTCTAATACCTTCCTTAAGTGTTCAACATGCTCCTGGGCCTTCTTTGAGTAGATCAAGATGTCATCAATATAAACCACCATAAACTTGTCTAGAATTTCATACACCACCTGATTCATCAGAATCATGAATACTGTAGGTGCACTAGTTACATCAAACGGCATCACTAGGTACTCATAATGCCCATACTTTGTCCTGAATGCGGGCTTGTGAACATCATTCTTCTCCACCCGTACTTGATGATATCTAGTCCGCAAATCCAATTTCAAAAAGACACTTGATCCTCCGAGCTGGTCAAAGATATCATTAATGCAAGGGAGAGTATACTTGTTCTTCACCGTTACCTTATTCAACTCTCTGTAGTCCACACACATGCACTGGGTTCCATCCTTCTTCCTAACCAATAAAATAGGTGCACCCCATAGAGACACACTAGGTTGTATCCACCCTTCATCAAATCATCCAGATGGTTCCAGACCGCCTCTAATTTCGATGGTGCCATTCGATATAGTTGATTTGATATGGGCTGGGCACCTGGAACTAGATGAATGGCAAACACAATGTCACGTTCTGGAGGTAACCCAGAAAGATCATCTGGGAATACATCCATGAACTCTCGCACGACCTCTGGAACATATATCTGAACCTCCATGTTAGCCATTACAGGTTCAATAAGCTTGGCCCGGAATGAACTGGTTCTTCAGATCTACTTTCACTAATGAACTCAAATCTTGGATGATCGGGAATCTCAAACACCACCATTTTTTGGCGATAGTCTATGGTAGCGTGAAAGGTTCCCAACCAGTCCATTCCAAATATTGCTTCTAAGATTGGCATTTCAATCACTACATAATCTGCATACAACTCTCTTTCACAAATAACTACAGGACACTGAGGATACCAACTAGTGGCTTTTATCACACCATTGCCAGTGTTGATATTCCAACAAGAAGCCAATGGTCCAATGTGGAGGGTGTGCGTGTTGACGAAACGGGTAGCTAAGAAACAATGAGAAGCTCCCGAGTCAAACAATGTGAGGGCATGCTTATCAGAAACTAATATGGTAGTTATGGTCAAAGATACTAAGTCTAAACAAACAAGGGAGACATATGAAAGAAATTACTGAAAGCAAATAAAATCTTACCCGTAATCACTTGACTAGTGGCCTCAACCTCGACTGCAGTCATGGTGAAAGCTTGACGCTTTGGCTGAGGCGACTGTGATCTAGCCTGTTGAAAAGCCTTCTTTCGGGGAGGAAGTGGTGGTCTATGTGATGCACCTCCTACTGGAGCAGAAACAGGAGTATGGACATGAATTGCTGGAACCACTGGTCGCGATCCCCTCTGTGGGCAGTCTCTGGCACTGTGTTCCTTTGGTCCACAGACTAAGCAAAGTCCCAGGAGTAGTCAGTAATTTGACTTAATGTGCCCAGGCTTTCCACAGTAATAACATGCTGGCTGTTGCTGCTTCGGCTGGGGAGGTGCCGGCCTCTTGAATTGAACCCGCTGCACTAGCCGGTGCACAGCTCTAGCTGGTGGCATGGGTTGCCTACGGTTCCCTTCAATGGTTGCTGGAGAAGGTAATGGCTGCCTCGGGGCTACAAGCAAGAGACGCTCCCGCTCGGCTTCCCTCTGGACATACTCAAACTCACGAGCGGTTGCCAATACCGTCGTATGTGTCTTTAGATTCAACCCAACCATCTTCTCTCGAATCCTGATATTTAGGCCCTGTTGAAAACGACGGGCCCGAGCTAGTGGAGTGGACACCATATCCTTTGCGAACCTGCTGAGTATGGAGAACTCAACATCATACTCTTCTACTGTCATGATTTCTTGCTTCAAATTGGTAAACTGAACCTCTAACTCCATTTGTGCTTCAGGTGAGAAAATCTGAGCATTGAACTGCTCCTTGAAAGTATATCAAGAAATTGGCTTCTCCAGTCGATCTTCTGCGACATCCCACCAAATCCTGGCTCCCTCCACGCAACTTAGCCATCTTGACCAATGACTCTGGGGCAATATCTGCAGCTGTCAGATCATCAATAGTGCTCCTCAGCCATTCCTACGCCTTTAAAGGATCCTCTCGACCATTGAAGGGCTTTGGACGTAAGAATCAAAACCTCTGAACTCCTCCATCCTGCTTGGGCTCATTCGTAGAGCCTGAACAAGCTCCCGAAGAGCCTTATCAGAAATCTGATGCACCGTCGGATGACCCGAACCATATCCAGAGGCGTTTTGAGCCATCTCCACTGTACACATATGTCAATTGTAAACTCGCATACGCTTGCATTCACAGGCCAAGGTTAGTTCTTTTTACACATTGTTTACCGTACATCTTACTCTTCCTAGATTGTCCACGAGGTTGGTTGTGAGGACCTGCATGAGCCACCAGGAGAATATGTCACGTCCCGCAACCCGGGGCCGCGACATGTTTCACAAAGTTGACAGGTCTTGCAGATAACCAGTATTGACAATCTAAGCTATGAGTAGATATGTACAAAATGTGTAAAGGAAAAACTTCATTTTATTTATATAAGCGATTTTACAAAAGAGGCTCTCAGAACATGATCTATGTACATCACAAAAATAGGATTACGTTCTAAGACCTAGGTACACCAAAACAGTTCTACAAAGATAACACATCAGGACCTGACTACCTCTAAGTCAAAGATCAGCAAGCTCCACTTTTGGCTCCAGGACCTCGTATGCAGGAAACTCCTCAGAACTATCAACACCTGGTGTTCAATGCAAAACAGGAGCACAAGGTAAATCACAGTAACTTCAAGAATTTTGGTGTCTAAACATTTATGTGGGTGCAAGTAAAAACGACTGAAAATAAAGCTTAAAATAATGAAAGTACATTTTATTGAGGAACTATCTACTCAAGTTGACAAAGAATAAAGTAAATGCATCATTCTTGTGGTAGAGTTCTTATTTTCTACAGGTTAAGCCAAACCTAGGCCGTGAATCATATTGAGGATTACAGAAGCAACCAAGGAGTCCACTGCAGGCCACGTGGTGCTCACCCGGGCTAAGCCCACGGAAATAACAGGAGGGCGGACACATTGACTCATTTGACCCACATTAACAACCGGAATAACACTGACTTATAGAATAAATCATGGCTCTAGTCACCCCCGTACTCCCACTAATATGATTTATCCCATATCCAGTGAGTCTCAAGTGCTTAGTGTAAGCCAAGTGTACATCACTCAACCTCCCAGTGATATGTCACATGTGTTATACTAATTTGATACTATTTCTTTTAGTTTTCACATGAGGCAAGTATTCGATTTCTTGATTCAATTATAGTCACATTGAATTAAGACAATATGTGGGTGTGCTATGTGTTACCATACATTTTCATGTCCATGAATTTAACAAGATGTTTCATCAAGGTGTTGCACGAGATATTCATATAACATGACATTTCAACAAGACTTTCTTCAAGTATCCGTAGTTATTGCACACCCATCATAAAACTAAATTCAATGTCATGGACTTAACATGTAGCAAATATCAATTGCTTGAAACATGAATTTATAGCATGCCAACAAGTAACATGGTAGCAGTCATGTTATTAATTACACAAGTATTCTACAAGTGACAGATATTATGAACAATGTTTCATTTGAGCATTAATTGAAATAAAGCATTAATTAAGTACTAAATACTTGAATCTGAGAATCTTGCTATGGTTGATACTTCATCTTGAAATTAAGGTGGATTTTTAATTGGAAAAGGGTCATTGGTAGTGATCTCAGGTAAATATCATCATTGATCATTTTAACGGGACTTAACCATATTCATGGTTTTAATTTCATCTTTACGCAACATAGGGACTTAAGTACCAAACCATAAATTCTTGGTTTAATTTTATGATCCTTCAAGCATTCACATAGGGACTTAATGGTCGGAACCCTCAGCTAACAGCATTGTGTATTTTGAATTTTAAAGGACAGTATATAGCATTGCTCAAAAGACAACCAGTCATCCAATAAGTCATGGTTTATGAGTTTATGGTGTCCATGGCACAAAAGCGGGTTCAACCATGCTCAAAAAAGAGATCGACAGATTCATATCATTACCTAAACATTGCTTAACAGGGAAAAACAGAGCCAATGAAGGCTTGGCTGAAATTGCAGTGCCAAATAGGGCTCAAACTGTTATGATAAAGGTACAACAGAGCTAGGAGAGCGGCATGGGTTGCCACCAAGCCCAAGAACACCCAACTTATGCGCAGAAATCATCATAGCAATGAAACATAAACATTTAATACCAAAATTCCAGAAGTTGAGAGTGATTTACCTGAAATCTGAACTCATAGGATGAACTCAATAAAAATCCCAACTCCAAAATTTAGATCAGTCCCTAAGCAGTCCTCAAGCAAGAGAGAAAACCCCCAAAGCGCTTAAAAAGGGCAGCTTTTTTTGTGAAAAATACGAAATTTTTGATAAAAGCGGAAAATTTTGGACTTACCCAAGCTTAAATAGGGGAATGAGAGAGTCTAGATGGCTTGTAGAAGAGCTGAGGAAGTGCCCCAAGTCTTTTACTTCAGATCTGAAGCAAAATCGTGTCAAAACCCCAAGATTTTAGGGTTTGAGATGAGACACGTGTAGTAGAAGGTGGAGGGAAGAGGAGGAGCTATGATTTGCTCCCAAGGAGGTGCTGGCACATAGAGGATGGGAGATGAGATCAGATTTGATTTTTCTTCTCTCTCTGTTTTTTCCTCCGTCGCGTGAAATAGACATGCGCGCCTGCGCGTTTTGCGAGAGAGAGAGAGGGGAGAGATCGGGAGGGGGAGAGAGAAAAAGAAAGAGGAGGGGGCTAAGTTGAGGGCCTTGGTGGGCTGGGCCGGAAGCAAAAAGAAAGAAAGAGAAAAATAAAAAGAAAGAAAGAAAGAAGGAAAAAGGCCTTGGGACTTTAAAAATGGGCTTTACATCTTTTGACTTTTAATAATTTCTTCTTCAATCCTTAATTCTTAAGATTTGATGTTTCTTTCATCAAAATAGGAAAAATAGAAAGCACGAAAAGTTACAGTAACCGTAACGCTCCAATACCAGATACAATACTGTACAAAAAGATGCTTTTTATTTGGGTTTCTTTTGGTTAAGGGATGTAAAAAAGAATTTGTTTTTTTGAGAAAATTTGGTGAAATGATTAGCTTTAGTTTCAAGGACTTGGGAGTATATTGGGTTGGTTTAGTTTTAGAATTTTGGAAAGCAAATTTGATTTGGTTTATGGGACTAGAAGAGGTCCTCTTGCAAGATTAACTAGCTTTCTTTACATTTTTCTTCTTCAGTACTGTCTTCATATAGTTGTCGTTATCATTGTTGTTGTTGATGATAACTAGAGGTTACCATTTGTTGATTGAAGGTTCATTTTTGTTGGTTGTTTGAAATATGGAGATTTTAATAGAATTTTCAAATTTTCACTTGATTAAGATTTGTTCTTGGATGTGGTCATCATTGGTCGCCGTTGGTGATTAGTTGTTGGTTGGTTAATAGTTTATTGATTGTTGGTTGATTTAAGTTTCTGTTAGTTGGCGTTGGAAAGTTATTTTTGGTTGAAGCTTAGATGTTGGCTGAAAGTTGTCATTGTCATTGTAGTTTATCGACTTTTGTTGGCTGGTTGAAAGTTAAAGTTACTTGAAAGTTATCATTGGTTAATTGAAGTTATCATTGTCATTATCTTTTAGTGGTTTTTCTTGGTTGATTAAATGTTTGATAGAAAGTTATCGATGGAAATTGTTGAGTTTAGTTTTGCTTTTTCATAATTTGGTTTGTTTCCTTATGTTTTCGGTAGTTTGGAGTTTGGAGTTTTGGGAGTTTCATTTTCGTAATATTTGTTTGATCTTCAAAAGTTTGGAGTCTGGAGAGCAAGTTTGGTTTGAGGAGTTTGATTTTTAGAAGTTTAGCTTTTGAAATCTAGAACGAAATCAGTTTTAGAAGTTTTTTTGGGAATTCAGTTTGGTTCAATTTGGTTTCATGAGTATGGATTTCAGGAATTTGGGTTGGTTTAGTAGTTTGTTTCGGAAAATGTATTTGTCTTCAATGAGTAAGTGTGCTTTGGTTTTCAGAAGTTTGTTTGGTTTGGTTTTTGGGATTTGGTTGGTCAAATGACAATGTAGATGTCGATGGCCATGGTTGATGGAAGACTTTGGGCATAAAGGTGGCTGATTTGGAGATCGAGGTACAACGTTTAAAAAGTGCACAATTTTCAAGAATTTGACAAATTAGATGTTTAAGCAATTTTAAATGATTTGTTTATCAACTTTAGACAGATGCTTCAGCATATTTAGATGGTTGGTTTAGATTCAAATGGACGTTCGACAGGCTTAAGCGATTTATACACACATAATTATTGGCACATAATACGAAGAGTTCGAGTTCAATTTATTTGACAGCTCTAACGTGAGAGAGTGTCACATAATAATATGTATATTGTTTAGAATTAGTTTAAAGTTGAGAATTATGATTTTTATTTTTAGAAAAAGAGACAAATACAAAATCTAATATGAGCCGTATATCTTATTGTACTTTTCCATATAAACAACACAACTCATCAGTTTGAGGTGTGGCCTTTATTCTTCTATAATTTCAACATATGGTTGGGTACAAGTTTATGCATGCACACATACACACATATTTATATACGTACTAGTCATAACCCGTGCCCGCGGGCACGGTTCATTAAAGATTTTCCCATGCGAAATCTTTGTTTCCCAAAAAATTATTTCCACAGACAAAATTGCGCGAAATAACAAATTAGCGTAAAAATATTTAGCGGCACGGGCGCCTTCGGCACGGGCGCCTTCGGAACAGAACAACAAATGAGCGTAAAAAAATTTAGCGGGCGCCTTCGGCGCGGGAAATTATTCTCATCTTGTTGCCACATGCATCGAAGAGACGGTGGGCCCCACGTTGAGGGAGTGATCATTTGATCTGCGTCAGTATTCGATCTGCAGCATTAAGTGCAAGTTAAAGTTTTTTCTCTCCAAATGCATTAATTGCAGCCTGCTATTTCCCAGAAAATTTCATTTCATGTAAACTTTCATTTCCCAAGAAATGTTTTTCCCTCTTAAAATTTCCACAAACTCTCATCTCAACCGTTGATTTTCCAAGATTAAATCTCAACCATCCTTCTATCAACCTGTTTGTCCTAGTCAGCTTGTCCTAGTCAGCCCTAGTATTCAAAAAAGTTGTCAAATGTAATATAGATGTAGGCAAGTAGATTTGCATACAAGTAGGTAAAGTGTTCCTAAGGTAATTCCTTGCATAAAATTTGAGTGTATGCACATGTATATATAGATAAATTACTTGGCATGTATTAAGTGTTAAAGTAAATGTCAACTAACCAAGGAGAAAATTTCCTCATGGGTAATAAACAAAATCCACGCCACTTATTTCCTTAATGATCACACCTGTTTATTTTGATCTGCATGTTCTAAAATATAGATACAGCTACAGTATTGACGTTATTATAATATTTTTTGCAATGAATATTGACATTATTACAATATTTTTTGCAATGAGTTGTTGCAAATTTATTGGTTTCATGGGTAATAGAACTTTTTACAAATAGATTAATAAGAAAATTTAATGGTTTCACAAGTAATATAACTTTTTCATCCACAAATCAAGCAAACAGTTTGGAATTTACTAGATGTTTGGTGTTTTAGGCTTCAGTATATGAACATCAAATCAAAATAAACGATACCGATCATTAAAAATTCTTGAGTGAACTCTTGATCCAAACATAGACGTAAATACCTCCTTGGGTTGGCGATCATATATTCCTTATATTTAAATATATGTGGTAAAGTGTTTTAAGGTGAACCTGGACGGGGTAAAAAAGCATAAGCAGGTTAATTTACAAAACACCTTTTCTTTTAGAAGAGACACCTCAACGAGATGAACTTTTTCTCTACTTTTCCTTTCATATTCCCCTTTCAATTATTTATGTTCTCTCTAGGCCCATATGCATGGATCACTAACCAAATTCTCACCTAGTGAGACAAGTGTTGTGGCCTATATCGCTGTCACAAGCTGTAGCTGTGTACATGCTCTGTCAACAACATGCATGTGCCCACTTCCTAGGACAGCAGCTACCGTACCGCCACCACTTGCAATGGAGCTGCCTCGTGCCGCTATCACCACTAGCTGCCTTACTTTTAGAAAAGTAAGGGGCTTTTGAACTTTTTGAAAATCCTCTCCATGTGTTCCATCACCCAGCCCTTACACTAAGGGATGAGTTTTTGACACACAGCTGCTTAGATTTTATCGAAGGAGATATCTTAGGATTACTTTACCGTATGGATGGATGGATGGATGGATGGATGTATGACATTAATGTATATAATGACATATGAGCTCGTGTCATACAGTGACGCTCAAGCTTTTTGCTCATTGATCTATTTATTGGAAAGTTAATGGTTTTAGATTTTACAATAATAAAACTCGTGAGATCCAGAGTTCGATTAGCAAAATAAAAGTGTTGGGTTTACTTGATCTTTGATGTGTTTGGGTTTTGGAATATGTGGATTAAAACGAACGGAGCTGCTCGTTCAAAAAAATGGTGGGAGTGGACTTGTTAGGTGCTAGGTCAGACACGTGGTAATATGTTATATGATACCAATTATTCTCTCTTTACATATATTATATATATACCTGTATGTTTAGCTTGTATAGCTTGTATACGTATGTATGTGTATATATATGTATGTATGCATGTGTGTGCACACATTCACATATATGTACATGTATTTGGCTAAAGTGAGATTGTGAGATGAAAAGAGTGACATCTACATTGCTAGTTAAGTCGATGAGAAAATTTATGTGGGCTGCGCTTCTCTTCCTCTTACCAGTTCATTTAGCTTAAACAAACTGTCCGCTCATGCCCGTTCTTTCTACAAACATCTCATATAGCAAGACAACTGCATACATCAGAAAATGTTACGACCCGCAACCTGGGGTCGCAGCATGTTTCACAAGGAGCGACAGGTTCTGTAGTTAACCAGTGAAAATAATTTAGACCACGAGCAGAGATGCATCAAAATGCTTAAGGAAAATTTTATTCCTATATATTTGCTAGTTTACAAAATTGTATACATCATACTATCTACATACTAACAAAATACATTTAAAAGATGAAACATAGATACATTCACTACATTAAGATCAGAAATCATCGGTGTCCACCGCAAAGTCCATATCCTCGAACACCGTGGCCTCCTCTGTCTCTGTATTAGCACCTAACGGTGCAACAAAAACGAAGAGCCGTCAACGGATCAGTGATAAATCATTGTAATTCTAGAACTTTGAAAGTTAAAACACGTGAGCATGAGTAAAACTAACTAGTTATCAGGAACTGGAAACATGAAATGATTAATTAATACTATTTAATAGGCATGAACTGGAAATTAAGACAATCATGTAACTCAGTTAATAATTTAAGGTTATACTATCATGATCATATTAGTTATGCCAATCCTAGATTATGAATCATATTGGAGAGTATGTTAAGCAACAAGGAGTTCACCTCGTATCACGGGGACGCTCACCTGGGCCAGGTCCAAAGTAGAAACATGAGGGGCCATGTGTCCAAAATAGTAACAAGATATGACTCAACAATTAAGTCTGGTGACACCAATAGGGGTCCATCAGATTCATGATGTGACACAGTCAGAACACCTGATGCGCTCATGTCAATATGAGTGGCTCCAGTTGCTCCCGCACTCTCATTAATATGATTTATCCCAAAACCCAGTGAGTCTGAAGTATCAAGTGTATGTCAACTGTCAGGAATACATATCTCAGTGTCTTAGTGATATAGTCCATGTGTGGTTCTAAGTTGGTTATATTTACTTATTTAAATTTGATTTAGGAAGTAAAGCTTTTGATTAGCTTTATGTTCACATTGAAACTAGTTCATATGTTGGTGTGCTATGTCATTTCGGATCCAATCAGGGTTTTAAGATTACATTTCATCAAGCTATTTTATTCAACATGATATTCCAATGAGTTGTTTCAACATGATATTCTAATAAGGTGTTTCAACATGATAGTAACAGTTAACAGGACAATATGTTCCAATGATATTTCAATTCTGTTTGGTTCTCATAACATACTCAATATATTAATATTTTCAATGTCATAGACAACTGTGCAAGATGTGCTATAATCATTAAAACTAGGGAATATGTGACATATATAATTGAATCGATAAAATATTTAACATGCAACATGTGCTATACCAATTTAAACATAAAACATAGAGCACACAAGTATTATACTAATTTACACTTTTAACATGGATAACATGAGTGATAAGTAACAAGTGAAATATTCTAACCATACTAAATTATTAAAACAAGCTAACCTAGATGGCATGTAGCGAACAGTACACCAATTAGAAATACGGGGGAATGGACAATGTGTAGAGGGACAACTGTGATGATCTCAGATAATTTTCATCATTGATTGTTTTATGAGATTTAACCGTGTGTTCATGGTTCTTTTATGATCCTTCAGACAGTAATCTATGATCCAACATGCAACAAACTATGATCCAATAGGTAGTAAACCTTATGATCCAACAGATGGTAAACATATGGTTCAACGGCCTCAAATGGTCAAACCCTCATTTACAATCATACGGTGACCCAACTCCGACATGTAAGCCAACTTCGACATGTAGGGCAAAGCTCAGGGTTTCAATACTAACTCACAGCTACCACCAAGTCTCAACACCAGCCAAAACATCACCAAAACATCTACGGCCACCGTACAAGAAAACCAACACTGTAAATCCTAAAAATAGTCTTTATAGGACGTTTTATGGCATGAAACCCTAAATCGGTCACAACCTAGGGCACATAAGCCTAAATTAGTCACGGTGGAGGTTAGTGGAAATCACGACAAAGGCTAGGGGGCCTACAGGTCACGACAGAGGAGCCAGGAAGCCAAAAATTATCGGCAAACGTGGTAATACCTCAAAACAGATCACAGACATGGATGATGGACCCCAACTAGTCACGACCACAGCAAGACAATTATAGCAAAGACGAGAGCCGGCAACGAGGATCATAGCCATGTCCTGGAGATACCTGAGTTTGCTTAGATTTATCATCGCAAGCAAAATTACGAATTTAAAACCAAAAATTCCAAAATTAAAGTGATTTACAGGAAATCGAAGACCGACGGGAAACTTGGGGACGGCTGCAATCCTTGACAGTGGGAGGAGAGGAAAATCGAACACCAAATCCCAACTCAAAGAGAATTTTTTAAATTTCTTTTGAAAAGCTTGAAAACAAAACCCTAAGCTCACCTAAGCTTTTATAGAAGAAGAGGGTGATCCTAGGAGCTCTGAAAAGGGACAAAAGAGCCGTGGTTTAGCCACGAAAGAGATTGGCGTCGGTGATGTGTAGGTTTCGTGTCAAAATCGTAGGAATTTAGGGTGTGGAAAGATAGTGAGGTCGTAACACGTGTACGGGAGGTGGAGCAAGGAGGGGTGACCTCGATTTGCTGCGGAGATTGCTTCTCGCTGAAGGAAAACGAAGGAGGGTGGGGGAGAGATGCCCTGGTGCGTCATCGAGAGAGAGATTGAGACAAAGAGAAAGAGAAAAGAGAGGGAGGGAGAGACACGTGCTGTGCACGTGGGGCTAAGGGTTAAGTGGGAGGGACCGTGGGCCCAGTGGGCTTGGGCTGCAGGAAAACGAAGAAAAGAGAAAGAGAGAGAGAAAAACAAATTGGGCCGGATTCTTATATCATAAATGGGCTTTTACAGAAAACAATAAACTATCACTTATGAACATTGAGAATATTAAAAAATAATCTACTCACTAAATAAAAATTAATATGGTGATGACATCCCTATTTAAATCAAATAACTAATAACCAAATCCCTTGAATCTTCCCACTTATATAGCTTTATTTCTTTTTTTCCTTCTCAAAAGTTTCCATGTTATGACTTATGCTATCTTATATGTCAGTGGAGCTTGTTTCTTCTTTTCTTTATTGTATATGATTGTATCTTCACCTTCGGTGATTGGGATTGCAAACACACATGCAAGTGAATTACGATCCGGATCACGGATCCATATGGCGGCTGATGAATTAATTCCTAAAGTGATCTCCTTGTATCATAATATGCTTCCAAACAAAACTTTGAGAGGCCTACCTAGACCATGCCCATGAGCTTTTCTTTTTCTTTTGAGATGCAAGTGCAGCCAGTTAGGCGCACTGTCCAATATTTGGATCTTGGACCTCCTAATCATCTGTCTCCCCTTTCCCACTTCTACAAAGGCCTATTGGTTCTCATACGCGGCTAATACCAAAATCTGGAAGCAAGTTATATCCAGGGGAAACAAGGCCACTAATATGATCTTTCCGATATCAGTTCTGATAAGAGGACTGCATCCCACCTTGTCATTCTCCATATTCAAGCCACTCCAGGAAAGACATCGGGATGAACATTGCCTCTACAAGAGCTCAAACTGTAGCATCTGGTAAACTGGAAGAAGAAATATTACCTTTTCATAAATGTTGTAATCACAAATAACTTTCTGTTGCAAGTTGAAATTACAAATTTCCAGATAGTTCAGTATGTTTAAACATCTGAGTTTTTTGATTGGAACAGTTAATCGTTTGTCTTCTTTGTAGCAACAGCGTGGCATCATGTATTACTGACTGGTTTTTAAATAATCTGCTTCATAAAGTAATCTACCTTTCCAACTGGTTATTTATAGGTGTTGATGGTTCAGTCCACCAAGTCAATGTAATAGCATTGTCAAAGGTAATTTCCATAGTAATTTGTGATATTCCTTGAAGTTCATGCATCATATCTTTAGAATGCATGTTTTTTACAAGTGGATCCGTCATGCTAGATGCTACTTTACTGATTACTCCCTACTTGACAGCTTACGTGCATCGTACTGGATCATGGACACAGAAACCTACTGCAACCTAAATCAATATGGAATGCCGAGGGCACACCTAAAGACTTTTCGCTAGTGGAGCAGATCCTGCACTTGGAGTCATTAGAAGTAAGTCTGATTGTGGGAAGTTTGAAATGCTTGGAGTGAATGTGTTTCTTTGTAGACAATCCTTCATCATATATAGTGGAACCCCGCTTAAAAGTAGGTTCATGTTGTTTCTTGTTTTATACATTATAGCTGTAAACTACATGGGGTTGCATTGTTCATATTGTATTTTAACGCGAACTCTCCATAATCTCAAGAATAAGTATATTAATACGTACTGATTAAATTATCTTTATTGATGAATTCTTCCCTTGCCATTATTCAAGAGTTAAATCCTCTACTGAATCAACGCATGTAAGTTCAATTGATCATATTGAATCAAGTTTTGAGACATTGGTTCACCATTATTTACAGTCGTCACCAATTTTCGTAGGTTTTGAAAGTTTCATTTGGAGTTCCAATTTTGGTTCTGGTGTAAAACATATAGTTTAAATGTCTTTAACCAGACATGTCTCCAGCTCAAGTTGTTTGCATATGTAACACCTAAGGTGTATATAATATAAATATCTATTCTAAGTGGAGGTAAATTAAGAGAGTTTAAGCACTAAACCAGTTAACACACAATAATTCAAAACTACTATGAAAGTCGTCCAAGTCATAGTTAAATTTGACTATAATGAAAGTTATATTCAAGATACATCAATTTATGATTAAGATATGTGGCTTAATATAGCCATAGAGATTGATGGAAGATGATCCATCCTCCCCCACCCACCCACCCACCCACACCCACACCCACCCACACACCCACCCACCCACAACCCCCAAGTCTTTTGTAGGTTTTGGCATGTTTTGTCCGAAACTGACCAAAGCGAGCCGATTCCAACTACATTTTATCTGAAACAAAGAGAAACCAAAGCTAAATGCAAGTTTTGGACCGGAACTTAACAACACCAAGACAAAACCAGAAAAACCGAGTGGAACGGGTGAAGCCTTATTCCTTGTATTCAATAACTTCAATTTCATTTCCCATGAGCTGATTGATTAGGTTCCTGTCTCTGCATGCTATGGTCTTGTAGATCAAGTAGCTTTACTCTCTTGGTTTTCCACTTTTATTGAGTAACATATGCTCCTACTTTCATGTCTTTTGCATACGAGAAATATATCAACCTGTGGTTGGGGATTCATAATTGTAGTTAGGTGAATTCTGTTCAATATAAAATGATCTAATTCAGCCCATGGTAGAATTTGATTTTGTTTCTATGCCGTTTCGATGGCACTGCTTTACTAGATCTATTCAATGAAATGACTGTTTTAAGTTTTTTTTGGCTTGACATCTTCTCTCTATTCTTGGAAGGTGGATTTATTTCGTGGATTCACTCTGCCAGATTCTCCAATGTTTAGACAGGTTTTTGGAGGACAGTTGATTGGACAGGCATGTTTCGACCAGTTCCATTGTATCTTTCTATTCATCTTGGAATACTTGCTTCATTTGTGTCCCTCAAATTGTAGCAGCTTTATTCTTAAAATTTTTAGCCACATACACAAACACATAATATACTGTTATGGATGTTAGGCATGATTGTGAAATTTAACATATACATTTCTGCAAGTTTGTTTTGTGCATGTGTAGAATCTCCGAATAACTAGATAAGCATGTGAACATCCAAGATTGATCATCATGATATAATTATATTTTAAGCACACATAAGCGTTTATATTGTTTGGATGTTGGTATGAGGTGTTGCTAGTTGACATGTATCCGACCTTTCAAATTGATGGCATGCGTATGCACATGCACATAGAGAGTTTCGTGTACTCTGCATGTTTATACAATGTATGCATCCATGTTGATTGGACATTTATATGCCTTTTCACTCTTTTGCAACGAGATTTGGGTGCTTCCCATAAGTGTATCTTATCAGATTCATGCAAAACATGATGAATTACTGATTAAATTGAGAGATCCATATTGTTGATCATGTTTTACATTGCTTTAACATCAAGCAGAAAACCACCATATTCCGATTCTGAAGTCATGACTCCTCTCACAACATGCATCATGCTAATTATAACAATTTTCTTGGGTGTTTTGAATGAAAGAACATGGACTATTTTAATTTTTGCATTACATTTTCCAGACATTCAAAATGTTGTTACCAAGTTCAGTAGAGTGGATTTTCAAATTGAGAGTCCCATAACTAAGTTTGAACTTTAGACTTTGTCCATATCCTATCAGAAGAGAGCATCCTGTGATACACTGTTATGATATCATAAAACACAGTTTGTAGTAATGAACACCTATTGTTATAATTTTGTGCAGTTGAATGTCGTGTTTATCATGTAAACTTTACCATCACACAGTCTTTTCTTTTCTTTTCCAAATAGAAGGGCAATGCAACACCCAGTAGAATAGAAAAAAAGCTAGGAAAAGAACACAAGGATTTTTTGTGACGCCATCTTTTGGGATATCTAGCTACTCTGGACTATCTTTGTGTAATTAAAGGTTCCGTTTATCATTATGTGAGTTCTATCATCATACGAGCTTAAATTCTTCAGTATCTGTAAGTAGAAAATATGAAGTGAACAAAAGGAGGGTCTGGATTATATGGAACTCCATCATCAGTCTATGTAGGTACTTTGGAGGGAAATTCTGCACTATTTCCAAGTAGAACTTATAGGCGTCGAGGTTGATGAATGGTTTGTGACGGTTTCTTAATGGACTTCGTTGACATATAATAATTAGTTGTTTACTTGACTTTATTGGTCTAAGTGTGGTGCAAAGTCTTACTGGCAATGCAACTGCGGCAAGAGAGGTAGGTATCAGACATATCTTGCCAAGGGAATTCCTCTCTCTAGACTAGAGTAGCTTGTCATCTGATAAGAGGGAAGCTCTCTTTTATATTATTATCACATTCATCTTTAATGAACATAAAGTGGTGAGGAGTTTGGTTTAAATGAATGATGACAGATGATAGTTGGGAATTGTACTCATCTTTAAGGAACATTGTACAGTGAAAAAGCAGATTCTATATCACCATGAAACATGAACAGATTTTAAACACAATGTTAGACGAGCAAATTTTAAAACACTGTTACGATTGGGGTGCGACGGCTAACCAGTGGTAGATCTGTAATTTTTTGGAACCAGTGGCAAATCTGTCATTTTGGAGTCCAATGACAGATTTTAAGTTTATGAAATTTGAGTATTATATATATGGATTAATGGATATCATATGCCATATGAGAGGGTGTCTCATATGTCCTCTCACATAAAGGGGGCAAGTACAACAAGTACAAGCCCATGTGGGCTTGTACTTGCCCCTTTTATGTGAGAAGGAATATAAGACACCCTCTCATATGACGTATGATACCCATTATTCTCTTATATATATGGGGGTTGGGTTCATTAGGGGTTATGCTAAATATTGAGAACAGAATTGAGAAGAGAAGAGGTAGGAATATGAAACTTAGATATAGTGTGGGAGGTATGCCTTTTCTCTCGAATTAAATGCTAGGAGAGCGGTTCTTCTATCAAGAGATGCCGACTATCATGGTATTTTTTATTTCATCAATAAAAATATCTCATTTATCCCCTAAATCCGCTTTCTAGTCTTAAAGATCCCACCTTTCATCATAAAAATCCAATCTTTCTTCCTAAACCCACAAAAATCCTATGTTTATTACCCAAAACTCTAGAAAATCCTATCAAATTGATATCAGAGCATAGATCCTGATGGCGACGACAAGAAAAGTAGAAGCTTTGGAGGAGAAACGCGAAAGTGAAGTGGAGGATTTGAAGAAAAAGTTGGGCAAGCAACGTTAAGCATCAGAAGAACGCCGTTGATCAATGGAAGAGGCTTGCTCTTGATGAAGAAGATATGGGAGAAGATGAATAGCATTTCATCTGAGAAAGAGACGACAAAATCAGATCTGGAGAAAGACGAAGATACTAACTCAGATATATGACAAAAGACATGATCTTTGGCCAAGAAAAAGGAGAAAATCGATGATTTTGTGGAAGATCAACCACCTAACTACGTAGGTTTGAGGCAAAAGGAGAGATTTTTCGTCAATGAGGGAAAAATCCATGCGAAGAGCGGTTCAACATCAGATTTATTTCAACGACTACACTGCAGATTTAGGGAAAAAGACGCCACTTTTGAACTAGAAAAAGGTGAAAATCATCAACTTCGAGGTAGATTTGTATTCAAACGATGCAAATCACAGGTGTGTGGCCAAAATTTCCAAAGATGCATGTGGGAGGCTATAGGAGCCAATGACCCATGGGTGGGCCGTCCATGGCTCGACGAGCTCGGGTGATATTCCAGGGAGCTGCATGCCCTGGTTTGCCGATGGAGGCCCCCAGGACTCAGCGACGGCACTTTGGGCATAGCTGACCTTCAGACAGGCTTGACGATCACTGTGGATTCCATCCCGGGTTTGCGGAAGGTGGTGGTGACTTTGAGGGAGCCGACGACAGTGGAGGAGGCCCACGAGGCTACGACTGGTCTGCAGGAGGGCCACACAAGGGTGACAGCTCATGGGACAGTAGAGGAGAGCCCGAGGGAGGAGGACGACCCGTATGTGCGGTTTTCGGGGGTTTCAGGAGGACGGTAGTTGGAAGAATTTTGGAGTTAGTAGGGTCCGCAAGCCGAAGATGCTCATTTTTGAGAGGATGATCCTTATGCCTGAGATTATCACGCGGAGAGATATTTCACGATGAACCGCTTGATAGAGGAGGAAAAGCTAATGGCAGCAGACATCTGTTTGGAGGGAAATGCTTTGATCTGGTTCTAATGGTGGGAGCAAAGGCAGCCTGTCAGCTCTTGCGAGGAATTCAGGGTCTGCTTGCTGGATCGGTTTCGAGAGACACTTAAGAACAATTTACATGTGCAGCTCCTTGCTCTCAAACATGACGGCACCATCAGAGACTACCTATAGAGGTTTGAAATGCTCTCGGGTCGAGTGATGGACATTACTATTATGGTGTTAGAGTGAAATTTTATGAAGGGCCTAAGGGTCTTAAGGCCAGAATCAGAGCTGAGTTACGCATATTGAGGCTGATGGAACGTGGAAAGGCTATGTAGCTGGCTCAAATGGTGAAAGATAGGATCACTGTAGAGCGAGCCACCAATGGAGCGATGAGCGGGGTCATATCTCGTACTAATGCTACAATAAAAGTACAAAGTCACAGCCAATGACAGATCAGACAAGTTAGTAGAAGAGTAGCAAGCCTTAAACAAACAACATGTTCAAGCGTCTCTCACAGATGGATATTCAGGACATGCACGTCAAGGGAATATGCTTTCGATGTGGCGAGACGTTCATTGTCATGATCATGCTCACAGGTGTTGATCGTTAAGGAAGAAGAAGGCATAACAGTTGAGGAGGATGAGTTAGGAGGAGATGAGCACCTCACTTGGAGTAGCATATCCATTGGTTTCATGGTATCACCTTGAGGACACAATGGTTCTTTGGGGGAGGAGTAATGCTAGGATTGGGGTGAGATAGCCAAACAATGACCAATCTATAATTTCTAGGTACCAGGGTAAATCTGTAATTTTGGAGGGTCCAAGGACGGATCTATAATTTTAAATTTTTTTGAGTATTATACGTATGGGGGTTGGGTTCATTATGTATTATGCTGAATATTGAGAAGAGAATTGAGAAGAGAAGAGTTAGGAGTAGGAAACTTAGATCTAGTGGGAAAGTTAGGCATTTTCTCTCGAATTAAAGGCTAGGAGAGCCGTCCTACTCTCGAAAGAAGCCAACTATCATTGTATCCTTTTATTTCATGAATAAAAATATCAACTTTCTTCCTCAAATCCAGTTTCTAGCCCTCCCACCTTTCATCATAAAAATACTATCTTTCACCCTAAATCCACCAAAAATCCTATCTTTATCCCCCAAAACCGTAGAAAATCTTATCAAGCAAAAAGTCAGACGAATAGCCATAACCTTAACAGTGTCGCATGTGTCTTTTGGCATTCATTCTTTTCGACTGTTTGGGAAAAGCATCAAATACTTGAGAGACGGCAATATATTAATTTTTTCCTGTAAATTCAAATCTGTCAAAATGTGTGCATGCTATCGTGACAGGTTTTTTGTACCACTTGACCAGGCATACACATCTTTCGTTGGGCTTATGTTTGCAATATGGAACCTATCCATTCACTGTTAAGGTTGGGTCTCTCAGGTTACTGCATATGTGATTGTCCCCATTTTATGAGTCCCACCATATGCAGTCTGATACTACATTGTGAATCTGAGTAAAATTTACCACGCCAGATCAATATTTATTTTCTATTAATTTATCTTCATTGCATACAAGAAGATTGGGTGTAACCAGCTCCAGATCTGGGTGTGACCAGCTCTATTTGGGCACCCAGATTTGGATCCATTTGTCTTTTGGGGATGCTGTCTGGTTAAAATGGTTTGGACCAAGGCACGGGAAAAATGATAGCCCTACTTTTCAAATAATATTTTCTCAATTTTGTAGCATCTTGCAGTGGTACTATATGCACATGAACCTCACATAGCTAGTGGCAATTTAGCATTTTCTGTTATCTGAATATCAACATTTTGTCAATTATTCGTATCTAAGCTTAATCACTGAATATTGAACCCTGACGTCTCATGTGATGCCTTGCATAATTTTATACAACTTTCTGACATAAAGTTGTGTTGTAGGGATTGGCAGCAGCATCTAAGACCGTAGATTGTCTTAAAATGGTGCATAGTTTACATGTTTCTTTTGTTGTGGCTGGGGATAATGACGGTAAGCGTAATTCTTATCTAATAAAAAGTTACATGCATTATTAGACATTTGCAGTCGCTCATTATGTGTTTACTTTTTCTCATGTTTATATGCCAAATTTGTGCAAACATATAGGGATGTTAGTGGTTCTCCAGCATTTGCACACATGGATAGAGCAATGCACATCTTTTAATGCCGTTGCTATACTTGCCTGTGGTGGATTATTTTACTATTTCTGACTTCCTCATTTATAGTTTCAATTTTATTCCAATCATAACGATGTGTTGGTCACAAGAGTATTAAGTTGATAACCATTTAGCACTTAAGTTCATTCCGCCTAATGGCCATGACAACATCTCATTTATGCTCATAAGTTTTCTTCTTTTCGTTGAATTACATATGGACGATTTACAAGAGAATAGGGTAAGCGGTTATACTGATTTACATTTGTTCTAAACTAAAATAAGGCAAAGAGTGAAGCTAACATGTTATGTTTGAAATAAGTTGATACCCCCACCCCCACCCCCCCCCCCCCCCCCCCCCCCCCCCCCCCGCGGCCCAAAAAAAACCCACAAAGCAAATTTGATATCCCATGCGTTTCAAGTCAAGCATTATTTCTTGACCAACATAAGAAAATGAAGCATATAGTATTTTTAGCAATGTAACGAGTTACTTTCTAGGGGTCATCACAATTTTTAAGAATATCCAGGTTCCGGTAACCGTTACCAGTAAAAACAATATAGGCGAAATAGAAATATACAAGTAAAAGCATACCTAGACGAATATTCTTAGAAATTTGGTTCCCAACTCAAAGGAATGGAAAGCTAATACTAGAACTTTGAAACTCACTAGAAGACCTAACACCTAGGAGATGTAATATTGGATTAGAGTAGATTATAACTAACCTAAGCAAACTGTTTAAAGACAAAACAAAATAACGAACTAAGCAATGTAAAAGGACATGCAATGTAAAGTACTAAACTGAAGGGTAATAGGTAAAGACATGCCGATGTAAACTATGAAACTGAATGTATAACGGGTTAGAAACATTTCAATGTTGTCAGAACTATAGATTAATTGAACATTTCAGTTGAACTACCTCTAAGTTGTGACTCATAAATTAAGAATACATCAATACTTTAGAGGGCATGCATGCAAGACATGACTTGGGATGCAACGTACTGGGCCGGGCGCAGGCTTTTGCATACCCAGCCCCGGCCTTACTTGACATTGGGCTGGGCTTGGGATTGGGCTTGTGAGAAGCGGGCTTCAGAAATAATGGCCCGTTCGGGCCTTGGGCCGGTCTCGGGTGGGCTCGGGCGCTAATCTTGGGTCACACCAGACAAAGCATGCTTTCATTCTCATTGACCAATGATCGATTTCATATATGAAACTCCCTTTCAGAATGAGCAAGTGCATACGCTCATATTCAAGAGTATTTGCATAAGAGTATTAGCAATGGTGTTGAAAATAATAAACACAACAAGCAAGCAATTAAGCAACTGAAACCAAACTCTATGTGAATTGTGAACTGTTTTGTTCCTTCAAAACACGAGGGAAACTACTTACAAGACATGTTTCAACCTTCTACTGAAAAATACATTATGATGTGATAAAATGGAACTATTTCTTCCTTCCAATGAAATCCAATAGCTCATCATGTAATTGGGCACAAAATTAGACAAAAAATGATAATTAATTACTTGAGGAATCATGTGTAACGATGGAATAAAACATTGCATTAAATTGTTATGGATTCCTATAAGAGCATTGATCATTGGCTGACAAGAATATTTTCAGTATTGCTATTTATAGGAATAGATTCTATGCTGCTAAGTTAGTGGATATGTCAAAATGGGTATATTTTTTTACTTTCGATGAATCAAAAAGGGGTATATTTTCAGCATTGATAATTTGTGTAACATATATATTAAATATTTGTAATATTAAATATATATACCGGGCCAGGTCAGGCGGGCAAATGTTGTGCCTACGCCAGGCTTGATCCCGTCAAAAAAAGACACGGTACGGGCTTGAGCCCGGCCCGAAGTCCGACCAGAGCAAAAAAAAGCACGAGCCTGTTGGGCCGGGCTGGGCCGGGCGCCCGTGCGCCTGGGCTTTTTTGCCAAGTCTAGACATGACCATTAACAATAAAGATAGTAGTGACCAATCGACAATTAATACATGGCCAGTGGCAAGGAGATATCACACTAGACAGAATATTAAATATGAATACGTTCATCCAAATAAGGCAACACGAAGTTACAGAAATAGATCAAGCATGATACAAATTATTCTACAAGATCTATCTTACTGTGATGTCATATACTAGTGCTTCGATTCATATTGGATAGCACGATATACAATCCGAAGACCACCTTGGGCCATACAGAGTACCCCATGCCGAGTCTAAAAACATGAAACAAGAAGAGACTCAGGATCCTTGAAGCATGAAACATGAAATGAAATCCTCCCAGATACGGACCGAAAGTATGACTCCAGTCACTCCCGTACTTTCTCTAATATGAGTTATTTAAATTCCAGTGAAATATATATACTATGTACATTGTATGTCAAGTGTAGTATGTCGGAGACTATATTGTTGTCATGTTTTCATGGTTTTCGTGTCATATATTGGTGTGTCATGTCCATTGTCATGCCCAATATTATATCTAACATTAGTTAGTTTTCATATGTTAGAGAAGGGGGATTCTAGAGGTAGCTCTCATAGGTTCTAGAGGTGGCCTCCATTGTACCGTGACACTTTCTCACATATAATACTTAGTTCTCAACATGTACATGTATAACATCAAGGACTTGTAATCATTGTAATGTATTTCATGAACAGATACAACATCGAGGGCATGTGTCATATCCAATAAACTATGTCAAGAGCATGTATAATATTAAAAACTTGGATTTATTGTATAATACTCCATACCATAGGTATACAACAGATCATGTAATCGAATCACGTTTATTATCATAGTCAACTGCTATCAAATTTTGGATAGTATATATATGAACTATATTACAAGAGCTTTTCAATGTGATGTCATTTCATAATAAGAACTATGCAAAAGAAATATTGAAGTACTAACATATGGCTATACAGTTGCAATATCGAATATATGTTGTTCTAACTCCTATTTCTATATTAAGTGTCATGTCTAGTTTTGTAACAGTTTTCTAGACATTAGAGATCTCTAAATTTCTTGTCACACATTGTTAATGTCAGATATCATCAATATCCTCAGAAATGTCCATGTCTTCATCTCCCTAATTTACGTGGCTATAGTCCTATGCAAAAGTTCAATGTTCCAGTTATAGCATGTCATGTGTCAAGTACAAGTGTCCTAATGCAATTGTAACTGCATCATGTTGCATTGCCCCTAGCTTACTCCATTTAATTGGTACAACTATCAGTTTTCAACACTTAAGTCATGGAAGGTACTCAAGATTCATGTACAAGATAAATTTTTTACTTCAACCATTTAAAATAACAATTTATACAAAACCATTTGTATTAAATTAGAGAATACTTTAAAATTGAAAATTTGTTAAACTACAAAGAATGAAACAAACATATAATCAGATTCATAATTTGGCACCTCAACCTAATTTGTATTGTTTATCAGCCTAGAGTGGGTTGCTTCAGCCCTAAACTATATAAAATAACCAATATGTAAACATGCAGTCATGCCAAAGTTAGAACATAGCCTTTATAGGGATAAAGTCATTGAATTATGGAACAACCGAGTAAAAAGCCCACATGCAGTATCAGGCAAATGCCAAAAATAACGACAAGTCAGCAACCCATAAGAGATCAACAACAACTAAGAGAGATCAACAGCAACCAACAACCTCCAAGCACCACCACAACAGGGAGAACGACAACCCAACAATCCCATCGAAACCCAGAGTAGCCTAGGTTGGAAAAACCCATGGCAATAACACTCATCATGTGGTGGCCAACGGTTTCAACCCCAAGCATCCGAACTGAAACAAGTAAGCGTCGAGCAGCGCGGCAAGGTTCGCCGCGGGCATATGGTGCCATATTAATTTTCAGAGGAAAAAAATTCTCAATAATTTTCCTATAAATCATCATCTCAGAATATCCAAAAATTACCAAATTCACACAACAATATCCAACGATTCTTCTCAAAAATTTAGAAAAATGAAACAAGAATTAAACCGAAGCTTAGGGAAGATCTAAATATCCCGTTCACCGATGTTACCCAAAGGAAATCCAAGAAATCCAATTGCTCAAGATAATCAGAAAATCCCAAAATTCACCGCACAAGAATTTTGAAGAAGAGAGAAAAGTTTTTGAATCATTAAAATCGTAATTTAGCCATGCTTAAATAGAGAAGAGTAGGATAAGAGTTTGGAATCGAATCGGATTGTAACTGAGAATTCGTCGCGTGCGGTTTAAGGGCTCGGCGGTATAGTAACCGAAGAGGAGTGCTAGGGTTTTAAGACAACGAGGGGCGGCGCTGTGTTTGTCGAAGAGGAAAAGTCAGTGGGTTCTCTTCTATCGGTTTGAGGGGGGGGGGAGGAGAAGTTGATGGGTGGGTTGAGGATTGTGAAAAGATGAATGGGCTTTGGGCCCCATGCTTTAAGAATAAATATAGAACATGTAGAGATGAGAAAAAGTGCGGCCATTAGTTTGTCCAAAGGAAAAAAGGGAGGATGAGGAAGCCGAAGAAAAATAAAGGAAACGAATGGGTAAAAGATTTAGGAAACTAATTTGAAAAGAAATTATAGGTAAATTGTAGAAAATTCCCGATGACTATAAATTTTGGGGTCATTACAAGTAAAGACAAAGTTATGCTAATTTCAGGGTCTGATTTTGAGTATTTATGCATGTAGTTGTAATTAAGGTTTGAAATCTTGGTATTGTCACTGAATGTGTATGGTATCTTTATCATCATTATTGGTGATATCTGCGATACCGGTAATTTTGTGTTGGTCATATCATCTACTTCTTAGTTTTTAAGAGAAAATTAATTTAGTTAAAAAAGGAGAAAGTTGGCTAACTAGCATGTGTCAACCCTCTCTCTTAATTTCTACCACCCAATTTAAAATATTTGCTAGAATACCACACCCCCCTGCGAAAAGACTAAAATACCCCCCATTAATTATTTTCAACATATATTAACGTATATTAACGTATATTAACGTATACTAGTATATGTTAACGTATCTTAGCATTTTCTTGCGAAGCGTGTGCGAGACATATATTCCTATCAGTTCGGACTGGCTACTCACAAAATGGAGAAGCAACTAAGGGCTGGACTGAACCTCCCACCATCTGAAAATGAACACTCTAAAATGATTGAGCTCAATGATGCTGGGAAGTTTGTTGATGTTGAGGCGGTTATTGGGCCATTTTCATACGAACTAATAAGTATGTGGTAAAGAAAATGCTAAGATACGTTAACATACACTAGTATACGTTAATATACGTTAATATACACTATTATATGTTGAAAATAATTAATGAGGGGTATTTTAGTCTTTTCGCAGGGTGGTGTGGTATTCTAGCAAAGATTTTAAATTGGGTGGTAGAAATTAAAATAGAGGGTTGACCTATGCTAGTTAGCCAATTTTCTCAAAAAACAAGACAATAGCAACTTCTTGACATGTTTTTTAGAATAATTAAGGAGCTTAAATTTTGATGAAATTTGTATGCCATGGTAATTGATGCAACAATAATCTGTACATTGAAAGGGTTTTTTCAATTTGTGATTGATTTATATGTAGAAAAAAATTTAATACTTTCCATGAAATTGTAATTTCAGGATTACTGGGTGACAAGATTACGGGAAAAATTATTTCTGAACAATATGATTGTCATTTGTTGTTGGGTTGTCGAGGACCTGGGGGTGTGAGACAGAATTTTCTGGATTTCTGTTTCCGTTTTCTTTTGGAAATTATGGTAAAAGCAATTATGTGGAAATAAAATTTGTTTTAGGACAATTTGCATGCATGATATCAGAAGGCATCGTATTTATACCAATTGATACAAGCACAGTTTCATACAGTACTAAATAAATATTGGTGGCATTCATGTCAAATTGCCATATTGTTAGTAACATATCAAATTCCTCAAAATCTGATAGATTCCTTATACGTGTCACGATCATATGCTCTTTGGATCATTGGTTGAAACCATGAAATAGCAAAATTACTGCTTTTTTTGTAATTTGGAACTTAACATGCTTGCTTGCTTTTTAAAAAAACTTGTGTGTTTATTTGGGAGAGCTTGATGCTAACCTCCATCAGATCTTGGATCAGGCCTGGTTTGGCAACACATTTGCTAAGAACATGATGTCATTTTAGTTAAAAAATCTAAAATGGAACCGCAGTTTGTGTGCACACAAACCTCAGTTTGGGAAATTTGAGATTTCAATAACCTTGGTAGTTGTTAGGCATATCATTCTTCTAATGGTTACATACTCAGGCTAGAGTTTTCCAAACCATGGGTGCGTTAACTTTGAGGCTGCCAAATCATGTGTTTTAGCGACTCTGTTTTGGTTGCCAAATAGACCCAGTCAAACGACAAGTGTGAAACTATGATTTCAGAGACAGAAAGTGAACCATCAATCTTGGCCTAAAAAGGTTACTTCACCTCCATACGAGCAATATTGTAAGGCTGCCAAATAAGCCTCCCATTATTAATATTGTACATTTAAGGTGTTGTAGGTTATTTGTATACATTGAGCTTTCGAAGATCAGTGTCAACAATTTGGACTCCTGGACACATAATATAGAACGATTACCACCAGAAAGAAAGCAGACATGTTGTTGTTGATTTCGGAAGATCAGTGCTAACAATCTGGACTCCTGGACACAGAATATAGCATGATTACCACCAGGAAGAAAGCTGACCTGTTGTGGTGGTGGTGGTCATTTGTGGGTGGGCGAGGATTTTTGTTCCATGCGGCCGGCCGGGAGGAAGGGGGGGGGGGTGTGTGTGTGTGTGTGTGTGTTCAGGGAAGGTGTGTAAGTGAAACATAGTAATGCATAGAAACAAGTATGGGGTGACGGTGGCGATCATCTTTTAAAACAATCCATGTCATCTCAAGGAATAATTCTAATTGTAATCTAGTTGAAAACTTAAGCCAACCTTCATCATAATCTTTTTGTCAATAAAATCATCTATTGTTAAACTTTTTCTATGGGCATTGGGGGGGGGGGGGGGGGGGGGTTACTTGATGCAGGACGTGGTGGGATGTGGATTATTTGGGGAAGAAGGAGATAACTTAGATTTCTTGGCTTCACACCAAGGATTCCAAGGATTCGCATCAAGGAAGAGGGAAACCTTTCAGTGACCGTGGCGATCATCTTTTAAAACAATCCATGTCATCCCAAGGAATAATTCTAATTGTAATCTAGTTGAAAACTTAAGCCAACCTTCATCATAATCTTTTTGTCAATAAAATCATCTGTCGTTAAACTTTTTTTGTGTTGGGGGGGGGGGGGGGGGGTGGTTACTTGATGCAGGACGTGGTGGGATGTGGATTATTTGGGGAAGAATGAGATAACTTAGGTTTCTTGGCTTCGCACCAATGATTCCAAGGATTCGCATTAAGGAAGAGGGAAACCTTTCACCGGTTTAAGAAAACTTTCCTTTGATTTCTTTTCATTCATTGATTGATCTCAAAGATACAACTCTAAAGCCTATATATAGGCTCACAACTCAACACTCCTTCTAACCCATCCGACGTGGGACTAAACTCTTCCAAAAGACTTAAGACTCCTAAAAAACTTAAAATGTACCATAAAATACAATTACAATTCTAATCGTATCCCTATCATTCTCCACTGCTTGAAAAGACGCATCCACCAACTCTAAAGTGTATCATGATGTAGATTGGTAGAAGCTCGTCCTCTGATAATTTCTCCCAATTGATGAAAGATAGGAAAGCAGTCCGCACTTGTTGGTTGGTTAGGGGAGGAAGGTCTGGAATAATAAACTCTATATGCTCGATCAGAATCAATGATTTTTGTTTCGGTAGTTTTGGCGCATGCTCCACAGATGGCTCCAAATAAGGTGCCTTAGCTTGTAGTGCTGGATAAAGTTTTGTCTCTGGCTCCAAATGCATTGGATTAAATTTTGATTTAGGCTGAGACTGTAGTACTAGATTCAATCTTTGGTTCAGGCATTGACTCTAGTTCGGGTTCATGCTTTTGCGGGGACTCCAATACTGGCTTAGGCTCCAAGTCAAGTTCAGGCTCAAGCTGCGTCTCAAAATCTGGATCATGATTTAATTTGATTTGATTTTACTCTGTTCTCTTTTCCATTTTTCGATCCCTTGAAGAATTCACTTGTTACTCTCACTTAACTCTTCTTCTAACCACATCTTTGCCTTTGCCATTGAAGAATGGTGGGGCTTCTGTGTAGTATATTGATGCGTGAAATAATAGCGATCTTGAAGACGAAATTTGAATACGGACCATCGACGACTATGTCATAGAAGATGCATATACCAATGTAATGACCCATATTTTTAATAGAATATTTCTGGGGTCGCTACAAATTTTTCCCAATGTAATCTATTTTTTCCTTCCAAATTTCTCTTAATTTATTGTGTCAGATCTCTTATGGAGCTATATGATTTATGGACTTCTTAGCCTCTTCGATGAATGTAGATTATTTCTATACCTAAGCTGTCGATTTATGATTTATTTTCTTTTGGTAAAATATTTTATATTAGGTTTAAATCAATTTTCAGATTTTGAGTGTTATGCAACATAGTACTCTTATGCGATGCTATAATTGTGATAACTATACTGGAGCACTGAATATGAAAGTATTACATAGCTGTTGCCTGTTAACTAGAATAGAATATTATACATTGAGATAAATGCTAATAATATTACACATACCATCGTTATGGTTTATTGAATATTGTACAAGTCTGGATATTGTGTCTGATCTTTGAACAGTAAACATTCATTGTAAGCTCTTGATAACGTGCACGACCATATTGGAAACTAAGTGTTACATGGGACAAAGTGCCACTGTACATCGTGGGTCATCTCTTGAACCCTTCATAGCCACCTCTAGAATCCCCTTCTCATGACAATACCTGAAACAATGTCAGACACAATATTAGTCATAACACAAATAAACACATGACATGAAAACAGTACAATAGTCACAGTACCATGACACTACACTTGATTCACGGATTTTGGGGGTAACTCATATTAGAGAGAGTGCGAGGCGATTGAAGCCATGCTTATGGCCCATATCTGGAAGGATTTCCATTCCATGTTCTCTTATTTAATGAATCCTGAGTCCCTTTCATACTTCCTTCTTTTGGACTCAGTCCGGGCTCACACCATGCGGTCCAAGGTTAACTTTACGTTGCACATCGTGCTCTCCAAATATGAGTCACATCACTAGTATAAGTCATCTCAGTGTAGTGTACAATAGTTCTTGTAGGAACTGTTGTCTCATGCTAGGCTTATTGCTACAGTTCCTTGGTGTTTTGCTTGTTTAAAACATATTAATGGTTGATGTTAAGGATGCACGCTAGTGAGTTGTTTTCCTTACCTTTTATTTATTAATATGTCATTGTTGCCTCATTGTTTAAATGTCAACATTTATATCCTTTTAAACTTTTACTTTATTCACGACCTGACACTTTTATACACTTGTTACACTTTGCCCTATAGATCATATTTGCATGTTTGTACCTTTCCTTGTTTTGTACATAAACTGAAAGCTTGGATATAGATATAATCTACTGTATAACCCAATCATATATCTCTCAGGTGTTTCACATGTCTTATATTGAGTTTCAGAATTCTTTCCTTCCTTTAAGCTATTTTGGGTCCTTTCATTGAGGTATGTTTTCGGTATATTTCTATTCAGTTTATATTGACTTCACTAGTAACCAGTCGGACCTGCAGATTCTTAAAAAAGTAATGACCCCCAGAAACCGGGGCGTTACAATCAAGATTCTGCTTCTACTTGAATGCGTGATATGTATATGTATATTTCTGCTCTTTCGAAAAATAAAATTTGGAGAGAAATATTCTAGATGTGATTCTCAATCATCATATCCATACATGTATTTAAATCCATAAAAGTATGAGACTCGATCATACATTGCCTTAGGAGAATAGCCTTTGTAGTCTTCATCATAGAAATCAGTGTGGTATCCTATAATCTAGATCTGATTTTCTTGTACGGATGATACTACTGCATAGTTTGCTGAGCCAGCTATCCATCGGCCCGAATGACACTGAATTTGAACTCAAAACGGATTCGGAATTGTCAAAATACAAAAGCCGCGAAAAAATTCTTGCGAGAATAGCTGAAAAATGATTGGCAGTATTGTAGCAGGCAATGTAGCAAGAACAGGCAATACTTTTGCATGGTGGAGAACTAGGTTTTTTTTGTTGGAGAAAGACGGCAGATCTGAAGAGTAGGGTTTTGATTTTTTTTGGAAAAATTGGGGAAGATTTTCAAAAAAGAAAGGAATCGTTTGGCATTGATACCAAATTGATGCAGGACGTGGTGGAATGCGGATTATTTGGGAAAGAAGGAGATAACTTAGGGTTCTTGGATTTGCACCAAGGAAGATGGAAATCTTTCACAGGTTTAAGAAAGCTTTCCTTTGATTTCTTTTCATTCATTCATTGATTGTTGATTGATCTCAAAGATACAACTCTAAAGCCTATATATAGGCTCACTCCCAACACTTCTTCTAACACATCCGATGTGAGACTAAATTCAACCGAAAAACTTAGTCTCCTAAAAACTCAAAATGAACCATAAAATACAATTAAAATTCTGATCGTATCCTTATCATTACTGGGATGTAAATTTCTTTTTTCCTTAACATTTTGTTTTTGGGCTGGTGCTTCCATAAACCACCACAATCTTATGTTAGAATCTTTTCCATGATTTGGTCATTGAGTGCTCTGCCATAACATTTTATCATACTTTTGCATGTAACAAAAGAATCCATTTTCTTTCATTAAACTGCAAATCCATTTAGAATAGCAATACATGAATAAAAGATAGAGAATTTTGGTAGCACAATTTTAAGTTTTATTTTAATTTTAATTTTAAAATTTTAGTTATTTTTAGACCTTTTAGAATTTTTGTCTTTTTGGGTGAGTTTTGTACCACATGGGGTGGAATTGGAAATGTGTTAAGTTCAGTGTTATCAAATGGCGGCGCCATGGACGCCATGGCGGAATGGCCTGGTGGGTTTTGGGCTCATCGCCATTCGCCATCCGCTTTTCAGCATGATATGGCCCCGTCCGCTATTTCCGTCATGGCACCCGCTATTTCCGCCATAACGCCCGCCATGTGGTGGTTTATGGCGCACATGGCAGACGTTCAATTATTATTTTTTGATTATTTATGTTTTTATTTGTTTTTGTAGTTTTTTAGTTTTTATACACACATACACACATACACACATACAGATACGCATGCACACACACGCACACACACACGCACACAGAGAGATAGAACGTACACATACATACATACAGATACATACAGACACATGCACACACACATACACAATCACACAATCACACACACATACATACATAATTACGTATACACACGAGCGCACGCACACATAAAATCACACACATCCACAATCACACACCCACACACACACACATATATACACACACACAGAGAGAGAGAGAGAGAGAGAGAGAGAGAGAGAGAGAGAGAGAGAGAGAGAGAGAGAGAGAGAGAGAGAGAGAGAGAGAGAGAATACACATACACACATAGGCCGTCCGCCATAGGCCGCTATTTCATCCGCTATATGTTTATGGCGGATTTATGGCTCACCGCCTTAGGCCGCCATCCGCCATTGATAACACTGGTTAAGTTATAAGCCTATATAAGGCTTATAACTTGTTTTATTTGGAATCAATCAATCAATGAAAAAATTCAATGATAAATTTTGTCCAGAACCTGTGAAACGTCACCTCCTTGGTGAGAAGCCAAGAACCATAATCTAGCAATTTTTTTCCATAATCCTCCACAAAATCCTTAAATTCTAACCCGTCCTACATCAACTTGGTATCAGAGCCGAAGATCCTATCTTCTCTTCTTCCGAATTTCAAATACACAAAAAATCCCAAATCAATTTTCCAGCCGTCACCTTCTTTCGCCAAAAAAATACCCTGATTCAAAAAACCCAAAGACACTAACCTTCAGATCGGTGATTGCTCAAAACTCTAACACCTTATACATCTGCCTCTGGTGGCCTTCCAGACATGCACCACCACCACGTCATCCTCGCATACTCACTGATCTCGCCAGTGCCCGAAAACATCGTCACTTTCGAGCAAAACCACCAATTCAACTAAGACCAGCCACAACAGCAGCTGCCGTTACCTCTTGGGACCCCCACGATTGTCATCATGCCCTCCCTAAGCCTCCCACATTGTCGGCGATACCAAACCACACCTAGAAACACTGTCGACGTCACCTGATCTTTCAAAACTCCATAATGTCAAATCCTCGGGGTTTGCCGGTGTCACCACATGCGTCGACTGGTGCCGTTGACCCCTTAGAAATACTACCAAGGTTCCGAAGAAGATACTTAAACAAGAACCCTGGCGAACGGCCCTGAAATCGACGAAAAATGCCGTCGACCCTGGCTGAGTTAACGGGGCTACGTCCGCTCGATCGAGCGGACTTTGACCCTGTGCCAAGCCAGTATTGTTCATCGGCTCCAGTGGAGCCGACCTCGAGCTGATAGCAAGCTGCCTCGAGCTGACCGAGCCGCATGCCGACCCCTAAGCTGGATTAGTCAAGCCGATTGACCTGGTCAACGGATATGCCGAGCAGTTTGACCCGATCAACAGCTAAACAGTGAGCCATGCAATTTTCTTGGATTTTCAGCTGGATTTTCTTGGAATTTTCATCGCATCGTTACTGTTTCGAAGATTTCTGTTCCGTTTGAAGACTAAATTCATTGCTGTTCATCCCAGGAGACAACTAACTCAGCCAACTACGCATGGATACCCTTCATACAAGAAAGTCTGCTCAAAATTATATGGTATTACAATGATTATTATAAGGGCTATTCTTCACCAATAGATTATGAGCTTGAGAATGGAGACATGTGCCAATTTTACAGGGCTTCAAGGATGAATTTGGATATGATGACTGGGAGTACTATCTAGAAAATTTCTTCTCCTGTTTTGATTTATCTAACGAAACAAAATATGAGTATGCATGGTTCAAGCTAGGTGGTGAAGTGCGATCTTGATGTTTGAATCTTCAAATTCCTTATCACCAATGGTCAACATTCAGATTTGTTCTTCGATGTTGATATTCTTTTAAGTTTCGATACATTCACACGGCACCACAACAATCCTCAAGTCTAAAAACTGAGCAAGATCCAATTGAATTTAAATGTGAGCTTCGTAAACAATTGGAGATGAAACAACAGAGTAAACTCAAGTCACAACATACACTAGAGAAAGATCCAACACATAAGACAGATTGTGAGATTAGACATGAGCTGAAACTAGATTCTGACCAAGAGATTGAGATAAAGATTGCGCATGAGCCTAAATTGGAGACTTGAGCCCGACTTGGAGCATTAGCCAGTATTGGAGTCCCCGCAAGAGACTCAGCCCGAATCAGAGATTGATCTAGTATCATAGTCAGAGCCCGAATCAGAGTTTGATCCAGTGCCACATTCTAAGCTAGTGACAGAACTTGATCCATCACTGTAACTTGAGTTAGAGCCGTATCTAGAACCATATGTGGAGCGTGTGCCAGAACTACTGAAAAAGTACCGTCGATTCTGATTGAGCACATTGAGTTAGTTATCCCAGATCATCCTTCCCTTACTAATAAACATGCTCTGAATGCTTTTTTGTTTTTTAATAATTGGGAGAAATTTTCAGAAGACATCCATCGACAAGTCTGTATCATGATATACTTTAGAGTTCGTGGACGCGTCTTTTCCAATTACAAAAGACTATTGATTTCTGCCCAGCTGTACTGCTTTTGCTGTCCTTTACCAAGTGGTGAGGTTCTCAAGCTGGGGAGTATGATATAGATCAGAGATCAAAATTTGTAAATTTAATTTTAATTTTATTTTCGAGTTTTAGTTATTTTTAGTCTTTTAAGAATTTTAGTCTTTTTAGTGAGTTTAGTAACACAGTAGGTGGAATAGGAAATGTGTTGAATTGTAGGCCTATTTAAGGCGCTAGACTTGTTTTATTTGGAAGCAATCAATCAATGAAAAAAATTCAATGCCAAATATTGTTCAAAACCTGTGAAAGGCACCCCCTCATTGGTGAGAAGCCTGGAAAATTCTTGGTGAGAAGCCAATAATCCTATTCTATATCATTCTTCACCTAATCTCCCACAAAATTCCTAAATTCTATCCCGTCTTACATCAATTTTCAATCATGTTCATGTGCTTGTTGGCTTGGGATGTCGGATTATTGAATTTAAATTCTTATTGTTGGTTGGTTATATTTTGGAATGAATTTAAAACTACTTTGTGTTGGTATTAAGGTCAACAATTGTCCCTGCAATACCCAAGGTAAACAACCCCTTTCATCCTATCATTATTCAGTTTCACTCATTTTGTGATTGAATTCCAATTTACTACCTTCTAATAAAAAGAGCGGTAACTTGAAACTCTGGATTGTGTTTAATGCTGCTTTACATAGCAACTAAATGGATCCTAATTAAGAGGCAGTTCTACAAAGTTCCTTGCATATTTCAGAGACACTGAGACCTTAACACATGTTTCACCTTTCAAGGAGTATAAAATCTCTTGACAATAAAGTGCCACCTTTCAAGCTGGCTAGACTATGAAAATATCATATAAAAGCAGATTTTATACTTTGTTGGGGTATTTTAAACTGTGTATACAAGTATGCAGATTCATCATTGTTATTTGACCCTTTTTTCATCTAAATTTGTCAAGCTTTGCGACATGCCTGAAAGCTTGATACACTTTTGTAGACCTGATATCAAGCCTGATCTTATTCTTGTATGAGCTGGTGTAAGGTGTGGACTTATTCCCCAAGAAACTATGTAGAGAGCGGGGCTTGATTTAAAATTTGAAGCCAGTTAGCTGGTCGGAAGATCTATGCCACCTTTCATTCTATTTACGCTTATGCAACTAAGATCCAAATTCCCCTGCACAAGGTCTACAGATTGACATTGGGAATCGTATCATCTATAGGCCAAATGGTAGCCATAGAGCATCTACTGAAATGCACACACAAAATGTTACTTATATGTATGTGACATTCATGACTCCTTATAAAGTATAAACTGTTATTTTTATAATAACAACACTTGAAATTTATTATTTTGATAGGAACCTTTAGTTTGTATAAACAAATGCCAGAGAAACTGAAAAAGTTGTGTTTTAATATATCAATCATAGTATGCTGATTTTCAAGCAACTAAGCGCTACACTCTAAACATAAATCGACTTGTTCTCTTTACAATAATACAGGTTTTTGTGTGTCTTAAATCTGTTGAGTTTTGGTTGCTTCCTTTTTTTAATTATCGATCACATCAATAGTTCTAATGCTTACATATTTACCCTCATAATATATTGTTTTGCAGCTCCAATTGTATATCAAGTTTATCGTGCACGTGATGGTAAAAGCTTTGCTACCAGACGAGTTGATGCAAAGCAACATGGTGTTGTCATATTTAGTATGGTTGCTTCATTTCAGGTCACCACTCTTTGATAGATTCTATATATGATTGTTGAATATGTTCGTATCTGTTGGAGAACATTTCTCAGCTTATCACGTGTTTCGAAGCTGCATCCAGAGTTTGTCCTTGCATAACTTTCCCTTCTTCCCTTTTTTGTGTCCATGTAATATTGCTATAAACTAAAGCTCATGCAAATTTTAATACTATATGATTCTGTTCATCTAATTATTTCCACTACTTATGTAACATTAGTACCATAATGTGATAATTTAGTTATATTGCGTTTGACAATTAGAAAGTAACAAGAATGATCTCTTGATACCTCAGACGTCATATAGGAAATATGTTTAAAGTTTTGTGATAAAAATTTCCCTGATGCTTCTATATACAAACATAAGTCAAGGCTGTCTCTAATGAAGCGTATTGTCCTTGATGATGCCCGACAATTCCTTTTTCAGAACATCTCTTGAACATGGAGGTCACAGCAATGTATGTAGGTCTAACACATTACTTGCCACCTAACTCACTGTTGCACAAGTGGAATCAGGGTAAATGGATGGAATGTCTTGTTCACCAATTATAATAAAATGGTGAAAGCCACAAATTGCATAATGTTTCAAGGTAGCCACGTGAAGGTATCCATAGCCAAGATCCGCTGGCTTAAATCGAAGAACAAGAACCACAATGGACATAGAAGAGAGAATGGTGGAACAAAAAAGAAAGTTGAAAATGTGAAGGAGATGAAAGGTTGGACCGTAGGAGAAGAAAGAAATACACAAGAAGTGCGAAGAAGTGTCAAAAAAGAAGAAATGAGAAAAGGATCTTCTTGCATTGCTCAAATTGAGTATCATTGGATTATTCATCTGTCAATTAGGTTGAAATTAGTGGACCAACAACTTTGCCTAGCAATACATCCAGTCACCAAGACGAACATGCAACATTACAGTAATCTTGGAGCGTCATGTCGGTGGGAATTTTATGTGGTCTACTGAGATTATTGCACTAGTAGGCCTTCCAATAGGAATGGAAGGTATAAATAGGCTTTAGCTAAAGTCACTCTGAGTTCATTAAGTCTTACTACTAAATTATGATTTTCCTTTGGAAATGAAGGGAGACTACTAGTTTATTTGGATGATAGAAGCCCACAACTTTGGAATTATTAGATGGCCGCTCTCCTAACATACACTATTGGGATAATTAAAGACACCAATATATAGCAGGACTACATGTAAACTCACATGTGCATATAATGTTGAGATGATGGAGTGATCAGAAGAATGCATGTGTAGACACGTGTGCATGTTGTTTTGCCCCTTTCACTAGGAAGCACACGATGTTGTTTCTTTTTCTCTTCGTCTTGTTGTTGCTTTGTTGTAGGGGAAAGGGTGGGGTGTTTGTATGAGAGAATGAAAGGGATGGGACGTTTTATGTTTTAGGAAATTTAAGCAAGGAATGGATTATTAGATGGCTGCTCTCCTAACAGCCCCTATGGGGATAATTACTGGAATCAATTTATAGGATTAGGGCTAGAAACTCACCCTTAGATATAAGGTTGAGACGTTGAAGTGATCGCGGCGGGGGGGGGGGGGGGGGGGGGGGGGGGGGGGGGTGGTGTTGTGTGTGTTTGTGTTGTTTGTGTTGTTTGTGTTTGTTTTTGCATGCTTGTGTGCATGCTTGTTGCTTTGCCCATTCCCTTGGAAGCACACAATGGTGTTTATTTTTCTCTTTGTTTTGTTGTTGTTTTGTTGTTGGGGATGAGGGCAGAGTGTTTGTACGAGAAAATGGAAGGGTTAGGATGTTGTAGAAAATTTAATCATGGAGTGCAGAGGCTGTCAGATTGTAACATTAAAACCTCCTGTTAATTTTGTTATTCGGAGCTACAATACATATTACAAATCCTAACATCAATCCCTGAGCTGCGCTTTTCATTCAAAGTGGAAAGGCAGCTGGCAGAAAAGATGCCTCGCATACAAGGCCGAATAAACACGGGTAAACAAACAAAGTTTGGATTGCCAACTCTCAGTATCCATTGAGCAACATGGAATGGTGTACCTTAGGCAGAATAGGAACCAATGTGAGTAGGTAACTTTTAATTAGTAAAGGTTGTAGTTTGAACCTAGCACCTTGAAACATTGTTGTCCATCAAATCAGATAACTGGCTAACTGGTTTCGCCGAATGTTTTTTGTGATAGGTTATAGGAAAATTGTCACACAACACTTTCTAAATGCTATAAAGGAAACAGAAGGTGACAAGCTCACGTATGTTTAGACCTACTAAGAATTCTCTTTTTTCGATCTAAATACAAACATGGCTGTATTATAACTAAGGTTCGTTTGTTTCTAAATAATAATGAGCAATATTATGATAGTATATACTAAGGTTTGCGGTCTCGGTTTCGGTTTCGGTTTCGTTCTCTTGGAAATTTAGGTTTCAGTATCAGTTTCGACCGTTTCAATGGATTCGAATGATAGTTTCACTTTGTCCGTTTCGTTTTCTGGTGACTCAAATTACACATTTTAAAGTCACATTACATTTATTTCACAATACACAATACACATTTTTTAGTCAAATTACAAATGTAAATAAACTTATTTATTAACTATGCTGCCATTACTTTTATTTACAAGTTTGCCAAAGAGATGTCAAAACTTGTAGATATAAATAATGGCAAACTTGTAAATAAAAAGAATCTATAAGATAAATGTGTATGCGACTAGCAGCAACCAGCATCACTCAAAAGAGTCACGGGGAGGGCTCGAGGTAGCATGGTTTTGAGGGTTAGAGGGCTCGAGGGCAGGAGGCAGCTGTCACGGCGAGAGGTGACGCCTAGGCCCAGATTTGTTTCTCTTCCTCCTCTTTTCCTCTTCTTCTTCCTCTTTCTTCTTCTTCTTCTTCTTCTTCTTCTTTTTAAAGATGTTTTTATTAGTTTGGACTTTGGTGCTTCTTCTTCTTCCTCTTCTTTTTTTGTTCTTCATCTTCTCTCTCTATATCATTTTACTTCTAGGATTTTGGTCGGAACATAAACCGGCCGGAACGGCAACGTTCCGGTCGAAACTGAAACTTTTAGACCGGTTTCATCTTGGGTAGCTCCGAAACTGAGACGAAACGTCAAGAATAGGGCAAAACCTAGAACAATTTTTCATATCTTCATCATCCAATAAAATTAATTGTGATGCATCAAACAAGAAGCCAAACACAGACTCAAAAAGTTCCAATTGTTCAAATCTAATTTTCAATTGAGAAATTGCCATATCAACTAAAACAAGAAAGTAGTCGGTTCTAAAATTTTATTGAGCATATTGTTCTCTTTCTGTATTAGGATTTTCATCAAAATGTTTCTTTCTTATAGTCCTACGTCTTACCGGAAACACTTGTTTAATTTCCATTTCACCAGCAATCTCTTTAGCATTAATGATAGCAGAAGGAAAACCATTTTCTCTATAATTTTCAAAAAATGAAACTAACTCTTTCAAACCTTCAATAGCTACATCAAGATGCATATCTTTAGATTGCAAGTTTTGACTCACCAAGTTTATTTTGTCCAATATTTCATACCAAATAACCAAACTCAAAATAAATTCAAAACTTGACAATTCATTTGATACTAATTTCTCAGCATCCCAACTTATCTTTGGATCATCAGAAACCTTAGCTAATTTTATTAAAGCATTTTTTATTTTAGGAGCTTGGTTTTTTATTGCTTTTACACTTTCTATACGATTTTTCCATCTTGTTACACACAAAGACTTCAAAGTTAAATCATCCATATATTCAAGTAAAATGTTCCATCGTTTTGTTGAATTAGCAAACACATTATACAAAGCTTGACATGCTCCAAAAAATGATTTACCTTTTAAACAAGAATTTGCCATATCAAAGAAAACCAAATTAAGAGAATGACAACAAGTCATATACAAAGCTCTAGGATTTATGTCAAGTAGTCTTTTTTGGACACGTTGGTGTTTTCCTCTCATATTAAATCCATTATCATACCCTTGTCCCCTCACATCATTAATATTCAAATCAAGAGAGTTAAGAGCAGCTTGTAATTCACCAAAAAGACCCAACCCAGATGTGTTTTCCACACTTCAAAACTCTAAAAAATACTCTCCTATTTTTATTGGGTAGCTATTAACCTCAACACATCTAATCACTAAAGTCATTTGTTCAGTGTGACTAGCATCAGGAGTGCAATCAAGAATCACAGAAAAGTATTTAGCTTCTTTAATTTTTTTATTATTGCATTCTCCACACTTGATGCCAACATGATAATTAATTCATTTTGTATTTTATGACTTAGATAATTATAATGAATCTCTTTATTTTGAATAAGTCGAAAATGATGTTTCATTGTTTGATCAAACTCAACAATTGATTCTAGAAAGCCTAAAAAATTTCCATTAGAATCCTCATTAATTTTTTCATTTGTTCCACGAAATGCCAAATTATTCATTGCAAGACGCTTGACAACAGAAATTATTCTAATCATAACGTGTTTCCAATATTTTGTATCTTTCTTGATTTGTTCTTGTAATTATTTATTAATTGTTTGATTTGTTTCTAATCTAACTCGGAGTTCAGCCCATGCTTTAAGGTTGGTAAGATGTTCACTACTATCTTAATGTTGCTTAAGCTTCCCACTTAAATGTTTCCAATCATCAATTCATACATCTGCTAATTAACTTTTAGACGGACATACCTTACAACTTTACAACAAAAACAAAACACTTTATTTAAATCTTTTGAGTGAACCAACCATTTCCTATCAATAAGTTCTCCATTTCTTAATTTTTGATCAAAATAATACGTGGAGAACCCACTGTTGTAATTATCTTTAGGAAAATTAATATTAACATCTCTAATAGGACTATTCTCAATAAGTAAATCCCTCATTTTTAAATCTAAACCATCCCACACTCTAGGATCATATATATTCACAGATAACGAAGAATCTAAACACTCAGACACATGCTCTCTTTCTTCATTAATTTCACTAGTTTCATTTTCAAGCACATTAGTTATTTCTTCATTTATCGCATTTTCATTTTCAAACAAATTTGTTGTTGCTTGATTTACATTATTTTCATTTTCGGATACATGTGTTGTTTCTTCATTCAGCACATTTTAAAATCTTTCACTACTTCATGCATCTCATTTTCAACTTGGTTTTCAGAAAAAACATTTTGTAATTTATTTTTATTCCAAAGTTTTTGAATAGAACCTTTTTGAGGTTTAATTTATTATTATTCTTTTTTTCTTTTTCTTTTTTCGTTACCAGATGCATGTTTTTAGGAAATATTGTTTTAAATTAAAAATTAAAACAATGTAATAGAACGATAGAATCTGGATAGTGAAGCAGCGCTGATTTTAACCCAGCTATGAGCTAACCAAATTCGATCTTCAGTGTAAAAAAAAAGAACAATAAACATAATTTAAGAAAAACGAAGTAAAATTATTTAAACTCAATTCAAACATTATTTACGAAAAAGGAGGAAAAACAAAGCACTTACCTACCTGGATGGCTTCATGTTCCTTGAATTTCCAATAAAAACCTAGGAAACAAGCAGAACACATCAAAGGGCAGTAAATACAAGAGCCCCAAAGGCCAAAAACTCATCAAAGAACATACCCATCGAATGAAAACAAGAAACAAAAGTAGAAAATAGAAATGACGGAACAAGCTTTCGATGACACATGCTTCCAGAAATATATACCAATTCATATTATTCTCAAAAGTTTCTTTTCACCCAACTAATGGCCAATTCATGCTCATCCCATACTTTCTTGATTCTCAGTTTCTCATGCCACTGAATTACATCGTTCCAAATCTAATCAGTAATCACATTTGACTTTCCTATCTGTCCCCAAAATCCCCAATCATTCTTACTCTTCCCGCTCCAAAACATATTTGCACTTAGAACTTATATAAAGTTTAATATATTTTCTTAAATAATTACGCACTAGTTTGTAACTGGTAGTCTAGACTCTGGTTCATAACTACAAAGAGTTTAAACAAAACAAAGACGAACATGGAAGCAATCTATTAAAAAAGAGTCCTAGTTGCACCCGTAACAACAAATTGACCCCTTAAAGTCGATCGATGAAATCAAATGAACTCTCCACTGAATTGACAGAAATCAAACAAATAGAAGTGATAATAGTCAGTGTCTTAGATTAAGAAAAAGAATCCATTGATCAAGCAACCAGTTCGATCGATGTGAATTCATCGCATCATACTTACTGCATTGACTCTACTTGTGAATACATATGAAAATAAAAAATTTAGGGGAAAAAGGAAGGCTCACCGCTGGTGTAGGCTTCCTCCTCCTTGCTGTTGGTTCTACAATTAAACAACATGGCATGAATAAGCAGAGCTGCAGATGGTAAATCATGCGCCCAATACAAGCAAACTTGTAATTCTGAATTAAAAAAAATTAAAAAGGGCATACCTTTATAATCCAAATAGAGAGAACTTACACAAAGCTTATTAATTTAATAATGGGCCATAGGGGTATATGAAGAGTCTTCATTAAAAAAATTAATAATTTATTAATTTGCTTGATTGCTATTCTGTTATTGTGCAGAGAAGGTGGAAGACAGGAATGTTGAGGGCCTTGAGGCATCGGTTACTGTGGAGAGAATGTGGAGAGAGTTGAGGGGTTGGTTTGTTTTTTAATAATTATTAATTTGATGTTTGAAATGTCCCAATATAAAAAAATTTGGGCCCCTCCGGACCTTGGGGCCCTGGGCAGTTGCCCTGGGTGCCCTGGGTCAGGGCCGGGCCTGCATATTATATGCCAGGAGACGAATTCTCTGTGTAGCCCAAACGGTAAAAATCATGGTGTCAATCTCTGTAATCATGAGTTAGGCCAATGCTTTAAGGGCCAGTAACCATAATCTCCATGTCAATATGAAAACCATATACTATCCAAGTGAATGTAACCAACTGAGTAATTTATCATATCGCCAATATCACAACTCAAGCATGGCATATAACATGACTACACAGACTAAACAGGGTGATGATTAATTTTAAGTTATAATTATCTATGCATATGCATTCATATCTCATATCTAATTATTTTTTTGGAATGTCAACAAGTATGGCAGATAAAGGAGAGGCTAGGTAGCAGTCACCTTACGCTAGAGCTACCAGACACACGCCAAGAAAAAGAAAACTATCCTGGGGAGGCACACAAAAACCGGCCTAAGAGAGCCATCAATTCCAAAAAAATAGCGAGATCCGCATGATTAACATCATCAAGGTCGCAGGTGACCATGGTATCGAAAACATCAGCAGAGATCCTAGTAAGAAGGACGTCCTTGAGGCAAGTACGGGAGAGGAAGATCCGATTGTTCCTCTTCATCCAAATGTGCCAGACGGTCTTAGAGAAGACAAGCATGTAAAGCTTACCCTGAAGAGTGGTATTCCCTCTCGCTCAAAACCACCATCTCAGCATGTGAGCATCAACGAGAATGGATTTAGAGCAGGAGAGAAGCCCAAGCCAAAACTTGCAGACCATCCCGACAAAAGCGCTGTAGTCGCAGCGAAAGAAGATGTGACGGGCCGTCTCAGGGTGAGAGCCACATAGGATGCAGGGGGACTGGCCCAGGATACCTCGCCTGGCCAGCTGATGAGAGGTGGGGAGACGATCGGAGAGAGCACGCAGGAGTGTGAGTGAGAACTTGGGGTATGCTCCGAGAACCATATCAAAGAGGCAAGACGGTCTCGGTGGGAGCAACGACGAGTACTCACCCACGCCGACCGGAGAGAGCAACCAGTAGCTGAAACCCACTCCCAAGAGTCTGAACCCCCGGAAGAGAAGCAGATGTGAGGAGAGGTGTCGGATGGGCAATACCGTCAGGAAGAAACCAGGCCTTGCCATCCCAGAAATTAGCAACACAATGGTATCTCGGGGGTGAGGGGGGCCCACAGATTGGCCAGGGGGCCACAGGGTAACCAAGAATCATACCAGAAGGATGAGGAGCGGTCATCGCCCACAACCCGGCGGAAGCACGAAGCAGCAGAATCCCGACAACGAAGAATATGCTTCCAAGAACCCGAGTCCAAGACCGATGCCTCGCACTGAAAAAGGGGAGTATGATTCAAATAGGTGTTACGCATATAGGAGGCCAGGGGGAAGGAGAGTGAAGCATTCTCCAAAGGAGCTTGGCACCTGCAGCCACTCCCACCTCACGCAAACAGTGCATCCTAATCTCTCCTTGCTCTTGGGCAAATACATATCCTCACATCCCAGAAATTAGCAACACACCGGTATCTCAGGGGGTGAGGGGGGCGCACAAATTGGCCAGGGGGCCGCAGGGTAACCAATGATCGTACCGGAAGGACGAGGAGTGGTCATCGCCCACAACCCGGCGGAAGCACGAAGCAGCAGAATCCCGACAACGAAGAATATGCTTCCAAGAACCGAGTCCAAGACCGAGGCCTCGCACTGAAAAAGGGGAGTATGCTTCAAATAGGTGTTACGCATATAGGAGGCCAGGGGGGAGGAGAGTGAAGCATTCTCCAAAGGAGCTTGGCACTCGCAGCCACTCCCACCTCACGCAAACAGTGCAGCCTAATCTCCCCTTGCTCTTGGGCAAATACATATCCTCCCACTTCCAAAGGTGGAGCTTAGACCCCCAAATGAAATCACGACATATGAGGTCAATCTCTGACAACACAGAAGATGGTATACAGAAGGATTGGATCCAATAAGAGACAAAGACGTGGATGACAGTACAGACCAGCTCGATGCGTCCCGAAGTGGAAAGAAGCCTAGAGGACCAACATCAAGCTTACCCTTGCACTTATCCACAAGACCAGAGAAGATCTTCGCCGAAGGATATGTGGACGAGAGAGGAAGTCTAAGATACTTGACTGGAGGACGGCGTCTGGGATGCCAAGAAGATGGGAGAGCTCCTCCCCGACACCACCCCTTCTGAGAATCAGCTTGCTCTTACCCTTATTCACATCGAGGCCAGTTAGGAGGTGGAAGTAGGGGAGTAACTGCCCTAGTTACACAAAAGAAGAGACATCGGCTACACAAAACACAAGCATGTCATCCGCAAAAAGGAAATGTGACAGAATCCCCACTACCCCCTCTTGGGAGGGTGGATGGCACCAGAGAAGGAAGCATGGTCCATCAGGATGGAAAAGGCCTCCATAACAGGATGAAAAGAAAGAGGGAGATGTGGTCATCCTGGCATACCCCCCTGTTGCTACCAAAAAAACCCAGCAGGAGAACCGTTGACGAGGACGGAGAAGGAAGCAGAATCAACACACACCTTAACCCAATGGATGATAGAGTCCGGGAAGCCAAGACGGAGCATGAAATAACATATGAGTCACGGTTGATGCTATCGAATGCCTTGCGCAGATCCAACTGAATGCAAGCCGTGGCACCCATAGAAGCAAAGAAGTCCCAAATGAGCTTGTGTGCAAGAAGAGAGGAATCCGAAATCAAGCGATCCTTGATGAAGGCTGACTGGTTCCACGAAATCAGACCAGGAATGACAGCAGCAGACAGTCTTCTATTAAGGACCTTGGAGATAGTCTTATAAATCACATTGCAGCAAGAGATGTGCCTGTAATCGCCAAGGGAGGAAGCAGTAGAAGACTTGGGAATTAGAGTGAGAAAGGTGTGATTGATCTGCTTAAGAATACTCCCCGAGGTGAAGAAGGAATGCACTGCCACGAGTACATCCCTACCCACCATGCCCCAAAGCTCCTGAAAGAACGAGGGTGGACACACACACACATATAGTTTTCAACTTGGTTTTCTTGTAAACATTTCTCAGAGCATTGTCATCATCGAAATATAACTAAAATTTTCCATCATCACCTCTTATAGAATAAAATCAGATTTTACACATTCACGGGTTAGTGGCTAAACCTCATTAGGCAATGACTCCACATGGGTAAAACCTCTCTAACAATCTTCATTGGTATTATTGGATTGTTCATCCAAAGGGGTTTTGCTCCTCGATCCGAGTCTTGGGGGTTAGGTAGAACCGTTGTTGCTTAGGTAGAACCGTTGTTGCCTGAATTGATCATGCCCAAAAGACCAAGCCCGACCAGTCAAAATAAAGGTCTGAACAACAGAACATAGAAACAAGTATAAACAACGGCCCAAGCACTAAGGATAGGGTTGTAGGCAACAATAAACAACAAACAGAAGCCCACGCAAACGGGACAGTCTACAATCAATAACAGAAGCCCAAAGCAAATAGGCCATGAAAAAAGCTACAACAGAGGCCCAAAGAAAATATATCAGACTGTAGGCAAGCAGATGTCGAAGGCAAGTAGGCTAGGCTGTAGGCAAGCAGAAAGAGGCAGCAAGCACAAGATAGAGGTAGAATCAAGTAGGATAGGACCACAAGCAGCATGACAAAGTTCGCGACAAAAAACAAATCTCATCGCAACAAATGACACAACCTAATAACTCAAGCTGAGGCCAATGCAACACATGATCGAGCCGAAACAGGCACAAATGGAGCAAGCCAGAGGCAAAGGTAGGAAAATGAAATACCAAGAAGCAGCGGCATGAGCAGGGCACACCCAAACATAAATTAGCAAGGGCAGAGCCCCAGTTTTATGGCAACAAATGGCAGATCCCCCATCAGTCACGGCACAAAGGACAGATCCTTGGAGTCTTGGATAGGGGCAAAGCCCAATTAGTAATGGTCAAAGGGGCAGAGCCCCAAAAATTACGACCAACGTGTAGAACCCCAAAACATCACGGCAAGTGGAGGACCCCATACATCATGGTAAAGGGGCAAAGCCCTGTCAAATCCACAAAAAGGCGAAGCCCAAAAATTATCACAACACAACATCCAACAAATATAAATAAGAATGACCGAGTTTATCAAGGCTGAAAAACGTTTCAATGGGCTTGTTATCGTAGTCGAAAGAAAACCGTTGATAACTGTCGGAGGGGCCTTGCTGCCTTTTCGACATTCGTGGTTGCGGCTGCCACCACCAAGGTAGGGGTCAAAGCTGAGGGAATGATCACAGAGGGTTGAGAGAGTGTACAAGCTCGCTGGAGAGAGATATCATGAAATAGGTTAGGTTAGATTAAGGTTGGAAAATAAATAGAAATGGATAGAGTAGAAGAGAAAGGCGTTGAGGGAAGGACATGGGGGGTTGGGATAGTGGCACTTATGCCAACACGCACACGTGTCGCGTATCTCGCAATGGGTGGGCAGTGGTCACGTAGGGAGGGAGACAAGTCGACAGGAAATGGGGGGGGGGGAGAGAGAGTGCACGTGTGCTGAGATATTTATTTGAGAAATGGGTCGGTTTGTGGGTTAGCGGCTTAACATGTATAAGAGTGAAACAAATAAAATAAAATATAAAATACACCAAAATTCAAAAAATCATTGAAAAATTAAATTTGTATTGCATAAAAATCTATGGGGATGGGTTTGGGATATTACAAAAATAAATATAATCAATCATAATGGAGGCACCTTTAGATTTCAAAAGCTAGCTTCCAAAAAGTATCTTTTATGGGTTAGGTTGTATTAATTATGGATGATAGATTAGGTTTGAGTAGTGGGAAGAGATTCAATTCAAAGGGTGGAATTTACTGAATACGGTTCATATAGAAGTTTCCTCCGTGGAATAGAGTTAATGGATGGAAGGTGGGTGAAAGCTTCACTAGCATGTTAGGATTTTGAGTAATGAGGAACTTGTGATAATGTGGAGTGCCAAACACATGAAACATGTCAACAAACTGAAGCATGTCAGTTATTGGAGTTAAGATGAATGGTTGACGACAAATTGTTTAAGCAATGGTGAGGTGGATAGAAAATGATGAGTGCTCATTATTTTCTCTAGGTGGGACCATTTGAGAGCCACTATTGAGGGTGATCATAAAGCTTCGGTGAAAATAACTTAAAACATGTTTAATTAATTAGAGTGTAGCAGATGTAATTATATAGTCATTTTATGGTCTAGAATCTAGGGGACAGTATGTGAACCTGGCACATGCTGGAGTAGGATGGGACAGAAGTGAATACACTAGAATCGTTTTATAGGATGGAATAATGCAGAGTTGGTTATGTGGGGTTTATGCGCATGTAGGGCTGAAGTGGAGGGGAAATATACCATAGACTTCGAATATGAGTGGAATTCAGGATAAGTTGGGACAATGTGATAAATATGAAGGTTCTATAAGTCATTTGAGTAATAAGTAGCAAACAAGTAGGAGGATGAGCTTTATACCACTAATCAAATTAGTTTAAATAACTGGGGACTAGGAAGCATGTAAATGGACACATGACACCAATATGATATGAGACAACCATGGCAACTTGCAATTTCTTTGGAAGTAGTCGAGACATGTCACATGAGTATTTGTTTGGTATAAAAATAATAATATAAACAACAGGAAGAAGTGATCCAGGAGAATTTCTGGCATCAAAAGAGGCAACAAAATTAGAATTCTTATCTAAAAAGTTTTAATCAGATATTTAAAGTGGTTAGATAGGATCGAGAGATGAGACGGGCACTGTCTGAAATTACTGTTAGCTTCAAAAGAATTCTTAGATGACACAGAAGGGATGCTGGATGAGAGAGTTACCGGCCAAACTACTCAGAGGCGTTGTTGGTCTATCTAGTGCAGGTTCAAATTTAGATATGAGTAGAAGTATACCTTTATTAGGATTCCATGTTCAGAATTAAAAGGACTTGTTAGATATGTTAACTGAAATCTTTGATGCGAGTATGATGGGTTTAGAATATATAACCATGTAAGGATGGGAAAGAATTTATTTTCACATATAAATTGAGTGGAGACATTCATTGCAAAGCATCAAAATCCATAATCAATGCAGTCATGTTAGGAAATCTCCAAAATCCTAGACTAGGGAACACCTTCCACTATAGAAAAACTCAAAGGACATCCAAATAAAAACTTAAAATCCAAAACCTTGGAGGGAAAACCCCCACTGGGGCTAGGAAATACCCATAGTCATTGAAGATCATGAGTTTGTACTATCTAGGGAGGTGAGATGAATATATTATATCGTCTAAAATGTAATAAACCCGGAGATGGGATTTTTCCACTTGTGCAAGAATTATATGGTTTCACATTCGTACCGTGTTGAGAGAATATAACAAGTGATCACTCATGTTCTCAATACTAAACAAGAATATATAATACCAATACAAATTTTTTGGAAGATGCTAGGTTGGACAGGTGACGGAGCTACTGTTTTAACGCCTAGCCGCCTAGGCAACACCTAGGAGGTAGAAGAGAAACATGTGTATATATAATATTGTAAGAAGAACAAAAAGAAAAGACTTAGCTGGTGACTCATTGGGTTTCTCCACCATCTCTTGTCGGCCAAAGATTTAAAGGCTCATACCACCCTCTCTCGATGCTAGTTTTGCGGCCTCCTATGGGTTAACTAAGTAGAAGGCAGTCGAACCTGATTCTTATATAAACCTTACCCACCTCAATCTGTTCTCTTTTTCTTCTGTTGTCTTTGAACCCAGAACAGCATTGGGGGAAGATGATGGGCGTCTTTAAGCGTTGGCTGGCCAATGACAACACATAAGTTATTCAAAATTTCTCCTTCTATTCATCATTTTCTTTCTCTCTACGGTAGCACTGTCTAATCTGTGATGCCTAGCACTTTTAGGCCGTTTTGCGCGGGCAATCACCGAGGCAGATTTGTAAAACAATGAACAATGGTAATACTAATGAGAAAAATGGCTATCATGTCATATGAGGAAACTTATATGGAGGCAAAAAAATCCACTTTACACCCATCGACTGAATGATTGTGACTGTTCATATTGGTCTCCATACCATGGGATTCTCGTGCTATTTTACCTTGACCCATATAGGTGAAAATTTAATGGTTTCTCGTCAATAGAACATCCCCTCTTTTAAAACATGATCAAATATTACAAAAATTCCATGATATTGTCCAATCAATTGTGAAGATGTGATTCTCAACATAAACAGTGTCTATCATCCGACCAAATGATGTGATCTGAAGTTTTCATTCGTCTCAGGAGGAAGTTTCCTAATATGATATATGATGTGTGTTATTCTGAATAAAAGTATATTTCACTACTTAAACAAAGGTAAGCACATGTCTAAATATGTAATGATTAAGAAAAGAAATGTTTGAGAAGCGTAGACAATGTTTAAGGGCTGAGAAATATCCGAATGTGTCCAATGACGATACTATACAGTTTGAGAAGTCTCCCATATATGTCCACGCAGTGACCAAGTGGCGTATGTATTTTGAGATGAGAAAGGCTTCGTGATGAAGTATCTTTGTTTCATAGAGCATGATAGGGCTAAAAGATATACTGAGTTAGGGGTGGGTTCTGTTGAGAAAGGGTAGATGGATGGTGGGAACCTAATCAGTAGTAGAAGTATTTTTTAGTGCTGCAATAAGGGGACTCAGGTTTTGAGAGCCCTTGCCCTTGTGGCAGCAAGCTACCAATCATGAATCATTTCTTAATAGTATCAGTTGAAACTGAAACCGATCGAAAATGAGCAAAGCTAAGTTGAAGTTGCTTTCTGTTCCAATTTCACAAGGAAACAGTTGGTTTCTGCGGGCGCTTGTTTTTGATTAAATTGGAAGTTAGAGATCTTGAGTGCTTCCGTCGCCTTACTTCAATCTGCTGTTCAGCTAGCACTTTCTGAGCTCATCCTAACTTAGTTGTAAATCTCTTAAATTTTGGAACTTTGTGAATCATCATAAAAACTAAGTCTATTTTTCTTCTTCTTTTGTATCATATTACACGTGTTGCAGAAGGAAGAAGTAGGGTTTGAACATCAAGAAGCATCAATGCCTCAGGTGCCAGCTCCAGAGGCGGTAAGTATATCCTCACTTTTTTCTTCTTCTTTTTTTCATTTTTTCAGAAAGTAGGATGTAGTCTGGTGCAGGTAGGATTTTAACGTTATTTTTCATTTGTTTTATGGTTTATGAAGCTACTGATGTTACACACAACTAATTTATTTTTTTATGCAGCTACCTTCGATGGAAGAGCTACGGGAGAGACGCCTCACTGATCCTCGCCTTCCAATGTAATTTTCATTAGCATTTGGAACATTCTTATTATGGCTTGTCTACTATGTTTTTCCTCTGCTTTCCTAGGAGAATGAAAATTTCGGATCTTTTTGCACTAAGTCTTAAAGGTATATGCACAGTTACCATTCGTTAGTCACGTAAACCGCGCACAATAAGTAACTTGTACTGGCCAATCACATCAGTCTGGATTGTGTTTCTCTATGAATTCTATGAGATAGTCTGATACTATCACAAATTGTTCTTAACCCAGTACCAATATCATACTGGTGACAAATTTTGGACAAACCTCTTTATTGGTGTTGGATTCTGAAGGCTTGAAGTGTACAAGGAGTCTGATTTCAGGCAAGCCTCTTTATTTATGACGGATTGAAGTATTGAGTGTTAATTGGCAGAACCTTTTGTTATGCATTTAGCTCCAAGACATGTAGGTACCGGCCTTCTGTATTTCTCCTTATACATCTTAATTTATTGCAGTCAATACTATATTGTATTAAATTCTCTTATAATAATTTAATGATGCGTGTAGTATGAGTTACTGACCACCCTGATCATGCTTAATTCTCGTACACTCGTTGCATCAATGTTGTCACAAATTTCATATTCAGTTTTCTTACCTTGTCATTTTCTTACCTTGTCAAATTATAGCGCCTTTTATTGCTTACTGAAATTTTTGCGATTTAGATGATACCGATTGCCGGTTCATTTGGAATTACGGCTCCCTTCTTGTCCGTACCTCTCTTTTATGCGAGGAGAAACAGAAATTACTGTAATACAAACTTGAATTGGGTAATTCATTTATGTCACTGAAAATCTCAGTTCAGACTTGTAGTACTGGATTTTTCCCAGACTCCTCCAAGGGATAGTTGTATGCTTATATATAATATTATTGTGACCGTTTATTTCATTTTATATTCACACTTTGGACTTATAAGACTACTAACACTTAATGTATTTACAGATCTTATCGGAATACGGTTGCTAGGAGAAGATTTGTCCCTTGGCCCATAGAGATAAGATTTTGTGAACTCAATCCTTCAAGTCCATCTCCACCCCGGTAAGATCCGTATGTTTCAGTTTTGCATGTACATTTTCTTATCATTTTTATTATCTCGAAATGGCGCCTTCAGTTTTATCTTACTGTCTGTTGGAAGTGGTTTTCGATTTCAGCTTAAATTATTGGTTTAAAGCAAGAGGGAAGCTTTCGGATGACCCAGCTTTGCATAGGCAAGTGATTGTACACATCATTCTGCATTCAGCATCTGATTTTTAATTAGTACATCATGTTGATCACGTGATGGGTAGATGTTATTTTATCATGGGTTTTGAGAACTATTTGAAACACGGAAACAACCCTGATTTCCTGCCATAGTTAAGCCAGTTTTTCGACAGCATTGATTGTTATCATCACGACTAGGTGTTAATAAAAGTTTGTGATACTTGTTTCTGGTTGATACCCAATAAGGAACATCTCTTTCATTAAGCATTGTGAAAACATCACATGCTGCTACACATTTTTTTGTGTTAATTGAAACGTGTGCTGATTAGAGTGCCAGAATTAATGGAGAAATGCACTAGGATCTGGACTCTGAGAGACTGCTTAGAATACATGGGTGAGTGCCAAGAGGATAAGTTTGGCTACAGCAATCCTGCTATTTGTTATAATAACGCGCCAATTCCTAACATCATTGGAGCATTCAAGTATATTGAACAGCATGGTGATACATGGCAAGAATGATGGTTGCACCACCAGTTTGTGTTGAGCAGGATAATGGTCCTAAATTTACCTAGCTAAAATATTGGCATAGAGGGAAACAAATGAGTTCCATTGGAAGGGGCTGGCACATAACATTTGTGATCATGCAACAGTTTCATTCACACACACATATAGGATGAGAGATGACTGTACACAGGAAGAATGAATAGTTAGCACATGGATATATCTATTATACAAACTATGAATATTTTTGAATTGGTTTGCTGATTAGGACAAAAATGTTAGTGGTAGGGCGACTCAGATTTGATCTAGAATAGTCAGTCGTTAGGATTAAAAGGTCTAAATTTTTTTGAAAGGCAAAACCTTAGGTTTTAGGATGGAAAGTACAGAGATGAAGATGGAGGGGAAGGATGGAGGGGAGGGGAGGGGAGGGGAGGAAGAGAGAAGGTGTGCGTGTGGGTGGGTGTGTTTGGGAGAATTTATGACATGAAGTGAGAATTACTATGGGCACGGTAATTTATGAAATGTATGAATTCATCCATGTGTGGATGTGACATAGAATGGTGTGTGTGATGGTACCAGTGCCTTACAGGCACGGGACTTACTATTACTCTAGTATTTGTAAGAACATACACTATGAAACCAAATTATGCATTATTTAATTTATTTATCGTTGCTGTTAAAGTCCTACTCTTTCCTAAGCTGAATCGATCTTAATGACTTCTTAGTTAAGATCATTCCAGAGTTTCCAATGTTATTATGTTTCTTAAGTTTATGCTTAGGTTGAGTGTTGTATTGCAGGTGCGTTGTCGCATATGCTTCCGATCTTATTTTTGGTGGCGTTAGCCTAGATCCTCACCGCAGGAAGGGTGAGAAGACAACATCACTCAGCCTGGATCACTCGTATGTCTCAACAAACTTTTATCTCGTTAGTTGTAGACTACCATCAATATTTGTGAGAGTTTACCAGTTTTATAGCAGATGTTCATCTTATGATTATGAAATCCATTAGCATATCCAGACATATGATGTCATTTTGTTGTTGTATGTGAACTGAACCACTTCAGACATAAAGCTTAGGTCAGGCTTTAAGCCAGTAATGTAATATCATCGCGTTCTACAATGGTGAGTCAGCCTTCACATATGTTTTTAGAAAGATTAAAAATTCACCGCGGAATGACATCAAATGCCTCGTAAACAAATACTTTCTAATTTATTTTCTTGCATGTAATTGTTTTAGTTCAACCGTGGATTAGAACTTTCTGATCTTTGATCTTTGTCATGTATTTGGAAACGGGACAAAACTCCTGGGGTTTCAAGCGAGGTCTTGGATTGGCACGATATCCAAATCATTTACTTACCTTCATGTTGCTTTTTCACCTTGTACTGTGTCCGTGGGAATTCCAATTCACACACTCGACGGTACACACCATGCGAATCAACTTGATGGCACCTCACTTAATATGACCCACTTTGATTCCATCCCTCCATTTCCTATGGCTCAACACATGGTCAGGTTTAGAAGACGACTCTTCTGGTTCTAGTGCATTTACCTTCAAAGCTATAGGCTAGTGGGAGATGGTAGAGAAAATGGCTAATTGGCTATGTATGTCCGTCTTTATTAATATTATATTGTATTTACGGTAACTTCCATTTTCATTCTTTCTTAGGATGTGGTTCCACAGGCCCGTCAGAGCTGATGACTGGTTGCTGTATGTGGTACGTATTTTATCTCTTGATATATATTGCAGATTTTCTCGTATTTTCTCCATGCGATAAAGGTTCAATTTAGGATTTCATGTTTTGTAGATAGAGAGCCCCAATGCATATGGGGGCCGTGGATTCAACTGCGGCCGCATGTTTAACAGGAGAGGAGAGGTAATTTAGTGATTTATTTTGGATAATGAACTGATTGTTTATTGCCAAGTATTCTAAATCATGCTTCCGGTGTTGCACGCAGCTTGTTGTGTCATTGACTCAAGAAGCCCTAATTAGGAAGGTGAAGCCGAGAAATGAAGTTCCTCAGTCAAAGCTCTGAGTGCTCGTATTAGGTGCAAATTAAGTATTTATCTTCTGGTTCTGCAGCAAGTACTGCCTAATTTGTTGATGATGGTCTGAGTCTTTAGCATTCACTGTGGATCAAAGCAAGCTAGTGTTGATGCACCCCGATACTTCCTTCACGAATCACGAGTGTTCTTAAATCTTCTCTACTTGGTTTGGTACCCATTCTAAAGATTGCTTTTAAATTAATAATGTAGGGGGCTTACAAGTTACAAATGTTGGAATAATGAAATTGGCCCAGAGGGTTGAATCCTCTCAAAAGTAATCATTCTTTAAAGCAGTTTATAATTGATACATCATCGTGAGTTCAATATAATTTTAGATGTTCTACAACGGTGGTGTTTTCTTCCTTGTATTTTCATTTCAAGTTAGACCATAGACTGTTGCCAGCGGTATTTGAACATGTGGTTTTGGGTTTTATGCTTATTTTTGTTTGTGTTCTAATTTGTTTATTTTAAGCATAGGCTTCCTAAATTTCCATTCTCGCGTTACAGATCTGTGATGTTAATTTCCCCAGCGGATGAATTTTAGAGTTTTAGAAGTCTCATGTACATTCTTGGATGTTCTTGTATTTTTGAAGCGTTAGATATCTCTAAGTGTCACTTGTAGATATTTAAGGAGAATGATCTAGAGAATTAACAGTGACGGTAGGATCATTTAAGATTTTAGAAGTATGATCACTAACTTTGTTGTAAGATGGCATCACCTATATATTTGAGGCAACAGGCGGCATTTATGATTAAGCAGGCTTGAGCGTAGTACAAGTTATACGAGATTCACGTTATCAAGTTCTCTTGTTCTCTTGGGTGCTCTTGTTAGTGTGAGGTTTTTTGCGGGAAAGTTTGACTTGGGCATTCTAAGATGAAGATTGAACTAAGTGCCATGCAGGATGAGGGGTGGTCAAGTAGCTAAACAATCTTTTCGTGACAGTTGGTATCAAAGCTTGCGGTTTGGAGAGAAAGAGGATGTTGACAAGAAAGATTCCAAGCGATCCGGAGTAGGCAAAGGCCACCAATAGGCAGCATCACAGGAAGAAATGCTAGGGTATTATGTTAACATTCGAGGCTTGGTTGGGCAAGGTGAAGCTCACCACGATTGAGACGAAGATCATCTCAAGGCCATAGAGGAATGCATTGAGGAGTTAAAATCCTAAAGGGATAAGCTTCAAAAGAAGATGCAATCAGCCTTGAACTCTACCGACGACATGCTTTAGCAACGGGATGATGCATTGGAATGGTAGTATGCTACCTTAGAACCTTAGGTGGAAGCCCTAATGATGGAGTTGGAATAGCTCATGAGTGAACTTAACCAACAAAGTTGGCATGGACAAGTGGATAGATTGTTGCACATTCTTTCATACCAAACATGGGAGTCCCAAAGCCAAAATCTTATGGAGGTACGTAGAATACTCAGAGCTTGATAATTTTTTGAAATATCAAAAGTTATTTTTGATGTTGTGGAGATCAAAGATGATGGTTCTATGCTCCTCAAGGCCATCTCTAGCTCCAGTATGTTGTTAAGTTGTGGTGGCATATATGGTACAATGACATAAAAAAAGAAACATGTACCATCAACACTCGGGTGGAATTCATGATGGAGATCAAGAAGTAATTCTATCAAGAAGACATTCAAAGCTTTGCAAGATGCATAAGCTTCTCATTCCTAGTCTCTGGTGTGGCGGCAAAGAATCTGGGCCTTATGTTTAGCAAAAAGGGGAACCATTCATCAATCCCACATCCATTGTTTATATGGCTCGAAATGTACAAGTGCCAACGGAAGAATGGTCGCTGCCTATTGACATGACGATTATAAGCATGTATGATTTTGATAGTATGAAATCCATGTTGGTTTCATGTGCCAACACCATATGCTTCCTCAATAGCAAGGCTTGCACAATTTTGATCCAATGAGAGAATGCTTTATCAAGCAAGATTCTCTAGGTAATGTAACTCTCCAAGGAAGTTCAAAGAAATGATTTAACCTTTATTACTATGATTAAGATGGTGGAAGGCTTGACCATACTAGGTATAGTACCCAAGGAGATATAGTCCATCTTGGAGGAGTATCTCAACATCATAACCGATAAGCTACCAAGCAAGTTGTCACCTAAGAGAGATGTGGATTCCATGATTGAGTTGATACCGTGTGCTCAACAATTAGCAACGGAATATTATTGTATGGCACCATCAGAGTTGGATGAACTTTTGAAGTAAATCAAGGACTTGTTAAATGTTGAGTACATATAACTATCTATCGAAGGCTCCTTGCGATGCATCAGTGCTATTCCAAAAAGAAGAATGATAGCTCACTCAGTTTATGCATAGATTATCATACACTCATTATGATCACAATGAAGAATAAGTATCTGATTCTTTTGATGGTAGATTTGTTCGAAAGGTTGGGTTAAGTTAAGTATTTCGCCAAACTGGACCATAGGTCACGGATTACCTGATGTGGATCATGAAGGGAGATGAGCTAGGTACAATATGTGTGATCAATGGACTGTATGAGTTCGTAGTCATGCTATTTGGTCTTATCAATACATCTGTAATTTTTTGTACCGTGATGAACAAGGTAATGAAGCCCTTTCTCAATTGGTTCAATGTAGTATGCCTGGATGGTATAGTAATCAATAATTGGTCCATCGTAGAGCATTGCAATATTTAAGATAAGTCTTCCAAGCGCTTAGGCGTTGTTGAGTTATATATATACTGCAAGCGTACGTGTTATCGTAACACAAACGAGTCGATCTCAGGAAAGATAAGGACGAGATACCGGCCAATTCTGGACTATAGTTAACTACGTAATTTTTGATTGGACGATGAAAATTTAACTAAAAGATTTTCAATAAGAGAAGATCCTAAGGCTAAGTATCTCCACTATCATGAATTAATTAAAAAACTGATCTCAAAAGTCAATTCATTGAACTAATGCCTTAGGTGAGATTATTATTCCTTATATTGCTACCTAATACCTTCTCTCGAAGTGTAATAGGCCTATCTATCATGAGATGACATCTACCCTCATGGTTCCTAAATCATGATAAATGAATTAATAACCAACAATAAATAATTCCTAACCTTCATTCCAGCCTACTCTTGTGGGAGAACTCAGATCAATATCAAAGATCTCTAAATTAAGATCCAACTCACATTGATAAGTTTAATTGAGTAGAAATTAATTTAGCCCTCAAAGTGCATCAAATTGAAACCACAACTCTCGTTGGTGATTTATGAATCGATATCAAATCAAAAGAGAAACTAATAATAAGAATGTCCAAGACAAAACCCTAATCAACTAGTTCCATAATTCGATAAGAAAGAGATCAATTGGTATAATTATCCATGATAGGATTCAACTCAACCCTAGACAAAAGAATTACTCACAAAATATGGCGAAAATAGCAATGAGATAGCATAAAATCAAAGAGTAGGTGATGAGAGATAAATACAAATTGACAAAAGCACAAAATACCAAATCTCCAATCTTTGATCACAAAAATAGTTCAACAAAAGTCTCCCAGAAGCTCCAGTAATAGCCATCAAATTACAAGCAAAATAACCTAAAAACGTGTAATGCCCTGTTTTGAACTATACGTGCATTCTACTGTATACGTGTGGTATTTCTACCTACAATACATGCGTATGCATGAAATAAACGTAGATATCGATGTATGTTGCGTAGTACAAATAGGCCGTAACACGCGTCCAAGAGACGAGAAAGCACGAAAGAGTGCGGAAGAAGTGCGAATGACGTCGTGTGTGTAAAACAACAGGAATGCATTGGACGTGTGAGCGTGGTGCATGTATGCATGTGTGGGCATGCATGGGTGTGTGTAGGGAAGCCATGCCAGTGTGAAAGGGGTTAGGGGTCGATGGAAAACACTGTAAATTTTTAGAAAGGTGACGGGCAAAATGGTCATTTGGACCAAGGGTGTTGTGTGTACATACTTAAGTGGTCGGTGCATAAAGTAATGGCACACTTGTAAATTGTGGAAAGTTAAGAGGGTATTTAGGTCATTTCAAAATCTTCATGGCTTATTCAAGAAGTCATGACATGGCTTAACCTTTAAGAAAAGGAGTGTGTAGAGACTCCATAAGAAAAATCTCCTCTTTTCTTTTCTTTTCTTCTCTTTTCTTCCCTTATCCTTATCTTCTCTCCTCCCACTCAACTCCAACCCCTAATTTCGTGCTCCCCCCTCTTACCACTCTATGTTGGCCAAAATCCATTTAAAAAAAGAGAGAAAGAAGAAGAAGAAGAAAGAAGGTGGAATGAAGAGAAAGAGAAGGAAAGAAGAGGAATCAAAGTTTTGAGGTAGGAACTATTTGGATTTGGAAATCAAATTAGGGTTTCTTTTTATCATGTATTTATATCATGTTTGCTCAATATGTGTTAAGAGAAATCAAATTTTATGTGCCATGATTAAATTTCACTAATAACTCCTTCAAATTCCACGCAAAATCTGCCCTTTAGGAATCTGAAATTCTGTTGCATGTTGTAAGCTGAATTTTGGTTACTGTAGCTTGAATCAAGTTTCGGAAAAAATACTTGTAGATCTTGAAGTTCTACCCCAAAATCATATACATTTTGATATATGTTCAATTTGGAAATTAGGAGAAAAAATTCCATCTTTACAACATGTCTGTTTGATTTTCAGTTTTGACACAGTTTAGAAAAATTGACCTAAACACCTGCACACATAATGGAATTTTATGTTTTTGGTCTTGTTGGAAAGTTAACAAGTTTTTCTAAAATTTTCATCAGGGTGCTTATATGTCGAATTTCTGGACTTTCAATACAGACCCTGAAATCTGTCTGAAAAGCAGATTTGACAGACTTTACTAAATAATTCACTATAAATCATATCTTAATATTTTTGCATGAAATTTTATCTGTGATTCCAGGACTAATATATCTATAACTTTCATTTATGATATTTTGTTAAATTCACCATAAAAACTGATGATATGTGCCCATGTATTGACACTTTCTACAAATTCCAGCAAGCTGAAACATTAAAGTGATGTTATGAATTGTGTATTATTGCTAATTCACTCTCTATAATTCATGATTATTGTTGTTACTTGGAATATAACTTATTTATGCAATTATCAATGGAATTGGTTGATATTGCGATGATCATGGTTGTGTTGCCTGCCAAGTGCTTGTGGAAATGCCTCAACGATATGAAAATGGGAAACATCAGAAATGAGTTTGTTAACACATGAATCATGAAATATGTTATGAGATAGTAATGATGGGGTCATAAAAAGCATGGTTTCATATGTTATGAATGATGAATTGAAATGGCTATGTTGATGTGCATGACACTTGGGTGCATGACCCATTTGATATGTGATTTGATTACAGTGGAGGGCATGTCACTTCGGTGCATGACTCATGTTGATATGAGTGTGGAATGTGAAACCGTGCAACGTGTCCTCTTCAGTGCTATATATAACGTTAAATAAGGTTTACAATGTCTCAATCCTCTCTAAGGAGGGTGAGTTAGCAAAACCCGGGTTTTAGGTGGGATTTCAGTAAATTGTGGATATGAGGCCTGGACTGAGAAGTTGGGGGAAATGATTATGTGATTTGTGATATTTATACCCACTTGCTTTACCGGGAGTGGAGGGGACATACGGAGGTTGTGTTATTGTGGGAGAGCCTCACTCCTGCCAGGGACAGTGGAGCTGAGAGGCCCCGTGTCGTATAGTGCCCGTGTCCACTGCGCCGTGTCTATATTCACCCCAAATTTGGGGTGAAGTCCAGGTCCTGGTATCACACAGTTTACCCAAATTCCCAATCAATTCAATTAATTAATTCAAACATAAAACGGAAATTGTGCGTGTACTCCTTTTGCTGGCAGCACTTCCCTTTCCCTTACTTGCTTCACTGGTGGCACTGTGTTATACTTCTGACAGTTGTGTTTCCCTTTTAGATTGTGGTTGTATGAATATTTTTCACGCCCCGCTTGCCAAAAATATGGAGGCGAAGCGTGAGAAGGTCCGCTCAGACTTGAAGCTACAAAGCTGCAAGTCCGATAAGCGTCAATCAAATTTAAAACTGCAGGTCCTTGCAACACGAACGAAACAAGATAATAATAATGAAAATGAGACAAAAGAGATATCTCAGAATATCCATAAAATAAGTTTCAACATCACAGAAAAAGCCACCAGGCTTAAATAAAAGAGAGTCTAAAGGCCCAAACATGGCCAACAAAAGTACAGCGTACAAAACAAAGGTGCCATGCACCGACAACTAACAACAAAACCTAAAACAAAAAAAAACTCAGCAAAGTCACCAAGAAAGGTCTCCGGTGTCCACAAAGCTCCTCCTGGCCAGACATGGACTCAGGCTCAGCGTCAGCAAAACATCACGTACTCGGCAGCGGTCTCTAGCTCAGGGTCTAACATGTGACACCCAAAAGAGCAAGGGGTACATGTCAGCAAGTCTACAAGAGACTTGTGCAAGGAAACTGAAAGTAAAGCAACCTAGCAGTTCTAGCATGATGCAATGACATGGCAGTTAAAGTATGAGTGTAGCAGGTAAGGAAAAACAACAAGTAAACTAGCATGGCATGGCAAGTGTGGCAAGACTATAAACATTTAGAAGGATTTATCTAGTCACGTTTTCATGTCATGTGCAGAGTTTACGCCTTACAGCTGAAATAGCTTACTTTCACACTGAGTGGCCGCTTAACTCCGCCCCAAACCCAGAGTTTACACCTTACAGCTGCAGTTGCTGATCAGGCAGACTCCCAGCTGATTGGCCGCTTAACTCTTACCCCTCCCACATGTATCAAGCCAGGGCCTTACCCCCGAACGGTAATGCTCGCTTCTGGATCACGAGCCAGGAAGTGTTTTTCATGATGGCATAGGGGTGCACCTAGCCCTGGACAAGCAAGTACAAGTATGTAGCGTGTGCTACGAATGCGACATTCAATGGATGGATGACATGACATGGCAAGTAGTAAAGCGTACAGGTAAGGAAAGTAAACGTGACAGTTTAGTATGCATGATCAACCAGTTTAAAGAGTTGGATCTAGCTTCGTTGTCAAGCTAGATCATTTAGGTGACGGATCTAGTTTTGTTGTCAAACTAGATCAAGTAGGCGTCTAGCCAGCTATCATTTCACTGACTAGTCTCTTTTACGCTAAAAATCAAGGAAGTGGCCTAAAAACATGGCCCTACACAAGAGTTGGCAAGTTTCACTTGCCGGTAAGTACAACGTCTGAGAAACACCGCCCAAGAGAGTCCAAGTCACAAATAACCTACGTGCACAAGTCCACCGGCCTAAAGTCCATATTATTAATCTTGATTAGTGAATTTAAAACATTTAAAACATTTTAAAAACATCAATTTTAGTCTTGATTAGCAGGCAATGGGTTGGGGATTCTAGGGGTGCAAAGCGTTACCTCAACACGACGCGAAAGCTACACTGGCGTCGGGTAGCGACGCCAGGGGTTGGAATAAGAGAACGCGCTCCAAGTCCTGATTCCAAATTAGCTTCCTCGCTGGAAAGTTCAGAGCATCAACCGGAGCAACGGTTCCAGATTCCAGAGCTAGCACGTGCGACGACGGGCTACGACGTGTCGCAATGTCGTACACGGCAAATCGTCGGAGAGAAAGCACCTAGGTGGGGCCCACAGTAGTCCTAGGGACCTATAGGAGACCCACAATACCTCTGGAGAACTTGGGGGGCCTACGGTGACAAGCGGTGCGAGAGCTGCGACGTTGCGACGAATGTCGCTCGGTCGGACACTAGCCTGACCGAGAGAATCTCTCGGTCAGACACAGCGCACGGCGCTGTGCTGCGCTGCGGAGCGGCTCTCGGTCGGTGCGGAGCGGGCCTCCGGTCGGGCGCTTGGGGCGAGTCGGTCGCAGCGCTGTGCGGGCATTGCAACGTTGCAATGTTGCAACGAAGCGGCGATGCGGGCGTGAGCGGGGGAGCGCTTCGGTCGGACACGGGGCGGAGCGGGGTCGGTGCGGGCTCTGCGAAGCGGGGCTGTGCGGTGCGGAGCGGGGCGAAATCTCTCGGTCAGACCGAGACATCCTCTCGGTCGGACACGAAGATGCGAGCGGGCGGCTGCAGCAGGTGCGAAGCGGAGCTTGGTGCGGGCGGTGGCATCGGTCAGACCGAGGGAACGGGGCAGAATTCTTCGGTCGTGCACAGGCGACGGCTGCAACATTGCGACGAATCGTCGCAAGTGGGTTTTTGGGTTTTGGAAGCGGCTAGGGTTATTTTCTTGCGAAAATAGGTCTTCCTAGAGATTGTTTATATAGTGTAGATGGGTTGACTAGGTCTAGGGCTAATCCTAATGGGATTGGGAGTTTAAAATAATTTAAAATTCAAATCTCACCAACTCCAACTCACCCAAGGCTTAGGTGGGGCCCAAATGAGCTGGAAATTTGCTTAAAAACTATTTAAAACGTTTTAAACTCAAATAAATTTTCTTTGGCCGAAATTAATATAAAAATTAATTATTAAAAATATTATAAACCTTGTTAAAAATATAAAAGTGGTCAAATAAACTCCAAAAATTATAAAGTAAATATCGGGGTGATCGTGATGACGAAAGTGAGCTAACTAAGAAGACTGATCTCGATTTTGACGTCGGACAACGAAACTAAAAATAGAAACGTCTCCCGTCAAAAGTGAAAATCGCCACGTCTCATCGAATAAGGTTAAATTGTGGGAAAACGACTCGAGAGACGTCGTTCCAAAATAGTGCCACTATTTAATACTCTCAGAGACGTTCACAACGGCATATCACAACAAAGTGTTCACAAACAAACAAGGTCTAAAATAAACACGTGCACGACCAAAAGTACGTGCACGAACAAGGTACAACGAAAAGTGGTCGTTACATCCTCCCAACCTTAGAATAAAGTCCGTCCTCGGACTTTCTAACATATCTAGTCGCTCTAGTAACTACCCCAATCAGATCACATTATAATTCAACCAGGTATAGTCATTACAAGTGCCTATATATGCACTAGGTAGTCAAACATTAACACTACCAACATGTATATATATATATTCACGTACGTCATACACTTATACCTAGTATAGTCAGTAAACTTCATACATGTATTTCAATCATATATATAAGCATACATCCCTTATATAACTACTACTTACCTAAACACAAAACAATATTTCAGATACTTATATAAGGATAGTCTCACACTTAGCAAATACAATCATTGCTCTACGTATAGGTAGCTACCTATGCACAAAACCAACATGGGTATACTACCCTTTAATACTTCCTAATATACATCCAATACTAAGCACATCAACATAGGTAGTCACACCATACCATAATTAAATCCAGTTTCACTGTATCTAATATATATATTCCCCACCATTATAGTTTCACAACATATAGTCATTCAAATGCATGCAAATAGTTCACCATATATTCACATCACATACGGTCCTATAACTGTATTTACGACACGCCACATATACCATAGTCACCAATAACTATAACTAAGCCCATACTTACCCGTGCATGGTGCACACCCATACACGCTAACATTTCATTTACATACACCAATCATACCATCATATATCCAGTAATCTACACACCTAGTTTAGCTAGTACACATACGTTCACACAAGCAAGTCCTTAGTAATTAACTATACCACAAGACCAACACCTATAACTATATACTGGTGTAGCGACCCACAATCATGTGTGTAACACAACTAGGCACAACACTCCTATCACTATACATACATCAAACATCGCTATATTCAACTACAAACATACATTCAATATACTTAGAGTATACCCGCTCAAGCTTGAGTGATACTCAATACACATATCAGAATATTCTATATACGTAACAAGGCATTCATACCTATACCAATACCACTCCAATATTTATACGTCTATCAATACAACCATATACACACCATAAGTCAATCACGCTTAATATTAGTCAGGTAATACTCACATAGTTCAATCACTCTATATACCACAATAATAATACAGACATCAGCACACGTATAATTATAATACACTCCCTAATACGTGCATACGCATTCATCGTATAGTCACACACATGTAACATATATACATTCACACCATAGCCTACTACCTATAATTAGTATATTAACAGATCTATACATACATAATTAAGATGTGCAATAGTCGTGTATACCTCACGGTATGCACGCATGTAACATCCCGCAAAAGCAAGCAATACCAATCAAAAGTATAATCCTACTACCATATGTGCATCACATATATACTCATGCAACGAAACATAACTACTTACGTCTAAATACTATATATATCTACCTACGAGCACCTACGAGCACATACTAGTATATAGGTCATATAATAGGCCTACTCACTTAACTATACGAACACTTATTATAGTCACTCCTAACATACACATAGCTTTACCAATCATTTTATTTCAACCATTACAAGTATCTCTAACTACACGCACTCCATTAGATATTCTAACACTAACTCTTATATACACATGCATCCCTAGTATGGTATAGCTAACCACACACCAATCTATAAATTCTAACACACAAACAACTTCATAATATTACGAATAACTCTGAGTATATATACATTACACAATAGACAAACATTAATATACTATGGGGGGTACACTCATTCAAGCTCGCGTACATAACTTAGGTACAAGCACTACGACTACCTCACGAGGTCCAAGGCCCTTCTAACAACTTAGAGTTGACACAGACATTGGCGGGCACTGAAGCCTAAGCAATAAAGGGAGGTTGGGGTCGAAAGCGTGATGAGGGAAGGATCGATAAGCACGAGTTCAGATAGGACGAATACGAGGAGACAGCTTGGTTAGGGAAAACTGTGATTCACTGGTGAATGTTTAGGTAGAGGAAAGGGAGATGTCACGACCCGCTTCCCTAAAATGGAGGCGAGACGTGGAAAGGTCCGCACGGGAGTGGAGCGGTGAAGCCCCAAACCCGATAAGCGTCAATTTAGTATAAGCAGGTCCCTGTAATTGCAATCGAAACAACAACAATAATAATATGAGACGGAAAAGAAACACCAATCCCAAGGGTTGTCCACAAAATATTCAACATCACAGAAAAGCCACCAGGCTAAAAAGAAAGAGTCTAAGGCCCAGAACAAGGCCAAACAAAAGCAACGACATAAATAAGTATAGGTGCCACGCACCAATAACAAAACAACTGTCTAGCAAAAATAAAGCACAACGGAGACACTAGGACTGGTCCCCAGTGTCCACGTACTCCCCGTCCAACACGGGCTCAAGCTCAGCGTCCGCAAACACCTCACCCTCAGCAAGCAACTCAGGCTCAGGGTCTAACATGCGTCACCCAAAAGAGAAAGGGGCACATGTCAGCAAGTCTAAAAGACTTGGGCAAGGAACTGAAAGTGAGGCAACTAGCAACCTAGCAGTTTAGTATGCATGACATGGCAGTTATAACATGAGTGCACAATTTAAAACATGGCAAGACGATTTGCACAAGAGAACAATCATCGGGACCAGACAAGAGTAGCCAAGCTACTATCAATTCAATCAATTCACATTTTGTAGGTGTTTACGCCCTTCGCTGAATGGCATAGCATTTCAGACCGATCGGCACTAAACACTAATCAATCCACAAGATATGGAGCCTGGGGTCCCTGCACATTGAGCTCATCTAGTGAGCCTAGGGTTGCCCCGCACATTGAGCTCGCATTCTTAGTTCACAATACATTTCGAGCGTTGGGGTTTCCAACTCATTATGCTCGCTTCTGGTCACGAGCCAGGAACACTAGTATGGCGTAGGGAACACCTAGCCGGAACACACAATTCGGGCATTGGCTATCAACCAACACATGGGCCCGCTTCTGGAACACGAGCCAGGAACACAACATTGTAGCGAAGCTACGCAATCACAGCAATACTTAAAGAATGCGAGGTCATGACAATTTATTTGCGTACCGTTAATTGAATTAAACGTGGCAGGCGAAATGCAATGACATGAACATATTCGCGTACCGTTAATTGAAAGTAAACATGACATGGAAGTTGTGCAACATGCTATATGTGTTGGAACTAGCTTCGTTGTCAAGCTAGGTCAATGGCGTCTAAACGGCTATCCTTTCACCGTCTAGTCTCTTTTACGCTAAAGCAAGGTAAATGGCCTAAGACATGGCCCAAATCAAGAGATGCAAGTTTCACTTGCCTAGCACCGGGGATGACGATCACTTCGTCACACGGATGCCAATCTACGGGGAAATCGCTGTTTTGGGGGACCAATCAACAAACAACATGAATTATTATTAGGGTTTCATAAAAATATAACTAGGTTATAAAAACAACGGTAGATCGATTTCTTACCGAGAGGAGGCGGAAGAAACACTCCGGGGAACCCTAGGACCAGATCTGGAAATGATTGGGGAAGTTTGGAGAAACAAGGGTTTTGGGGATTTTGATGGGTTTAATGGATTTTGATGGAGATTTGGGGAATATGAGAAGTAGATAGGGTGAATGGTTGGATTGGACGATGATTCTAGGGCTTGGAATGAAGAAATGAAGCTTGGAGGAAGATGGGGGCTCAAAGGGGAAGTTTCTAGGGTTTTGGATCGTGTTGGAGGAAGAAGAAACGTTTGGGAGGGGTATTTATAGGTTGGGCTGGCGGCTGCCCAGAAATTAGGGTTTTAACACAGACTAGTCGGTCAAAGAACAACCACTGACCGAATAGTTTGGCAACTAGTCGGTCGGTCGATCAACGCAGACCGACTAAGTGTAAACAGTAACTCCTGAACGAAAATAGGATTTAGAGTTAGTCGGTCCATGAACAAGTACAGACCGACTAGTATAGAAACTAGTCGGTCGATGAACGTTCTTAGACCGACTAAGAGTAAACAGTAACTCAACTAAAATTAAGATGATGTGTTAGTCGGTTCAAGAAGCATTGCCGACCGACTAGTTTGCAACCTAGTCGGTCAACAACTCTTCTTAGACCGACTAACGATAAACAGTAGATTCCTCAGGAAATTTAGAAAGCTCACTAGTCGGTCCAAGAAGGATTGCCGACCGACTGGATCGTCATCTAGTCGGTCGGTGCCCCTTCTTATACCGGCTAATGAGCACAGAAAGTTCCGATACGGAGCACGAGGCCCCGTGATCGAATCCTAAGACTCCTAGGCTTGATCTAACAGTTAGATACGACCGTTATGAAGCCCGTCACAAACGACGTACTTCGAAATCGACGATCCTAAGGAAGAAACGAGAAAATACGACGAATCGATCGAAAAACGAAAGTTACGGAGACGAAAACCACACAAGAGGAGAAAATCCACCAAAACATATATTATATTATAATAAATTCAGATACAAGGAAACCAGTCGTTACATCCTCCCCAACTTAAGAAAAATTCCGTCCTCGGAATTTCCAAATATTCACGAGTCCGGAAACAAAAGTGGGTAGCGCTCTCGCATCTCATCTTCTCTCTCCCAAGTAGACTCTCCCGGCGAACCGTGCCGCCACATCACTCTAACAAGATTGACGACCTTGTTTCGAAGCGACTTCTGACGCCTGTCCAGAATCTGCACCGGATACTGGTCATACGTCAAATCTGAGCGAACGGCGATCTCCGAGAAATCCACGGCATGAGATGGATCGCTAATGTATCGACGAAGCTGCGACACATGGAAAACATTGTGAACTCCTTCCAAAGATGGCGGCAAGGCCAAGCGATAAGCTACCTTGCCAACCCTCTCCAAAACATCAAATGGTCCAATGTATCGCGGGCTCAACTTCCCACGCTTCCCAAAACGAATCACACCATGATTCGGGGAAATCTTCAAGAACACATGGTCGCCCGGCTGAAATTCCAAAGGACGACGTTTAGCATCCGCCCAATGCTTAAAACGGTCCTGAGCAATCCTCAACCTCTCCCGAATATTCCTGACGATCTCCACGGCCTCCACGATCATCTCAGGTCCCAACAACTCCCGATCACCAACGTCATCCCAACTCAATGGCGAACGACATTTCCTCCCATAAAGAGCGACGAAAGGCGCCATGCCAATACTCGCCTGGAAGCTGTTGTTGTAGGAAAACTCCACCAAATGCAGATGGTCCTCCCACGAACCCTTGAAATCCAACATGCACGCCCTCAGCATGTCTTCCAAAATCTGAATCGTCCTCTCGGACTGGCCATCCGTCTGCGGATGGTACGCCGTGCTGAAACTCAGACGCGTACCCAAACTCTTCTGCAAACTCTGCCAAAACTGAGATGTGAACCTCGTGTCTCTGTCCGACACGATACTCACGGGGACTCCATGAAGTCGCACGACTTCCTCCATATATCTCCTCGCTAGCACCTCCGTGGACTGTCCCACTCGGAACGGAATAAAGTGCGCAGATTTGGTCAATCGATCTACGATCACCCAAATCGCGTCATTCTGCTTCGGACTCCGAGGTAGTCCAGTCACGAAATCCATAGTGATGTGCTGCCACTTCCACCCCGGAATCGGAAGCGGTTGTAGCAACCCGGCCGAACGCTGATGCTCCGCCTTCACTTGCTGGCAAACCAAGCACTTGGCCACACTCCGAGCCACACTCCTCTTCATACCATGCCACCAATAATTCAGACGAAGATCCTGGTACATCTTGGTGCCACCAGGATGCACAGAATACGGCGAACTGTGTGCCTCCACCATCAACTCCTCTCTGATATCCCCAGCCGGCACACACAACCTGGCTCCAAACCTCAGCGAGCCATCCTCATGAATCAAAAAGTCAGTCCGCAGACCGGCTTCCACCTGCTCCCGAATCCTTACCAACTTCGGATCTCCGGCCTGGCCAGCCTTAATCCGATCCACGATCGTCGACTGTACCTGCATGTACATCAACGAAGAAGCCTCACCAGGAAGAACAATCTCCACGCCAGACTCACAAAAATCCTGCTGCAATCTCCACTGCGAGATCAGAATCATCACCGCTGGAAGCCTACTCAGCGCATCAGGAACCACATTCACCTTGCCGGGGTGATACAGCAAATCGATCTCATAATCCGCCATAAGCTCCAACCATCGACGCTGTCGCATGTTGAGCTCCTTCTGAGTGAAAATATACTTCAAGCTTTTGTGATCGGTGAAAATCTTCACTTTCTCACTCAACAAGAAGTGCCTCCAAATCTTAAGAGCAAACACGACGGCAGCCAACTCCAAATCATGCGTCGGATAATTCTTCTCATGAACCTTAAGCTGACGAGACGCATACGCCACAACATGCCCGTGCTGATGCAACACACAACCGAGACCTTTGCCAGAAGCATCGCAAAAGATCTCAAATCCACCGCTGCGATCAGGCACGACAAGAATAGGGGCCGTCGTCAACCTCTCCTTCAGAACACCAAAAGCACCCTCACAATCACCCGACCAAACAAAAGCAACATCCTTCCGCGTCAACCTGGTCATCGGCTCAGCAATACGGGAAAAATCCTTAATGAATCGCCGATAGTAACCAGCAAGTCCAAGGAAACTCCGAATCTCAGACGCAGTCGACGGAACAGGCCACTCCCTGATGGCCCTAATCTTCTCGGGATCCACAGAAATACCATCCCCAGTCACCACATGCCCAAGAAAAGCAACTCGATCCAGCCAAAACTCGCACTTCGAAAACTTAGCATACAAACGATGCTTCCTCAAGATTTCCAACACCGTCCTCAAGTGCGATGCATGCTCTTCCTCCGACTTCGAATAGATCAGAATGTCGTCGATAAAGATAACGACAAACTTATCCAAAAAGTCGTAGAAAATCAGGTTCATCAGATTCATGAAAACTGCGGGCGCGTTAGTTACGCCGAAAGGCATAACCACAAACTCATAGTGTCCATACTTCGTCCTGAACGCTGTCTTCGGAACATCATCCCTCTTCACCTTCAACTGATGGTAACCACTCCTCAAATCCAGTTTAGAAAACACCCTCGAACCTCCAAGCTGATCAAAAATATCATCGATGCGAGGCAACAGGTATTTATTCTTAATGGTCACCGCATTCAATCCCCGATAGTCCACGCACATGCGACGCGAACCATCCTTCTTCTTAACCAGCAACACCGGTGCTCCCCACGGAGACACACTAGGATTAATATAACCCTTCAGCAAGAGCTCATCCAACTGCTTCCGCAACTCTTCCAATTCTGCAGGTGCCATACGATACGGCGCCTTCGAAATCGGCTGCGCACCTGGAACGAGGTCAATAGAAAATTCCAGAGCTCGATCAGGCGGCAATCCAGACATCTCCTCGGGGAAGACGTCGCCAAAATCTCGCACCACAGCTGGCCAATCCAGCTCCATCTGCATAGCTACAGCCTCCACCGGCCTGGCCCGAAATCTGACAGGACCAAGCGAACTGCTACCACGACTGAACTCAAAGACCGGATGTCCGGGAATCTCGAACACAACCTTCTTCCGACGACAGTCGATCGTAGCATAGAAGCTTGCAAGCCAATCCATCCCAAAGACCGCATCGTAGTTGGTGATGTTGTGGACAATAAAATCAGCATAAAGCTCATGCCCACAAACCACCACAGAGCAAGGACTGCACCCACGATGCACCGTGACTACTCCATTCCCTGTGACGATGTTCCAACTCTTGGAGAGAGGGGACGTCGACAAGGAATGCTTCTCCACGAAGCTCTGGGCCAAAATGCACATCGACGCACCTGAGTCAAAGAGGACTCGGGCAGGGAACGTGCAAACCAAAACCACACCTAACAAACAGTCTAATCAATCAAATCTTATTCTAGCAATACCATACACAAGCATTCACAAAATTTAACAATCGATTAATTAAGGAAGGAACAATCTAGATCGAAAGTTACCTGCAATGACCTCATCCATGGCCAAGACCTCCTCCTCGGTCATCAGAAATGCCTGCCTCCTTGGCGGAACAGCCTGCCGAAAAGCCTGCCCCTGTGGAACAAGAGCCGCTCCACGTCCAGCAGGAACAGGCGCTCGCTGCTGCAACGGCTGAGCTGCAACAGGAGCCCTCCGCAGCGGGTCCGCACGCCGACAATCTTTCGCGATATGAGAAGCATCACCGCAAATCAAACACTGGCCCAGAAACTTCCGACATTGATCCTTGACGTGGCCAGGCCTACCGCAGAAATGGCAAAACTTCGGAATAGGCCCTCCCGGCCTCTTAAACTGAGCAGACTGATTAGGCCTGAATCCAGGTCTAACCGCAGCTCTCGCCTGTTCCACAGGCCTCTTCCCAGCACCAACCAAAGATCCTCTCCTCCGGTTCACAAGCAGCTCCTGCCTCTTGGCAGCGACCAAAACCTTCTGATAAGATTCCTGGTCAGAAGAGGTCACAAAGCTCTGGAGCTCTGAAGCAAGCCCCTGCAGAAACCTCTGAGCTCGCTCCTCAGCGTCCTGCACCATCTTTGGTGCAAACCGACTTAGCCTCATGAACTCCTGGTGGTACATGTCCACCGACGAGTTCCCCTGCTTCAAGTCGATAAAACGCTGCAGCATCTCTTCCCTGGCAGCCTTCGGGAAGAACTCACCATTAAATCTGGCCTTGAAGGTAGCCCAGACGATCGGCTCTACCAACATCTTTTCCTCAGCATCCCACCAATTCCTGGCGTTATCCTTCAGCTGGCGCTTCGCCAAGTCAACCCAACCAACTTCGTTGACCTTGGACATCTTCAGATTGTCCTCGATATTCCTCATCCATTCATCAGCAGCTAGGGGACCTTCGGTTCCATCAAAATACGCAGGACCCAGCTCTCTGAACTGCTTCGCCCCGGGCTCAGGGCGAGGGGTTTCCACCACCCGAGCAGCTCGAGTCACCGGAGCATTCTGCACCTGCAGAAGCACACCCTGCTGAACCTGCATCATTTGCAACATCATCCTCATCATCTCCCCATTAGTGGGCTCCCGCTCGGGCTCCTCGTCATGAGGGGGCGCACCACTACCACCGCCTCGGGTGATCCGCCTTCCTGCCATCTAATGACGCAGAAAACGAAACAATTATACTCATAGCTTAGGGCTCAGATGTCGAAATTATTTGTTGGACAATCTTGCATTATTATCGTTACCCCGATAATTGCAGTTACAGAGGACCTGCATGGGCCACCACTAAAACCTGTCACGACCCGCTTCCCTAAAATGGAGGCGAGACGTGGAAAGGTCCGCACGGGAGTGGAGCGGTGAAGCCCCAAACCCGATAAGCGTCAATTTAGTATAAGCAGGTCCCTGTAATTGCAATCGAAACAACAACAATAATAATATGAGACGGAAAAGAAACACCAATCCCAAGGGTTGTCCACAAAATATTCAACATCACAGAAAAGCCACCAGGCTAAAAAGAAAGAGTCTAAGGCCCAGAACAAGGCCAAACAAAAGCAACGACATAAATAAGTATAGGTGCCACGCACCAATAACAAAACAACTGTCTAGCAAAAATAAAGCACAACGGAGACACTAGGACTGGTCCCCAGTGTCCACGTACTCCCCGTCCAACACGGGCTCAAGCTCAGCGTCCGCAAACACCTCACCCTCAGCAAGCAACTCAGGCTCAGGGTCTAACATGCGTCACCCAAAAGAGAAAGGGGCACATGTCAGCAAGTCTAAAAGACTTGGGCAAGGAACTGAAAGTGAGGCAACTAGCAACCTAGCAGTTTAGTATGCATGACATGGCAGTTATAACATGAGTGCACAATTTAAAACATGGCAAGACGATTTGCACAAGAGAACAATCATCGGGACCAGACAAGAGTAGCCAAGCTACTATCAATTCAATCAATTCACATTTTGTAGGTGTTTACGCCCTTCGCTGAATGGCATAGCATTTCAGACCGATCGGCACTAAACACTAATCAATCCACAAGATATGGAGCCTGGGGTCCCTGCACATTGAGCTCATCTAGTGAGCCTAGGGTTGCCCCGCACATTGAGCTCGCATTCTTAGTTCACAATACATTTCGAGCGTTGGGGTTTCCAACTCATTATGCTCGCTTCTGGTCACGAGCCAGGAACACTAGTATGGCGTAGGGAACACCTAGCCGGAACACACAATTCGGGCATTGGCTATCAACCAACACATGGGCCCGCTTCTGGAACACGAGCCAGGAACACAACATTGTAGCGAAGCTACGCAATCACAGCAATACTTAAAGAATGCGAGGTCATGACAATTTATTTGCGTACCGTTAATTGAATTAAACGTGGCAGGCGAAATGCAATGACATGAACATATTCGCGTACCGTTAATTGAAAGTAAACATGACATGGAAGTTGTGCAACATGCTATATGTGTTGGAACTAGCTTCGTTGTCAAGCTAGGTCAATGGCGTCTAAACGGCTATCCTTTCACCGTCTAGTCTCTTTTACGCTAAAGCAAGGTAAATGGCCTAAGACATGGCCCAAATCAAGAGATGCAAGTTTCACTTGCCTAGCACCGGGGATGACGATCACTTCGTCACACGGATGCCAATCTACGGGGAAATCGCTGTTTTGGGGGACCAATCAACAAACAACATGAATTATTATTAGGGTTTCATAAAAATATAACTAGGTTATAAAAACAACGGTAGATCGATTTCTTACCGAGAGGAGGCGGAAGAAACACTCCGGGGAACCCTAGGACCAGATCTGGAAATGATTGGGGAAGTTTGGAGAAACAAGGGTTTTGGGGATTTTGATGGGTTTAATGGATTTTGATGGAGATTTGGGGAATATGAGAAGTAGATAGGGTGAATGGTTGGATTGGACGATGATTCTAGGGCTTGGAATGAAGAAATGAAGCTTGGAGGAAGATGGGGGCTCAAAGGGGAAGTTTCTAGGGTTTTGGATCGTGTTGGAGGAAGAAGAAACGTTTGGGAGGGGTATTTATAGGTTGGGCTGGCGGCTGCCCAGAAATTAGGGTTTTAACACAGACTAGTCGGTCAAAGAACAACCACTGACCGACTAGTTTGGCAACTAGTCGGTCGGTCGATCAACGCAGACCGACTAAGTGTAAACAGTAACTCCTGAACGAAAATAGGATTTAGAGTTAGTCGGTCCATGAACAAGTACAGACCGACTAGTTTAGAAACTAGTCGGTCGATGAACGTTCTTAGACCGACTAAGAGTAAACAGTAACTCAACTAAAATTAAGATGATGTGTTAGTCGGTTCAAGAAGCATTGTCGACCGACTAGTTTGTAACCTAGTCGGTCAACAACTCTTCTTAGACCGACTAACGATAAACAGTAGCTTCCTCAGGAAATTTAGAAAGCTCACTAGTCGGTCCAAGAAGGATTGCCGACCGACTGGATCGTCATCTAGTCGGTCGGTGCCCCTTCTTATACCGGCTAATGAGCATAGAAAGTTCCGATACGGAGCACGAGTCCCCGTGATCGAATCCTAAGACTCCTAGGCTTGATCTAACAGTTAGATACGACCGTTATGAAGCCCGTCACAAACGACGTACTTCGAAATCGACGATCCTAAGGAAGAAACGAGAAATTACGACGAATCGATCGAAAAACGAAAGTTACGGAGACGAAAACCACACAAGAGGAGAAAATCCACCAAAACATATATTATATTATAATAAATTCAGATACAAGGAAACCAGTCGTTACAGGAGATGTAGTGGTACTTATATAGAATTGAGAAATGAAGTAACATAGGCTAAAATACGCGAAATTGAAAACTGTTGTACTTCAAAAGTTGAAATCCTCGTCTGTATAAAAATATTTGGAGATCGATAAAACAAGTTGTTCAAAATAAGTTTGAGTCGAATATTCATAATAAGAGAAAATGGTCTATTGGTTTAAAAAGTCATTATAAAAGGAAGTAAAATCATTTACACGAATATTAAGGACATGGTTAAGAAAATTTTATACGTCAGTAATTTAGTATAATGTTGTCAAAAGTTTTTGAAAGTCAAAGAATGAAATCAAGTAACGGAAGAATTTAAGCTCGTGTTAAATGTTTTCAAAACTTTTAGGCTATGGAAAATTTAAAATAATCAATTTTGAAACTACTTTTAGAGAACCAGGGTTTGCCAAAAAAATGAGAAACTGATTTACACAAGGTTCTTAATATACGAGCACAACAAGTCTGGTACGGATATAAAAATAATTGAAAGTATGTATGGTGCACGGAAAATTAATATTAACTTAGTAGTAGAATTATCGAAATCGATAGTAAAGCTTTAAAACCAAACTGTGGAAGGTCTAGATTAGGAAATGGTTATGAAATAGTAATTTTACAAAATCTGAAATAAGGAAAACGATGAGCATAACATTGACTTGCGGGAAGCTGAAATCCCATGTGACTTGAAAGGTACATGAATGGCATAAATTAGGAAGGAAAATTATAAATCGTATTGGGCAATATAAAAGTACGGTTCAGAATTAAATTAATATATGGGAAGAAAATGTATTTTCATAGGTTCAAAAGTGTAGGCTGCGGAAATAACATAAGCTAGTATCCAAAATTTCGACAAAAGTTTTAAGAATTCAAGTCAACGAAGGAGTATGAAATATATAAGATTAAAAATTGAGCAAATTCAAACTTAGGGAAAGAGGAAATCGAAAAAAATACTTTCATAAGATTCAAGGTTTGAAATGGAGGGGTTCGAAGATTGACGTCGAGCGTCAAGAGGCAATCTCGTGAATCGAGGCAAGGAAATTGGTCGGATGATCAAACCATACATACGCCTAGGATATGAATCAAGGGAATCTACGGGGAAACTCGTACGGTCGACCAACTAAAGGTTAAGAACTAAGCGCTAAGACTTTCTAAGGAGCTAGACGGTAATGAAATGCGTTCAGCTTGGTCCGAAATCGATGAACCCAAGCGAACGACCGAAGGAAATTCTAGAAGTCTAATATGGTCAGAGGTAGACAAGGACCACTGAGGTAAATCCTACGACGATTAAATCAATTGCTGGCATGGAGTTTAACTAACAAACAGAGGCCTCTAACTAGCAAGCACAGACGTCTAACTAAGTCTTCTTATCACTTAGTGTCCTAAGAAAACGACTAGACTCCAGGCTTATGACTCGGATGTTGCAATTTATTTAATGGACATTCCGTTATTATCGTTGTTCCGTTAATTCGCAATTGCAAGACTGGACCTGCATGGGCCACCAACAAAACCTGTCACGCCCCGCTTCCCAAAAATATGGAGGCGAAGCGTGAGAAGGTCCGCTCAGAACTTGAAGCTACAAAGCTGCAAGTCCGATAAGCGTCAATCAAATTTAAAACTGCAGGTCCTTGCAACGCGAACGAAACAAGATAATAATAATGAAAATGAGACAAAAGAGATATCTCAGAATATCCATAAAATAAGTTTCAACATCACAGAAAAAGCCACCAGGCTGAAATAAAAGAGAGTCTAAAGGCCCAAACATGGCCAACAAAAGTACAGCGTACAAAACAAAGGTGCCACGCACCGACAACTAACAAGAAAACCTAAAACAAAAAAAACTCAGCAAAGTCACCAAGAAAGGTCTCCGGTGTCCACAAAGCTCCTCCTGGCCAGACATGGACTCAGGCTCAGCGTCAGCAAAACATCACGTACTCGGCAGCGGTCTCTAGCTCAGGGTCTAACATGTGACACCCAAAAGAGCAAGGGGCACATGTCAGCAAGTCTACAAGAGACTTGTGCAAGGAAACTGAAAGTAAAGCAACCTAGCAGTTCTAGCATGATGCAATGACATGACAGTTAAAGTATGAGTGCAGCAGGTAAGGAAAAACAACAAGTAATCTAGCATGGCATGGCAAGTGTGGCAAGACTATAAACATTTACAAGGATTTCTCTAGTCACGTTTTCATGTCATGTGCAGAGTTTACGCCTTACAGCTGAAATAGCTTACTTTCACACTGAGTGGCCGCTTAACTCCGCCCCAAACCCAGAGTTTACGCCTTACAGCTGCAGTTGCTGATCAGGCAGACTCCCAGCTGATTGGCCGCTTAACTCTTACCCCTCCCACGTGTATCGAGCCAGGGCCTTACCCCCGAACGGTAATGCTCGCTTCTGGATCACGAGCCAGGAAGTGTTTTTCATGATGGCATAGGGGTGCACCTAGCCCTGGACAAGCAAGTACAAGTATGTAGCGTGTGCTACGAATGCGACATTCAATGGATGGATGACATGACATGGCAAGTTGTAAAGCGTACAGGTAAGGAAAGTAAACGTGACAGTTTAGTATGCATGATCAACCGGTTTAAAGAGTTGGATCTAGCTTCGTTGTCAAGCTAGATCATTTAGGTGACAGATCTAGTTTCGTTGTCAAACTAGATCAAGTAGGCGTCTAGCCAGCTATCATTTCACTGACTAGTCTCTTTTACGCTAAAATCAAGGAAGTGGCCTAAAAACATGGCCCTACACAAGAGTTGGCAAGTTTCACTTGCCTGTAAGTACAACGTCTGAGAAACACCGCCCAAGAGAGTCCAAGTCACAAATAACCTACGTGCACAAGTCCACCGGCCTAAAGTCCATATTATTAATCTTGATTAGTGAATTTAAAACATTTAAAACATTTTAAAAACATCAATTTTAGTCTTGATTAGCAGGCAATGGGTTGGGGATTCTAGGGGTGCAAAGCGTTACCTCAACACGACGCGAAAGCTACACTGGCGTCGGGTAGCGACGCGAGGGGTTGGAATAAGAGAACACGCTCCAAGTCCTGATTCCAAATTAGCTTCCTCGCTGGAAAGTTCAGAGCATCAACCGGAGCAACGGTTCCAGATTCCAGAGCTAGCACGTGCGACGACGGGCTACGACGTGTCGCAACATCGTACACAGCAAATCGTCGGAGAGAAAGCACCTAGGTGGGGCCCACAGTAGTCCTAGGGACCTATAGGGGACCCACAATACCTCTGGAGAACTTGGGGGGCCCACGGTGGCAAGCGGTGCGAGAGCTGCGACGTTGCGACGAACGTCGCTCGGTCGGACACTAGCCTGACCGAGAGAATCTCTCGGTCAGACACAGCGCACGGCGCTGTGCTGCGCTGCGGAGCGGCTCTCGGTCGGTGCGGAGTGGGCCTCCGGTCGGGCGCTTGGGGCGAGTCGGTCGCAGTGCTGTGCGGGCATTGCAACGTTGCAATGTTGCAACGAAGCAGCGATGCGGGCGTGAGCGGGGGAGCGCTTCGGTCGGACACGGGGCGGAGCGGGGTCGGTGCGGGCTCTGCGAAGCGGGGCTGTGCGGTGCGGAGCGGGGCGAAATCTCTCGGTCAGACCGAGACATCCTCTCGGTCGGACACGGAGATGCGAGCGGGCGGCTGCAGCGGGTGCGGAGCGGAGCTTGGTGCGGGCAGTGGCCTCGGTCAGACCGAGGGAACGGGGCGGAATTCTTCGGTCGTGCACAGGCGACGGCTGCAACATTGCGACGAATAGTCGCAAGTGGGTTTTTGGGTTTTGGAAGCGGCTAGGGTTATTTTCTTGCGAAAATAGGTCTTCCTAGAGGTTGTTTATATAGTGTAGATGGGTTGACTAGGTCTAGGGCTAATCCTAATTGGATTGTGAGTTTAAAATAATTTAAAATTCAAATCTCACCAACTCCAACTCACCCAAGGCTTAGGTGGGGCCCAAATGAGCTGGAAATTTGTTGAAAAATTATTTAAAACGTTTTAAACTCAAATAAGTTTTCTTTGGCCGAAATTAATATAAAAATTAATTATTAAAAATATTATAAACCTTGTTAAAAATATAAAAGTGGTCAAATAAACTCCAAAAATTATAAAGTAAATATCGGGGTGATCGTGATGACGAAAGTGAGCTAACTAAGAAGACGGATCTCGATTTTGACGCCGGACAATGAAACTAAAAATAGAAACGTCTCCCGTCAAAAGTGAAAATCGCCACGTCTCATCGAATAAGGTTAAATTGTGGGAAAACGACTCGAGAGACGTCGTTCCAAAATAGTGCCACTATTTAATACTCTCAGAGACGTTCACAACGGCATATCACAACAAAGTGTTCACAAACAAACAAGGTCTAAAATAAACACATGCACGGCCAAAAGTACGTGCACGAACAAGGTACAACGAAAAGTGGTCGTTACAATATTTGTATTATTATTGATGCTAAACCTTTTCTTGCAGTAGTTCGACATTGGACCGCAGGTATGATCCTCTTACTTGGCTATTTACTTTTCGCTATATTCTTAGTTTACATGTATTATTTCCCTTGCCTTGCCTTATGGATTGATAACCTTAAAACGATGTTCCAAATCCAAGTTGGTTCCTACTGGGCACGCATTGACGTGCTCCTCCCCATTTTTCAGGTAGCAGTGGTAGCATGGTTGGCGGTGACTTGGAGTCAGGTTTCAGGGGTAGCACTTGGTATGGGCTGAAGTTATAGTGTGATATGGTTGTTTTGGGAGGTGGAGAGTGATGGTGTATGTGTAGTGGTGTATCTGGACTATGTACATTAATGGAAGTTGTTATATATGATATGTGATTGTTGATCTATGTTATTTATGAGATTGTTTTGATATTATTGTGGAGCTTCACTTGTACTATCCCAGCATGTGCGCAGTGGCCTGCTTGTTCAGTTCTCCTTTCTCTTTCTTTTCCTCTCTCATCACCCTCACTCTTCAGGATACTTGGAAAAGAATTAGATGCCAGGTATTCTGGGGAACGGGGCATGACAAAACGTCTCTTATCTGTCCTCCAAAACTTGTATCTATATGGCCCCCAAATCCCATCCAATTCTGGTTTAAATTCCAAGTCGAAACCATATCTGTGATTTGGCACGGTCATGCGAAATTTGGCATGGCCGTGCACTGTAACTATGTAGAAATCTAGACGTTCTGTCGACTTGGCACGGCCGTGCCAAATATGTCACGGTCGTAGCAAATTTCCAGCTCTACTACACTGTTGTTAGTACACAAGTACGGATCAAGAAAGAGTGTCAAGATATTCGACCCATTTAGCGCCTACGACCCGAAGCCCGTCATTAAGGATGAGTAATACCCAGTCAAACAAACGGCTCACTCGACCGTTACGCATCTGTCGATCCTCGGGGGGAGGGGAGGAGGAGTTAAGGAGACTGAGTAAATGGGCAGCCGTTATCACCAATCCAGGAGAAGATCCCATCCGGATCAATGAGGGACGGTTAGTCGCAATCACCGGAGCAATGCCTATAAATACCTTAAAAGACAATGGTAAAAGGGTTCCATCTCCCGAGATCTGATACGTAGACTCTACACATACTTCATCTTACATTTCTTCGAGAAAAGAGCTTGCGACGTCAGATCTGAGACGAACCTCTGTAGGTCGATCTCAGCTGTTCCAAGCTCCATCTCTTCTTTCAGTTCCCATTCTATCTTAAGCATCGGAGGGGAAGTGGGTCGGGACCCAGATTCGACCCCCCGACGCTTCCTTGTGGTGCAGATCTACCAGTCTCGACCCTACACGAGGGTTGCTCCTGAGCTTCACACTCTCGATCGATCGATGCACGAACCGCTCGAGGGTCGATCGAGCATTGCAAGTCAACCACCATCCATCAACGACCCTGGTTCATCCAACCTAGTGTCCACTCAACCGGCTAACTGTTGGGGTTTTGGCGGACCCCCAGAGCTCGGGTCCGTATCCGTCCTAAGTCGGACGGACCACGGAGGCACAAAAGCGCAACGGAAAAAACCAGAAATCAAATTTCTACACTAGCTAAACTATTTAGCTAGGCTCTGGGGAGCCAGAACCTAGCCCGATCTATGCCGACTTGGAGTGGGTCTGACCACCCCAAGAAGGATCTACACTAAAGCGACTAATTAAAACTACACTAGAAAACGCTTAACCACATACCCGGAATCTTGGCCCTGGGGCAGGCAAGATGTACCGCACCGTCTTGAGAAGCTCCTCGTAGCCGAGCCGCGTTGACCCGATCTGCCTGAGCCGCCTCGCACCCTCGTACCGATCTGTCCGAGCTGCTTTCACCTCCGAGCCGATCACACGCGGTAGAAAGTTTCACTTGAGAAGAAACCCGCGTCTTAGACGTCCGGATCAGATCCAAACCCCCTTCGTAGTCGTGCTAGGACTACTCCGGAGAATAGGAAAATAGAGAGAGAGAGATTTAGTCGCCGATCGAGCTTGCTCTAAAAATTTGGAGATACTCGATCATTGACTGGTGTGTTTTTCAACGAGGAGAGTGCACCCCTATTTATATAGGGAGTGAGCACTCAACCTCTCTTTGCGGGCAATGTGGGACAATTCCCATGAAGAGAAAAATTCAATTAAGCCATTTGGCTTAATTTCAACTTTGAAGTTATTCTTTCACAAAGTCAAACTTTAACGAATTAATTCTCCTCGCATACTAAACTTCAGACACCAAACAAGCTATCAATCAGAAGAGCTTAGAATGGTGAACGCGTAGGAACTGACGGCGACGAATTTCGACTTCGTTTGACCCCTCAAACAATTGCTCAAAGTTTAGCAATTTCTCAAAATTCGTAGCCGTCATTAGGGGTTTCAAAAAACCCTAATTTGACTTAAGTTGCGGGCGCGCCCGCTAAGCTTAGCGGGCGCGCCCGCCCAAGGGAGCAAGGGCGGGCCGCCCGCCCGCTGCAAGCAGCGGGCGCTGGCCCGCTGTGCAGCGGGCGCCCGCCCGCTGTACACAGCGGGCCACGCCCGCTGCTGCAGCGGGCGGCGCCCGTTGTGCAGTGGGCGGCGCCCGTTTTGCCTTTGCACATGGGCCTTTTGGCCCAGTGGGTCTAACCCACTTCTCCTTGAACTATTTCTGCGTTTCTGGACTCGTTTGAGCTCCGATTTGGACGCGGTTTGAACCTGTGGTTAGACCGGGATGATCCCGTCATCCAGGTAACCCTTTCCAACAAGTTTGTTCCTACTAAATTCGTCGTAACTAATTTACAACACGTTTAGTCAAAGTTAGCATCTAATGCAACGTTGTGTCCCTATTGCTAATGCGACTAATATTCACAACCGTTTTGTGAATGTTTAATATCATCAAATGATATTTCTCTCTTTTCTATATTCCTATTACTAAGACACGAACACTACTCGGTGTGAGACCCTACAGCCTGACCTTACTACAGGTTGGGGCTCGAAACCCCTAGACGACGGTCACTACGAGCAGTAGCTGTCGTCCCTGTTTCAGAGTCATCATAACGTGATCGACCCTTTGACAAAAGTATCATAGGGTTTGCATTGGCTGTGTCAGTGATGAATGCCGTTAGCTAAAATCCCTTCGTCAAGACTGTGTTTATTGTTGGCCTAGGGTATGGTTTTCTGTCAACCCTATTAGACAACATTGGTCAGTATACGGCGGTCTTTATTGTATACACGTTGTACTACTTACAACGTACCCCGGCCGAGGATTAACATAAAGACCGTACTGAGCCTGTAACACTAACTTCCCTTTAATGGAAGTGACGAATCCCATCTTAGTCACTTACTCACCTTGGGAGCTTCAGGTGCAGCCCAACCTAAGATCTTTCATCAGGACTGGTCCTCGAAGCTAGATCATGGGTCTAAGCTATACCGTCTGCTCACAGGTTTGTACAGATGACTTCAGGTCTTAAGGATCAACCAACCTATCATCACCCTAGAGTTATTAAAGACAGATCATTAAAGTTAACCATTTAATACCTCTAACTTGGTCGTTCAGTGAACTCATTCTCCAATGAGCACCTGTGTCTCGTCTCCGACTTCAGCAAGTCGAACGACTATGAGATCATCATTACCCGAAGGTAAGACGAAGACACAGTGATCTATCCGATGTGTCGATATCTAGTTCTCGACACATCTATGATCACGAACCGTTTTAGACTTACGTTTCTATTCGGTCTCTTACTTACTCATAATTGAGATCTCACTAGATATGTAAGGACCTAACTATAAGTCTATGGATATTATCTAAGTATATTATTACAAATGATTTTATACTTGGAATAATACATACAATGTATTGTATGAACAAGACGTATAATCAAGATAAATTGCCTCATGGGCATATATCTTCCTACACTAACGAGGCTCCGACTCAGCTGGAAAGGGTCCACGTCAGCAATTCAATTGTTTTGGTCATTTTGGCCTTAAAATATGTCTTTCAAAAAATATTGAAAATAGCACCGAGCTTAGAAAAATCAGCAAAAATATCCGCTGGAATAGGGATAACGACATCTTTGATTGAAAAATAAGAGAGAAGACGAAAATTAGGTCATAAGCGCCATATTTTACACATAAAGAGATGATAAGCTCTAATAATGATTGAATGATATTGAAGAAATGCATAGATTAGAGTCAAATTAAGCAATAATATGCGTAAAGTACCCATGAATGTGGTGATAACCTGAAAAATTATCCTCTTTTCATGCATAATGAGCTATATGTACAAAAGAAAAATGCTTATTTGCATAAAAGCCAGTCAAGTTCTTGTCGCACATTATTCGAGGGGTCTGCATCAGGATGGACCATAGGAAGATTCAAGCAATTTAAGGGTGAGAGCCTCCTACTAAATTGACGAATTTGGAATCATTCCTTAGATTAGTGAGGTACTACCAAATGTTTATTCACTACCAAATGTTTATTCAAGATTATTTGGCTATAGTAGCTTTACTTATAGATTCATTGAATAAAAATCTTGCATAGAAATAGAGTCTGAAGTGCCAAGAAGCATTCAAAGAATTAAAAAGAGTAGTGGTCGAGAAGCTAGTTCTTTGATTTTAATAAGACATACGAGGTTCACACCGATACAAGTAATTTTGATAATGATACGATATTAATATAGGAAGGACTTTCCATTGCCTATGAGAGTCGAAATCATAACAACAGTGAGAGGTGATTGTTGGTTATTGCATCATCCCTAGGTTAGTTTTGAGGATATGCAAACAATTTATGTTACTTGTTAAAGCCAAAAATGACCGAAACAATATTTGGGCCGACGAGGACGCTTTCGTTGGATCGATCCTTTGTCGGCTGAGATATGGAACCCGTGAACAAGCATATTCGGGTCGAGGGTGCTAGGTTCGGACTCCACGGATGTGTGTTTCCACAGCTTCGCGATATCTCCATAATCCTGCAACATGGAAAAATCGTTAGGGGATCGGGGTTGGGGCCCGACTGATCCCCATCCGACGCTCAAGTTAGTCTCCATTAGATGAAAACGTGTAGAGCAAGATGAAGAGGAAGATATTAGAGAGAGATGAGAGTATATTTTAGTGTGTCACTTAGACTTTCTTGGAGATCTCCCCTCTCTCCTTTCGTCCCTGAGATATTTATCTCACCCTCTCTGCCTTGTAACTTCCTTCCACCTTAAGTGGCAACTAATTGCTCCATTAGTGGTCTTTGAATTAGTCTTCAGTGGGTGTAACTCCCCCATTATTCTAACCATTCACTCCTCCAAGTAAGGCTATAGAAGTGGGCCATTCATGATAAGATTTGACTTGTTTAACCCAAGAGTAATGGGTTATGAGGGAGGTTGGGTTGACTTATTCAACCCAAACGCTATGGGCCACGGGCCGTCTTCGTCCAGCCGGTGGAATTTATCTACTTGCTTTATGGGCTGGGCCCATGTATTCAACAATGGCCCACATCACCAGAGTTCAACCGATTGTGAAGGTTGAGGTCGGGTGATGTGTTCAATCGAGAGAAAGAATAAACTTTAGTCGATCAGTCAGGTAAAGAAATGTCATTCGGTGGCGAGGGGGTTGCCCCTTCGGCATACGACCGACGATGAAGATTGTCGTTCGGTTGCGAGGGATATGGTCCCTTCGTCTTACGACCGATGACAAAAGTTGAACCGTTCAGTTGCGAGGGGTTGGCCCTTTGGCTTACGACAGACGTCATAAGAATGTTGTCGTTCAATTACGAGGGGTTTGTCCCCTTTGACTTACGACTGATGGCAAATTTGGTTGTTCAGTGACGAGTGGTTGGCCCTTCGGCTTACAGCTGAGTCGTTCGGTTGTGAGGGGCATGGCCCCTTCGTCTTACGGCTGATGACTAAGTCGAGTAATTCAGTTACGAGGGTGTTGGCCCCTCGAATTACGACTGACGACGAGGAGAGTCGTTTGGTTGTGAGGGGTATGGCCCCTTTATCTTACGGCTGACGACTAAGTAGAGTCATTCAGTTGCGAGGGGTATGGCCCCTTTGTCTTACGGCTGATGACTAAGTAGAGTCGTTCAGTTGCAAGGATGTTCGCCACTTGGCTTACGACTGACGACGAGGAGAGTCGTTTGGTTGTGAGGGGTATGGCCCCTTTGTCTTACGACCGACGACTAAGTAGAGTTGTTCAGTTGCAAGGGTGTTAGCCCCTCGGCTTACGATTGACGACGACCAGCGTCGTTCGGTTACGAGGGGCATGGCCCCTTTGTCTTACGGCCGACAACTAAGTCGATTTGTTCAGTTGCGATGGTGTTAGCCCCTCGGCTTAAGACTGACGACTAGGAGAGTCGTTCGGTTGCGAGGGGTATGGTCCCTTTGTCTTACGGCCGACGACTAAGTAGAGTCATTTAGTTGCGAGGGTGTTAGCCCATTGGCTTACAACTGACGACGAGGAGAGTCGTTCAGTTGCGAGGGGCATGGCCTCTTCGTCTTACAGCCGACGACTAAGTCGAGTTGTTCAGTTGCGAGGGTGTTAGCCCCTCGGCTTAAGACTGACGACAAGGAGAGTCGTTCGGTTGCGAGGGGTATGGCCCCTTCGTCTTATGGCCGATGACTAAGTAGAGTCATTCAGTTGCGAGGGCGTTAACCCATCGGCTTACGACTGACGACGAGGAGAGTCGTTCGGTTGCAAGGGGCATGGCCCCTCGTCTTACGGTCGACGACTAAGTCGAGTCGTTTAGTTGCAAGGGTGTTGGCCCATCGGCTTACGACTGACGACACGGGTTGTAGTTCGGTTGTGAGGGGTGTGACCCCTTTTGGCTTACGGCCGACGACCAGGTTGAGTTGTTCAGTGGCAAGGGATCGGCCACTCGGCTTATGGTTGACGAGGAATGTCATTCAGTGTCGATGGGTTGGCCCCCTCGACTTACGGCTGACGACGGATGTTGTTCTGCAAGGGTCCTTTTGATCCTATTGCCTGAATCGTCCTCGCCCAGGATAAGTCATTCTCGCCTAAGATTGGTCATCTTCACATCTGGTGTCTGCTTCCACCTGATTGGTTGATGTGTATGTTGATGTCAGGAATGAAGGCGGAGCTAGACTCGACAAGGAGGACACGCCAGAATCAATGGAAAGTTGCATTCTTGGAATCGCATTTGTCCCACGAAGCATCCTTTACGGCGACCCTAAGTACAAAATTTATCTCTCCAGTAGGAGAGAACATGTTTTAAAGCAAGGATTTGCAATTTTTTTTTAAAATTGTAATTGGAGTTGGGATGGAAAGAAACGACCTGTAGTGGTTCCCCTTCCTCCATGGCTTGGCCAGCATCATCGGTTTTGAAACTAATTGATTCGACGAGCTGGTTCGGAACTCGAAGCTTGGGTAGGTCTCGGACAAACTTTTAGTGCCCGGACGAAGGTGGCCCCACAGAGTTTGGAGCTCAGGTAGCGACTTGGAGCTTATGCTTATTTCGTCATGGCCTATATCTGGCAAACTTGCTTGAGCTTGATTGGATGGAGTTTGGACGGTACTTGGGCAAACGTTCACATCCAATCTGATGCTCCTTTCATCATCTTCCTATTTTAATTGGGATTCGATGAAGATCCGTCATTACTAAATTACGGAGTTTGGGCAATGCGACAATTTGTCAAGTTAGTGGCGGGCAACTTCTCCTCTTCATCAATGGTAGTTTTGCTCAGTCTCCGACGAGGAATGCAGAGCTTGGCTCTGGTTTCCTTGATGAAACGGAAGATCGAGTTGCAATGATGAAAAAACCACAAGATCTAAATCGTGAGTGTGGCATATCAAGAAGGATCACATAAAGAATTTCATGGGTTTAGGGATAAAGAAGCTCTGTTGGAGGAGCAGAGATCAATCGGCGCTCGAATAGTCGAGCTTAGTTGGATCAGAATGATCTGATCTTCATTCGACAAAGCATCAGGGTGTGGTAGAGCCCTCGATCTCGACCGAGATGAGCTCGGATCCTTGATCATGAGCTTGGAAGCTCGATTGGGACTTCCATTGGGAGTCGGTGGCGATCTCGGCTGTGACTTTGATTGGGAGGGGCCATAGGTTACTGCACTAGGTGAAGCGATGGTGGTCATCGATCGATGGGATGATGTGGCTTTGGTCTAACTGATCGGTCCCCGTGAAGGGGTACGATGCTAATAAAACCACAGCGCACGGGTCATGTGTAGTTGCTTACGGATCGAATACGAGGTGACGGTCAATTGAGTATCGGTTCTATGGGTCCTTGAATGAAAGCTATTCGATAGTCACGGTGATTGGTTGGTGAATGGTAGAAAGAGTGTGATCAAGGGGTAAAAGCTCTAGGGCGTGGGGAATCCCCGCCATTTGACTAGGCTTAAGGTTAAACTAGTAATCAATAGGTTGCCAGGTTCATTGGGACTTGGGAGAGGTCATGTGACTTAAGAGCATTCGCCTATCCCCCACTGTCGTGATGCATTATAGGTTATTTCCTTATGTCATGTCCTTCCCTCGCTGTTGCGATGCAATGATAGGCCAACCCAACCTGTACCAATATCAGTGGTCTCCGATGCATCGGTGTACGTTGGGTGCATTACGCTCGACGAATATTCTCAATCTTCCTCCCGCCCATAGTGGCGTTCAGGGATTAGACCTACATTGGGAGAGCTCTTAATCGGCGCCCGTTGGTATTCAGCCACACCGATTAGTATGGATTGTCGTAGGGATCGGGTCCTCGGATCAGTCCCGACTTTTAGTCGGCGGCCAATCCGATCATCCCGAAGGGATGGGGTCGAATCTACAACGATAATAATCGTTCTAATGTACCCTTAATTTTAACTAACCCAGCAATCAAATCAATTATTTGGTTCAACCTATGGCTCTAATCCAATGGGGTTCATCTCATTGCCCTAGATCAAGACTACTCAATACCCATCGCAATAGAAGGAGTTTCTAGCGATGGGTAAGCATTCAAAGTCATGGATTCAGATTATAACAGCAATAGATGATAAAACAGGAAAACAAGAACAATGGGAGAAAAATTCTATTAAGCAAAGATTGAATGTTACACTAATAAATGATTGGAACAATGAAAACAACTAAATAGAGAAGTTTAGAATTCTTACAAACCCTCCCAAAACCCTAGAAATAACAGAAAAACACCTAAAAGATGGATTCCTCTCGTAGGAGGATGAAGCGGCGCTTATATACGCATGCTCAAGAGACCAGAATAGTCCCAGATCCGCCCTAGCAGCGGTAGAAAATAGGTCTGACGTGACCGCGTCAAGAAACGACGCAGTCGCGTCGTTCCCTAGAAGAGTAGGGATCCGGGGGGTCAGGGGGCTCAGCGAGGTAGTCATGCCAATAGAGACGTGTCCGCGTTAAGAATGGTTACGCGGCCACATAGTCTATTGCCGCGGCCGCGTCATTCTGCTCTGGATGCGGTAATTACGCGGCCGCATCATCTTCATTCACGCGGGCCACGAAAGTCTCTGATCTTCAATCTTTTCTCCACTCTACAAGTCTTCTGACGCGGCTGTTTGGTGGAAATTGAGGCGGCCGCATGGATGATTCTTCCTTGGCAGTTTGACGCGGCCGAGTGGACATGGTGACGCGGCCGCGTGGAGCTCAATTCTTCACAACATCTTCTCATTTGCGCCAATTGACTCACTAGCTTCTTTCCTTTCGCCTCTTTGCGCATATGTCTTGCCATATGATCCCTAATCGGCACATATTTCCTGCAAAGCACACGAGGGACCACAAAGATAAAGAAGAGACAAAACGGGGAAAACAGGGAGGAATAGAGAATGAAACGGTGTAAAATATGCATGAAAAAGAGTGAAAAACTATATACAATAAACACTCATCAATAGACATCCGGGGTCTTTTCAGTAGCGTTGGGAGGACAACGGTCACCAATTATGGTGCCATGATCTTCATCCTTTAATAGGGGTAACCGTAGCCCACATCTCCTTTATTTATGAGCTCACTCTCAATCCCACGTTCAATTGGTGGGAGTGCAGCGAACGGCTGGTATGTGGGCATTGACTGAGTCAGTTCCAGGCTTCTCTCGTGGGCTCTGTGGGACTTAGTCGCTCATCGGATGAGTCACCTCGAGTGCTGGCCAAATGACTCAACAATATTAGATCATAATGAGCCTCTACAACTATATTAGGCTTGGTGTGCAATGAAGTGGAGTTGTTGCTTAATACGATTGCTCAACTTCTCTGTCTACTATTAAGTTGAACATCTTCTCAATTTAAGTGGAAAAATATGTGGTTGTTGGCTCAATTAGAGCATATGGGCTGCCCTTTGGGGTTGGTGCATGGGTTGGTGCACCAACCCAAGGGGGGTTGGTGGTGGGTTGGTGCACCAACCCAAAGGGGGTTGTTGCACCAACCCACCTCCCCCTTTAGCCCTATAAAAGGAGACCCATGGCTTTGTTTGTTAGCATCGAAAATTAGGAATCCAATTGAGCTTCTATTGAAGCATTGTGAAAGTTGTATGAGATCCTATTGGAAGTTCCATAGGATCATTGTGAGCGATCTTTGAGAGAGCCCATTGTGAGGATTTCTTAGGAGTGTTTGAGTGTTTTATTTGAATTATGAGAAGTGTTTCCTTGGTCGTTTAGGCGACCTAAATCTTGTTAGCTCTCTATTTGTTCTTCGCTCTAGATACTTCGGCGATCTGACTGCTTCCGCACGGCGCACAACAATTGGTATCAGAGCTTTGGCGACGAAGTTCTAGACGAAGAAGACGGGCAAAGACGGCGACGAAAATCCTTCTACTCCAATGGCGCAATCTTCAACAACGCGAACTATCGTATCTAATACGAAGTTCGAAATTGAGAAGTTCGATGGGCGTATCAACTTCGGCATGTGGAGATGCGAAGTACTTGACATCTTGAACCAACTTGGTCAAGATCAAGTACTAGATGAGAGGCCGACTACGACGTCGGATGCGGAGTGGAAGATGATGAACCGGACCGCTTGCGGCACGATCCGGCTTTACTTGACAAAGGAGAAGAAGTACCCTTTCATGGAGGAGACGAATGCGAAAGCGTTATGGGATGCGCTTGGTGAGAAGTACATGAAGAAGAACATTCAGAATCGTCTACATCTAAAGAAGAAGCTTTTTGGCCTCAAGATGGAGGAAGGAGTTTCTGTTGAAGAACACCTAGACTACTACAACAAACTCCTCACAGATTTGAGGAACATCGACGTCAAGGTGGAAGATGAGGACAAGGCGATGATTCTCCTCAACTCACTGCATAAAGACTATGAGCACATCGTTTCGATCTTAACCTATGGTAAAGAATCTATCACCTTCAATGAAGTTTCTAACGCTCTTACTAGCAATGAATTTAGAAAGAAGGATGATGAGAAGATGATGGGCCAAAGATCCGAAGCGCTTACCGTGGTTAGAGGTCGGAGCAATGAAAGTGGTGGAGGCCGCAAAGGGAACCATAGATCCGAGACGAGGGACAATAGTAGAGCTCCGCGCACAGACATCGAGAGGGATCAATGTGCTTTTTGCAAAGAAAGAGGACATTGGGCGAGGGAGTGCCCAAAGGCCAATAAGAAGAAAGATGCTACCGCCAACATCGTCAAAAGCGAGGAGGTGGATGAGTGGGTCCTAGTTGGTGCGACGGAAGGGGTGATGAAGGACGGATGGGTGCTTGACTCGGGTTGCTCGGTCCATATGACACCCCACAGAGAGTACTTTACTACTTTCCATGAAGGTAGTAAACGCAAAGTCCTTCTTGGAGACGATGGAGCATGCACGACGGCGGGCATTGGCACGGTCCGCATAAAGATGAGTGATGGTGTCATACGGGACATAGGTGATGTTCATTATGTGCCAGATGTGAAGTACAATTTGATATCGCTTGGTTCACTTGAAGCCAAGGGTTGCAAAGTGACTATGGAGGACGGCGCTTTGAAGGTGACACGAGGAGCAATGATCCTGATGAAGGGGAATCGTGAAGGCAACCTCTATTACTTGGATGGTACGGTGATGATGAAGACGACAAGAGTTCCAGATGAGCGAGCTACTGACTCAAGCTCGCATGCATTAAAGACGACGTCATTGGATGATCTCCGGAGAGGTGGTGCTAATAGAGGTGATGGTTCAAGTCCGTATGGTGGAGATACCTTATCCCCACAACTTGTCCAGCAGAAGGATTCTATCAAAGTTTGGAGACCAAGGTATGAGAGATGCCAACCTGTAAAAAGAGTCTCGTTTGCTTTCTTTGTCAGGTGTGATGAGTCTCCAACCTTATTCGGTGAGGTGGAGCACAATGGCGACCTATGTGGACGAAGGAAAGATTGGTGTGATGAGATGGAATCAACGACGAATGATGAAGCCAAGGATCTGGTGGAGCTACTTGGCATTAGTGATTGTTCGACAGATGAGCTTATGATCGATATTGGAGTCAAGTTCGAGTAATGCTCGGACGTGTAAGTTGACGATATGAGATGACTTTTGGTGGCCCCTTCTAGGGAAATGAGGCTCTGCGAAACCATATGAGCCTTTCGAGGTAAGATGACGGGAACACGAGACGATTCTCACCGAGGAGGAGCATTAACGGTCGATTGTGTGACATAGACCTAATATCTCGTCAAGGTGGAGATTTGTGGTTGTTGGCTCAATTAGAGCATATGGGCTGCCCTTTGGGGTTGGTGCATGGGTTGGTGCACCAACCCAAGGGGGGTTGGTGGTGGGTTGGTGCACCAACCCAAGGGGGGTTGTTGCACCAACCCACCTCCCCCTTTAGCCCTATAAAAGGAGACCCATGGCTTTGTTTGTTAGCATCGAAAATTAGGAATCCAATTGAGCTTCTATTGAAGCATTGTGAAAGTTGTATGAGATCCTATTGGAAGTTCCATAGGATCATTGTGAGCGATCTTTGAGAGAGCCCATTGTGAGGATTTCTTAGGAGTGTTTGAGTGTTTTATTTGAATTATGAGAAGTGTTTCCTTGGTCGTTTAGGCGACCTAAATCTTGTTAGCTCTCTATTTGTTCTTCGCTCTAGATACTTCGGCGATCTGACTGCTTCCGCACGGCGCACAACAAAATAGACTTAAATCCATGATCTGTTATAAAGAAGAAAGTGTATTTGAAGTAAACAAGAGAAGAAAGTGTCATGCTCTCGAGTTAAGCTCAGCTGGCTGTTAAATTTTTTCATCTAATCTTATATTCTTACACCATATGTTACATTATTTTTATTATAAGTTAAGGTATTAGACCAAGTAAATATCTATAGAAGTGGCCTATGTTGTTCTCTTTTGAAACATCAAGTTGCAAGGGTCTGTTTTATTCTCTTTTGTACAAGAAAACTTGAGAGTTTATTCTAGGACGTTAATCATGGGTTCCGGTTTGACAATAGCAATTTATCACTCTATACTTGAATTCTCTCTTTTTATATGGTGAACATTGATCTGTCATCATCTACGGATGTAGGACATAGCGTCGAACATCTACGTGTCATCTATGTTGCTACTTTCTTTACTTTTCCTTCTTGTGTGACTATGATTTTCATATGTAATTTCATAATCCATAACAAATTGATATCAGACACCATGATTTAAGGGTGCTTGTTTGATTTCTTTAAGACTCTATTTGCATATCTGATTATTTGAGATTGAGGTGGAGTCTTCACACATTAGTACTCACTTCAAGCCTCTATTGGTACATGGTTGTTTGGGCTTGAGATGGAGCATACACACCTCTCCATCTGTTGAATGGATTGCAATGCCTTGGCTTTAGGTGCAACCTAATTAGTCACATGGTGCTATGATTTAGTTTGTTGTGAAGTTTACATGTGGTCAAACTTTGGTTTTGGATGCAATTTGTTTGTCTATAAAGTTCTGGTGACACTATCTCTTTTCGATTACGCTCTAGAGGATACAAGTCAAGGTAGAGATTTGTTAAGGTTTGCGTCTTGTATATTTTTTGAATCATTAAACTATTGGTACGATAAAGGAACTAAAGAGTGGGTTTAGTCCTACATCAGTTATATGACTAATGGACATGTGATTATTTATGTTAGAATTTATGACTCAAATAGGGTTAATCCTTTTAAGTCAAGATAGGCTTCAAGCATATTAGCCAAATTCATACAAGTCTATAGGCTTAGTTCCTTTTGATAGGCCTAACGACTTTTACAGGACTCTCATTAGGAAGTTCTACATACAGAATCATTGATGGTTTGAGAAGCCACGGGTATTTAGAGTGCTTCTCATCTTGGCTAGAGAGGTGTGGTTGTTGTTGTGGAAGTTGGCCCGATTTCGGATTATTCAGCCAAGCTATGTTGTGCCGAGATAGCTCGTCTGTGCTCGGATCCGACTTATCTGACTTAGCACAAGTCACATAGGTCAAATGCCGAGCTATGAGACCTTAGCACTGCATTGGATTCTCGATTATGAGGGTCAGCGGCTTAGATGGATTGGCAGCTCTACGGTTCAACTACCCAGTGGGTCGAACAGCTTGGGTCAGCACTTCAGATTGCTCGGTCTTCAAGAGAAAGCTCGGTCATGTAGAACGGGGCCCATTTAGATGCAACAGAGTCCAGTAGGGTGCGTCGTACGCCTACTAGGGTTCGGCGTATTAATTGCATAGCGTTGTGATGTGATATGAATTCGGTTAAATTCGGGATTCATATATTTTGGGGACTCCTCCTCAATGATGGCACCTATTGTACCCTAGGTGTATATATATGGAGTTTAGAGGATGGTTTCATGTGGAACACATTGGAGAGTTCTTGAGCTGTCATTTGTGAGAGCTAACTTAGAGAGATATTGTTAAGAGCTTTTGGAGAGATTATTGTGTGCTTCTTCTTCATTTGTGAAGAGAAGATTTGTATTCTTTCGTTCCTTTCATAATAAATCTCATTGGTGTTCGCTTGGCCGGCCGACGGCCTAAAGTTGTTATCTCTCTTTCCGCTTTTTGCTTCATTGTTGGTTGCTCGTACTTGTCCTCGGTCTTCGACAATCCTGTGTATTCCACTATGGTGTGCGTCGTCACACAATAAATTGGTATCAGAGCTTTACAGTATCAAAGAGTAACGTTGGAGGCAAAGATGAGTAACTTGTAAGGATCGCCTTACCCTTGCAATACTAACAACACACACTAGAAGGTGGTGAATAGTGTAATGGCAATAAAATTGTCCAATTAAAATTTAACTTGCAAATGCGGAATTATAAATGCAAAAGGAATTAAAAGGCACAATCAATCCAAACGCAAACACAAAGATTTACCGTGGTTCCCCAAACTTGGGTACATCCAGCCACACCAATATTCACTATATTCCCACACAGAGAAGTGAATACAAATCTCACAAGAAGATACCCCACAAAGAGGATTTATGCCCTACACAAGGACCCAACCAATCCTACATGAGGATCAAGACTCCCATACAGAGAATCACTAACTCCCACTCAGAGAATTAGGGTTAGCCCTACACTAGGACACTAAACTCCCACAAAGAGAGTTACTCCGACAAAGAGAGTATCCTAAGTCCCACAAAGAGAAAACCTCCCACAAAGAGAGAAAGATCTAATTCCCACAAAGAGAATTAGAGACACAAATTCACCAAGTAAAGTAAATACTCTTACCTATGCCTTGAGATGCTTACTCATGAATGGATGCAAGGCATGAAAGAGGATCTCCAAGTGTTGAGATATGCTTGAGAGCACTTGGATGAATTCCCTTGAGCTGGACTTCAATGCATGAAGAAGAATGAGAGCTCTTGAGAGGGAACTGAGGGAGGTTGTGAGTTGCTTAAGGATCTCTTGAGATATTCAATAGCATCAAGAAGTATAAGAGATGGCAGCACACTCATATATATGTGAACCCTATATCAAACCCCAAAACCCAAGAAAACAGCCAAAGAAACAATTCTGCAACGGCTAGAAACTGGGCGAAAACGATAGGAACAGTCGACTGATGATCAAAAGACAGTCGACTGATCAACAGCTAGAAAATATCCAACGGCTATAATCTGAGCCAGGACAGTCGACTGATGAAGTCGATACAGTCGATTGTAAACAGGACATGCGCCTGTTAATCCTTCAGCAGGCGACTGCTGCAGGGGATGGAATAAAACAGAGAGCTGCACTCTTTCTCCTGTTAAGCACACAGGCGACTGATGTCAATAATACAGTCGACTGTCTATTAGTCAGGCGACTGTAAAACCTTAATCAGTCGTCTGCTGTATAAGATGGAGAAACGACAGAGAGATGCCGAGATTGCACTTACGTTACTCAGGCGACTGATGACCAATCTACAGGCGACTGTAAATATACAGGCGACTGTAAACTGACCAGTAGTCGACTGTGCGTAAAGCTCAAGTTTGAGTCAATTGAAATGTTGACTTGAGCTGTGCATATCAGGCGACTGTAGAAGGATCTACAAGCGACTGGAAATCACCCAGTCGACTGTGTTTCTTTCAGCAGGCGACTGATGGAAAGCCAGACACTCCAAATGAGTCTTTGGACAGAGTGAACCTAATTGGTTGTATTCTATGATAATCCTAAGGCTCACTAAGATGGTTCGATGCATATGTATGAATGAGTAAACCATTTAACAAGGCATTACATTAATCCTAGACTCAAAAGAGAGAGAGAAAGCAATAAAGTAAATTACATGGATTACAATGCTTTCCTTAGAGTCTAAGTCTTCAATCTTGATGCCTTGATTGCTCTCCATCATCTCCAAGCTTTGGCACTCCTTGAGTCCAAGCTTTGGCTCTTATTCACTTGATGTCCATCCTTGCACCAAGTGATTAGTCTCCAAGAAAGATATTCTTGAAATAAAACTGAGAGACTAAAACATGAGAGTTATTAGCAACAATATAATGTTGTGATCATCATCAAAATAAGATTGGTATGAAACACCAATACTCAACAATCTCTCCCTTTTTGATGATGACACACATTATATAAAATACAAATAATTAAAACACAATGCTAATGAGCTCCCCCTACTTATATGCACCAATTAAACAATGAGCTACACAATAGTAAATACTCATTATACCAAATAAGTTCAAGGTGACATATAAAATGCATGGATTACATAAACCAATTGTTAATAGACAAAATCATGCAAACATGAAAGGTTTATCTAATCTTATATATCTCTCCACATAGATATATCTCTCCCCATATGCATCTGAATATATCTCCCCATATATATTTACATAATGCATATATCTCTCCCCCTTGACATCGTAAAAAAGGTGGACATCAAATATATCCCCCTTTGTCATCTTAACCAAGATGTGACAATATGCAAGAAAAGAAAGATATGTATGATAACAAATTGAAAAATTTAGTGGGTATCAATTCACTATCCCATGCTCCCCCTAGATCATAGAAATGGTCAACTTTTAACTTCTAGGATCTAATACCAATTATACAAATAATGGAGCCATGGGCCGAACGTGTATCAAAACAATAGATAAGAAATCAAGCTTCAATGATACACAAAGAATATTGCCAAAACAAATATAACATGAAGTATGTTGGCAATAAACAAAAGGTTTGGTTTGAGATCAAAAACAACCAAATGTGAATAATGATCTCAAAAAAAACCTCCGAAATGTGAGTTAAAATATGTCTTAAAATACTTTAAACATATAACATATTAACTCCCCCATTGACATACACATGGATAAAAAATGCATGCATGTCAATAAACCCCAAGGTCCTCATTTTCATGAAAAATAAGTTTGAATTTTTTTTCAAAATCATGAAACACAAACAAACAATGGGTATGCTAAAAATAAACATTCAAGCACAATACCCATGCAATATGCATATGTGTGAGGAACCTAAACATTAGGCAACCAAACCCAAGAGGAGTTTGATTTCCTAATGTAATCACATGAGGTGATCACATCCCTAATTAGAGAGTTGATGTAGCTATCCCTCTCTTACACACTAACCTTAGTGGGAATCCATAATCTCAAGGATTTCCTAGGCAAGGGTTTTGCCTTTGCAAGAGGGGTGGATGTGGCATGCTTAGGTGTAGAAACGAATTTCTTGGCATGCAAAGAATGAGGATTTTGCTTCTTAGCAAAAAATGAGGATTTTTCGTTCTTACTTATTACCTCGTGATCTACATGCTTCTTGTTGATGTTATTGTTGCACAAGAAAGCATGGTGATTCTTCTTAGGTGCTTTAGCAATATTTCTTGTATTTGCACCATAAGAGGAATTAGAGGTGGGTTTGGGTACCACATTTTGAATATAACCCAAACCTCATTTATGATTTGCCGGATGTTGTTTTTCCAACAAATTGTGGAGTGAATCCCTAGAATACACAAAGCTTATGAACTTACGGGATTCCTCTTCACATTTCAACGTAAGTTGTTGAATGCGAGACTCTAAGCTAAGGTTTTGAGCAACAAGTTTTTCATTTGTAAGGCTCAATTCCTTAACTTGAGAGAGAAGTTTGTCTCTCTCACTAGTGTCATAAGCATACCTTTCATCATGAATTACACTAGAAATATTTAGATCATGCAATCTACTCTTAGCAATATTATATTTTGCTTTTAATCTATTGTAAAAGTTGATGCACTTACTAGCCTTTTTGGAGACCAAGTCGAAGTTGTTCTTGAGCTCCTCATATGAGATCTTTTCTTCCTCGATCTCGACCTCATCATCATCCTTGCTAGAGCTTGATGATGACTTCTCCTCCATAGCCATGAGGCACGAATCCTCATAGGAGTTGTAGGCGTAGAGCCAAGCATCCAACTCTTCTTCATTTAATCCGAAGGGAATTGGAGTAGGACCATCAATGGCTACAAAGCATGTGTGAGCATCCTCCTTTGCATCCTCTTCTTTGTTACTCGAAGTGTCCTCACTCGAATCATCAAAGGTCCCGACAAGTCACTTCTTGTGATTTTTGGACTTGGACTTTTCTTTCCAATGCTTCTTTCCTTTACCCTTGTAAGTTTCTTTGTTGGGTTTGAAAGGGCATTCGGTGTACAAGTGACCTTTTCCACTGCAAGTGTAACAAGTAGGAATCTTGTTAGAATTGGAGGCAAACTTTGACAAAGACTTACATTGCTTGCATTTGAGGAATGCTTTGAATTGCTCGGCAAGCTCCTCAATTTCTTCTCCACTTGCATCTTCTTGCTCATCTTCTTCACTAGGAGCTTCTCGATGGAATTTCCTCCTCCACTTGATTGGCTCCTCCTTGGCATGGAATGCAACCCCCTTTTGCTTCTTGGGCTTCTTGGGCTTCGATGGTTGAATCTCCTTCTTGTGTTGAAGCTTCACTTCATACGCCATGAGATTACCAATGCACTCCTTAACGGTGTATTTGGACGTGTCATATATGACTCCAAAATTCCGTTGGCCTTTGACTCCCAACGAGGTGTGAGAGAGTCAAGGATCTTCTCTACACGATCCTCTTGGGAAATCATCTTCCAGAGTCCCTCCAAAGCGTTCACGATATCAGTGAACCTTGTGAACATCTCTGAAATGCTTTCGCCTTCCTGCATCTTAAACATTTCATATTTAGATCTAAACACAGTTTGTTTAGATTTCTTTACCTTTGTAGTCCATTCATGACAAATCTCCAAGGTACGTCAAATATCTTTGGCCGTTTTGCACATGGAGATGCGGTTGAACTCATTTGCTGAGAGAGCGCAATGTAATGTGTTCATAGCCCTCGCATTGAACTTGATCGAGTCCTTCTCCGCCTTTGTCCTAGAAGCCGCAGGAGTAGTGTGCTTCTCAAATGGCACCTCCGTAATGTCCCATAGGTCTTGACCCTCCATATAGATCATCATTTTGATCTTCCAACTTGGGTAGTTGGTTCTGTTGAAGAGCGGTGGTCGAACGGTTGAATGACCTTCTTCATGAGACGCGGATGAGGCGTTGAATGCCATGGTTGCAGTATGCTATAACCTCTCTTTGATACCAATTGTAAGGACCGCCTTACCCTTGCAATACTAACAACACACACTAGAGGGGGGTGAATAGTGTAATGGCAATAAAATTGTCCAATTAAAATTTAACTTGCAAATGCGGAATTATAAATGCAAGAGGAATTAAAAGGCATAATCAATCCAAACGCAACCACAAAGATTTACACTGGTTCCCCAAATTTGGGTACATCCAGACACACCAATATTCACTATATTCCCACACAGAGAAGTGAATACAAATCTTACAAGAAGATACCCCACAAAGAGGATTTATGCCCTACACAAGGACCCAACCAATCCTACATGAGGATCAAGACTCCCACACAGAGAATCACTAACTCCCACTCAGAGAATTAGGGTTAGCCCTACACTAGGACACTAAACTCCCACAAAGAGACTTACTCCGACGAAGAGAGTATCCTAAGTCCCACAAAGAGACAACCTCCTACAAAGAGAGAAAGATCTAATTCCCACAAAGAGAATTAGAGACACAAATTCACCAAGTAAAGTAAATACTCTTACCTATGCCTTGAGATGCTTACTCATGAATGGATGCAAGGCATGGAAGAGGATCTCTAAGTGTTAAGATATGCTTGAGAGCACTTGGATGAATTCCCTTGAGCTGGACTTCAATGCATGAAGAAGAATGAGAGCTCTTGAGAGGGAATTGAGGGAGTTTGTGAGTTGCTTAAGAATATCTTGAGATATTAAATAGCATCAAGAAGTATAAGAGATGGCAGCACACTCATATATATAGGAACCCTATATCAAACTCCAAAACCCAAGAAAACAGCCAAAGAAACAATTCTGCAACGGCTAGAAACTGGGCGAAAACGACAGGAACAGTCGACTGATAATCAAAAGACAGTCGACTGATCAACGGCTAGAAAATATCCAACAGCTATAATCTGAGCTAGGACAGTCGACTGATGAAGTCGATACAGTCGACTGTAAACAGAACATGCGCCTGTTAATCCTTTAGCAGGCGACTGCTGCAGGGGATGGAATAAAAAAGAGAGCTGCACTCTTTCTCCAGTTAAGCACACAGGCGACTGATGTCAATAATACAGTCGACTGTCTATTAGTCAGGCGACTGTAAAACCTTAATCAGTCGTCTGCTGTATAAGATGGAGAAACGACAGAGAGATGCAGAGATTGCACTTATGCTACTCAGGCGACTGATGACCAATCTATAGGTGACTGTAAATATACAGGCGACTGTAAACTGACCAGTAGTCGACTGTGCGTAAAGCTCAATTTGAGTCAATTGAAATGTTGACTTGAGCTGTGCATATCAGGCGACTGTAGAAGGATCTACAGGAGACTGAAAATCACCCAGTCGACTGTGTTTCCTTCAGCAGGAGACTGATGGAAAGCTAGACACTCCAAATGAGTCTTTGGACAGAGTGAACCTAATTGGTTGGATTCTATGGTAATCCTAAGGCTCACTAAGATGGTTAGATGCATATGCATGAATGAGTAAACCATCTAACAAGGCATTACATTAATCCTAGACTCAAAAGAGAGAGAAAGAAATAAAGTAAATTACATGGATTACAATGCTTTCCTTAGAGTCTAAGTTTTCAATCTTGATGCCTTGATTGCTCTCCATCATCTCCAAGCTTTGGCACTCCTTGAGTCCAAGCTTTGGCTCTTCTCCACTTGATGTCCATCCTTGCACCAAGTGATTTGTCTCCAAGAAAAATATTCTTGAAATAAAACTGAGAGACTAAAACATGAGAGTCATTTGCAACAACATAATGTTGTGATCATCATCAAAATAAGATTGGTATAAAACACCAATACTCAACATAACTGTGGCGATGACAGTCCTCAAAGTCGTCGACTTTTGGATCGTATGTTTCAACGATGTAGACTATCATGTCCAACACGAAGTTCGAAATTGAGAAGTTTGATAGTAAGATCAATTTTAGTATGTGGAGATGCGAACTCTTGGATGTCTTAAACCAACTTGATCAAGATATTGCATTAGACAAGTGGCCGATGGACATGTCTGATTTGGAGTGGAGAACTCTAAATCGAAATGCATGTGGTACCATCCGACTGTATCTGCCAAAGGAGAAGAAATACACATACATGTAGGAGACAAGTGCAAGCAAGTTCTAGAAGGAGCTCGATGACAAGTACTTGAAGAAGAACATCCAGAATCGGCTACACTTGAAGAAGACGCTTTTCAGTTTGAAGTTAGCTGATGGTGTTTCTATGGAGGGACTATAAGGACAGTCTTCCTTGCAATACTAACAACAACAAACTCTAGAGGGGGGGATCAAGTAATGGAAATAAATTGTACAATTAAAATTTAACTTGTAAATGCGAAATAATAAGTGCAAGAGGAATTAATCAACACAATCAATCCAAACACAAACACACGATTTTACCCTAATTTTCCAAATTGGGTACGTCCAGCCACATCAAATATTCATTATGAATCCTACACAATGTAGTGAATACAATCTCACAAAGAGATATCTCACACAGAGGATTTTGGATTCTCATACAGAAAAATACTTGCTCTCATACAGAGAGACTCAAACTCTCACAAAGAGAGGTCTTAACCAACCCTACACAAGGGTTATACTCTCACATAGAGAGTAACTAACTCTTACACAGACAGCAAGAGTTTCAAAGAAAACAAAGTAAAACAAATACTCTTACGTTTGCCTTGATGATGAACTTACTCATATGAATAAGAAGGCAATGAAGAGAATCTCTAAGTGTTGAGATTGAGCTTGATTTCACTTCTATGGTTTTCATTGAGCTAGCTTCAATGCATGAAGAGAGAAATGCTCATGAGAGGGAAATGTAAGAGATTAAGGAGTGGATTATAGATCTCTTAAAGATTTTCAATAGTGTCAAGAAGTTTTAATGAACTATGCATCTCCTATATATAGGAACCCCAAATAAACCCTCAAACCTAAGCAAAAAGCCCAAATGAATAAATCTGCAACAGCTAGATTTTGGTAGTTTACGCTTTAGATAGTCGACTGATGAATAACTGACAGTCGACTGATCCATGGCAATAACAATCCCAATAGCTATAATCTGAGCCAAGACAGGCTGCTGTAGAAGACAACACAGGTGCATGTATAAGGTGCATGTGCCTGAATATCCTTCCGCAGGCGACTGACACATGGGATGGAAATGGAGTATGAAAAACACAACTTTCGCATAGCACCTTTAGATGATAGATGAACAATTCTCAGGTGCCTGAAATTAGACAGGCGACTGAAAACTATTCATCAGTTAACTGACTTGCAAAGTGGGATGAAACTCAGAAAATGCAAGCTACGCACTATGGCACACAGACGACTGGAGAGCAAATCCCAGGCACCTGATGGAAGACATGCGCCTGTAATATGAACGTTAGTCGTCTGTTTTCAAGAGCTTAAGAAAGAGTTAAGAAAAGTTGACTTGAGCTGTGCACACCAGTCGGCTGTAGAAGGCTGGCCAGGTGCCTGGAGGTCATCTAGTCGCCTGTCATGCCTTCATAAGTCGACTGTAGGAGAGCCAAAAACTCCAGTTTGAGTTTAAGGCATGGTGAACCTATTGGGATGATTTCTATGATAATCCTCAGGCTCACTAAAATGGAAAAATGCATATGCATGAATGAGTTAATTCATCTATCAAGGCATTACAATAAACCTAGACTTAAAAATAGAAAAGCATTAAATGAAATAATACATGGATTACATTGCTTCCCTTAGAGTCTAATCTTCAACCTTGATGCTCTCCATCATCTCCAAGATTTGGCACCCCTTGAGTCCAAGCTTTGGTATTGCTCCTCTTGGTGTCCATCCTTGCACCAAACATTTAGTCTCCAAAGATGATATTTTGAAATGTTAACTATGAGACTAAAACATGAGAGTCATTAGCAACAACATAATGTTGTGATTATCATCAAAATAATATTGGTATGAAACACCAATACCTAACAATCTCCTTTTTTGATGATGACACGCATTATGTAAAATATAAAGAAATAAAGTACAATGCTAATGAACTCCTCCTACTTATGTGCACCAATTGTAAAATGAGATAATCCAATTGAAATAATAAGAAACAATAATTTCATATATTAGGTATGGATTACATAAGCGAATTGTAATAACCAATAACACTATGAGTAACACTCTTCCTATAAGTACAGATGTATGGTGTACATAATCTATATCCCTCTCCTCCTTGTCATTGTCAAAAAGATGGACATCAATTCATACAAGAAGTGACTCTTGTCATTGATACTAATTTAAAAAATGACAACTTATCAAGAGATAAAGAGGTGTATGATACCAAATTGTAAAATTCACAGTGGGTATCAATCACTATCCCATGTTCCCCCAAGATAATAGAAATGGTCAAATTGTTGACTTCTATGGTCAATACCAATTGGAAAGAAAAAGATAAAAATCTTTAACAATTGTAAAACATAATTGGAGACATGTGCCTAAAATGTATCAAAGCATAGATATAGAAATAATCATGCAATATTGATACAAGTGACAATGCCAAAAGAAAATATAACATTAAAAATGATGGCAGTAATAATCAATTGTAAACAATGATCTCAAAAACAACCCGAAAATGAGAGTTAAAATATGTTTTAAAATATTTTTAGACCAATAATAACCAATAATATCCAAGGGTTGAATTTGAGACCAATAATAACCAATTGTAAACAGTGATATCAAAAACAACCCAAAATGAGAGTTAAAATATGTTTTAAAATATTTTTAAACATAGATAACATATTAACTCCCATATTGTCATACACATGGTTCAAAGAATGCATGTATATCAATGTATTCTCCAAAGTCCCATTTTCATGAAAAATAATATGAAATTTTTTCAGAATCATGAAACATCACACAAACAATGGGTATGCTAAAAAATAAACATTAAACATGTACATATACAATATGCATATGTGTGAGCGACCTAAACATTAGGGAACCAAATCCAAGAGGAGTTTGATTTCCTAATGTAATCGCATGAGGTGATCACATCCCTAATTAGAGAGTTGATGTAACTATCCATCTCTTGCACACTAACCTTATTAGGAATTCAAAAACTTAAGGATTTCCTAGGTAAGGGTTTAGCCTTTGCAAGAGGGGTGGATGTGGCATGCCTAGGTGTAGAGATGAATTTCTTAGCATGCAAAGAGTGAATGTTTTGCTTTTTAGCAAAAAATGAAGTATTTTCATTTTTCCTCACCACCTTGTGATTTAAATGCTTCTTATTGATGTTATTGTTATACAAGAAAGCATGTTGATTCTTCTTAGGTGCATTAGCAATGTTTCTTGAATTTGCACCATAAAGATAATGAGAGGTGGGTTTGTACACCACATGTGGAATGTATCCCAAACCTCCTCTATGGCTTGCTGGATATTGTTTGTCCAACAAATCGTGGAGTGAATTCCTAGCATATACAAAGTTTATAAGCTTTTGAGATTCCTCTTCGCATTTCACCGTAAGTTGTTGAATGCGAGTTTTTAAGCTAAGATTTTGAGCTACCAATTTTTCATTAATCATGCTCAAAACCTTAACTTGAGAGAGAAGTGTCTCTCACTCACTAGTGTCACAAACATGCACAACATCATTATTATTTACAATCGAGGATTTAAAAGCATTCAACCTACTCATAGCATATTTAAATTTTAATTTTAATTTAGCATATGAGTCGATGCACTTACTTTCCCCGTTGGAGACCACATTGTAGTGGTATTCGAGCTCCTCGTAGGATAGCTTTGGCTCCTCCTCAACTTCCTCATCGCTTTCCTTCTCGCTTGAGCTTGACGAAGACTCTTCCCATTTTACTCATTGGGGTTGAGCCACGCCTCACCTCTTCATTGCTTGAGCTTGAAGAAATTAGATGAAGAATCATCAAAAGCCGTGAAGCACATATGAGCTCGCTCCTAGTCATCCTCTGCTTCATCACTTGATGTGTCCTCATCGGAGTCATCAAATGTGCCGACAAGTCCCTTCTTTTGGTTCTTGAATTTGGACTTGCCTTTCCAATGTTTTTTCCCTTTCCCTTTGTAAGATTATTTGGAGGGTTTGGAAGGACATTCGGTAGAGAGATGACCTTTTCCTATACAATTGAAACAAATAGGATTGTTAGATTTAGAGGCAAACTTTGAAGAAGATTTACCTTACTTGCTTTTAAGGAATGCTCTAAGTTGCTTGGCAAGCTCCATGATTTCATATCCACTAGCCTCACCTTCTCCATCATCTTCACTTGAAGCTTCTTGATGGAATTTCTTCCTCCATTTGATTGGCTCCTCCTTGGCATGGAATGCAACCCCTTTTGCTTCTTCGGCTTCTCGGGCTTGGTTGGTTGAATCTCATTCTTGTGTTGAAACTTCACTTCGTATGTCATGAGATTCCCAACGCACTCCTCAACATTATATTTAGACATGTCGTTAAACTCCAATATCCCGTTGGCCTTGACTCTCATTTGGGTGTAAGAGAGTCAAAGATCTTCTCCACTCGATCCTATTAGGAGATTACCTTTCCAAGTCCTTCCAAAGCGTTCACAATGTCCGTGAACCTTGTGAACATCTCCGAGATGCTCTCACCTTCTCGCATCTTAAACAACTCATATTTAGAATGAAATACGCTTTGTTTAGATTTCTTTACCTTTTCGTCCCTTCAAGACAAATCTCCAAAGTATGCCAAATTTTGTTGACCGTTTTGCACAAGGAGATGCGGTTGAACTCGTTGTTAGAGACGACACAATGGAATGCGTTCATTGCCCTTGCATTGTATTTGATCGAGTCCTTCTCCGTTTTTGTCCTTGTAGCCATGGGTGTAATAGGCTTCTCAAATGGCGACTCTGTGATGTCCCATAGGTTTTGAACTTCCAAGTAGATCATCATCTTGATCTTCCAACTTGGGTAGTTGATTCCGTTGAAGAGCGGAGGTCGTACGGTTGATATACCTTCTTCATGAGACGCGGATGTAGCGTTGAATGCCATCGTTGTTGTATGCTATTGTTAGGTATTGGTGTTTCATACCAATATTATTTTGATGATGATAACAACATTATGTTGTTGCTAATGTCTCTCATGTTTTAGTCTCATAGTTAACAAATAAAGAATATCATTTTTGGAGACTAAATGCTTGGTGCAAGGATGCATTAAGAGGAGAAATGCCAAAGCTTGGACTTAAGGGGTGCTAAAGCTTGAAGATGATGGGGAGCATTAAGACATTATGGATTGAATCTATAGACTCTAAGGGAAGCAATGTAACCCATGTAATTTCATTTAGATGCTTTTCTATTTTTGAGTCTAGGTTTAATTGTAATGCCTTGATAGATGGACTAACTCATACATGCTCATACATTTTCCATCATTAGTGAGCCTTAGGATTATCATAGAAATCATTCCAATAGATTCACCATTCTTTCAACTCAAACTGGAGTTTTTGGCTCTCCAACATGCGACTGATGAAGGAAGGACATGTGACTGGATGATTTAAGGCGCCTGGCCAGCCTTCTACAGTCGGCTTTGTGCACTAGCTCAAGTCAACTATTATTGACTCTATCTTGAGCTATTGGAGACAGACGACTGACGTTCATTTTATAGGTGCATGTCTTCCATCAGGTGCCTGGATATTGTTCTACAGTCGTTTGTGTGTCAAAGTGACTAACTTGCATTTTCTAGGTTTCATCCCACTTTGCAAGTCAGTCGACTTATGATGAGATATCAGTTGCCTGTCAAATTACAGGTGCCTATGTTTTGTTCATCTATTATCTGAAGGCGCTAGTTCGAAAGTTGCGGTTTTCTCAACTCCTTTCCATCCCAAGTGACAGTAGCCTGCTAAAGGATAAATAGGTGCCTGCTCATTTACATGCACCTGTGTAGCTTCTACCGTTGCCTGTCCTGGCTCAAATTATAGCTATTGGAATTTTTATAGCCGTTGATCAGTCGACTGTCAGTTGTTCATTAGTTTACTGTCTGTGCCGTAAATTGCCAGAATCTAGCCGTTGCAGATTTATTCTTTTTGGCTTTTTACTTGGGTTTAAGGGTTTCTTTAGGCTTCCTATATATAGGAGAGGGCTGAGTTCATTAGAACCATCTTGATACTATTGAAGATCATTTGAGAATCATTAAGCCACTCTCAAACTCTCTCATTTCCCTCTTAGAGATCTAAATCGTGTTCATGCATTGAAGTCAAGATTAAGGTAAATCATCCAAATGTAATCAAGCTCAAACTCATCACTTGAGATCCTCTTTCATTCCTTGCATTCATTAATGAGTAAGTTCATCATCAAGGCATTCAAGAGGAGCAATGAGGAAGTGTGCTTTATGGCAAAAGGGTAAGAGTCTTTGTCAAGCTCTAGCAAGGAGGAAAGTGATGGTGAAGAAGAGGAGGAGCCAAAGCTACCATATAAGGAGCTTGAGTATCATTACAATGTGGCCTCCAATGCTGCAAGTAAGTGCATCGACTCATATGCTAAATTGAAAGCTAAATTTAAGAATGCTATGAGTAGGGTGCATGCATTAGAATCTAATAGTGTAAATAATAATGATGCTTCACATATTTGTAACACTAGTGAGAGAGACACACTTCTCTCTCAAGTTAAGGAATTGAGCATAACCAATGATAAATTAGTAGCTCAAAACCTTAGCTTAGAATCTCGTATTCAACTACTTACGTTGAAATGCGAAGAGGAATCCCAAAAGCTTATAAGCTTTGTACATGCTAGGGATTCACTCCACGGGTTGTTGGAAAAACAACATCCGGTAAACCATAGAGGAGGTTTGGGGTATATTCAAAATGTGGTATCTAAACCCACCTCTAATTCTTCTTTTGGTGCAAATTCAAGAAATTTTGCAAAAGCACCTACGAAGAATCACCACACTTTCTTGTACAACAATACTATTAACAAGAAGCACGTAAATCACAAGGTGGTGAGAAAAAAATGAAAACTCTTCATTTTTTGATAAGAAGCAAAATCCTCACTTTATGCATGCCAAGAAATTCATTTCTACACCTAAGCATGCCACATTCACCCCTCTTGCAAAAGCAAAAACCTTGCTTAGGAAATCTGTGAGCCTTTGGATTCCCACTAGGTGTAGTGTGCAAGAGAGATAGTTACATCAAATCATTAGTTAGTGAAGTGATCACCTCATGTGATTACATTAGGAAATCAAACTCTTCGTGGGTTTGGTTCCCTAATGTTTATGTTTCTCACACATATGCATATTGTATGGGTATTATGCTTAATGTTTATTTTTAGCATACCCATTGTTTGTGTGATGTTTCATGATTTTGAAAATGTTTTCAAATTTTTTTTTCATGAAAATGGGGACCTTGGGGAATACATTGTCATACATGCACTATTTGAACCATGTGTATGACAATGGAGGAGTTAATATGGTTAATATGTTTAAAATATTTTAAAACATATTTTAACTCTCATTTTGGGTTATGCTTGAGATCATTGTTTCACAATTGGTGTCTATTTACAATTGGTTACTATTGGTCTCAAATTCAACCATTGGATATTGCCATCATTTTAAATGCTATATCTATATTGGCAATGTCATGCGTATCAATGTGTTTGATTTTTTTTTCCATATATATGCTTTGATACACTTTAGGCCCATGACTCCAATTATGTTTTACAATTGATAAAGAGGATTATCTTACAATTGATATTATCTCAATTGTTAAAGATTTTGTATCTTTTTCTTTACAATTAGTATTAGATCCTAGAAGCCATCAATTTGACCATTTCTATGATCTAGGGGGAGCATGGGATAGTGATTGATACCCACTAAATTTTTATATTTGGTATCATACATCTCTTTACCTCTTGCATATTGTCACATCTTTTATTAAAATGACGACGGTGATATGATTGTTGTCAACCTTTTTGACAATGACAAGGGGAGCGAGATATGCATAATGTAAATCATGTAAATCATACATATAAATTTATGGAGAGAGATATGATTATGTAAATCGTATCTTTTATGGGGAGAGAGATATACACATGAGAGATTGGTTTATGTTATCCATGCATATTATATGTCACCATTGTTTTATTATTTCAATTGGTTTATCTCATTTTACAATTGGTGCATATAAGTAGGGGGAGCTCATTAACATTGTGCTTTATCTCTTTATATTTTACATAATATGTGTCATCATTAAAAAGGGGAGATTGTTAGGATTGGTGTTTCATACCAATATTATTTTGATTATGATCACAACATTATGTTGTTGCTAATGTCTCTCATGTTTTAGTCTCATAGTTAACAAATGAAGAATACCATTTTTGGAGACTAAATTTTTGGTGTAAGGATGGACATCAAGAGGAGCAACACCAAAGCTTGGACTCAAGGGGTGCCAAATCTTGGAGATGATGGCGAGCATTAAGGTATTAAGGATTGAAGCCATAAACTCTAAGGGAAGCAATGTAATCCATGTAATTTCATTTAATTGATCTTCTCTTTTTGAGTCTAGGTTTAATTGTAATGCCTTGATAGATGGACTAAATCATACATGCTCATGCATTTTCCATCATTTGTGAGCCTTAGGATTATCATAGAAACCATCCCAATAGGTTCACCATGGCTTAAACTTAAACATGAGTTTTTTGCTCTCCAACAGTCGACCGATGAAGGAAGGACAGGCGACTGGGTGATTCCAAACGCCTAGCCAGCCTTCTATAATCGGCTGTTGTGCACTATCTCAAGTCAACTATTATTGAATCTATCTTGAGCTATTGGAGACATATGACTGATGTTCATTTTACATGCGCATGTCGTCCATTAGTTGCCTGGGAATTGTTCTACAGTCGTCTGTGTGTCAAAGTGCGTAACTTGCATTTTCTGGGTTTCATCCCACTTTGCAAGTCAGTCGACTGATGACGAGATATCAGTCGACTGATGACGAGATATCAGTCGACTGATGACGAGATATCAGTCGACTGATGACGAGATATCAGTCGACTGATGACGAGATATCAGTCGCCTGTTGATGTGTCCATATTTTTCATGTTTATATCACATGTTTTCATAGCATTTTCACCATCCAAAGTTCACTTTTATACATATATCGCACTTTTCACGATATATTCGATTTTCGTATAGAATTGTAGATTTTCAGGAACTTTGGAGCAATTTGGAGCAATTATAGCATATGGACACATCCGAGCTATCCGAAGCATCTATGACGAGGTTCAATAGGTGTTCGACGAGGTGGAGAAGAAGATTTGATGAGGAGAAGAGAGGAGAAGGAGGAGGAGAAGAGACGAGCTCAAGAGTAAAGTTTACTGATTTTCCCAAACCACTCGACCGAGCTGCTCAGCATTCGGTTGGGCTAACATTTAGACCAAAGAAGAGCTCCAGCTGATGTGCACGTATCACTCGACCGAGTAGGAAAGCTACTTGGTCGGACCAACTCGGCCAGCTACAACTCAATTCCCATTCCTAATCGAAGAAGGAGAGCGCATAGGTGACTCGGCCGAGCATTGCTGCCACTCGGTCGAGCTGAAACCAAACATAATGAAGATTTTAAAGGCCTCTCCAGCTTACTATAGCTCGACTGAGTAGACCAGCGACTAAACCGAGTGTTACAACTACTCGGCCGAGCGGAACCAATTACAGAGCGGCACTTTGAGCTTAAAGAAGCAGCCCTCAGTGACTCGACTGAGCATTGTAATCACTCGACTGAGCTGCTCATATCTGAAGCTGAGCTAAGAAAAGAGAAGCGGCAGCCCGTATCATCACTCGACCGAGCGGCGCCGCTACTAGATCGAGTAGGGCACCGTAGCCCAACTATTGGGGACTCAAGAAGCCCTTTCTCCAGATTTTTGTGGGGGTCCATCCCTATTGTATTTAAGCACTCTTTTTACCCTAGTTTTAGAGAGGCTATTGAGATATTTTATTCTAAAAGTTCTTAGTTTTCTTAGAGAGTTTTTGAGCCGTCGTTATTGTTTTGAAGACAAAGTTGATATTTTTATTATTCCAATTTGCTTTGGAATCTATTGATCTTAATTCTCTGCGATTGTATGTTCGTCTTCAGCGCTTTGGTAACGCTCTCTCATCTCTCTATGCTTATTTCGATGTCTTTCATTGCAATCATGATTTCTATTGCTATTCTAAACGCTTTCGTTGATATCGCTATGAATTATGAGTAGTCATTTCTACGGCTAATGGATTATCCTTAGGATCTTCGGATTTAGATGCAAAGTTAGGATTTTTTACGTTGTTTTGGTATAAAAGAAATGTGTTTTGGTTGATCCAGCCAAGTTCGTAGGAGATCTCATATAGGGTTTGTGATCCACGGTAGTGGCACACATCTCGGACGGGTATCCTATGAACTTTATTAGGCACGTTAGTGAATTCAATTAGAGTTCGTGATCCACGGTAGTTGCATGCACTTTGATGGTTTCCACCGGCATCCTATATTACTAATTGATGGTATATGGTAGTAGCATCAATGAGAGCCACCAAATCACAGATCGAAGCTCTAACCCACGGTGGTGGCGTGAGTAGAGATTGAGAATAATTGTCGTTCGTAATGCACGGATCATGTGTAAGGCCATCCATGGTGGTGGGGCTAAACATGGGATACGTTAGACGAGTGGCCCAATGGTAGTTGGCCATGAGTTCTACATTTTAGATGCGACAATCTCGCCCTAATAAAGCCAATTCAACGTAGAAATTGTAATCTAGCATTGACATCCGACGATCCTAGTGGTGACTCCTATTGCCCTAGTTTTTATTATATTGTTAATTGAGATAGTAACCACTCGTGACAATCTTTCTGAGTACACCAAACTAGTATTCTTCTGAGACTTTGAATAGACCCAAGACTATATAAGCATCTGCCTCCCTGTGGGTTTGACATTTTTCTATACTACAAAGCATTGACACCGCACACTTGCGGTAAGTATTCGGAGTTAAATCCGGAGCACATCACCTGTCAAATTACTGGCACCTGTGTTTTGTTCATCTATCGTCTGAAGGTGCTAGTGTAAAAGTTACGGGATTCTCAGCTTCTTTCCATCCCAAGTGACAGTTGCCTGCTGAAGGATATATATGCACCTGCTCATTTACAGGTGCCTATGTAGTCTTCTACAGTTGCATGTCCTAGCTCAGATTATGGCCGTTGGGATTTTTATAGCCATTGATCAGTCGACTGTCAGTTGTTCATCAGTCGACTGTCTGTTTCGTAAATTGCCAGAATCTAGTCGTTGCAGATTTATTCTTTTTGGCTTTTTACTTGGGTTTGAGGGTTTCTTTAGGCTTCATATATATAAGAGAGTACTGAGTTCATTAGAACCTTCTTGATACTATTGAAGATCATTTGAGAATCATTAAGCCACTCTCAAACTCTCTCATTTCCCTCTTAGAGCTCTAAATCTCCTTCATGCATTGAAATTATAATGCCCTGCTCCAAAGTATACCCGGGAAGTACAACTCCATCCCAGGTTCTCCCAGAGAGGTTGGTGAAAAAAGCACAAAAAGGAAAAACTCAAGCAGGTCCACTGCGCACTGTTGGGATAGTACATGTAATGTTCCCACATCCAAAACACAGAACACAAAGCATCACAGAGACATCAGACATCCACAAGGACAATAAAGAAACACTGACTATATATATATATAATACATTTGACAGTGATTTTTGAATCCTAGGGCTGACTAGGACAAGATAAAAGACGGTTGAGATTTGACCATGGAAAATCAACGGTTGAGATAGGTTGATGTAATTTAGATGGATCAGTTCAAAAAAGAAAGAGAACAATTTCTCTCTTCCCCACAGCACGCTTGGATTTCGTTGGATTATGGGGTCAGCTGGCAATATAGAGAGGGTTAATATTTGGGTTTCGTTGGATTGTGTACGATAAGAGAGTATCATTTATTTCGTTGGGTTGTTTACGATGAGAAACCCCTCGACTCCTCCCCAAATCTCCACGTCTCGGCACGTCCTCAACCCCTCGACTCCTCCCCAAATCTCCACGTCTCGCCTCGCCTTCTACCCAAAAAAACCCCAAATCTCCACGCATATCTCGCCTTGATGGGTTCCGCTTAAGCACGCTTCTCCTCCAGCCTCCTCCAGCCTCGCAGGCTTCCTCGCAGCATAAATTAAGCAACTTATTCGATCTGTAGGTTAGGGTTTCGATCGATCCCACTGGTTTAATTATTAGAAAATGAGTCGCAATTTCAATCCTTCGTCTCTGGCTCGCGGCTGCTTGGTCGTTCTGTCCGCCCACCTTCACTGCCTCATCCGGCGATCTCTCTCCGGTTCTTGAGGCATCGCCGGTGCTGGCGCAGGAGATCTCCGGTACGCCTGGGAATCTGCGTGGATCACTGACGGTGATTTATCAGAGGACCGGGAAGAAGTACGACATCAAGGTCTACTGACTTCAAAAAGGTTCAAACTTTGGGTAAAATTTAAGTTACATATGTGGATTCGATGTTAATTTTCGTTGATTGTAGTTGCTTTTTGACTGTTCGTATGATTAGGGACAATATTGATATGCTGTAAGGTACAATTATGCAAAAATCAAGCATAGTCAATGATCATGAACTGAAGACTAGCACTTTATTTCACTTTGATGAATTAACAGGCAATTTTAATGATTTAAAGGAGAAATATGTGTTTCCTTGATCAATCAACCTTGTGGGTTATACTGCAGGTATCCTAAGTCCATTTACATTGGCAGTAATCCTAAGTCATTAATGATAAATCCGGGTCAATTCCATGTCCTGGCAAAAGTGAATTCATGAACCAAGGTGACTTCCATGCTGATGGTGATTCTATACCTCTTTTGATGCCAGGAGTGTCAACAAAACTGCATATAACTGAGCACTTTGAGGAAGCAACATAAAGAACAGCGAGGAATCCAAAAGTTAGTGATTAATCATATGAGAAAGAATATGTTTAGTTCACTAGGTAATCTACACTTAAAAACAAAAAACACTACTAATATGCTCTGATCTAAGAGTTCTAATATTAGGATGGAGGGCTGATATGTTGGTCAAGTACTGGAAATATTCAGTTCTAATGCAGTAAAAAAGGGGGTGTAGGTAGAATTCATTGTGCTTGATAATCTGGCAGAAAAGTTAGACATAGCCAGGCATGCTTAGATCCAAAAAATAATCAATGGAAAAAATCAAACTTCTACAAGTGTCTGTGAGTTGCGTAAGGCTTTATTATTCTCCAGAAACAAATTCATATTCAAGTCGCATGCCTTCTGACCAGGTGATTATCTATACCACTTATTATAATGTATGTATGTCCTGTAATCTATGCACATCCAAAATTATTTCATTTGAATATTTCTAACCCATGCATCCAATGCTTCCAAGCCGGCCATCCATTTAACTAGGTGAATGGATTATTTTATGGATGCTTTAGACCAAAAATCATAATTTCGCCAAAGGACCGTGGTCCACCGGCATTTATCGCTGCTTCTCAGTGGGGCCACCAAGGATCGATCCTTGGTGGATGCGAAACGCGCGCGCGCCTTTAACCAGCTTTCTGATGTATAGAAAAATCATAATTTCTAATCAAATATGTTTCATAAGGTGTTGGATCACCCGTTCAGGTGGCCTATTGTGTAGCATGTAGGGCACAATAAAGCCTTACAGTTTGAAATTAACAGGTTGGAATTTCAGATTTATATTTTCAATATGCTTTCATTAACATGCTTTCATGAATTCCAGATTTGTATCACTTTCACACTATGATTTATATTTTCAACATGCAGGAATTTTTTGATACAATAACAATCTGCATCAAAAATTTCAGATTTGTATTAAAACTATGATACAATAACAATCTGCCAACTATGAATGCAATAACCATTAAATTTAGCTTAGAATATGCATTAATCCCATTAAAAACAAGTTGGCAACATCATCACCTGTTAGGACCTGAAGTTGGTATAGTTTTGAGGGTAAGTGGTGTAAACACACCCATCACAAATGAAGGCTATACCTAATGGGAGAATCTCATCGGAAAGTGAGTTGTCAGCCCCATCATCTCTGTGTAATCTAATCCGTAATGAAATAGATTTCAACCCAGGTAGGAAAATATATTTCAACATTTTTTCTGATTTCTATTAGGGTGGAAAGTATATTTCCTTCGTGATTTCAACCCAGTTAGGAACACATAAGCGACTATATCTTCTGTCCTGAATAATGAGTCTGAACTAGGTTGACTTCAAGGATTGTGATACAAGTTATGCAGAGGATTGAGGAGTTTTGATGTGTCGATAGTTTTTGGCCAACCCACCAACTAAGAGAGCCACAAAGCCACAATTAAGTGGTTAACATGTTACTCTGTGAAGGAAATTTCCAGTTCTTGAACCCAGGCACATCATCAAACTTATTTGGTTTTGTTTTATTTGAAATCATTAGGTCTGTCTTGGTTCTTTAGCAAAAATTATAATGTCAGCACTTTTTGCTCTCAGATTGATTGCATTTCTGTAGGACTTTAGAAGCTAGAATATTTTTTTCAGTACTGGAATTAGTCTTTCCAAATTTCTGTGTGGTTATTTTTGTTTCAAGTTGGTTCACATATTCCCATTTCAATTATTTCTATAAAAAGTTGGCACGTGGATTGGATAAATTTTTTTTTTCAACTTTGTTTCTTCCCGTTGATAGGGAGAGTGTGTCAAATGAACATAACAGAAGGCCTTCACTCTGTAAAAGATTATGCACCTAAGAAACTTCTTTCATGATGATACCAGTCTGTCACTAGCAGGCCATGAGGCTGTGCAATGCCAAGCTTCAATCTGTTCATGCAGCATGTAACAATTTGATGAACTCTGCTTCATATTCATATCGATTTATGCGAATACAAATAGCAATATTGATTTATGCTCAATATGCAGGACTGAGCCCTGTCCAGAAAAGATGTCACTTTACTCAGCATTGTATGGAATAAACACGGCAACCCCTACACATAATCCCAGTTGAATCCCAGTAGAAGGGGGAAGCGGGCGGCCGACAGAATCCAGTAGAAGGGGGAAACATATGGTGTTTTTGTATGGAATAAACATGGCAACCCCTGCACATAACATGGAGCTTTGGACTTTGCATCCCCATCTTCTTTTTCTCTTGATAATAATATTTTGATACATGGATTGATAGATGGATACATACTACAAGTAGTCAGTCATAGAGTGGAGGAGACATCAGCCCATCTCTAAAAGAAGAGAAGCTTTGGAAGTATCTGCTATGTTGGAATCGATGTTAGTTGCTGTAATTTGCAAGCGAAAGATTGGAAGACAGTAAAGCATGATATGATATGATTCCCTCTAATCTTACTCCCTATAATAAAATCGAGTCTTTATCTATATTTATTATTTAGACAGATGATTATCATCTTGATTAATGTTGATGATGATGAGATGCATCTTCGCCTAGCCTGTAGTTAAATAACATGTATGGGTGGCAAAATAATATACAGATGATATGTGTGTGCATGTCAAGGTCGAGAATGCCCGAGTAAGGAATAGTCGACACTTGCTGTCTTCGCCTTTTGTGACTGATCAATGACTGAATGCGTGAATCCAAGCATCCAAACAATCTTCCCTCTCAATGTCTCAATTTATGTGTAAGCTAGAACATTATGTTTATTTCTTTCTTTGTTTAGTTATGTTTTCATGCATCATGTTACTCATGTAAATTCGAATTTAAGCTTGTGGGTATCATCTTACCAACATCTGTCAACATATTGCCTTTTTATCGATCTTTGAAAGCAAATTATCAACAAATTGATATTCTGAATTTAGATGGAAGAAACTACTTAGATGTCAACATATTTCCTTCATAACCCTTATTAGCATCTGTCAACATAGTCGTAGTATCGAGGGAATGTAATTGCATCTTTAATGTCATCAAGGACTTTGTAATTACTAAATGCTATTCAAATTTCTATAGCTTTTATGCTTAGAACTCACTTGCTTCTATTTACAGGTTGAGGTGCTAATAGGGGAAGCTACATTTTGGGAAGGAGCACATTGATAAAATCAGCACTAGGCCATTTTGATGCATACTTTGCAGTTGTGCAACATTTCAGGAAGTCTGTGTATGTAAACAAATTCTGGGTTGCAAAAACTATTGCAGAATTGATGAACTAGGTCTGCCCCGAGAACAACGAGAATGTTATCTGGATATACGCTGGCATGGAACGGTCACTCTAGTTTCAGCATCAGATTTGAGATGAATTTGATGGATATGCAAATTCTCTTGACGGTTATATGCAAAGTCCATTTTTGTTGTAGTGCTATTTAAGGGCTTTGTGAGTATTTGTAATTTTTCACGACTGATAGTGTGCTTAGTATACTATTTAGGGGCTTTCTGTGTAAGAGTTCTCAGTAGCCAGACACGCTAATGCAAATGTATTAACTAGCCAGACACGCTAATGCAAATGTATTAACTGGGCTTGAAAAGTTCTGAGTTTTACTACAGATACCTATAATGAGCAGGTTGTGCGTTTAGTGTTATTGAAGGTTGTTGGCTATGAACTCTCCAGAATGTATTTTACATCTCTTAACTGATATCTTATTGATGTGTTCATATTAAATTTTGGAGAGATTATAATTTATTTGGATTGGTTCTAAATTTTTTGTTCGTTTAAATTTTGGAGGGGAAATAATTTCTATGAAGAACAAAAAATTTGAGCGGATATCTTAAATGAACCATGGCCGAAGGCATCCACTAAATTTGTTTACGCTAATTTGTTGTTTTGTGCCGAAGGCGCCCGCGTCGAATTTGTTGTTTTGTGCCGATGGCGCCCTCGCCTATGCCAAAGGCGCCCGTGTCGCTAAATAATTTTACGCTAATTTGTTGTTCCATGCAATTTTGGTTGTGGAAATAATTTTTTTGGGAAACAAAGATTTTTTCGCTGGTAAAAATAATTTGTTGTTCTACGTCGAATTTGTTGTTCCGCACCAAAGCCGCCAGCACTGAATTTGTTGTTTCACGTCGAAATTGTTCTCGCCAAAATTGTTGTTCCGTGTCAAAGGCACATGCGCCGAATTTGTTGTTCCGCGCCGAATGCGCCCATGACGCTAAATATTTTTACACTAATTTGTTGTTCCATGCAATTTTGGACGTAGAAATTATTTTTTGGGGAACAAAGATTTTGCGGGAGAAGATCTTAAATGAACCGTGCCCGCGTGCACGGGTTATGACTAGTGTGTGTGTGTGTATATATATATATATATATATATCATGTCCAATATATACAACATCTACCCCTCATACATCATATACATCAAAATTCCCAAGAGTACAAGTCACTCTCCTCACCCATCACCACACCATCCTACACTCAACTCCTCAACCATAACTCCAGCTCCAGTAACCAACACTACAACCTGAAAACACAACAGTGGGGCACGTCAATGCGTGACCCAATAGGATATCCAAACTCCAACTAGGATACTATTTACATGAATTGCAACTACATGCAATGTATATCCAAGAGATCTACTAGAAATAGTGACATGGAATTAGTGTTACATAAAGTGAGCAAAGGAATGATGGCATGGGAATGAGGTAAGATTGCATAACATAAAGTAAACTACAAGCAATGGTATACACAAACAACAAGAGCTACAGAAAAGGAAATAACAAATTCTATGCAAGAGGAAAAGAACTGCAAAGAATTAAATAACTTTACAACATTATTCTTAAAGAGCAAAAGATAGTTAAAATGGTACAATAGGGGCGAGTCATGGCTATAGGACCATAGAGTTACACGTGGATGGGCATTGTGGTCCCCAAGACATGGTTGTATGGAACCTCACATATCACTCCTAATTTCCATTACTCTCATCATAAACAACCACATACAATCCATGCCATGTCCACCCTCCTTCCTCCCATCCAAGCATAACAATAGGGTCCTAAATCATGTTACAAATAGCAAGGTCAAATCCATAATACAAACATTCACAATTCTTGTCTATTTCATTCCTTCTCACTTTCTTTCTTTCCAACACCATCAATTTTTCATTACCACATCAAAAATATCACAATAGGCCCATGGACGAAATATCAAGAGGTGGGTGTTCCCCACATTATGTCATATAGGATGAAGATTTCACAACTCAATGAAGATTTTCACAACAATACAAGAGAGAGACTAACTTGAGCATCATGCCTTAATAAAGGAGGCAACTATGTCTTGCATATGTCATAAAAATGCCAACATGTGCATGAACCTTTGATAAATATTATCACTTGCATGAAAAAGAGAGCATCTTGCAAGAAATACAATAAAGATCACAACTTTGCATTAAAGATAGCAACTTTATTCATGAATTAATAAAAGGAGCTTACTTTCTTTACAAAGGTATCATCTTTTCACAATTACTTGAGCAAAATAGCAACGTTCATATGAATTCACAATAAAGACATGAACTCTATCATCACAACATATTAAAGAAGCCAAACTTAACAAAAGCATGCATTTGTACTACTAAAAATGAGGGCTTTATTATTAAACATGTCATGCACTTAGTATTCTAATAGGAGTTTGGAATCCTATCTCTTGTAGCTTCCTTTTCTTATCAAAATCAAGCTTTGGCCTCATGAAAACTTCTTCTCCAAATCCATCACAAAAGCTCCAATTTGCATGCACAATCTCCTCTTTTAAGCTTCAATCAACTCCTACTTGATAGCACTTAGGATTAGGGCTTAAAATGAGAGAAGAGATGAGATTTTCCCATGAAAGATTGAGGGAAAAAGTGAGGGGAAAGGAGAAATCCGAAAATAACAAGAAAGTATGAGAAAAATGAAGGAAAAGGGAGGAAAGAGAAAGGAAAATGAATGGTTCTAGATTTCTCTCATTTCTTTCATCTTCTTTTCTTTCCTAGACTTTTCTTTTTCTTTTTCTTTTTCTTTTTCATCTTCTTTGTCTCTTTCCTTCAAATCCTTTATCCCTTATCCTATTATTTTTTTTCATGGTTGAAAAGTCAAGATGAGAAAGAAGGGTAGAAAAGTCAAAGGGATGAAATCTCTACATTACTTAACACACATCCCTCTCTTATATTACTAAAAAGCCACTTCTCTTCTCACTCCCCTTCTATATACACACATGCATTAATCACAACAATGCCATACATATGTAATAAACACAAATACTTAATATAAACATACTCTAACATACCACTAGGATTAATACACTAATACACAAATATTAATACCACACTACTATGTGCACTACATGTTGTTGCTATATACACTACACTTCAAAACACACTAATATTAATAAGCCAATACAATTATACAACACACATCACTACATAACATTATTTAGCAACTACTACAATTAATTTTTATTACAATTATAATTAAAGCATTAATCAAATAATTACATCACTTACTACACACATACACCCCCACTTACAACCATTGACAAACATGCCATTCATACAAGAGGGTCACCCATCATTAAGAATACTATCCTACTAATCATCATATACAAAGAGTACTAGTACACACATATATTACATACCCACAACATTTACTACAAGACATATAACTATAGCACTAATTTACTATACACACTACTACACATATTATCAACCACATATACACCCAAGACATCCTCATTCAAGCAACCATATATATCCTGATAACATATTCATATAGGCATGCATCCATCCATATAGGCATACATGTAAGCAACCAATAGATAATTACTATACACACTACATATTGACTATTTACACTATATATATACACACACTGATATACTCATACACACATCCTGGAGCACAAACATATACACCCTACTGTATATGGCACTAGGGCCATTACAGAAATCAAGCTCAAGGGAAATCATCCCAGTGCAATTAAGCTCAATCTCATCACTTGGAGATCTTCTTTCATGCATTGCCTTTATTAATGAGTAAGTTCATTATCAAGGCATATGTAAGCATATTTGTTTTACTTTGTTTTCATTGAAATCCTAGCTTTCTGTGTGAGAGCTAGTTACTCTCTGTGTGAGAGTATAAACTTCTGTGTAAAGGTTAGTTGAGATCTCTCTTTGTGAGAGTAAGAGTCTCTCTGTGTGAGAGCAATTGTCTCTCTGTGTGAGAGCAATGATTTCTCTGTGTGAAAATCCAAAATCCTCTGTGTGAGGTATCTTTGTGTGAGATTGTATTCACTTCCCTATGTGAGAATTATAGCATGGCTGGACATACCCAAGTTTGGGGAATCATGGTAAAATCTTGTGTTTACATTTGGATTGATTGTGTTGATTAATTCCTCTTACACTTATTAATTCGTATTTGCAAGTTAAATTTTAATTGCACAATTTATTACCATTACTCTATTCACCCACACTCTAGAGTTTGTTGTTAGTATTGCAAGGGTAAGATGGTCCTTACTGCTATAACCTCGCTCGGATACCAATTGTAAGGACCGTCTTTCATGCAATACTAACAACAAACTCTAGAGGGGGAGGGGGTGAATAGAGTAATGATAATAAATTGTGTAATTAAAATTTAACTTGCAAATGCGGAATAAGAAGTGCAAGAGGAATTAATCAACACAATCAATCCAAACGCAAATACAGATTTTACCCTGGTTCCCCAAATTGGATACGTCCAGCCACACCAACTATTCACTATGAATCCTACACAAGGTAGTGAATACAATCTCACACAGAGATACCTCACACAGAGGATTTTGGATTCTCATATAGAAAAATCATTGCTCTCAAACAGAGAGACTCAAACTCTCACTAAGAGAGATCTTAACCAACCCTACACGGGGGTTATACTCTCATATAGAGAGTAACTAGCTCTCATACAGAAAGCTAGGATTTCAAAGAAAACAAAGTAAACCAAATACTCTTACTTATGCCTTAATGATGAACTTACACATATGAAGAAGAAGGCATGGAAGAGAATCTCCAAGTGTTGAGATTAAGCTTGATTTCACTTGGATGATTTCCAATGAGCTAAGCTTCAATACATGACGAGAGAAATACTCATAAGAGGGAAATGGAAGAGATTAATGTGTGGCTTATAGATCTCTTAAAGGTTTTCAATAGTGTCAAGAATTTCTAATGAATTAAGCTATCTCCTATATATAGGAACCCCAAATAAGCCCTCAAACCTAAGCAAAAAGCCCAAATGAATAAATCTGCAACGGCTAGATATTGTCAGTTTATTCTTTGGACGGTCGACAGATGAATAACTAACATTCGACTGGTCAACGGCTATAAAAATCCCAACGGCTATAATCTGAGCCAGGACAGTCGATTGTAGAAAACTACATAGGTGCCTGTACAAGGTGCAGACGCTTGAATATCCTTCAGCAGGCGACTAACACATGGGATGGAAATGGAGCATGAAAAACGTAACTTTCGCACTTGCGCCTTTAGACGATAGATGAACAATTCTCAGGCATTTGAAATTAGACAGGCAATTAAAATCTACTCATCAGTCGGCCGACTTGAAAAGTGGGATGAAACCCAGAAAATACAAGGTACGCACTATGGCATACACACGACTGGAGAACAAATCCTAGGCGCCTGATGGAAGACATGCGCTTGTAATACGAACGTCAGTCGTCTGTTTCCAAGAGCTTAAGAAAGAGTCAAAAAAAGTTGACTTGAGTTATGCACACCAGTCGGATGTAGAAGGCTAGCCAGGCACCCGGAGGTCATCCAGTCGACTGTCATGCCTTTAGCAGTCAACTGAGGAGAGCCAAAAACTCGAGTTTGAGTTTAAGGCATGGTGAACCTATTGGGATGATTTCTGTAACGACCTGCTCTCGGGGGCCAGTTACTTATTTGATTTATTTGTAGGTCTTACAGTTTACCAGTGAAATCAGCATAGCCACAACTCAAAGATGTACCAAACACTCAACCAGCATACTGACATTATTACAGTCCAAATTAAAGTACAAACAAGCAGCAACACTCACACACACAATGTACATAAAAGGAAAAAGTACTGAAAGGAAATGCGAAATGGAAATACAAAGTACAACACAAACACAAACACAAACACAAACACCTAAAACTCCGAAGCCTCTGGGTCAAACATAGGCTCCTCGAACTCTGGGTCAATCTCCTCGATCAAGTCGTCGTCTGACGGTGCCATAAATAGAACCGAATGTAAGTTACAACAATTCTAAATAAAGAAAAGAAGTACTGTACAAGTATGACAAAAGTAACTACTTACAAATAGACCAAACTGGAAGGAAAGTACGGTGCCTATACAAGTGTAGAAAGTAAAGTGCATGTACCGTAAAGAAGGTGACCGTGCAAGCTACACTAGAACTACGTGACTCAAGTAGGAGAGTACAATATGTGACCATCAAGTTCATTTCTTGCCCGGGTGTGCTTACCGAAACGAATGCCGAAACCCAGGCAGTAGTACATGTATTTTGCCGAAACTCAGGCAGCAGGACGGGATGCCGAAACTCAGGCGAAAAGACAGGAAGATGGAACTCCAGTCACTCCCGTACTCTCTCAAACTATGAGTTACCCCAATACCCCAGTGATGTGTTAAGTACAAGTTCTTTACAGGATGTTCCACAGGTTGCTAGTCGAACCAAGACAATCGGTTGACTTTCTTATTGAAAACCAGAAAGTAGGAAACTCATTCCAAAACAGACTGTGTCAAAGCACAGTGGGTACAATTCCAACATTAGAAGTGTCACTTCCGTGCTTCGAGCACGTGATAGTGTGGTTTAGCATACAATTTACCCAAGTTGGTAGTTGTGTGCTACAACCGCCAAAGTTGAAAGTTGGCAAAGTAATATTTGGTTGATTACTTTCCTATTAGGTTAGGTCTCTAGTTCGGTACAAGTCAATAGCCGTTCTGAGACTATAAGTGGTGTTCTACGAGTTCAAACGAGTACATTTAACTAGTTTTCTAAGTTTAGAATCTGTCGTGACTTACAATATTCGAGGCCGTCGTAGCAGGCCGGAAATGGATCTAAGGCTTCCTCTGAAGTTGGTGCACAAGAGTTTGAACTTGCAACACAAAAATAATCGTTAGAGAACACGACTTTTCTATCTAAATACTCTGATCGTTCTGATTTTTGAAACTGGTTGAAACGGTGTCGGAAAACGTTCAAAATTTTTATATAAGCTGAAAATAAATATTATAATTTTACTACAAAATGAAAATATTTTTAGAAGCATTTGTTATAAATTTATAATTTTCAGAAGCTTGAAAATCATTTTTAAAACTCAATTTTCTTAAGTAACGTAAAACTTCTGTAATTTCTTTCGAGTGCAATACTAGTCGGAAATACTCGAATGGGCAGTCAAAATGACCGTCTTGAAGATTACTAGTACATATATTTTTATCACGTATCAATGTTCGTGAAATTAAAGAGTTACGGATTTTAGAAAGAAATTTACGTAATTAAGTTTTAGGCTAAAAAATGATTTTGGATAAACTAAGCGTCTGATCGAGATGAGACCAGCGCTATTGGATCCAGAATATTATTTTCGATCTTCTGGAGCTAGTCTCACATTTTTCTGAGGCCTATATTTAAAGTTATGAATTAAAACCATAAAACCCAATTATTAATTAATAAAATCACGTAAATACGAAAATACTTTCGTATTTATGAAAATGCCATCGAGGTAACTCATGCACACACCGTCGACTCTTCGACAGCAGCGGAGGGGGCGGGGTTTTCCGTGCGCTCGGCGGCGGGGGGCAGCGGCCGGTGGATGGCGGAGGCGGTCTGCTGCAGCGGCGAAGGCGGGGTGACGGCGGACGGAGCTGCCGTGGGACGCGACGGCAAGGAGAGAGAGGAGCGGGGTTCGGGGGTGTGGCGGCGGACGACGACGACGCTAGACGGCGATGGGGGCGTCGGGCTCCGGAGAGGCTGCGGTCGACGCTGAAGCGGGGGTCGGAGGCGACGGATTGCGGCGGCGGGGCGTCGGCGGGCGTGTGCTGTCGGGAGATGGCGTCGGTGTTCGTTGGCATTGTGGCGGGGCCTCGTCGAAGTTGCTCGGGGACGGTGATGGGCTAGGGCGTTGGTGCTGTCATGGTGGCGGAGCGGAAGGCTCGCGGCGGTCGACGGCGGTTAAGCCCCCCGGAGGCGCGTGAGAGAGAGCGGGAGAGAGAGTATGTGAGGGGGAGAGAGAGTTTGTGAGAGCGGGGTAAAATGCGGGTTGGGGCTGAGTTTAAACGAAAGCAAAGAGAGAGATAGAGAGAGTACTGTGTGGGTGAATTAGAGAGGGAAGGGGTGTTTAAATAGGTTTAGCTAATGGTAAAAGTGTAATTAGTGGGGGAGACAACATTTTTAATGGGTTGGATGAGATCCAAATAAATTAGATCTCACCAGCTAAGGGGAGGTGGGTTTAAGAAGTTGGTTGAGGGATTAAGGTGAAAGTAATAGGTAAAAGTAGTGTAGTAAGGGTGAAAATGTAATTAGTGATTGCAATTAGTGAAAACTGGAGGAATACAAGCCCGATTTTGCATACGACTCCGAAAAATTACGAAAACATACCCACGAGATCGTATCGTCGCGAGGATCGCGAATACATGATGCATTTTTGGATTTGAGCTACGGAGATACAAGTTTTAGGCCAACATGTTTAGAAAACGGGTTTGCGGGTTCTAAGTTGATTTGATATCAGAAAATAACAAAATTAATGTGGGGATCCCTAAATGATCATATGATGCTACTATAGAAGTTTGAAAACGTTTTGAAGATATTTGTATAGAAAATTATTTCGTTAAGTCAAAACAGTAATAATTGAAAATGAATTTTTATCAAAATTGTTTTGAGTATATGATGAAATCTGAACTTACTGAAACACAATATAATTAGTCTAGTGCTTCAAATATTTTTATAAGGAATTTTTGATATCAGTTTTGTTATAAAACTCTTGACTACATTTATAAAGTAATTTTGAAAATACGTAAAAATACGTAAATTGATGTGCTGAAAAATACTGGTCGTTACATCCTACCCTCCTTAAAATAATTCCGTCCTCGGAATTTCAAACTTAATAAAACAAATAATTAATGTTATGAAGAAGCTCAAGCAAATAAATGATTGAAAAGATATTATGAAATATAATGTGATAACACAGCATCTAGAAAACAAGAGATGTTGTTTATGAATACTTACTATCGACATCAACATTGTTTCCGAGACTAGTCTCAAGACTAGTAAGATCCTCAGACTCGGTAAACAAGTAATGGTAGAGTCCTGGCATATCATCCTCTTGCTCCCAAGTAGACTCTTCAGGTAAGTCGTGATGCCACAAGACCCTGACAAGATTGATCACTCTATTCTTGACGGTCTTCTGTCGTCGATCCAGGATCTTGACTGGTTGCTGATCATAAGATAGATCTGGACGAACGGTAATCTCGGAGTAATCCACAATATGACTAGGATCACTCACGTAGCGTCGAAGCTGTGAGACATGAAAGACTTCATGTACTCCTTCCAATGCAGGTGGCAAGGTAAGGCGATAGGCCACCTCGCCTACTCGCTCCAAGATATCAAATGGACCAATATATTGAGGACTGAGCTTTCCTCTTCGTCCAAAGCGAATCATCCCATGATTCGGCAAGATCTTCAAAAAAAACATGGTCGCCAGGCTGGAACTCCAAATGTCGGCGCTTTGCATCTGCCCAATGCTTGTATCGATCCTGTGCCAACTGTAGCTTCTCTCTGATGGTCCGAACTACTTCCACTGCTTCCACAATCAAATCCGGACCGATGAGTTCTCGATCGCCAGTGTCGTCCCAGCTCAAGGGGAAACGACACTTCCTGTCATATAGCGCTGCAAAGGGCGCCATACCAATGCTGGCCTGATAACTGTTGTTGTGGCAAACTCCACGAGATGTGGATGGTCCTCCCAAGATCCCTTGAAGTCCAGCATACACGCACGCAACATGTCCTCCAGAATCTGAATGGTGCGTTCTGATTGGCCATCAGTCTGAGAATGATAAGCTGTACTAAAGCTTAAGCGAGTCCCCAGATACTCCTGCAAGCTCTTGCAAAAATGAGACATGAATTGAGTGTCTCTGTCTGAAACAATACTGACAATGACACCATGCAGCTTCACGATCTTCTCCATGTATTTCTTGGCAAGCACCTCGGTCGACTGGCCCACTCTGAACGGGATGAAGTGTGCTGACTTGGTCAATCGATCAACGATCACCCAGATAACATCGTTGTGCTTCGTTGTAACGCCCCGCTTCCCAAAAGACATCGAAAGCGAGAACGTTACGCGGTCTGCGTGAACTGGAGCGGTGAAGCTCGAGTTCAATAAGCGTCTGTGATAAAAACATAGAAGAGGTCCTTGCATTTGCGTATCAGAACAATCAGAAACATTTCAAAAGATAAAAGTCACATCCAGAGATACATAGTGTTCGTACACGAAATTAAACAACAAGCCACAGCTGGGCTAAGGTAGCAACAAAGAACGTACACAAAGAAACTACAACGTCTAAAAGTAAACTAAGGAAAGCAGTAAAGTGTGGGTCCACTAGTCCTGCGCTGGGAGGGGTGCTGCGTCAGGGGCAAACTCCTGACTCTCCAAATCTGGTGTCACGTACGGGTCCTCCGGGTACTCGAGCTAAGAATCTGACATACATCCAAAAACATGAATGTATGTCAGCTAGGGGTCTGCAAGAAAGAGTTAGCACCCCAAGACAAGATATACGACAAATATGAATTTAAGAAGGCATTTAATATTTTAAAGAAATGACTGCAGCAATTTAATATCAACAATTATATAGAAACGGAAACGAACATCCTTAACATGCAGTTCTAAGCAGTTTCAAGAATTAAAGTAAAGACTTTCTCTGAATTCATTAGCATATCAATTTCATGAGACCAAGTTAGCATGTCAAGAGTTTACATCTAATCTAGGGTTCTCGCCTTTAGGTCGTGATGAGTAGGTCGTTCCTCTCACGGGGGTTTACCGTGATTGACGCTAACCCACCGCATGCGGGTGGTGCTCCTGAGGAGAGGACCCTTCATACGCCCAGTGGCCGCTCAACCCTAACCCCACCCCAATTTTGTGCTGGAACACGAGCCAGCCTAGTCGACTCACACGACATCACGAATTCATGATACCGCCTTCGAGGCGCACGATTTTCACGATGTCAATATTTGTTAAACATGTCAAGACTCACAGAATTTTAATGTTATCATTATTATTACACTATTGTGACAATTCGGGACAGCAGAATGGGGTGAATGATTTTTAGAACAGTCTTTAAAATAACATCGAACCCGTGCTTTCGTTGGACTTGCTACAGAAAGTACTTTTTCCTTCTATTTGTTTAAAATTAAGGTATATCATATTATATACTGTTGGATCACAAATTTTGTCCTGATCGCCATGGTGTCATTTTCTCACGTCATTTCACGTCTAATTTTCAAGTTATTCAATAATGCGTGAAAGCGGCGTAAAAGTGTCGAAACTTCAAAAAATCATATCAATTCATATACTTGCCTGTTTTTGACGTTCTTGGTGTCGTTGGAAACGTCTCGACGAGTACTACGCTACTGAGAAGGCGGTTCGCTGGTTTGACAAAACGTAAAATCAGAATAGACATTTTTCGGTCAAAACAGCTTTATAACGAGCCCCTACGACGTCTAATCAACCGGTTTTATTAGGTTCTCTACTTTACGGTGTGGGTTAAGAGTTGTTTAGGGGTAGATCTACTAACCGGTAGTACAGAGGAGGATCGGGACGCAGCGATGGGCAGCGAAGACACGCACGGTTCCGAAACAGCGACGTCCACGGTCTGAACTCATCGCGGCAGCGAGGAAACGACGGACATCGGCTAGCAGTGAGGCCTGGGGAGTGTTCACGACAGTTCTGGGCGTGACAACATCGAGGAGGAGGAGTCGCACAGCGTTCACGAGCGAGGTGGTGTTGCACAACGTGTGCGGGGCCGTGCGTGCGCGAGGGGCTCCGGATCTGGGCGTGGTAGAGCAGCCCACGGCCTTGGCTACTGGGCGTCGGTTACCGGTGGTCTAGGGTGTTGTCGGCGTGTGGAGGAGAGGTGGCATCGGTTTTGCGAGGCCTGGGCATGAGTTAGGTGTTGCACGGAGAAGTGGGCTGCGGCTTGCGTGCGTTGGCGAGGGGGATGGGTTGAGCACGCACTGGTGATGGAGGAAGACGGGGTGGAGCTCGGTGAGTGGAGGCATGGACGTGGGTGCGACAGCCTGAGGGAGGAGCTGGCAGCTTTGGACGGCTGGGCGGTGCTGTGTTGTGGCGAGTGGGCGGGCTGCGGTTTGTGGAGGCGTGGAGATGTGTAGGGTGGCTGGCGTTGGGCTCTCGGAAAGGACAAGGAAGGAGGCGGTGGTGGGTTGGTGATTGCGAAGGAGGCGCCGTGCGCTGTTCTTTGCGGGAGCTGGGCGGTCTCGATGCGTTGTGTGGGGAAGAAAGTAACAGGGGGCGGCTGAGGTATAAGTGTTGTAGGGTTGAGAAAATAATAGCCCTAGGTTTAGAATATTTATAAATGGTGTAGGGGAGCAGCACGTGAGGAGAAAGCTTTAGTTTTCCTAGGGTTTTTATATTATTAAGAGATAGGGTGAGGCTGTGCTATGACAGCATGTGAGGCTACAGGTTAACATGTTACCTAGGGTTATAATATACAATAGTTGTTTGAGGGGGTTTTGAAAAGGTCAGTAGGTTTATTTGATCTCCCCCATTTTTCTTTAAGGGTGTGTGCGTGAATAAGCTGAACGGGTGTGTGAGTAGGGTTTAATGTCAAGACTTAAAAGGAATTTATTTGAATATAATTAGGATTTGAATATTATGAATGGGATTCTAGTTAATAGGTGTAATTAAAGAAATATTAGCTAATCAATAGGTTTAAATGGGATCTAACATGGAAAGTTTTCATTTGACTTTTAAAATGATTTGAAAATCAAATCTTTGGATTTTTGAATTCTAAATCAGAAATTTAAAACAAAATTTTAAGATAAACATTTTTTAAAAATAATTTTTAGATGGGATAATAATAATAATAATAGTAATACGTGTGACGGACAGAAAAAGGATACGGGTACGGAAACGTGTACGTGTACGGGAACGGGGACAGGGACAGATACGCTTAGCTACGGATACAAAAAGAACGACACACGAGAGAAATACGCACAATAAAAACCGGTCGTTACATTCGTGCTCTTGGGCAGTCCTGTCGCAAAGTCCATCGTGATGTGTTGCCACTTTCACTCTGTGATGGACAAAGGCTGCAACAAACTGGCAGACCAGTGATGTTCAGCCTTCACCTGTTGGCACACTATACACTTCGCCACACTGCGTGCGACGCTTCTCTTCATCCCATGCCACCAGTAGTGTAGTCGCAAGTCCTGATACATCTTGGTCCCGACTGGATGAAAGGAATACGGAGAGTTGCGTGCTTCCTCCAATAAAGCTTCTCCGACGTCTCCAGATGGTACGCAGATGCGGTTGCTGAATCTCAAAGATCCGTCCTCATGGATCTTGAATTCCGTCCTCTGGCCTGCTAACACAATGTCTCTGATCTTCTGCAGCTTCTCGTCTCCTGCTTAGGCAGCCTTGATCTTGTCCACCAGGTCAGACTGGATCTGAAGGTTGAGTAACGAAGACGTTACTTTAGGTAGTATGACATCCATCTCCATGGCTCGAATCTCGTGTCGAAGCCTCCATTGTGATGTAAGAGACATCACTGCAGGGAGGCGACTCATAGCATCCGGTACGACATTGACCTTCCCAGGATGGTACTGAAGGTCAATATCATAGTTTGACATCAGCTCGATCCATCGTCGTTGTCGCATGTTGAGCTCCTTCTGGGTGAAAAGGTATTTGAGACTCTTGTGATCTGAGAAGATCTTCACATGTTTGCCCAGCGAAAAGTGCCTCCAGATCCTCAGAGCAAATATAACTGCCGCCAACTCAAGATCATGAGTGGGGTAGTTCTTCTTATGGATCTTCAGTTGCCTGGATGCATAAGTGACGACTCGGCCATGCTGATGCAGCACACACCCAAGTCCTTTGCCAGAAGGATCACAAAATACTTCAAACGCTTCGGTTCTGTCTGGTATGACCAGAATCGGGGTAGAAGTCAGTCTTCTCTTCAGCTCCTGGAATGCATCCTCACAAGCCTTCGGCCAGACGAATACCACGTCCTTTCTCGTCAATCGTGTCATTGATCCTGCAATCTTCGAGAAGTCCTGGATGAATCGTCTGTGGTAACCATCCAGTCACAGGAAACTTCGAATCTCAGTCACAGTCTTAGGGGCCGGCCAGTTCTGAACATCAGCCACCTTCTCAGGGTCGACAAATATCCTTCTCCAGATATGATGTGGCTCAAGAAAGCCACCTTGTCGAGCCAAAACTCACACATACTGTACTTGGCATACAGTTGTTGTCTCAGTGTCTCCAAGACCTTCCTCAGGTGAACTCTGTGCTCCTAGGCGTCCTTCGAGTAGATGAGGATGTCGTCGATGAAGACGACTATGAACTTGTCCAAATGGTTGTATGGGACCTGGTTCATGAGACTCATGAATACATCAGGTGCATTAGTCACACTAAATGGCATCACCAAGAATTCATAGTGTCCATATTTGGTCCGAAATGTAGTCTTGTGGACATCCTCCTTCTTCACCTTCACTTGATGATATCCGGTCTTCAGGTCCAGTTTCGAAAACACACTTGATCCCCTAAGCTGGTTGAACAGGTCGTCGATGCAGGGCAGAGGATACTTGTTCGTCACCGTCATATTGTTCAGCTCCCGGTAGTCGATGCACATGCGTTAAGATCCGTCCTTCTTCTTCACGAGCAGCACTGGGGCACCCCATGCAGATACACTGGGTCGTATCCATCCCTTCTGTATGAGGTCGTCTAGCTGAGCTCGAATTTTTTTAAGCTCAGGTGGTGCCATGCGATAGGGTCCCTTGGATACCGATTGTGCACTTGGCATAAGATCAATGGTAAATTCAAGGCCGCGATCCGAAGGCAAACCTGAGAGGTCGTCCGGAAATACGTCCAAGAATTCTCGCACTATCTCAGGTTTCTCTTGCTCGTCTTCTACTATAGTTGCCACCGTCTTGGAAAGTCTGGCTCGAAACTTCACCGGTCCTTCCGATCGGCTTTCGCTGAGGAATTCGAACTTAGGATGGTTGTGTATTTTGAATTCTACCCTCCTTTGACGACAGTCAATTGTAGCATGAAATGTTCCCAACCAATCCATCCCAAGAACAACATCAATAGTTGGCATCTCTAGAACCATGAAGTCGGCAAAGAGATCTTGTCCACAAATCACTACAGAGCATTGGAGGCATCTGCTGGTTATCGGTAGGGAACCGCCAGCGGTCTCGACCTTCCAATGGGAAGTCAGAGGTTCAACAGAGATGGCATGTGTTTGGACAAATCGACTCGCCAAGAAGCAATGTGTAGCTCCTGAGTCGAACAATGTGAGGGCAGGTTTACCAGCTACTAAGACGGTACCTACGGTTATGAGAATTATGTCTAAGCTTACGACTTCTAAATAATAGAGTGAGTAGCTTAGTGAGATATCCCGTACCTGTGATTACTTTATCCGTAGCCTCGGCCTCTTCTACCGTCATTGTATAAGCTTGGCGTCTCTAGGGTGGCGCCTGTCGTCGGGTCTGCTGGTACACTTGCTACTGAAGAGGGAGTGGTTGACGCTGCTGAGCAGATGTGGGTGGTTGCTATGGTGCATTCATGGTAGGGGCATTGGCTGGAGCAGGGTTGGAAGACTGAGACTTCCTCTCAGGACAATATCTTGCAGTGTGGTCCTTCGACCCACAGATCAAGCAAAGGTTCAGAAAGGACCGACATTCGAACGAAAGTGCCCTGGCTTCCCGCAATGATAACACACTTGCCGCGGTGGTGGGGCCTGCCTCTTGAACTATGTCTGCAGAGTGGGCCGGTACATCTGATTGGGCAGGGCATCGGCTGGGTCCAACAACAGTGCTTGGAGGTGGTGGCCTTCTGAAAGGGGCAGCCATATCATGCCTTTCTTCTCTCTCAATGAACTCATGTTCACAAGCTACAGCCAGGACCTCAGTGTGAGTGCACAGTTGACGTCCGACTAAGTTCCGTCGGATCTCTATGTTGAGTCCTTGCTTGCAGCGACGGGCTCGGGTCATAGGAGTGGCAACCATCTTGGGAGCAAAACGGCTCAGCAAGGTGAATTGGGCATAATACTGTTCCACTGACATGGAACCCTATTTCAACCTGACGAATTGTGCCTGAAGTTCCATCTGAGCCTCGGGAGAGAAATATTGGGTACGAAATGTTCAGTGAACGTCGCCCAGTCGATTGGTCATTGAAGACGATCTTCAGCGGAGTTCCACCAGACTCTGGCTCCATCCGTCAGTTGGGACTTGACAGTGTCCACCCAAGCATGTTTTCCGATCTGAGCGGCTCTCAAGTTTTCTTCGGCCTTCATCGGGCCATCCACACCTTTCCAGGTCTTGGTATGGAGTGAGCAGAATTGTTATATGCCTCCAATAGGATTATGTTCTCCCTTGATAGCTGGACCATCTCTCGTAATGCGAGATCAGAGATCTGATGCATCGTGGAAGGCGGTCCGTTGTTGGTTTGATTGCTGGCTCCAGATTGGTCAGCTTCATTGGGGCTCTCCAAGGTGTTCCCGTCCATCTTTCAAGCATTAAACCTGCATTCATAGAAAAATGTCAGCTTAGTCGAGTATCTATACGGCACGTCCTGGTTTTACTATACTGTTCACGAGGTATTTTGCACGGACCTGCACGGGCCACCAAACTTGTAACGACTCGCTCTCGGGGGCCAGTTACTTATTTGATTTATTTGCAGGTCTTGCAGTTTACCAATGAAATCAGCATAGCCACAACTCAGAGATGTACCAAACACTCAACCAGCGTACAGACATTATTACAGTCCAAATTAAAGTACAAACAAGCAGCAGCACTCTTTCACACAAAGTACATAAAAAGGAAAAGTACTGAAAGGAAATGCAAAATGGAAATACAAAGTACAACACAAACACAAACACAAACAGCTAAAACTCCGAAGCCTCTGGGTCAAACGCAGGCTCCTCGCACTCTGGGTTAATCTCCTCGATCAAGTCGTCGTCTGCCGGTGCCATAAATGGAACCGAAGGTAAGTCACAACAATTCTAAATAAAGAAAAGAAGTACTGTACAAGTATGACAAAGTACTACGTACAAGCAGACCAAAGTGAAAGGAAAGTACGGTGCCTGTACAAGTGTAGAAAGTAAAGTGCATGTACCGTAAATAAGGTGACCGTGCAAGCTACACTAGAACTACGTGACTCAAGTAGGAGAGTACAATATGTGACCATCGAGTTCATCTCTTGACCAGGTGCGCTTACCCAGACGAATGCCGAAACCCAGGCAGCAGTACATGTATTTTGCCGAAACTCAGGCAGCAGGCCGGGATGCCAAAACTCAGGCGACAGGACAGGAAGATGGAACTCCAGTCACTCCCGTACTCTCTCAAACTTTGAGTTACCCCAATACCCTTGTGATGTGTCAGATACAAGTTCTTTACAGGATGTTCCACAGGTTGCTAGTCGAACCAAGACAATTGGTTGACTTTCTTATTGAAAACCAGAAAGTAGGAAACTCGTTCCAAAACAGACTGTGTCAAAGCACAGTGGGTACAATTCCAACATTAGAAGTGTCACTTCCGTGCTTCGAGCACGTGATAGTGTGGTTTAGCACACAATTTACCCAAGTTGGTTGTTGTATGCTACAACCACCAAAGTTGAAAGTTGGCAAAGTAATCTTTGGTTGATTACTTTCCTATTAGGTTAGGTCTCTAGTTCGGTACAAGTCAATAGTCGTTCTGAGGCTATACGTGGTGTTCTACGAGTTCAAACGAGTACATTTAACTAGTTTTCTAAGTTTAGAATCTGTCGTGACTTACAATATTCGAGGCCATCGTAGCAGGTTGGGAATGGATCTAAGGCTTCTTCTGAAGTTGGTGCATAAGAGTTTGAACCTGTAACACAAAAATAATCAGTTAGAGAACACGACTTTTCTATCTAAATACTCTGATCGTTCTGATGTTTGAAACTGGTTGAAACGGTGTCGGAAAACGTTCAAAATTTTTATATAAACTGAAAATGAATATTATAATTTTACTGCAAAAGAAAAATATTTTCAAAAGCCTCTGTTATTTTTTTATAATTTTCAGAAGCTTGAAAATTATTTTAAAAACTCAATTTTCTTAAGTATGTAAAACTTCCATAATTTCTTTCGGGTGCAATACTAGTCGGAAAAACTCGAATGAGCAGTAAAAACGACCATCTTGAAGATTACTAATACATATTTTTTTATCACATATCAGTGTACATGAAATTAAAGAGTTACGGATTTTAGAAAGAAATTTACGTGATTAATTTTTAGGCTAAAAATGATTCTGGAAAAATTAAGCGTCTGATTAAGATGAGACTAGCGCCATTGGATCCAGAATATTATTTCCGATTTTCTGAAGCTAGTCTCATATTTTTCTGAGGCCTATATTTAAAGTTATGAATTAAAAACCATAAAACCCAATTATTAATTAATAAAATCACGTAAATACGAAAATACTTTCGTATTTATGAAAATGCCATCGAGGTAACTTACGCACACGCCTTTGACTCTTCGATAGCAGCAGAGGTGGCGGGGTTTTCCGTGCGCTCGGCGGCGGGGGCGGAGGTCGGCGGATGGTGGCGGCGGTTGGCGGGCGGCGGCGGTGATCTGCTGCAGTGGTGAAGGCGGGGCGATGGCGGACGGAGATGCCGTGGGACGCAGGGAGAAATATGAGTGGGGTTCGAGGGTGTGGCGGCGGACGTCGACGACGCTGGACGGCGGCGGGAGCGTCGGGCTTCGGAGAGGCTGCGGTCAACGCTTAAGCGGGGGTCGGAGGCGAGAGACTGAAGCAGAGGAGCGTCGGCAGGCGTGTGCTGTCGGGAGGTGGCGTCGGAATTTGTTGGTGTTGTAGCGGGGGCCTCGTCGGAGCTGCTCGGGGACGGCGACGAGCTCGGGCGCTGGTGCTGTCGTGGTGGCGGAGCGGAAGGCTCGCGGCGGTCGACGGTGGTTAAGCCCCCCCGGAGGTGCGTGTGAGAGAGCGGGAGAGAGAGAGAGAGTATGTGAGGGAGAGAGAGAGATTGTGAGAGCGGGGAAAAATGCGGGTTGGGACTGGGTTTAAACGAAAGGAAAGAGAGAGATAGAGAGAGTACTATGTGGGTGAATTAGAGAGGGAAGGGGTGTTTAAATAGGTTTACCTAATGGCAAAAGTGTAATTTGTGGGGGAGACAACATTTTTAATGGGTTGGATGAGATCCAAATAAATTAGATCTCACCAGCTAAGGGGAGGTGGGTTTAAAAAGTTGGTTGGGGGATTAAGGTGAAAGTAATTAGGTAAAAGTAGTGTAGTAAGAGTGAAAATGTAATTAGTGATTGTAATTAGTGAAAACCGGAGGAATACAAGACAGTTTTCGCATACGACTCCGAAAAATTACGAAAACATACCCACGTGATCGTATCGTTGCGAGGATCGCGAATACAAGATTCATTTTGGGATTTGAGCTACGGAGATACTAGTTTTAGGCCAAAACGTTTAGGAAACGGTTTTGCGTGTTCTTGGTTGATTTGATATCAGAAAATTACGAAATTAATGTGAGGAGCCCTTAATAATCATATGATGCTACTGTAGAAGTTTGAAAATATTTTGAAGATGTTTGTATAGAAAATTATTTCGTTAAGTCAAAACAGTAATAGTTGAAAATGAATTTTTATCAAAATTTTTTTGAGTATATGATGAAATCTGAACTTACTAAAATACAATATAATTAGTCTAGTGCTTCCAAATATTTTTATAAGAAATTTTTGAAATCAGTTTTGTTATAAAACTCTTGACTACATTTATAAAGTAATTTTGAAAATACGTAAAAATACATAAATTGATGTGTTGAAAAATACTGGTTGTTACAATTTTTATGATAATCTTCAGGCTCACTAAGATGGAAAAATGCATATGCATGAATTAGTTAGTTCATCTATCAAGGCATTACAATAAATCTAGACTCGAAAAGAGAAAATCAATAAATGAAATAGTACATGTATTACATTACTTCCCTTAGAGTCTAATCTTCAACCGTGATGCTCTCCATCATCTCCAAGATTTGGTACCCCTTGAGTCCAAACTTTAGCATTGCTCCTCTTGATGTCCATCCTTGCACCAAGCATTTAGTCTCCAAAAATAATATTCTTGAAATGTTAACTATGATACTAAACCTTGAGAATCATTAGTAACAACATAATGTTGTTATCATCATCAAAATAATATTGGTATGAAACACCAATACCTAACCGGAACATCTCAAATACGACAACAAGCTTCTTACCGACCTAAGGAGAGTCAACGTGAAGGTCGATGATAAAGACAAGGCAGACATTCTCCTCAACTCTTTACCCATTGAGTATGAGTACTTGGTGTCAGTTCTTACATATGGTAAGGAATCGACATATATGAAGAGGTGTCAAATGCTCTGACAAGCAACGAGTTCAGGTAGAACGATGGGGATACCAAAAGCCGAGCTAGCGACGCTCTTACGATGGTGAGAGGTCGTAATGGAGAGAAGGGTAGAGCATGGAAGGGGTATTTTCGATCCAAGTCCAGAGACAAGATCAGAGACACTCATCGCACTGAGTTAGCAAAGGACCAACGTGCTTTCTATTGAGAAAGAGGACATTAGGTCATAGACTTTCAGAAGGAGAAGAGGAGTTATGACACAATAGCCAACATCGCGAATAGCATTGAGGTCAAGGAATGCGTTCTGGTCGATGTTTCAGTGGGCGTAACGTCAGATGGTTGGGTGCTCGAATCTGGTGTTCGTTCCATATGACACCACATCGAGAGTACTTTACATCCTTCTATGAAGGGGGTAAGAGTACGGTCTCGCTAGGCGATGACTGGCCTTGCAGCACTGCATGGATCTGGATAGTGCAGATGAAGATAAGTAATGGTGTTACACGAGACATCGATGAATGTCATGCCCCGCTTCCCATTATGCTTAGGAGCGAGGACGCGAGCGGGTCCACATGTGCAAGCAAGGAAGAGGTACTTTTGCTTTTCTTTCCTCCTTGACTTAACACAATAAGCGTATGTGTGAAATCTTGCAGGTTCTTTCATGCATACTCAAAACAACGTAGATAATAATAATTATTTCAATCTCAATCGTCTCAGAAATGGGATACAACAATAATGAAAGGAAGAGAAGCCTTATGGCTCTTACAACACATATTACAAAAATTTAATACAATGGAACTACAAGGAAAAGCGGCCTAAGAATATCTTCCTAGGAGGATCCTGCCACTAGTGGGTCATGCTACGCTGTAACTAGGATCTGTAAAAATGCCATCGGAACCTGACAAACATCGCATTAAAAATAAATACAATGCCCGTCAGTGAGGGTTACTCAGGTAGATTCCCAAGCATCAACTTCATTTAAATAATTAAAAGGAATTTAGCAGCGTAATGACATTGTATGTTAATATGATAAAAACATGTTACAAAAGAAATTTAACAAAAGATGTGAGCATGCTAAAAGTTAATACATAAAATTTAACGACGATTATCACATGATTTGCATTTCAAACAGGGTAAAGGTGGTTTGCAAGTTGAATGATTTTCAGTTATTTGTGCTCGTGATAAGTGCATGTCTGAGTAAGTAAAGTGTTCTTGATACACCCTATCATCGTGGGTTTACCGTGACACTTCTTGCCATCCCTAACCTGGAAAGTGGCCAAGATGCTTGCCTCAATTGGTGTGGTTATGGAGGTAGCAGTATAGTGCTCAAGACACACTTACAAACTCTACTACATGAACCAACCCCACACCAAAGTGTCTTGTCTAGTCACCGACTAGTTTTCACCCCATCTGTATTCGATGGTTTCACCCCATTTGTATTCGATGGATTCATATATACCCCGAGGGTTATGTCTTACCCCTGTTCAATGTAGTTTAATTTGACAGTAGGTAGATAGTAAATTATTACTAACAAGTAACATGAATATAACATGTCCATTTAAGTCTGAAACAACCAGGATAATAAAAGCATGTAGTTCAGCTTCTAAAGTTGGCAAACACATTAAAATGAGATTTTAGCTGTATTGTTAAACATCGCAGTTTGCAATTCATTTTTGATAGAAGGCTTGCGAATTTAAGAAATCAAGAGTGTTAGAGTATGTAAGGGAGCAAGTGCATAGCAAAAGATAAGAACATGCTATAACGTAGGGACATGAGGTTCGTACACAATGATTTGTTAACATGGGAGAATAGTATTAACAGACCATAGCAATATTACACATATTAGCTCCAGGAAAATTACTCTAACATATTATTTATTTAGATGAAAGAGATGTGGGGAACATACTATACGATGCGTAGATCTGAGGAGGAGGCGGGCGTTGGGTGTCCAAGTGATTGTAGCGTAAGACACGATTTATGTGCGTCACCGATTTTTAATATCAGGCTAAAAGATTCTTAACCAATTAAAATAATACTGAAGCTAACTTATATAACTGAAATTAAGTTATACTAATTTAATGTAAAACTAACTAAATAACTCTTTATATAATTTACAAACTAACTTATAATTACTTAGTATGAAAACTTCTTATATAAATTTGCCACTAGTATATATATTACCTAAAAACTAATATCATAATATAATTTCAAATTACTTTAAAAACCTTAATAACTTAAAAACTTAAAAACTTTATAACCATAATAATTTTAATAAACCCATATAACTCAATAATTTTATATAACTCAAAAGATTTTAAAAGAATTACATAACTTATATAATTTAATTAACCTATAACTATATATATTAATTACTTAATCCCCCCCAAATCACTTAAATAACCCCCATCCTGTTCACCTGTTGCCTCCTCCTCCTCGTTCGTTCTTCTACTATTTCTTTTTTCTTTTTTTGCAGGGGGGACAAGCAGCAAGGGGGGTCGGACTTCGCAGGGCGGCAGGCGGCGCCAGGTGGGAGGATAAGCGGCGGGCAGAGGAGCTCTGGGCAGCGGGGCTCCAGAGGCAACGCACATGGCGGGCTGCGATTCGGGGCAGATGGGGGGCGCAAGCGGCGGATCGGGGTGCGGCGGCGCGACAGCTGGCTAGGAGGATGGAGATGCCGAAAGAGGGAGGAAGAAGATGATGGTCAGGTTGAGGCTTGGGTTCGAGAGGAGTATGCTGAGGGAGAAGAAACAAATTAAAGAGGTGAATAGTTTATTTTTTTTATGTTTGTGTGCTGGGGACATGGGTTTGCTGCCTTGGGGTTGTGGAATATAAATAACATAAAATATTTACAATTGGGTTAGGGTATTAAATGATGGTTGGTGGGGTTTGACTAAGTATGGATTAAAGGGATTGGGGGAGGAATCTGCGAAGAGGGGGAAGAAACGTGTTCCCACGTTTTGCCTTGGTTGACGACGAAGTAGAGAAATGTATGCACCTAATTAACTAGGTGGGGGAAACAGTTATGTGGGATGTTGGATCTCATCTACTCCTTACGGTGAGATAATGGACGTAAAGAAATCTGGTTATGGGTATGATGTTAGGGTAGATCTGGTTAGGGTAAAATGGTAGTGTAAAAGTAATTAGGTAATAGTAATGAGTTAGTAATTATCAATGGTAATTAGTAAAAGTTAATTAGTAAATGGTAAAAGGGATTACTAAATAAAATTAGTAAAACTAATAGAAGTAATTAGTGGATGTACAAATCCATTTAATAATAGTATCTTAAAGGCTTCATTAGTGTATGGATCTAATTATTTAAAACTGACTTTGAAAGTATTTACACTAAAATACGGGTAGTAATGGATACGTGCCGTCACATCCTATCCACCTTAAAATAATTCCGTCCTCGGAATTCTCAGGATTGAGTTCATTAAGATATATCGATAATACTTATGCATCTCATCGTATTTCTACACGGTAAATTCTGATATGGAATACTTCAAGACGGAGGAATGGAACTAATCGGTAGGTGATACAAGTGATGAGGTTAAGATTAAGTTTCAGAAAGGGGTTCAGATGATTATGCACCATTGTTGGCCTTAACCATTAGTAGGCAAGTAAATATGGCTATAGACGACTACCCGCGAATTTGCACAAAGTATCAAGGACAAATGTGAGCAAAAAATATATACTTATAACTACAACATATAGCCTAAATCAAGGGTTCCTAAAATAAATCACGACTTCTCGTCTCTTCACTGAATAATGTTACAACTATAATCATTTCTCAAAACTTAACTTATAGATCCAAAATTACCGTTTGAATTCTAACTCAAAGTCCTTGCTTTGAAATAATCAATACTTTATACCAAACAACCTTACTAAATATCATCAATTAATACCTTTTTGCAAATTTCCTCACTTCTTCATTTATCAGTTGTTATAAGTGCAGTTACATTTCCTGTGAAATCTCTAATGTATAGTTCCTCTATAGCCAAATTCTCCAAAATTATATTCTCATAAGTTGTCTTACACATTATATATCATCACATTGTCCATTGTATAACCTAACTTTGTAACACTAAAATTGTGACATCCTCCAACTCCAATTTCATTTTTTTCAAACAATCAATATAATGATGCTCTACCAATTACTAGTGTATGACGACAATTACAAATACACCTAGTATACATCACCCTTTGTAATCAACAATTGTCCTGCTCCCCAACTCATTCTTTATCGTGACAACTCATAAATTCGTTCACCATAATTAACGAACTATTAAATCACATCTTATCATTTCCCATTATATCTCATTCTAAACAAATTCAGATCGATCTAAATAACCATCCATTCGTATCTCGTATTATTCCTAATATCTACATCACCCTACCTGTATAATTAATTCTTGTTACTTTAAATACTCAACTCATTATTATTGTCTCCATGAATCATGGTGCACCTTCATAGCTACTCTTAGCTGTTACTTATCTGGATTTCAAATCTATAACGTACTTGTCCTGCTATGTATTACTCATAAAAGGAATCTCTATTGAATCTGTTATGCATATGTATTATCCAAATATAAATCTTGAACACATCATTCTATTATCACCATATAAAATGGAATAATCTAAATTCCTTGCGTTCATAATCAACTAATCACAACTGCACCTTATATCATCTCACACTTGCCTAGCTGAAACATGATCCTATAACAATAGTAATCACCTCTAATGTTCTAACAATATAACCAATAACAAAATTTAACACTGCTGATGATGGAATGAAATAGAAGAGAACATTTAAAGGCTATAACGTATTTGAAACTAATCTCGCTAAAGTTGTAATAAGCAATGACAAGCACTAATGTGATAACTAAGCAATAGTGTAGGATTCAGAGTTGAATGTGTAGGATCGCCTGTATACACAAATACCCTAGAAGGGGGGTTGAATAGTGTATTATAAAAAACTTGTTGCAAATAAAACGTTACTAAAATTTGCAAAAGATGGAACAGAAAACAAATGAAAAGTATTGAAAATAAACCAATCGCAAACACAGAGATGTATCCTGGTTCGGATCCTTTTGATCCTACTCCAGTCCTCCACTCCCTGTAGAGAATTTCAATCCACTAAAATCACTTGCTCCCTGCAGGCATAAACTTATAAAAATGGCGACACTCCCAGTGTCCCAAACTTTGTACAATCTCAATAACTAGAGATTCAAACTTGTTGAAGGAATAATGAAATAGAAAACACCTATAGCCTTAGTATGAATATCAAGAATGAATTCAAAGGATGGTGTTTAAAAAGCGAAACTTCAATGTTTCAAGATATGTAATGGTGAAACACAATTGAAGTTCTTCCGTTCTTAAACGAAGAGAGAAATCTAATGATTTCTTCTTACAAATAAGAACTTGAACAACTTTCCTAAAAGTGTTGAAATCCAAGTTCTTCCGTTCTTAAACGAAGAGAGAAATCTAATGATTTCTTCTTACAAATAAGAAAAGAACAACTAATGGCCAGAATGCTTAAGAGAATTAAAGCCTTGATTTCAACAAAATGAAAACAAAGAAGAGGAAAAGTGGTGTGAGAAAAGAGAAGGTGTAACCCTCTATTTATAGGATTTAGAAACAGTTCTAAAAGAGACGTTGGAAAACGTTCAGAAACTGTCAGAGACGTTAGAGAACGGTCAAAAACCGTTCTGGAAAATTTCGGTCAAAAAACGATTTAGCAAGCTAGGAAAATTCGTAGCCGACTAATTTTAAAACGGTCATAAACGGACATAAAAAAAATGGTGACGTGGATCAGTCAACGGATAGATCCTTGTCAGAAAGTTTCAGGTAAAAAGTTAAAGAAAATATTTTTAGTAGGCAACGAAAAATCCTAGCCGACTAAATATGAAAAATGGGAATTTTGACTTAGGATTAAATGGGTTGGAAGATAATGTAATTTGAAGCTTAGGGATATATGATATGTTATATCCAAGGCTCTGCAGCTATTTAAAAAGTAAAATTACATCATTCCATAGATACGTTATTCAAACATAATCTGAGTAGCAAGTCCGTTTTTGCAGAGAGTCCTTGTAATTTGATCATATGCATAATGTAAATGAAATAAGTGTTATGTCTGCACATATGCATAGATAGAGTTAGTCACATAAAATATATTGATTTGTCACATCAAAACCTTATGGAAGAGAGGATGGAAAATACCAAGTTCCGACATTCTCCCCTTTTTGATGATGCCAAACAATTAAAGGTATAAATGTGATTTAATGTGATTATTACTCCCCCTGAATATATGCCTTAAATTCTCACCCTTTGTCATCTACAAAAGGTGGAAAAAGAAACTTAGCAGGCTACGTTTTTTCGTAGTCGGCTAATTACGAAATGGAGGGAAAATTCGCATAAAATAACCAACAGAAGAGAGTAATGACCAAATAAAGAATGTAAAAGAGACCGAGTGGAATATAACAGCGACTTAAGTATAAACAGAACAAATGATACGACAACACACAAACATTACTAACGAGTGACGAACTAAAAACAGGACTAACATTACTAAACATCCGATTACATAGATATCATAACAGAAACTAAACAAAAGATTACATAGAGTGGAGAACATCAAGCACCACGAGCAAAAGGAAACCATATTCTAGCAGTCGGACATACAAAATACCCATAAACAACCATTAAAGCCAAAACAATCGAGAAAACATGGAACAACACCGATAAAACTAAGCTGAAGTGAGCAACACTGAAAGCGCAGATATGAGACCAACATGGAATATGGGGCCAACCAAAGACAGCTTAAACGGAAATAGGGACATGCAAAAGTGATCATGGAACCAACCAACCAAAGGGTCACACAAGAATTAATGTGATTATGGGGCAAACAGACGGTAAGTGAAGAGCTAGGGGAGGATGGACGGGGTCGAGTGCGGCGAGTAGGAAGTATGTTCTGGGCTTCGAGTGCGGAAACGAGCTGGGACTGATTTGTTTGGATTTGATCGAGAACTTCGGAATGATGCTTTAAAGTAGCATCGTAAGAGCTCATTTGCACTTGGATCCCGGCAAAACCTTCAGCAACTGTCTCAGTTAGGCGGCGAATCAGGACATCGTTTGTTTCACGTGAGGGAGAAAATCCATCTTTGGAAGCAAGGAGCTTCTTGCTAGAATTGAAACGAGAAGACCCTGGAAAGGGTGTTGGGACCCGCGGCTGAGGCTTGTGGGTCTGAACAGGAGTCTCGGCAGATGCATCATCATTATCATCATCATCGTCGGCATCATCCTCTGAAGCGGATGGAGAAGAGTCAGGATCCGGTAACCCCATGCTATGGATGCTAAACTCATCGATATTGACTTCACTATGAACAAGATACTCACCAGCAGTCAGAACAGCGAATGCGCGAAGGATCAGGGTGATCAAACACGGCAGGAAAAAATGGGTGGTAACGCGTTTGGCAAGGGTGAAGTATAGGAGATGTCCCCAATGGATTGGATATCCGGGCAAAATGGCATAAAGGCAGTGTTCGAGAGATGTACTCAGGTAGTTTAGAGAGCTAGCCCTTGGTATGAGGTTATGGATAATGATTTTGTGGAGGAGCCGGGCCTCGAGATGAAGTTTCGTGGCTGACATATGAGGGATAAACTTCGGAGCTAACTTCGCAAGAACAACAGGGTCGTTCATAAGAAAGGAGAGATGGCCAATAAAATCAGGGGGCTGGTTGATAAACGTGGCAATTTTCTTGCCAGAGACGGTGAAGGAGACGCCACGGACCATTATGGTGAAGTGTTTTTGACCGCGATGAACTGAGGGTTCAAGATTGGCGTAGAACTCTTTGACAATAGAGGTATAGTAGGGGACCTTATTAGCCAGAGACCAAATCTGGTGAAGGCCGACAACCTCTAAGATCTCATTGACATTGATCATTGCGAGAGTCCCGTAGTCGAGGAAGCGCTCGGGGTAAAAGCGAGTGGCTTCGAAGGATAGATAACAGTCCGTGGCAGAGGAGGAACGAAAACGATCGCCAAAATGAGAAGAAGGGTTGGGTTTGCCATGATGAGGAGATGAATGAAATGAAGAACAAAAAGATGAACGGTAAACAAGGGATAGAAAAAAGGAAAAGAATTTGAAGGAAATAAATAGAAGGAGAAGAGAACCGAACGGTTTCCATGATCAGTTTCAAGAGGAAGTTGCTAAAAATGAATGGGTGATAGAAACTGAAAAATTCAAAATGAAAAACCGAACAGACTCGGGGAGGAAGAGACGAATGAAACGAAGAGGCATAAAAGAGTGACGGTTCGAAAGTACCCGTTGGTTTAAACAACCAAAAAATATTTAAACAAGAAAACATTGAAAGAAGACCAAAAATTAAATACGGTAGTTGGTTGTCATGCAAAATATTTAAGAGGAAGTGAGTCCCAATGTCATTGGAAATTGGTGAAAAGAAAAAAATATCAAGGCCGAATTGAATAGGGGAGTACAGTTGGTTGAAGAGAACTAATGGGAAGAAACCATGTGGAAAATTGAAACCTCATTCCAAGACAAAAAATTGAATGCCATTTTTACTTCCCAAGAGAATAGAACGGTTTGAATGAGAGCCATTAGTCTTAATTGGTATCCTCATTCCAAGACAAAATGAATGTCATGTCACTTTCCAAGGGAGAAGATATTTCAATGTGAAGAAGCATGGTTTGGTGGAGGGAATGCAATGGGAAGAAGCCACTTGGCATTAGAAATCTCATCCAATACAGAGATATAAATTCATTGATACTTTAACAAGAGAGAAGAAAAGAACGGGTGCAAGGTAAATGCCAAATTCCAAGGAAGAAGGAATGAGAGTTGACCAATTTTCAAGGTAAGGAACCGTATTCAAGCAAGGAGGGGTTAAAAAATGGTGGGTAAGTATTTTATAAAAATTTGTTTTTAAAAATATTTCCAAAACCGCATGGTTAAATGATATGAGTTAAAAATCCCAACACATGGGTCAAAACAGAAAAAGACTAAAAGATAGCCACAAAAAGTAAAAGACAGAAGAGATTTACGAATTAGTCGGCTACAAAAATTTGTAGTCGGCTAAAATTAAATAATGACCGAAAAATTATAGAAAAAATTCTCAAAACAAAAAAAAACAACATATTTATATATCAAGTTCAGATTCACTGATAATGCCCAAATTTCTTCTTAGCTTAATGAAAGATTCCTCTTTCAAAGGCTTAGTCAAAATATCGGCAACTTGATGTCCAGTGGAAATAAATTTTAGAATAATGTCTCCTTTTTGAACATGATCATCTAGAAAATGATGGCGTACATCAATATGTTTTGTACGTGAATGATGCATATGATTTTTAGATAAATTAATAGTACTAGTATTATCACACATAATAGGGCATGTTGAGTAATCAATACCATAGTCTGAAATAGTTTGTTTCATCCATAAAATTTGAGCACATGCTAAACCGGCGGCAATATATTCTACCTCGGTTGTAGATAATGAAATAGAGTTTTGCTTTTCACCAAACCAAGAGACTAAAGCATGTCCTAAAAAGTGGCATGTACCACTGGTACTTTTGCGGTCTGATTTGCAACCAGCAAAATCTACATCACTATATGATAATAAATCAAATGTGCTTGTTTTAGGGTAAAATAAACCAAAATCAGAAGTATGCTTAACATATCTAATAATCCTTTTTACGACAGTTAAATGTGAAAACTTAGGATCTGCCTGAAAACGTGCACATAAACACACTGAAAACATAATGTCTAGTCTACTAGCAGTTAGATAAAGTAAAGAGCCAATCATACCTCTGTAAAGACATTGATCAACACTCTTACCATGTAAATCTTTGTCGAGTGAAGTACATGTACTCATTGGAGTACGTTTTTCTGCAGAACTTTCTAAACCAAAACGCTTGATGAGTTCTTTAGAATACTTGCTTCGGTGAATGAAGATTCCTTCCGTCAATTGTTTGATTTGAAGACCAAGGAAGTAGTTGAGTTCACCCATGTGACTCATCTCAAATTCTTTCTGCATAATCTTAGAAAAATCTTGACAAAGAGATTCGTTAGTAGAACCAAAAATAATATCATCAACGTATATTTGAATAATGATTATGTCAGATATTATGGTTTTAATAAACAAAGTGGAATCTATTTTACCAATCGAATATCCTGAATTTAAAAGATAACTTTTAAGTCTTTCATACCAAGCACGAGGTGCTTGTTTGAGACCATATAAAGCCTTTTTCAATTTGAAAACATGATTTTCTAAATTTTCATGAATAAAACCAGGAGGTTGTTCTACATAAACTTCTTCTTTAAGAAAACCATTTAAAAAGCACTTTTGACATCTATTTGAAATAACTTAAAATCTTTAAAACATGCAAATGATAATAGCATCTTAATAGATTCAAGACGTGCAATTAGTGCATAGGTTTCATCATAATATATACACTCTTCTTGATTATAACCTTGTGCAACCAATCGTGTCTTGTTTCTAATTACCTGACCAGATTCATCCAATTTATTTTTGAATACCCACTTGGTACCAATAACTGGATGATCTGAACGACGATGAACTAATTTCCAAACATCATTTCTTTGGAATTGGTAGAGTTCTTCCTGCATAGCCATGATCCATGAACTGTCATTGCAAGCATCATGAATGTTCTTTGGTTCAATGGATGATAGAAATACATGATGTGCCATTTGTTCAATCTGTCGACGAGTTTTCACTCCATTTGTGATGTCTCCAATGATTAAATCTGATGGATGATTTGGAACTTGTGCATATGCTTTTAGAAGATCTGAAACAGACTCAACAAAAGGGTTAGTAGCACCATCATCATTAAGTTTAGCATTATCAAAAGATTTAATTACAAGTAATAAATTCTCTGCATCATCCATGATTGGAGAATTAGATGAGGGGGTCTCATCAAAAGTGACATGTAATGATTCTTCAACCGCTGAAGTTCTTTTATTGAAAACTCAGTAGGCTTTACTACGTGTTGAGTATCAAACAAAAATTCCTTCATCAGATTTAGAATCAAATTTGTCAAGTGCATCTCTAGTGTTAAGAATGAAACATTTACACCCAAACACTTTAAAATAAGATACTTGGGAAATACGATCGAAGAATAATTCAAAACAAGTTTTTTTAGAAATGGTCTTATAAGAACTTTATTCAAGATGTAACAAGTGGTTGCAACAGCTTCTGCCCAAAAGTATTTTGGTAAGTTACTATCACAAAGCATTGTTTTGGCACATTCTTGAAGAGTTCTATTTTTCCTTTCTACAACACCATTTTGTTGTGCAGCACGTGGAAAAGAAAAATTGTGAGCAATACCATTTTCATTACAAAACTTAGTAAAAGATTCATTCTCAAATTCTCCTCCATGATCACTACGAATAGTAACAATGTTTGAGGATTTGATCTTTTGATCTTTTTACAGAAGAAGGAAAATTCTTCGAAAGCATCATTCTTATTATGTAAGAATAAAACCCAAGTGTATCGTGAATAATCATCAACAATAACAAATGCATATCTACTTTTATTCAAAGAGGCTACGCTTGAAGGACCAAATAAATCCAAGTGTAGGAGTTCTAAAGGTCTCTTTGTTGAGATGATATCCTTTGATTTAAAAGAAGATTTGTGCATTTTTCATTGTTGACAAGCATCACAAAAATATTTGTGTTTGAATGAAATATTTGGCATTCCAATAACTAACTTGTGTTTTGAAATATGTGCAAGATTTTTGAAATTCGTGTGTCCAAAACGTTTATGCCATAAAAGTGTATCGTCTGATGAAATCATCAAACGTTGATTGTGAGTGGCAATTGACATGCATAAGATATAAATATTATTCTTACGCTTGCCACAAAATAAAATAGAAGACATATCAGACTCATAAATGATGCAGTCATGTTGTTCAAAAATAATTTTAAAATTTTTATCACATAATTGACTAATGGAAAGTAAATTATGTTTCAACCATCAACCAGGAATACGTTCTCAATGATAGGCTGATCGGAGTTTCCAACTGTTCCAATGCCTATGATTCTTCCTTTATTGTTGTCATCAAAGGTTACTGAGCCTCCATTTTTATATTGAATGGTTGAAAGTAGATTGATGCTTCCAGTCATGTGTTTTGAACATCCACCATATAAGATCCATCTTTCTTTTCTTGGTACCTAAAAAAATAAAACATGAAATATTGGTACCCTTTTTCTTTAGGGTCCTTGGGATTAGATCTTTGGTAGCCAAACCCAATTAGAATTTGGATTTCTTAACTAATTAACAGAACGAACAATAGATTATATATAATCAGAAATGTATGCTATTCTATTATCTAAACATATATCCTTAGGAACCCATATACTAATTGTATTAGATTTCTTACGAGATGCAATTGACATGTTTGAAACATTTCTTTGTGAAGAAGATGTAGAAGTGTTTACTATCTTCGTGTAAATGAATGCATGATTCTTCTTTTGTGGTTTTACAAAAATTGTTTTTCCAACAAATGAAGATGTGTAGAAGGTTTGGATATATTCTTATTAGAATAACCCAATCATTGTCTATGATTTGCTGGAAATTGGATTTAAAGCAAATCATTGAGATTAGTCTTTCCTTTGTTAAACTTATTAACATTAGAAGACATCTCATCGTACTTCATATTTAGTGATGAAATACTAGTATCCAATATTTGTGCATGCAATTCTTGATTCTTAGTTTTGAGAAGGTCATTCTCTTTGCTAAGATTCAAGATTTGAGAAGATGCATTCTCAGTGTTTATTGCATCAAATGAAATGCATTTTGATGTTAATTCTTGATGTTCAAGAATAAGATCATCATTTTGTTTCAAAGACTTGTGTTGTGCATTTAGTCTTTTGAAACAAACAAAGAGATCATTAAATGCACTAATAATTCTTCATTGTCAATTGTACTTACATCGCTTTCATCATTTTGTGCCATAAAACACATGTTAGCATTCTCTTCATCGTTGTCTTCTTCATCTGAAGAATCACATGTTGCTGCGAATGCTTTCTTCATTCAATCAAACTTCCTTTCCTTCTTGGAATGATCATTGTTGTAGTTGTTGGAAGTTTTGTACTTTGCTTTGAGGAGAGGACAATCCTTCTTTATATGTCCTGGCCTATTACAATTAAAACAAAGAGAAGAATCAGAATTTTTAGATTTGAAATTGTTAAACTTACCTTTTCTTACGAACTTCTTAAAGTTCCTTGTGAGGAAAGCAACATCATCATCATCCATTTCTGAATCTTCATCTTCTGATGAAGCTTTAAAAGCAAGTACTCTCTTCTTCTGATGTGTTTCTTCTTTCTCGTCTTCCAATTGAACTTCGAAGGCCATTAGATTATCAACAAGACTTTCAACAGATAAAGTTGAGAGATCATTGGCTTCTTCAATTGCGGTGATCTTTGGATACTATTCTAGAGTTAAGGCTTTAAGAATCTTGCGAACCTGTTCAAGAGAAGTGTAAGTCTTTCCAAGAGCATTTAAAGAATTATAATATTAGTAAACCTGGTGTTCATTTCTCCAATTGTCTCTTTGTCTTTCATCTTGAACAACTCAAACTTGTTAACCAAAACGGAAATCTTAGTTTCCTTCACTTTACTTGTTCCTTCATGAGTTACCTCAGGTATATGCCAAATATCTTTAGCAGTTTTGGCCTGAGATACTCGATTAAACTCATTCTTATCCATGGCACAGAATAGAGAATTCATAACCTTTGAGTTGTTGGTTGCGGCAGTTTTGTCGTTGGCAGTCCATTCAGAGAAGGGAGTTATTAGCTTCTGATATTCTGTCTCTATGATATTCCATAACATATAATCCATACTTTGGAGATGAATCTCCATTTTAACCTTCCAGTATGAATAATTGGAACCATCAAATAGAGGAGGACGAACTTGAGAGTTGCCTTCTGGATATTGTGATGAATAGTTGTGCGGAACTGCTGTTATGTTCTGTTCTGCCATCTTAATCTCGCTCTGATACCAAATGTAGGATCGCCTGTATACACAAATACCCTAGAAGGGGGGTTGAATAGTATATTATAAAAAACTTGTTGCAAATAAAACGTTACTAAAATTTGCAAAGATGGAACAGAAAATAAATGACAAGTATTGAAAATAAACCAATCGCAAACACAAAGATGTATCCTGGTTCGGACCCTTTTGATCCTACTCCAGTCCTATACTCACTGTAGAGATTTTCAATCCACTAAAATCACTTGCTCCCCGCAAGCATAAACTTACCAAAATGACGACACTCCATGTGTCCCAAACTTTGTACAATCTCAATAACTAGAGATTCAAACTTGTTGAAGGAATAATGAAATAGAAAACACATATAGCCTTGGTATGAATATCAAGAATGAATTCAAAGGATGATGTTGAAAAAGAGAAACTTCAATGTTTCAAGATATGTAATGGTGAAACACAATTGAAGTTATTCCGTTCTTAAACGAAGGTAGAAATCTAATGATTTATTCTTACAAATAAGAACTTGAACAACTTTCCTAAAAGTGTTGAAATCCAAGTTCTTCCGTTCTTAAACAAAGAGAGAAATCTAATGATTTCTTCTTACAAATAAGAAAAGAACAACTAATAGCCAGAATGCTTAAGAGAATTAAAGGCTTGATTTCAACAAAATGAAAACAAAGAAGAGGAAAAGTGGTGTGAGAAAAGAGAAGGTGTACCCCTCTATTTATAGGATTTAGAAACAGTTCTGAAAGAGACGTTGGAAAACGTTCAGAAACTGTCACAGACGTTAGAGAACGATCAGAAACCGTTCTGGAAAATTTCGGTCAAAAAACGATTTAGCAAGTTAGGAAAATTCGTAGCCGGGTAATTTTAAAACGGTCATAAATGGACATAAAAAATAGTGACGTGGATTAATCAACGGATAGATCCTTGTCAGAAAGTTTCAGGTAAAAAGTCAAAGAAAATATTTTTAGTAGGCTACGAAAAATCCTAGCCGACTAAATATGAAAAATAGGAATTTTGACTTAGGATTAAATGGGTTGGAAGATAATGTAATTTGGAGCCTAGGGATATATGATATGTTATAGACAAGGCTCTGACGCTATCTAAAAAGTAAAATTACATCATTCCGTAGATACGTTATTCAAACGTAATATGAGTAGCAAGGACGTTTTTGCAGAGAGTCCTTGTAATATGATCATATGAATAATGTGAATGAAATAAGCGTTATGTCTGCACATCTGCATAGATAGAGTTAATAACATAAAATATATTGATTTATCACATCAAAACCTTATGGAAGAGAGGATGGAAAATACCAAGTTCTAACAGAATGATGTAATGAGTTAAGATTGCGTTGAGACGGTTTTAGATAAAGTATGGATATGGAGTTAGCTTGGTTGGGTGGCATACAAAAATAGTTATGAATAATTAAGCAATTAAGGGGAATGAAGGATATGGGTAAAATGTAGGAATAGTGAGTAGATGCTATAATTTAAAACATGAAATAAGTAATAGACGAAAAGAGTAATGAGTATAGCGATGTAGTGATTGTTTTGCAAATGGATATAGATTTATACAAAAATTTTCAAGTATGAAAACGATGGATATAAAACGGACATACTGAAAAGTTGGAGTTCTATTTAGCATAGAAAGTATTTAATTTGTGTATGCTCGGTTGTTTTGAAATATGCTAGTAGTATAGTAAGAAAAGAAAATGCTATATTGAAATATCGAAATAGAAGTAAGGTTAAAATGAAGTTTGAAGTTTATTGTATGAAGGAAGTAAGGTAAATATATGAGATTATGTTAAATAGAAGTACGGATGATATAGGTTAAAAATCGTTATGAGATAATAACTAAAGATTATGTCAAAGAAAATTTCATAATCGAAGAACGAATTTAAGTAAACTGAAGAGTATGAGATCTAGGTATATACTAAAGATTTTCAAAGAAATTAAACTGGGTGAGGATCAAAGAAATTAAACTGAGTGAGGATCAAAGAAATTAAACTGGGTGAGGAATTCAATGAAAGGAAAATCGAAAGTACCCCCTTTTTTAGAATAAGGATTGTAATGTCATCATTGTTGTTCTTAAAGCATTTTGCACAAGCACGACTAGTATGAATCAAATAAGTATCAGAATATGTAATGGGGAGGATTCAAAAGGATAATGATGGCTGTCATGATGGGATCACATGAATCGAGAGCAAGTAATAGAATAGGATGATCAAAATGTAAGTACGACTAGGAAATAACTTTGTGAATCTGCAACGATGGAATTCTATGGTCATTAATATAAAAGTGTAATGTTAAGGGAGATTCCAAGTCAAGGGTATACTTATTGGGTTGACTAAGGATTATGAAACTTAGGACTAGAGTTTTCTAATGAACAAGATTGGGATATGGAATTGAAGGAAAGGTGTTGTTGAGAATCAAGATTGTAATAATATCTATGTTGTTTTAAATTATTTTGCATTAGCATTGACCTGCATGGGCCACCACTAAAACCTGTCACGCCCCTCTTCCCATTATGCTTAGGAGCGAAGATGTGAGTGGGTCTGCATGTGCAAGCAAGGAGGATGTACTTTTGCTTTTCTTTCCTCCTTGACTTAACACAGTAAGCATCTGTGTGAAATCTTGCAGTTCTTGCATGCATACTCAAAACAACGCAAATAATAATAATTATTTCAATCTCAATCGTTTCAGAAATGGGATACAACAATAATGAAAGGAAGAGAGGACTTATGGCTCTTACAACACATATTACAAAAAATTAATACAATGGAACCACAAGGAAAAGCAGCCTAAGAATATCTTCCTGGGAGGATCCTGCCACTAGTGGGTCACGCTACGCTGCAACTAGGATCTGCAAAAATACCCTCGGAACCTGACGGACATCGCATTAAAAACAAATACAATGCCCGTCAGTGATGGTTACTCAGGTAGATTCCCAAGCATCAACTTCATTTAAATAATTAAAAGGAATTTAGCAGCGTAATGACATTGTATGTTAATATGATAAAAGCATGTTACAAAAGAAATTTAACAAAAGATGTGAGCATGCTGAACGTTAATACATAAAATTTAACGACGATTATCACATGGTTTGCATTTCAAACAAGGTAAAGGTGGTTTGCAAGTTGAATGTTTTTCAGTTATTTGTGCTCTTGATAAGTCCATGTCTGAGTAAGTAAAGTGTTCTTGATACACCCTAGCATCAGAGGTTTACCGTGACGCTTCTTGCCATCCCTAATATGAAAAGTGGCCAAGATGCTTGCCTCCATTAATGTGGTTATGGAGGTAGCCGTATAGTGCTCAAGACACACTTACAAACTCTACTACATGAACCAACCCCATCCCAAAGTGTCTTGTCTAGTCAACGACTAGTTTTCACCCCATCTGTATTCGATGGTTTCACCCCATTTGTATTCGATAGATTCATATATACCCCGAGGGTTATGTCTTACCCCTGGTTCAATGTAGTTTAATTTGACAACAGGTAGAAAGTAAATTATTACTAACAAGTAACATTAATATAACATGTACATTTAAGTTTGAAACAACCAGGATAATAAAAGCACACAGTTCAGCTTCTAAAGTTGGCAAACGCACTAAAATGAGATTTTAGCAGTAATGTTAAACAATGCAGTTTGCAATTCATTTTTGATAGAAGGCTTGAGAATTTAAGAAATCAAGAGTGTTAGAGTATGTAAGGGAGCAAGTGCATAGCAAAAGATAAGAACATGCTGTAATGTAAGGACATGAGATTCGTACACAATGATTTGTTAACCTAGGAGAATAGTATTAACAGACCATAGCAATATTGCACATATTAGCTCCAGGGAAATTACTCTAACATATTATTTATTTAGATGAAAGAGATGTGGGGAACCTACTATACGATGCATAGATCTGAGGAGGAGGCGGGCGTTGGGTGTCCAAGTGATCGTAGCGTAAGGCACGATTTATCTGCTTCACAGATTTTTAATATCAGGCTAAAAGATTCTTAACCAATTAAAATAATACTAAAGCTAACTTATATAACTGAAAATAAGTTATAATAATTTAATGTAAAACTAACTAAATAACTCTTTATATAATTTACAAACTAACTTATAATTACTTAGTATAAAAACTTCTTATATAAATTTGCTACTAGTATATATTACCTAAAAACTTATATCATAATATAATTTCAAATTACTTTAAAAACCTTAAAAACTTAAAAACTTAAAAACTATATAACCCTAATAATTTTAATAAACCCATATAACTCAATAATTTTATATAACTCAAAAGATTTTAAAAGAATTCCATAACTTATATAATTTAATTAACCTATAACTTTATATATATATTAATAACTTAATCCCCCCCAAATCACTTAAATAACCCCCCTACTGTTCACCTGCTGCCTCCTCATCCTCTTTCATTCTTCTATTCTTTCTTCTTTCTTTTTTCTTTCTTTTGCAGGGGGGACCGGCGGCAAGGGGGGTCGGACTTCACAGGGCGGCATGTGGCGCCAGGTGGGAGGATAGGCGGCAGGCGGAGGAGCTCCGGGCAGCGGGGCTCCGGAGGCAACGCGCACGGCGGGCGGCGATTCGGGGCAGATCGGGATGCGACGACACGACAGCTGGCTAGGAGGATGGAGATGCCAAAAGAGGGAGGAAGAAGATGATGGTCAGGTTGAGGCTTGGGTTCGAGAGGAGTATGCTGAGGGAGAAGAAACAAATTAAAGAGGTGAAGATTTTTTTTTATGTTTGTGTGCTGGGGACATGTACTTGCTGCCTTGGGGGTTGGGGAATATAAATAATATAAAATATTTACAATTGGGTTAGGGTATTAAATGATGGTTGGTGGGGTTTGACTAAGTATGGATTAAAGGGATTGGCGGAGGAATCTGTGAAGAGGGGGAAAGAAACGTGTTGCCGCATTTTGCCTTGGTTGACGACGTAGTTGAGAAATGTATGCACCTAATTAAATAGGTGGGGGAAATAGTTATGTGGGATGTTGGATCTCATCTACTCCTTACGGTGAGATAATGGACGTAAAGAAATCTGGTTATGGGTATAATGTTAGGGTAGATCTGGTTAGGGTAAAATGGTAGTGTAAAAGTAATTAGGTAATAGTAATGAGTTAGTAATAATCAAAGGTAATTAGTAAAAGTTAATTAGTAATTGTAAAATGGATTACTAAATGAAATTAGTAAAAGTAATAAAAGTAATTAGTGGATGTACAAAGCCATTTAATAATAGTATCTTAAAGGCTTCATTAGTGTATGGATCTAATTATTTAAAACTGACTTTGAAAGTATTTACACTAAAATACGGGTAGTAATGGATACGTGCCGTCACAATGAAGTACGCTATGTTCCCGACATAAAGCGTAACCTTATATCGCTCGGCTCGTTAGAAGCCAAAGGCTGTCGAGTGACAATGGAGAATGGAGCTCTGAGGGTGACCCAAGGAGCACTGATCATGATGAATGGGAAGCGCAGAGGCAACCTCTACTACTTTGATGGCTCGGTCATAGCTGGCACAACAACTCTAACTTGTAAGGTCGATCGAGACGACTCATTGTTATGTCACATGCGTCTAGGTCATGTGGCGATAAAGCTTTGTAGAAGCTGACCGTCGGAGATCTTCTGAAGGGCACCAAGACCGGGAAGATTGAGTTCTTCAAGCACGGTGTGTTTAGGAAACAGACACGTACTTCATTTGGGATGGGTATCTACAGTACGAAGGGAGCGCTTGAATATGTACACAACGACGTATGGGGGCCGAGTAAGTCGGCCTCATTGGGAGGTAAACACTACTTCGTGTAATTTATTAATGATTTCTCACGCATTATTTGGGTGTTTCCTCTGAAGTCAAAAGACCAAGTTTTTAGCACTTTCATCGAGTGTAAGAAGCTGTTTGAGACTTAGACAGGTCGGAAGGTCAGGCGTCTCTGAAGTGACAATGGTGGGAAGTATATATCGGATCTCTTTGAGAAGTTCTACAAATCGGAAGGGATTCAAAGAAACTTCACTGCTAGTAGTACGTCACAGTAGAATGAGAAAGCTGAAAGGATGAATCAGACTTTGCTGGAGAAAGTCCGATGCATGTTGTCAACAGCCGACGTACCGAAGGATTTCTAGGTAGAGGCCTTGGCGTACATGACCTACTTGGTCAATCGGCTACCAGCTGAGTCATTTGGGAGTAGAACACCAACTGAAGTGGTATGTAATACAATAACACCCTCCTTACGGGAGGAGAATGCCACCTGAAGTGATACGAAGAACATATCCCCTCTTGGGAAATACAATTTGAGAAATACAATTTGGGAAATGCAATTTGGGAAACGTACACTGCCTTACAGAAACAATTATAAATGTTCAATAGAGTAGAAATACAATTATAAATTAACTTACAAAAACAATTTGGGAAACCAAATGCACGAAGAATCCGATCTACCACCTTCCATTCGACTCTATCATATGCTTTAATCATGTCAATTTTAACATCATATTCCCACGTCGCGCCCTTCAATTTAAAAGTTTCGTCATTTCTTGAGCAAGCGTAACATTTTCGAAAATACTCATCTCTTTCACAAAATCACCTTGTTCCGGCGATATTAAGTTTCACATCACTAAGGAAAATTTTCCAAGCAAAATTTTAGAAATTTTTTATAAATCACATTGCAAAGACTAACTGGATGAAATTTATCAAATGACTTGGGTTCCTTTACCTTTGGAATAAGCGCTATAAATGAGGTACTGTAACGGCCTGTTTCCATCAAGACAAACTATTTACGTATTTGACCAATTTTTCAATTTTTAAACTATTTTATAATGGTTTGTCAGGAGTTTTACTGATTTCAAACTAGTTATGAAGTATTTTGGCAAGTTTGGATTTTATCAAATACCTCTAAACAATAGTGATACAAATTCATTTTCAGATATTACCGTTTTGGCTTAATGAATTTATTTTCTATACAAACATCATCAAAACGATTTCAAACTTTTACGGTATCATTCTATGATCATTTAGGGCTTCCCACATTAATTTCGTAATTTTCTGAAGTCAAATCAGTAGAGAACCCGCAAATCCGCTTCCTAAACATTTTGCCTTAAAACTAGTATTTCCGTAGCCCAAACCCTGAAACGGATCTCGTATTCGCGATCCTCGCGACGATACGAACTCGTGGGTATGTTTTCGTAATTTTTCGGACACGTTTACTAGTAGGGGCAAAATCGTAATTTCGTTTTTGGTATTTTACTAATTACCTTCGCTAATGGGGTTTAACTAATCAACTTTACCCGAATTAGCACTAAACGTGTCACCCCAACGGATAAACGTGGATACACGTTTATCTCCTTCCCCGGTTAGATGCATTCCCCTAACCCGATTGTCAAAACACCCACCAACCCTATTAATTACCCCTAATTAATACCATTGACCAATAGAGATTTTATTAATAATTTTTGTTTATTATTTAAACCCCTCTAATCTTTCTTCTTCCCCTAACCCTTCGATTATTAACCGCTAACCTATCCCCTAAACTCACGCACACACAGTACCTCTCTCTATCTCTCTCACCCACGTTCTCGCCGTCGACAAGTGACCCAGCCCCAGCTCCGACGTATGCCCACCTCCGGCAGCTCGAAGCTCTGCAGACCCACATCCGCTGCTCCGCTCGATCACCGCCTCTTCGTCCACGATCTCCGAGCAGCTCCGACGAGCTCACACCGCCCGTCAGCACGCAGCTCACCTCGTTCGTCATCGACACGAGCTGTAGACCCCACACGGAGCTCCGGCGAAGCTCCCTCGCTCGATCCCGTGAACACGAAAAGATCACAGGCACCCGTCAAGCCACCGGAGCGCCCACACCGTCTGCAACTCCGCCACCGCACACCCTCAAGTGCCGTCAGCCTCTCTCCTCGCTGACCTCCACCAGAGCAGCCTCCGACCCACGGCACCACTCAGATGCTCTCCGGCATCCCTGAACCCAACCCACGCTCCGTCGCTGCAACCCCGAGCTCCGCCGCCGTATCGCCTGCAGCAGCTTCCCCACCGGAGCCCGACATCGAAGCCTACGGAGACACCCGAGCCCCGCTGCTGCACCCTCGTCTGCCACACCCACGGCGACCCCGACGACCCCGACCCCAGCTCCGCCTCTCCCTCTCTCTCTCCTTGCCGTTCGACGCCACAGCAGCACCGCCGAACCCCTCCTTTGCTCCTCCACCATCCCAAGCGAAGCCCACATCGCTGCTAATGTCGCCGCCGTACCCATCGTCGTCCGCTCGCCCCACCTTCGCCACCTCTCGCCACCGACGACGTCGCCTTCGTCCGACCGCACGCCGTCCCGCCTCCGACGAGCATAGGCATCGGATGCATGGTAAAATCGCGATGGCACACTTGTAAATATGCAATTAATTCGTATTTTCATATTTTTAATAATTATTTAAATAGGGTTTATTAGTTTTAAATTAATAGTAAATTATATAAGGGTCAGAAAAATGTGAGACCACACCTAGAAAATCAGAAATGACATTCTGGACCCAATGGCACTAGTTTCGTTTCAATCGGACGCTTAGATTTTCCAGAATTAATTTTTAAGCCTAAAAGTTAAATAGGTTATTTTCATTCAAAAATCAGTAACTTGCTATTTTTCACGTAAACTAATATGTGATAAAAATATATGTTTAAGTACTCTTCGAGACGGTCATTTTGACAGCTTATTTGCGACTTTCCGATGCAGATTGCATCCGGAATAAATTATTGAATAATTACGTTACTTAATTAAAAGGGTTATTTAGTACCGACCCCCTGTGTTTTCTCCGAAATTAGCAACACCCCCCTATGATTTCAATAATTAGTAAGACCCCCTATGGCACCCAATTTTGGACCCCCCTCCCCCTGTTTAGGGGGGTCTTCCTATAGGCGGGGAATCCAAATTGGATACAATAGGGGGTGTCTAACTAATTATTGAAACCATAGGGGGTGTTGCTAATTTCGGAGAAAACACGGGGGGTCAGTACTAAATAACCCCAATTAAAAATTAGTTTTAAATCTATTTTGAGCTTTTAAAAAATTATAAAAATTACTATAAGCTTCCGAAAAATATTTCCTCTTACAGTAAAATTATTTTCCTTATATCTAGCCTATAGAAAAATTTAGAACACTTTTTGACAACATTTCAATCGATTATAAAATCGAAACGATTAGATTAAATAGGTAGAAAATAGGGTAACCCGTAACTAATGTTTTCTTGTATTTACAGGTACCAATTCTCGTGCACCAGCATCTTTAAAAAGCTCTAGCTCCAATCTCGTCTTACCACAACGATCTCAAAAAGAGTAAGTCACTCTAATTCTAGTTTTAGAAATTTAGCCTGTGTACTCGTATGAACTTAGGACATGACATCTAGTCTCAGAACAGTTATTGACCTGAACAGATGACTAGAGACCTAATTAACTAGCGAACTAATCAATAGTGGAATGACCAAAGGACTAAATTGAGATAGTAAACTTTTAGGGAAGTTGATATCATAGTTGTTGGACTTCAAAGCATTGCTCGGACTAAATTGAGATAGTAAACTTTTATGGAATTAGATATCATAGTTGTTGGACTTCAAAGCATTGCTCGGACTTAATTGAAATAGTAAACTTTTATGGAAGTTGATATCATAGTTGTTGGACTTCAAAGCATTGCTCGGACTAAATTGAGATAGTAAACTTTTATGGAATTAGATATCATAGTTGTTGGACTTCAAAGCATTGCTCGGACTAAATTGAGATAGTAAACTTTTATGGAATTAGATATCATAGTTGTTGGACTTCAAAGCATTGCTCGGACTAAATTGAGATAGTAAACTTTTATGGAATTAGATATCATAGTTGTTGGACTTCAAAGCATTGCTCAGGACTGATATTCTCTGTTGAGACTTCTGCCTTGACTTTTCAGCAAGTAAATACCATATATGTGATTTGTTGTACTCATTGATGGATGTATTGTTGTACACATTGTTAGATGTACAAAATGATGGGCCTATGAGGCCAAACGGATACGGATACGGATATGGATACGGACACGGATACTGATACGGTTATAAATGTGTAATGTGATACAACACGGGTTATGTGGTAGTCTTGAGCTACGTAGTGTGCGGGAGTGACTGGGTCCACCCTTATTTGGTAAGCTGTACCATTACCCTGAAGGGGATGGTAGGTAGATATCTCACGAGTTGCTTCGTGGGATGTGTGCACTTCTGGTTGCATATTGTACACTCGAGCTAAGACTGTTGCACTAGCTTGATTGATACCAGGGCCCATGAGGCCTCATTGATACGAATACCAGTATGAACATTGGTCTATGATAATACACGGGATACGGGGTAGTCTTGAGCAATGAAGTGTACGGGAGTGACCGGGTCCACCCTTATTAGTTAAGCTGTACCATCACCCTGCAGGAATGGTAGGTAGATATTCCACGAGTTGCTCCGTGGGATGGGTGCACTTCTGGTGGCATATCGTACACTCTAGCCAAGGCTGATGCACTAGTTTGATGGATGTTGCACTAATTGATTGATACCATTATTCAGTCACGACTATTGACTTGATACCACTATTCTACTAACTAAGTCAAAGACTACTCGAACGTGATAGAATGGTTTAATAATAAGCGGTCTTAAATTACGACTGAATCAGTGTCTAGAAAGGAATGGGAAGGGGGTTGGTCAACCAAGGGACTTGTTCCTGCGGTCTTTGAAGTAACCTGTGCCTTCAAGCCCTGACTGACTGGCTGATTTGGAAGTTAAGTTAGACTTCTTATTATTAGGCCTGCCTACACTATTAGTTAGTCAAGCGACGCTCATCTTTACTTAAGTATTACTACGTCCACCTATTGTCATCCCATTACCGATTGGTCAAAACATTGTTAACCTGATTGTCCTACTATTGCCATCCCATTGGTCAAAATATTGTTACTACCACATGCCACGCCACAGTCGTTACTTTTGCACTTATACAGTCATCTTTACTTTATGCATCACTTACCACATCTGAATAGTTACCAGTACTTTACTTATCACTTTTACATACCTGTCAGCTCATACATTACTTTTGCACCTATCTGACCATCTTTTGTTTACTATAGTCTGTTCCATACTTTTGCATTACTTTGTTTCTATTGCTAGAATTGTTGTGACTTACCTACGGTTCCATCTCTGTGGCACCGCAGACGACGTACATATGGAGGCAGATGCTCTAGAGTTAATGGCGCCAGAATTTGACCATGAGTCCGCAGCTTTCAGAGTTGTTTTAAGTTGTATTTACTTTCCTTCATGTACGATTGTTGGACCATTTTTGTACAATATGGATGTAATAATTGGACACTATTTGGGTATTTTTATACATCTCTGCATCGTGGCTATTTTGTTTTCACTGGTTAACTGCAGGACCTGCGCAAATATCCAAAAGTAACGGGCCCGGGAATCAGGTTGTTACAGCTTGGTGGCCCACGCAGGTCCGTGCTAACTACTTCGTGAACAATATAGCAAGATCAGGGTGTACAATATAAAATACTCAAATTGAACCTCGAGTACAGGATGTCTCGAGTGTTCACCTGTATTGGATATACGGGTGAAGCGTCCTTATTACATCTTCATTAGGTTTTCCTTAATTCCCATCACTCTTCCTTTAACTTGATGACCTTTCGATTGACCTTGAAAACTCGCTACGTCTATTTTAAGGAGGGTAGCTCGACAACGAAAGTAAATTGAAGGACACTCAGAAGTATTGGAGGATGATGTTAAAGGATTTGAGACGAGCCAAACCTGACGTGCAAGTGTAGGTTGTTACGTCTTCTTGAGATCGTATTTCTATTCTAACACCTACTTTCTATCTTGTGCCCAATTTTCCACCTACCACCTACCCCCTCGTTATTGTTTTTGTCCTCATCCTCACCTCGAGCCCCGATCCTGCCTAACCTAGTCTACCCTACCGACGACTTTCGGTGCCCCTCTTTTCTTTAAGAGACCCCCTTTTCTTCCCCACCAAGCCACCCCGTGGTTTTCCCTACCCCGTATCGACTTCCACTCCTCTTCCCGGCCTCTTCCCCAAGCGAACTCGACCCATCTCGCCTCAAGCTCCTCCGACCTCACCCGAAGCTCCACCACCCAATCCTACTCCGGTGACACCCGCCACATTAAGCAGTCGCAGCCACCATAGATCGACAACCACCGATGGCCCTCCGACGATATGTTTTGGGATTTTTGGCCTTGGCGAGGACCCTCGCCACCACCTTCTCTACCGCTGTGTGGCTGAGATCTTGGGAAGCCATGATCCTTGGGCTTCTCTTGAGCTCTCTGCCCTAGGTCTCACCCAGATTGATGTCCCGTTTAGGCTTCCTCTTGCGACTACTCCTTTTAGTTTACAGAAAAGTGTGCTTTTGGTTGTTCATTTGTTGGGTGATGTTGGGTGTTGCGAATGTCAAGTATTGGACTACGGAAGGAGTGATGACGATGCTTATTGGCATGATATTGGCCTTGGGAGTTGAAGTTGGATGTAGGCCTTGTGCTTGGCTCTGGATGAGAGCTTGGATCTTGCCTTATTGTGGGATATTATGGAGATTGATGGAAGGAATACTAGAAGTGAGTACTGATTTTGGATGTTGGCCCTGTACTTACCTTTAGGCGTTGATATGGACATTAGCATGTGGTTGGGCATTATGGAGATTGATGTTGTTGGTACCCGTGGATTAATTGTTACATGCTATATTATGAACGACATCTGTGGCTAGATCCAGTTAGTCACCAGTAGCACGAATAAACTTTATGGTCTTCCGGTTTATGTGGTTTAAATAGCTTATTACTGGCTTATCACCTCAGGTTCCAAGTTCGAACAGATGTTGTCATCATAATAGCCCTCATTTTCATGTGATGTTATCATCTCATGTTAATTTTCGACTACTTGAGAAGTCAGAGTAACTATTGTAATGATACTAATCTCAGGATTAGTTACGGAAGCTATGGTGATGTGAATAATATGTATTCATACATAACATCTCTTGTTGCTATGATATCACATTATATTATTTCATGTTATTTACAACCTATTTTACTAGATTGCTATCTTTTCTATCATTTATTTGCTTGAGCTTCTTCATAACATCAATTATTTGTTTCAAAAAGATTTTTAAATTCCGAGGACGGAATTATTTTAAGGAGGGTAGGATGTAACGGCCTGTTTCCATCAAGACAAACTATTTACGTATTTGACCAATTTTTCAATTTTTAAACTATTTTATAATGGTTTGTCAGGAGTTTTACTGATTTCAAACTAGTTATGAAGTATTTTTGGCAAGTTTGGATTTTATCAAATACCTCTAAACAATAGTGATAAAAATTCATTTTCAGATATAACCGTTTTGGCTTAATGAATTTATTTTCTATACAAACATCATCAAAACGATTTCAAACTTTTACGGTATCATTCTATGATCATTTAGGGCTTCCCACATTAATTTCGTAATTTTCTGAATTCAAATCAGTAGAGAACCCGCAAACCCGCTTCCTAAACGTTTTGCCTTACAACTAGTATTTTCGTAGCCCAAACCCTGAAACGGATCTCATATTCGCGATCCTCGCGACGATACAAACCCGTGGATATGTTTTCGTAATTTTTCGGACACGTTTACTAGTAGGGGCAAAATCGTAATTTTGTTTTTGGTATTTTACTAATTACCTTCGCTAATGGGGTTTTACTAATCAACTTTACCCGAATTAGCACTAAACGTGTCACCCCAACGGATAAACGTGGATACACGTTTATCTCCTTCCCCGGTTAGATGCATTCCCCTAACCCGATTGTCAAAATACCCACCAACCCTATTAATTACCCCTAATTAATACCATTGACCAATAGAGATTTTATTAATAATTTTTGTTTATTATTTAAACCCCTCTAATCTTTCTTCTTCCCCTAACCCTTCGATTATTAACCGCTACCCTATCCCCTAAACTCACGCACACACAATACCTCTCTCTATCTCTCTCACCCACGTTCTCGCCGTCGACAAGTGACCCAGCCCCAGCTCCGACGTATGCCCACCTCCGGCAGCTCGAAGCTCTGTAGACCCACATCCGCTGCTCCGCTCGATCACCATCTCTTCGTCCACGATCTCCGAGCAGCTCCGACGAGCTCACACCGCCCGTCAGCACGCAGCTCACCTCGTTCGTCGTCGACACGAGCTGCAGACCCCACACGGAGCTCCGGCGAAGCTCCCTCGCTCGATCCCGTCAAGCCACCGGAGCACCCACACCGTCTGCAACTGCGCCACCGCACACCCTCGAGTGCCGTCAGCCTCTCTCCTCGCTGACCTCCACCGGAGCAACCACTGACCCATGGCACCACCCAGCTGCTCTCCGGCATCCCCGAACCCAACCCACGCTCCGCCGCTGCAACCCCGAGCTCAGCCGCCGTATCGCCTGCAGCAGCTTCCCCACCGGAGCCCGACAGCGAAGCCTACGGAGACGCTCGAGCCCCGCTGCTGCACCCTCGTCTGCCACACCCACGGCGAGCTCGACGACCCCGACCCCAGCTCCGCCTCTCCCTCTCTCCTTGCCGTCCGACGCCACATCAGCACCGTCGAACCCCGCCTTCGCTCCTCCACCATCCCAGGCGAAGCCCACGTCGCTGCTAACGTCGCCGCCGTACCCATCGTCATCCGCTCTCCCCGCCTTCGCCACCTCTCGCCACCGACGACGTCGCCTTCGTCCGACGAGCATAGGCATCGGATGCATGGTAAAGTCGCGATGGCATACTTGTAAATATGCAATTAATTCGTATTTTCGTATTTTTAATAATTATTTAAATAGGGTTTATTAGTTTTAGATTAATAGTAAATTATATAAGGGTCAGAAAAATGTGAGACCACACCTAGAAAATCAGAAATGACATTCTGGACCCAATGGCACTAGTTTCGTTTCAATCAGACGCTTAGATTTTCCAGAATTAATTTTTAAGCCTAAAAGTTAAATAGGTTATTTTCATTCAAAAATAAGTAACTTGCTATTTTTCACGTAAACTAATATGTGATAAAAATATATGTTTAAGTACTCTTCGAGACGGTCATTTTGACAGCTTATTTGTGACTTTCCGATGCAGATTGCATCCGGAATAAATTATTGAATAATTATGTTACTAAATTAAAAATTAGTTTTAAATCTATTTTGAGCTTTTAAAAAATTATAAAAATTACTATAAGCTTCCGAAAAATATTTCCTCTTACAGTAAAATTATTTTCCTTATATCTAGCCTATAGAAAAATTTAGAACACTTTTTGACAACATTTCAATCGATTATAAAATCGAAACGATTAGATTAAATAGGTAGAAAATAGGGTAACCCGTAACTAATGTTTTTTTGTATTTGCAGGTACCAATTCTCGTGCACCAGCATCTTTAAAAAGCTCTAGCTCCAATCTCGTCTTACCACGACGATCTCAAAAAGAGTAAGTCACTCTAATTCTAGTTTTAGAAATTTAGCCTGTGTACTCGTATGAACTTAGGACATGACATCTAGTCTCAGAACAGTTATTGACCTGAACAGATGACTAGAGACCTAATTAACTAGCGAACTAATCAATAGTGGAATGACCAAAGGACTAAATTGAGATAGTAAACTTTTAGGGAAGTTGATATCATAGTTGTTGGACTTCAAAGCATTGCTCGGACTAAATTGAGATAGTAAACTTTTATGGAATTAGATATCATAATTGTTGGACTTCAAAGCATTGCTCGGACTTAATTGAAATAGTAAACTTTTATGGAAGTTGATATCATAGTTGTTGGACTTCAAAGCATTGCTCGGACTAAATTGAGATAGTAAACTTTTATGGAATTAGATATCATAGTTGTTGGACTTCAAAGCATTGCTCGGACTAAATTGAGATAGTAAACTTTTATGGAATTAGATATCATAATTGTTGGACTTCAAAGCATTGCTCAGGACTGATATTCTCTGTTGAGACTTCTGCCTTGACTTTTCAGCAAGTAAATACCATATATGTGATTTGTTGTACTCATTGATGGATGTATTGTTGTACACATTGTTAGATGTACAAAATGATGGGCCTATGAGGCCATACGGATACGGATACGGACACGGATACTGATACGGTTATAAATGTGTAATTTGATACAACACGGGTTATGGGGTAGTCTTGAGCTACGTAGTGTGCGGGAGTGACTGGGTCCACCCTTATTTGGTAAGCTGTACCATTACCCTGAAGGGGATGGTAGGTAGATATCTCACGAGTTGCTTCGTGGGATGTGTGCACTTCTGGTTGCATATTGTACACTCGAGCTAAGACTGTTGCACTAGCTTGATTGATACCAGGGCCCATGAGGCCTCATTGATACAAATACCAGTATGAACATTGGTCTATGATAATACACGGGATACGGGGTAGTCTTGAGCTATGAAGTGTGCGGGAGTGACCGGGTCCACCCTTATTAGTTAAGCTGTACCATCACCCTGCAGGAATGGTAGGTAGATATTCCACGAGTTGCTCCGTGGGATGGGTGCACTTCTGGTTGCATATCGTACACTTGAGCCAAGGCTGATGCACTAGTTTGATGGATGTTGCACTAATTGATTGATACCATTATTCAGTCACGACTATTGACTTGATACCACTATTCTACTAACTAAGTCAAAGAATACTCGAATGTGATAGAGCGGTTTAATAATAAGCGGTCTTAAATTACGACTGAATCAGTGTCTAGAAAGGAATGGGAAGGTGTTGGTCAACCAAGGGACTTGTTCTTGCGGTCTTTGAAGTGACCTGTGCCTTCAAGCACTGACTGACTGGCTGATTTGGAAGTTAAGTTAGACTTCTTATTATTAGGCCTGCCTACACTATTAGTTAGTCAAGCGACGCTCATCTTTACTTAAGTATTACTACGTCCACCTATTGTCATCCCATTACCGATTGGTCAAAACATTGTTAACCTGATTGTCCTACTATTGCCATCCCATTGGTCAAAATATTGTTACTACCACATGCCATTCCACAGTCGTTACTTTTGCACTTGTACAGTCATCTTTACTTTATGCATCACTTACCACATCTGAATAGTTACCAGTACTTTACTTATCACTTTTACATACCTGTCAGCTCATACATTACTTTTGCACCTATCTGACCATCTTTTGTTTACTATAGTCTGTTCCATACTTTTGCACTACTTTGTTTCTATTGCTAGAATTGTTGTGACTTACCTACGGTTCCATCTCTGTGGCACCGCAGACGACGTACATATGGAGGCAGATGCTCTAGAGTTAATAGCGCCAGAATTTGACCATGAGTCCGCAGCTTTCAGAGTTGTTTTCAGTTGTATTTACTTTCCTTCATGTACGATTGTTGGACCATTTTTGTACAATATGGATGTAATAATTGGACACTATTTGGGTATTTTTGTACATCTCTGCATCGTGGCTATTTTGTTTTCACTGGTTAACTGCAGGACCTACGCAAATATCCAAAAGTAACGGGCCCGGGAATCAGGTCGTTACAGGTACAAAAAAACCAATGCAAAGCATCACCTCTGAAAAACTCCTTAACTGCTTCCATCACATCATCTTTAACAATATTCCAACATGTTTGATGGAAAGAAGACCCGAAGCCATCGGGTCCCGTGCTACTGTCCATTGAAATGGAAGCAACAACTTCAAATACCTTTTCCATGGTAGGTTCTTCTTTCAACTTCTTTATTACTTCCTCAGACAAGCTCGGTTGAACTATACCTTCCAGAGTAAGTCTTTACAACTGTGTTTCCTGGCTCAAAAATTGTTCAAAATAGCTAACAACACCTTCATGTACCTTTTCCATATTTTTCAGCACTAAACCCTCCGAAAGCACCATGGTGTTCAAAATAGCTAACAACACCTTCATGTACCTTTTCCATATTTTTCAGCACTAAACCCTCCGAAAGCACCATGGACCTCATACAAGAGTTCATTCTTCTTTGTGCAATTACTGCATGGAAGAATCTTGAATTTCTATCACCATCAGTTAACCATTTTTTTTCGCTTGCTACGCTAGCATTGTCTCTTCCCTTTTATACCATACTCTCAATTCTGTTTTCGAAATAAGAAACTCTTCTTCAACTGATTCTAAAAATTCTGTCTGAAATATCGCCTCACATTTTTTCACTCTTTCATCCAACTTTCGGATAATGCCATAAGCACGACCAAACTTCTCCTTATCCCACACCCTAAGCCTTTGTTTCAACCTCTTTAGTTTATCCACAAGTCTACATAGCGCTGACTCAGCCCACAACTGTTCATTCCAAGATGTTTCCACCATTTGTAAAAATCCACATGTGACGTCCACGTGTTCTGGAATCTGAATGGCGTTGGGCCATACCTATTCATATTTGCAACCAGCTGCAAGATTATAGGCGAATGATCTGATGTATCCCTATTTAATAAAGATGACTTAGCTTCACCTTACTTTCGAGAAAAAAAACATTATTGATCAGTACCATGTCAAGTTTCACCCAACACCTTGCTAAACCTTGTTGTCCATTTCACTAAGAAAATTGGTTTCCTTCAAACCTTAGCCCTAATAATCCACATCTCTCATTGCATTCATTGAATTCAGCAATAACTGAACCCATTCTATGTCTGTCCCCGTTCTTTCCTTATCAGAACGAGTACCATTAAAGTCTCCCATAATAACCGAAGCCACATCAAAGTTTGAGATCGCTTGAAGCTACTACCACAGGTTCCTTCTCTCCAATTGGGAACATTTTGCATATGCAAATGAACAATGCAACGAGACACTGTCCTCTGTCAATAAAGAAACTATTAAGCATTGACTTACAGTCCCACAATCTCTAAATAGATATACACTGCCCAAAACAGCCAAATCTTCCTACCAGCCGCAACATTAAAATAAAAATTCTGAAATTGATGATATGATGCCCACCATTTTATCTTCCCTACATCTTGAAAAGGTTCAAACACAGCTAAAACCGATACCTTTTGTTCTTTCACCATTTGCTTTAATCTCCTTTTCGACATGCCCAACTCCTACACATTCCACGTCATAATGTTGGCAATCATAGATTCAATTGTGCTATTCAAACCGCTTCTACATTTGTATTCTGCATGTTAGTTGCTGATTAGGAATCAGTTAGATTACTCTAATTGACTTCTTAGCTGAGATATTAGAGGGAAAATTTTAAAGTACAATTATTATTTGTTAAACCCTATTCACCGCCATCCTCTCGTGTTTTACTTGCCATCTTGAGGATGATCAATGTTTCAGAATATTCATAAGGTTGGCCAATTTGTTTCCACATAATGCAAGCCAAATTGTTTCCACATAATACAAGGGTTAGAAGAAACGAAATTAGTTTACTTTTAATTTAGAAGTAGTTTAAATGAAGTACATCAAGTCCAATGGAATTGAATTTTGATTTGAATTGCAAAATTTTAAATCTGGAATGATAGCATCTTCATTTATCAAGCTGTCAAGCTCTCCCGTAGTCTGATGAAAGTTGAGGGAATGTATAGAGACCATAGACTTGGCGCACTGCGAAATTGAACAAATAGTTGTAAAATGCGAGGCATAGATCTTGCGCAAAAGAACAAAGAAAATGACACCACTACAAGTTCAGGCTTAGTATGTGGGTGGCAAAGCCAGTCTAGCTCCGTCGTCATCTGAGGACTGCCATTTTAATATCAGCCATATCTTCTTCTCTTGGACTACAAGCACCAGCATGATCTTTCTACCAAGTCATCGTTACTGACCTTGCACTGGAAAAACCTTTTGCCTATACCTTGAGTCATGCACCTCACATTGGTAGCACTTGCGCCAATTCAGATGATGGGCATAGTTGGCACATCTACAACCATAATTCAGTAGTTTCTTGCATTGGCAAGCATAAGCCCGGGAATCACTGTCAACTCTCACATGGACCAAGTCTCAATTTCTCTCTTCAGTTCGATTAGTTCAGATTCATGCCAGATGATTTGAAGGCAGAAGGAAACAAAAACTCGAGACTTTGCATAAGTAACAGTCAATCCTCGCATGGATTTGATTGCTATTTTAAGGTCAGGTTTACGTCTTGTGTTCATCTCCTACTCAGCAAACTAACATTGATTCAGAATCACATTCTCCATATCAATCCATATTTTGCTTCCAGATGCATTCTCCTGTTAAGATGCTGATTCTCTGTTTCTTTCTCCTGTGGCTGCGCCATGATCTGTCCATTGCATCCGATACAATCTCCCGGGGCCAGTCGATCTCCGGCAACAAGACCATAGTATCCGATGCCGGAGTCTTTGAGCTGGGCTTCTTCACACCAGGTGATTCTGGAAACTACTATATCGGAATATGGTACAAAAAGATCTCCGGCCAGACGGTGGTGTGGGTGGCAAACAGAGAAGCTCCAGTGTCCGACCCACATACTTCACACCTGAAGCTGACCCAGGATGGCAATCTGATTCTCTACTCTCATCGGTTCAGAGGGTCCAAACGCCGGGCAGTTTGGTCATCCAATGCGACCTTGCCGGCGAAATCCATGTCTTACGTTGCGGTGCTCCTTGACACTGGAAATCTTGTTCTGAGAGCGCAGTCGGACTCTTCGTCCATAGTTTGGCAAAGCTTTGATCACCCAACCGATACCTTTCTGCCCAACAGTTGTTTGGGGATGAATAAAGTCACTGGAGAGTACCAGAGGCTTACTCCGTGGAAGAACTCCCATGATCCAGCTCCTGGGCCTTTCATCGATACCACAGACCCAACTCCCGGCGTCCGCGAGATAATCCTCTCGTGGAATAACTCAAATATCTACTGGAGAAGCGGAGCCTGGAATGGGAAGTTCTTCAGCCTGATCCCCGAGATGAATGGTCCCTCTGTGTTCACTTACAACTTTGTCGACGACGAAAAGCGCAGGTGTTTCAGCTACAACATCAGCGACAAAATCTTGACACGAGACGTGATTCACTCATCTGGGCAATGGCATAAATGGGTGTCGTTTGATGAATCTCAAGGCTGGGTGTTGGTTTTCTCGAAACCAACTTCTCCATGCGATGTGTACTCGGTCTGCGGCGCCTTCGGCGTCTGCTACCAGAAGACATGCAGCTGCCCGTATGGTTTCAGTCCGACATCCATCGAAGACTGGGAGCTAGGAGGTTGGAGCTCAGGGTGTTCGAGGAAGACCGGCTTGCTTTGCGATGGCAAGAACTCGAGTTCTGGAGAAAGAGATGGATTTCTAGTCATGAACAATATGCGTTTGCCCGTGGACCCACCACAGCCCCTGCCAGCAACCAGTGCGGAAGAATGCGGAGCGGCTTGCCTGAACAATTGCTCGTGTACTGGCTATGTTTACGAGAATGGATGCTCGGTTTGGAGCGGCGACATCCGAAACCTTCAACGCCTTGGCGATGGCGACGCTAAACCTGTTACTCTGTACCTGCGGCTTGCGGCAGCAGACCTGCCGCCAAAACCAAGCAGCGGAAAGAAAACAACCGTGATCGTTGCCATAAGTGCGGCGGCGGCGGCGATACTCCTGGCGATTGTCACCGTATCAATCTGGATTATCTGCAAAAGAAACAAGGGAGCATCAAGATCCGCCGAGGGGCCTTTGATTGCGTTCACTTTCGGCAACGTGAAGCGCATGACGAAGAACTTCTCACAAAAGCTCGGCAGCGGCGGTTTCGGCTCAGTCTTCAAAGGGGTTCTTTCCGATTCAACTGTGGTGGCTGTGAAAAGGCTGGAAGGCGTTCGGCAAGGGGAGAAGCAATTTCGTAGCGAGCTGGGCACATTGGGCACAATCCAGCATGTTAACCTTGTCCGGCTCCGTGGCTTCTGTTGCGAAGGAACCGAAAGGATGCTGGTCTACGATTACCTGCCAAATGGATCATTAGATCACTGCCTCTTTCGGAAAGGATCCGAAATTTTGTTGGAGTGGAAGACTCGATACCAGATAGTCCTAGGTGTCGCCAGGGGATTGGCGTATCTGCACGAGCAGTGCAGGGAGTGCATCATCCACTGCGATGTAAAGCCGGAGAACGTTCTCTTGGATTCTGAGTACTGTCCAAAGTTGGCGGACTTTGGAATGGCGAAGCTCCTCGGCCGTGATTTCAGCCGGGTGCTGACAACCATGAGAGGAACCGTAGGCTACCTGGCGCCGGAATGGATTGAGGGGCTGCCGGTCACGCCCAAGGTGGACGTCTACAGCTTCGGCATGATGCTGTTTGAGGTGGTATCGGGCAGAAGGAATTCGGCGGTGAACGATGAGGGAAGCATCAGTTTTTTCCTTGTACATGCCGCCAGCAAAGTCGTCGAGGGCGAGGTCGTCGGCCTGCTAGACGAGAGGTTGGAAGGATGCGATGACATTGCGGGAGTGACAAGAGTTTGCAGGGTTGCGTGTTGGTGCATTCAGGATTCCGAGGTTGAGAGGCCGACCATGCCGGAAGTGGTGAAAATGCTGGAAGGGGCTTCAGATGTGGAAGTGCCTCCTTTCCCCAGAACACTTCAACATCTTGTGATTCAGAATCCAATTACACATTACTATGAGTGGTCATCTGGGAAACGCTCGAGTATCAAAATGGAGTCTCAATAGTTCTGATATTTTACGTTGCTAAAACAGAATATCTTGTATAATCTCTCTACTTGATCTGTACGTAAAAACTATAATGTTGTGTCCAAGATCTAGATCTAGATTGGATCTAGATTGTCTTGTGTTCAGCATTTCAGTATGGAGCTCCTCTTGTATAACTTGAGTCAGAAATATATTACGCTTATGTACAATATATGATACTATGGATGTCTGAAGTTTCTAGACAACCTATCTTTTCGACTTGATGCTATTCAGTTTGCATTTTCTTACCATCATGTAAAAATAGGATGCATGTGGCGATGAGAAAGTTTGGTCATTTCGATTGATAAATTTGAGTTGAAGCCTGAAACTTCACCTTGAATCATGAAAGTTAGTAATCATACTTGTTTACGGGTGTTTTCTCACCACAGGATCGTTGACCAGGGATTTGTGCGGTCAACATGGTCAAGGGGTCAGTTGTGATCCCTTGGGTGCGCCGAGCACACGTGCACTCAGCGCGGGTCGGAGATGGAGTCGGGGTCGAGCGTCGTATCCGAGCGGGGCGTCGGTTCTTGGTTGAAGCAGAGCGGAGGGGAAGCATCGGCTCCGTTTCGATGGGCTCGGCCTCGGTCGAACGAGTGTCGAGGGGTAGCCTCGGCGCCTCGGTCAGCTTCTTTCTAAATAGACGAGAAACTCGTCAGGGTGGTCGGACCTTGGTTCCGGCCGTATTCCCTCCGATGCCTAAGTCAGATCAGGGTCTGAAGGGTACTCGGCTGTGTAGGCACGACTCGAGAGGAGATCGATACGCTAACCCACGACGCGAGCAGGGGGGAAGGAATTGCGGAAGGCCAAGGTCGTTGATGGTATACCTTAGATTAGAATACCTAGGGTTCGATCCTTTGCTCAGTTGTCCCTCCGGTCCTTTTATAGAGTCTTTGCCCCGACTGCCCTCCGCCCGCGCCGTCACGCCATCACCCCCCACTCGTGCCCTCGAGATCCGTCCCCACGATGTCGCATGTCAGCGTCATGGGGGAGCTGAATGCCCTTTGTCCATGCCGTCACGCCGTCCGCCCCCCACTCACTCCCTTGAGATCCGTTCCCATGATGTCGCCTGCCAGCGTCATGGGGGGGCCTATTACCGGTCATGGGCCTTTAGGTCAACCACCCCGGGGGAGTGGTTTCTTCCGTGGATCATGGGCTGGCTACGAGCGTGTCGAACCGTGGACGGTTCGAGCTCTCGGGGGCCTCACTGAGCGGGCCGTGTTTTCTTCGTGGGCCTCGTCTAGCGGGGCCCCATCTCGCTAGCAGGCTTCTTGTACACCGCTGGGTCTTGGGCTTCCATCCTTTGGGCTTCTCCAAAATAGTCGTATCAATTGCCCCCATCGTCCGAGCTATTCGGGTTTAACCGGTTCAGTTCGGGCGATGTGACTGTTCGGGATTTGACAAGCGCGTCAGTCGAGGCCAGCCCATTAAATGGGAGTCATCATGATGCGGCCTGTTTGATCTTCTCTTGGCGCGGGTTTCGAAACGCCGTCGACCCTCCGATGCTGCCACGTGCTCCTCTCCGGATGGTTTGTATTTTTGATTGCCCTTCATATAAGATGCCGGCCTCCCAGATTTCAATCCTTTCGCACTCTTCTGACCCCGGTATCGTAAGCTCCCTCTTTCCGTCATCCTTCTCCTTGCAATTCCTTCTGAAGGTAACCCACTTCTCCTCTTTTGTCCCATGGCTACGCTTAGAATAGGCAGTTCGGCGTCGGGACCTAGGGATCCTCCGACGCCTAGGTCCGGCAATGCTCGACCTTTGGGGCCCGGAGCCCCTTCGGGGGCCTATCCTGTTCGGGATAAGGGAAAAAGAAAACTTTTTGCGGACCCCGTTGGGGACGACGTGGCTCAGGCCGTTGAGAGATATGATGTTCCCCCGGCGGTCCTTGGGTCGCCGTCCAAGGTGACTTTCCCGGTGGTCGAGGAAATCCGGGAGAGGTATTTGTGTCATCCGTACGACGTCCGGGTCCCCTTTTACGACGAGCGGATTTGCTTTCCACGGGGTAACGAGGTCGGCGTCTACGTCGAGAGTTTTCGCCTGGGCCTCCGTTTCCCCCTTCATCCCTTCATCATTCAGTTCATGAAGCGCCTGATGGTGTCCTTGTATCAGTTGACCCCGTATTTTGTCGCGATGCTGACCGGGTTCATCATGCTCTGCCTTGCCCATGGCATAAAGCTGTCTCTCCCTCTTCTTTTTCATTACTATCGGGTTCAGACGGTCGGCCAACGGTCGTGGCACCATCTCTGGGCTCGCACGGGGAGGGAGTGTCTGCTCGGTCTCCCCCGCTAGGTGGGGGACTGGAGCTCAAACTACGTCTTTGTCGTCTTTCCTGAGGACGCTGAGATATTGACAGGTTGGGGAGGGCTATGTCAGTACGACTTGACGTTGACCCTCTCCGAGGCCGACCAGGCAGCTGTTCGGCTGCTGTCGTTACTTTCTTTAGAAGAGAAGTCGGTTTGGCCTCTGCTGGATGAACTGTTTCTCAAAATCATTCTATGATCCCCCGGTAGGCTCTTCCCTTCCTTCTGTCCTCCCTTTTGCTTACCCTGATTTTCTCTTCTTCTGCAGATATGGCCGGGTGCGAATTCACCCGTAACGTCAACGACCTCATCCGAAGGGGTTCGAGCCGAAACCGAGGGAACCCATCGGGTCAGGCACCCCGTCGCACTGTTGACGAAGAGTTGGTAGTGACGACTACCCCCTTGGCCGTGGAGAACCTTCCTAAAGGTGAGGCTCCAGGGGCCGAACTTCCCCACCCCGCCCCAGCCGAGGGGAGAGACACGGGAGCCGATCCGTCTCCCCGAGTGCCCTCGGGGGGTCGCGGTGCGGGGCATAAGCGTTCCCCTCCTACCTCCGTCGGACCCAGCGAGAGGAAGAGGCGGAAGGAGGGTGGGGAGACCCGCGCCCCGGTGGTCCCCGTGGTGCCGCCGGCCTCCGGCGAGGCCCTCCCGCTGACCCTGGTGACTACTGCCACCGTCTCGGCCGAACCTTCCCTGGTGGGGGCCGGCGATATGCTGGCGAACACCCTGGCGGGCCCCGAGTTTACCCCCGAGGACTCGGTGTTCGTCGACCGGGTGGCTAACCAGTTGGCGCATGGCTCGGTCCTCCCGAGGGATCGATCTCTGCTGGAGAGAGCTCCTACCGACAAGCAGTCGGACTCCTTGGTCTGGTAGCTTCAACAGGTTCGACTGCTCTGCTGTTCTCAAATCAGTCTCTCGACCATACCTCGCATAACTTCTTTCTTTGCGCAAGCCACCACGATGGCCGTCGAGGTGCAACGTCGAGCGGCCCAAGCGAGGGAGTTGGAAGAGACCGTGGCCCGGGAGCACGCAAGGGCTGGGGAGTCCGAGGTGGCCATCCGAGAAGCGCGCATGGAAGCTCATCATCTCCGACGCCGGGTGGACGAGCTCACCGGTCAAGTGATGGATCTCATGGGGGAGCTGGACATTGCTCAAAGGTCGGCCCGAGAGGCGGAAGAGGTGTTTCGCCAGGAGAGGAGCGATCTCCAGAGTGAGCTGACAGACTTGCGCCAGATGACCCGGTTCGTCGATGAGGTGGAGCGGGGCACCGGTGGGGTCCTGGGGGAAAGGATAACCGAGGTCCTTAGGGAGGCCTTCAGCTCCTACGAGGACCTTCTTGCCCCTCGGATCATTGACGTCGTCTAGGACTCCTTCCACCGGTTTGCGGAGCACGTCCGGCAGCCACTCCCGCCCGTCGATCCCCCACGATCCAAGCAGGACGAGGCGCCAGAGGATGCTTTCTCCCGTGCCCCAGGGCCTTAGGCCTTTGTATCTTGTCCCCCCCTTTTCTCTTTTTTGGGCCTGTAATTTTCACCGACTTTATTTATATAGCTTTGTCGATGGGGGGGCTCCGCCTTGTGGGGGCCCTCAGCCTTTTTGGCTCTTTATTGTGTTTTGCTGTAGTCTTTCTTTTAGCCGCAACACTTGGTTCGCTTAAATGGTCGCCTCGCACGCGGCTGGGCTGCTCCCCATCTCGCAGTCAGTCGGATCAGCTGGCCAGCGAAGGGGGCTACCCCTTGGCCTAAGATCCGCTGAGTCCCTCGTCTGCGGGGGGAGTCGCCCCCAGCCTTCCAAGCGGGTGGGTTCTTAAGTCGTCGAGGGGTCTGCCCCTTGGCTTGTAATCGACCAACATCACCTCCTGCTGGGGGAGTTTCCCCCTAGCATTACAATCGAGTGGATTGCTCGGTCGGTGAGGGAAGCTATCCCTCGGCTTACGACCGACCGATGTCCCTCTCTGTTGGGGGAGTTGCCCCAGCCTTATGAGCGGGCGGGTCGTTCGGTCGACGAGGGAAGCTATCCCTCGGCTTACGACCGACCGATGTCCCTCTCTGCTGGGGGAGTTGCCCCCAGCCTTACGAGCGGGCGGGTCGTTCGGTCGACGAGGGAAGCTATCCCTCGGCTTACGACCGACCGATGTCCCTCTCTGCTGGGGGAGTTGCCCCCAGCCTTACGAGCGGACGGGTCGTTCAGTCGGTGAGGGAAGCTATCCCTCGGTTTACGACCGAGTTATGTCCCTCTCTGCTGGGGGAGTTGCCCCCGGCCTTACGAGCGGGCGGGTCGTTCGGTCGGCGAGGGAAGCTATCCCTCGGCTTACGACCGAGCGATGTCCCTCTCTACTGGGGGAGTTGCCCCCAGCCTTACGAGCGGGTTGACAGATTGGCCCGCAGGGGGAGTCGCCCCCAGCCTTACGACCGATCGGTTAGATCGGCCTGCGGTGGGTTGCTCTTCGGCTTAGGGCCGACCGATGTCCCCGTCTACTGGGGGAGTTGCCCCCAGCCTTTCGGACGAGTTCACAGATCGGCCTGCTGGGGGAGTTGTCCCCATCTTTACGGTCGATTGGTTTTGTCTTGGGCCTCCGGTCTGTCGAGTGGAAGCAGTCCTCGGGGAGAGGAGATCGAGTTCCCAATCGTGCTTCGAGGTTGCCATTCAGCTAAATGCGGAAAAGGAGGTAGCGTTTGTACCTATAAGGTTCTTTTTTCTTCCCATGGCCCCGTCCATTTGGAGGAAAAACAAAAACGGAGGGGACCAATGTGGGAGAGCCCTCCCCGGTGAGGTTGCTGCCGTACGTCCCGCCCGCTCACTCGATGATACGCAGGGGTGTCTGGACTATGTTTACTTTCTTCCCTTTTTCCGGCTGCCTGGATGTCCCCTCCCCCGGAGCGGGATCGTCTGAGAAGTTCTTCAAGTGTCACCGACTCACCACCTTGTGATATTTGCAGTACTTCTCTTCGTCTCTCCCGCCTCTCTTCATCCTCAGAGGTGGTCGTCCCATGCGCCCCTCCTGCTGGGCGTGTGCGAGGACAACGTCCAGAGCAGCGTTTACCTGGGTGTGTCGCGGTTCTTCTCTCCGCTGCTTTCCTCGGGCTTTTTTCTCCTGTCGATGCTCCTCCGAGCTGCGACGCTCACTTTCGTCGCGCTTGGATCCTCGCTTGGCCCTTCCCTCGTCGACGGCCAAGGCTTCTTCTGTCAGCATGAAGCGCTCGGCCTGCGCCATGACCCCAGCGAGGTCCTTCGGGGAGTCGTTGTGCAATGACTTCTTCAAGCCCCTGTGCCACAATCCTTTCTTCAGGGCCGTCTTCACAACTAGCTCGGGACAGCTCTCCACGTTTAGTCGTTCCGTGTTGAAGCGACGCATGAAGTGCCTCAGAGATTCCCCGGGACCCTGCACCACATTGAACAAGAGTTCTTGTAATGCCCTACTAGCTACTGCACAAGTACTAGAGGGGGGGTGAATAGTACTTTAAAATAATAAGGAGTATAATTCCAAATTAAATTGCAAACAACTACCAAATCAATTTGCGGAAGCTTAAATTGAATGACAACACAAAATTAACAATGCAAACAAACGATGTTAATGGGTTCGGATCCACCCAAGTCTCCCCGACTTGTTCCCGGTGATCCTACGTCCCAACCACCCGGATCCCTTCCGGATACTTGAGTTAGAAACTCTAACTCAAGATTTCCACTATGAATATCTTGTGAAAAACCTTCACAAGATCAAATCATACATGCAATAGCAAACGTGAATCCCACAACCCGGGATCACAACCTTCTCTCACAACCGAGAGAATCACAAAGCAATATTAAAGAGTTTAATATGAAATAAACAATCTTACCACAAAATCCTATACCTTGAGTTTTTCTTACCCAAATGGTGAAATGAGGGATTTGAGGAAGATGAAGTCACCAAGACCTAGCACCAAGGAAATGACCAGCAATCGGTGCCTAGGGATGATTTGGAGACTTGGATCAAGCAATAGCTTGATGAGCTCACCAAGAACAACCTTCTCTCTAGATCTAGAAATGAGAGAGAATGGGTTTCTTGTGAGGAAGAGAGCTTTTGATTAGAGTGAGAATGGCTATCTCTTTAGAACTCAATGAATCTCTTAATGGCAGCTCTTACCTAGATAGAAATGACCTAGGTTCGTATTTATAGGGTCCCATAAAAACAAGTTAGGTCATTCTCCAACGGAAAGAAATCTGTGAGAATTAGTCGGTCAAAGAACAATCACTGACCGACTAGTTCATCAACTAGTCGGTCAGTCAAACAGCATGGACCGACTAAGAGTAGATCTGAGAAGAGATAGAATTTCAGACCTAGAAATCTAGTCGGTCCAAGAAGACTGTCTGACCGACTAGTTTCACAACTAGTCGGTCAGTCAATTAACGTAAACCGACTAAGAGCAAAAAGAATTAGTCTGAAGACAAAGTGACTTAGTCTGTCCAAGAACAAAAGTTGACCGACTAGATAGTCAACTAGTCGGTCATCAAACGTTCTTAGACCGACTAACGATAAACAGTAGCTTAGGAGAATTTTAGTATGAACATTAAGTCACAACTAGTCGGTCAAAGAAGCATCACTGACCGACTAGTTCACAAACTAGTCGGTCAGAGAGTCAACGTAGACCGACTAACAGTAAACAGTAAAGTCCAAGAAATTAAGGAATCAAACTAGTCGGTCCAAGAACAGTTGCCGACCGACTAGATCACCATCTAGTCGGTCAGTACTTGTTCTTGTACCAACTAGCATGCACAATAAAGTCCGAATCGAAGCGCGATGCTTCGAGGAAGTTAGAATGAACTTGTGCAAGGATCCTAGAGCTACGAAATGAGCGAAATGAAGATAGAAACGTAAGATATACTCAAGGCTTAACATTCTATATATCGAAGCTAAAAGACTATAAATAAAACCTTAATAAACGGTCTTCGAGAGCTTCGATTGAATCTTCATAACTTCCAAAATGGCGCAAGAGCTTCAACGAAGCTTTAGGCATGAAAACGAGCTTTGGGAAGTGTTGAGATGTCGCTTTGAATGTTCTCGTGAATTTGGCGACGATCTCCAAAACTGCGCTCACAAATTGTTAGTTCATGGATTATTTATGTTTGCTCATCATCAAAACCAAATCCGGGGAGTCCAATATTCAACATTCTCCCCCTTTTTGGTGATGACAAACCAACATAAATAATAATCAAAAATAATGATTCAAATGTAAAATACTTACTCCCCCTGCATTGATGACACGTTAATTCCAAAATGAATATATATGAATTGCATCAATCAGATGAGTAAGATAAATAAAGAGAATCAATTTTCGGAATATCGGATTTTGAAAATCCTTATATGTATCTTAACTCCCCCTGAATCTAACATATCAAACTAGATTCTTGGAAAATGAGTTAAATTTTCATTTGCGCTATTTATTATCATTATCTCTCCCCCTTTGGCATTATCCCAAAAATGGGGGGCATACAATGACAACAACTAGGAAATGGAAAATCCAACATCGGGAGTCGTAGACAATGACGATGGACCAAATTGACACCAAGGGAAAAATGTGGAAATCAAATCAAGGTGTGCCAAAATGTCCATTATCAAAAAAAAATCAAAAAAAATCATCAAAAATACCAAATAATTATTCATTTCTTGAATAATGAAACATACTCTTCAATATTCAATATTCTTGGTTAAAAATGTGCATGGAAAACAATTCTATACTATTATAGAATTTAAATCTATTTAACCAAGTTTGCATGCGTCGAGCGACGAATTCACACATCATATGCATTGAACGAATAGTAAATGTGCACGACGAATTAAGATAAAGAGAACGACGATGTATATAAATAAATGATAACATCATGAGTACATCCAAAGAGATATCCCATATAAGAAGTACATCACATCAAGTGCTACATATCATCAACAAGAAATACATCATACATCATCGACAACATCAAAATACAACAAAATAACCATCAGCAACATCATCCAAAGTGTATCAAAACAACCAACACCGAAACCCTGAAAGCTCAAAAATACATCAAAACAACTCTCAAACCCCATCCAAACCCAAAATACTCTCACTAAAAAAATATATCATCCGAAGTGTAGTGGAGAGTCCTCGAAACTGACAATCACGAGGAAGTGGCTGGATCTGCAGTCTCCGTGGGTCCAGTCGACGGAGTGGACTCAGGCTCTGCAGGGAGTAGAGGTGTCTCAACAGACGGAATCGTCGGGGTAGGTGTGGAAGCAACAGCAACAGGCTCAACAACAGCAGGCACAGCAGCAGGGTCAGCAGGAGGCTCAGACGTCTGAAGTGCAGAAGGCTCTGGAGCACCGGAAGTGGTGCCATCTCCAGGAGCAGAAGATGTGGTAGCAGCAGCAGCAGCAGTGGCCTCATCGCCACGGGCAAAAGAAGTGACAAGCTCGTCAATCTCCTCATCGTCCATCTCCTCGGCCTCAGAGACTGAAGGAGGAAGATCAATCCCCATCAGACGAGCCATACGGCAGACGACCTCCTCGGTACGAGCCAAACGTAACGAAGAAGGCGTACGACATCGTCCAATGTAGCAGGACGAGAGGGGGCTGCAGCAGCTGACGGAGAAGCCTGAGAAGCAGATGTGGTAGACCTCTGCACGTGACGAAGTGCCGCTAGAGATTTCTTCACGGCCGTCGCGTTCAGAGGAGTACCCAAGGGACGCTCATTGTCAGGAGGGAGAGGGACTCGGAAATGACGGAATACGAGAGTCAACAAACAAGGGTATGGAATATGCGCAGATTTATTGGTCTTGCGTATACACTCGAAAGAGTCCATCTTATCGAGTATCACGCGAGCCCAATTAATCTCGCATCCCAAGAAAAGAGCGTAGATCAATTTCAAGAACGGCTGGGATGGAAGTGAAGATGATCCATACTTGGGGAGGAGGCAAGACTTCAAGATCAGGTTAAGGACCCACGCATTCGGCTTGAAAGATTTCGATGGAACACCAATGAATGCGGAGGGGATAACCTGGAAGATATCTGAAAGAACTGACTGATCCAAGGAAGAAATGTCATCGACGGAAATGTCTGAAGGAAGGAGACCGGACGACGAACAACCAAGAATCTCCCCCAAGATTTCTGCCGTGAGAACTATAGGAGTTCCCAAGACAGTAGTCTCAATGGAGTGGCTGGCATCGTACTGGCCTCGGATACGATTGGCATAGAACAATTTCACAAGGCGAGGATAAGGTTTGGGATTGGCCTTGGGGTCGTATCGGAGATAATCAAGGAGACCACTATAGGAGAGGAGATCGGCTAAGCCAAGGAAATCTGAAAACTGGACGTAGTGCTCCAATAGCATCGGGCAGTGTTCAATACGGTTGTAGGCCGCGAGACACAAAGGGTCGTCGCGACACAACGATATGTCAACACCCCCCGCTGGCATTGGGCCCTTTCCCTTTGGCTGGCGAGTCCTAGGACGGAGTGGAGGAGATGGTTCCCTAGTGGTAGGCTCATCCTCAGGGATAAATTCAGTGTCGGAATCGGGAGGAGTACCAGGTGTGTGGAGAATGGGCTTTTTAGGCAAATTCTTTCTGGGTTTAAGAGTCGCCGACCTCTGCTTCTTCAAAGGAGGCGAAGAGGGGGAAGCTTGGGTAGATTTGGCACGGCGCTTGGGCTTAGATGGATTCCTAGGGTTGGACGGCCCTATAGACATAGGAGAAGCCCCGGAAGAGGCGATGGGAATTCTCGTCTTTGCCATAGCACGACGAGCACAAGCAACCAATCACGGAGGATCAACAACAAACCCTAAGCACACAACAAACAAACCCTAACACAAAAGCCCTAAGATGAAAAAATTCCGAAACCCTAGAATACCTAGAAGATGAAATCGCACCCTAGGGCAAGAAATCGACCTAGTAGGAGGAGGAAGATACCTAGGAGGAGGAGGCGATGGCGGCGGACGGCGGGGATGGCCGGAGAGATGGCCGGAGTCGACGGAATACGAGGGGGCTCGAGATGGGTTTTGGGGTTGATCGGGCTGGAGAAGAGGAGAAGACCGACTAAGAATGATTTTAGTCGAACCAAAGTGAGTATAAGTCGGTCTGGAATCAAAAAGACACATTTGCCCTAACCCACTTAGTCGGTCACAGTTCAAGCACTGACCGACTAGATTACGATCTAGTCGGTCGGTCAATGAGCTTGAACCGACTAAGTCGAAACAGAGGCAAACAGTGAATTTCTAGGGCAAGATTTAGTCGGTCGCAGTATACTTACTGACCGACTAGTTTTCAATCTAGTCGGTCGGAGAGTGTACTATGACCGACTAACGAAAGAAAATGAAAGGAGATGGATGAGAGCTTGATCTAGTCGGTCTGAGTTCACTTGCTGACCGACTAGATGAGCATCTAGTCGGTTGACAAATGAACTTAGACCGACTAGAAGAGTTCAAAATTTGATAATTGATTTTTCTTCACAAACCACTTGGATGAAACAACTTAAAACTCCCATTAGTCATCTAAATTACCCCATAAAACGTCGAAATCTTAAATACGACTTTCAAATACGAATTCGATCATAAGTTCAAATATATCACATAAAATTCCCAAAAATTCAATTAATCTAGCATGAACAAAATATCGCGAAATCGAATAGCATGCAAGATAATTGAATGAAATATGAATCATATATCTCGGATTCACCCATAATCCCCAATTCTCGACGCAACCGCACAAAGGAGTCCTCCTTTAGGGGTTTCGTGAAAATATCGGCGATTTGCTTTTGGGTTTCAACGTACACTAAAATGATGTCCTTTTTAGCAACATGATCATCTAAAAAGTGGTGTCGGACATCTATGTGTTTTGATCGGGAATGGTGCACCGGATTCTTTGAAAGACAGATAGCACTTTGGTTATCCACCATGATAGGGCTAGTATCACAATGAATACCAAAATCCTTCAAAGTGTGTCTCATCCAAAGAACCTGGGCACAAGCGGCACCGGCGGCAATATATTCCGCCTCGGTGGTTGAAAGTGATACGGAATTTTGCTTCTTGGAAAACCAAGAGACAAGAGAATTTCCTAGAAAATGGCAAGTGCCACTAGTACTTTTCCTGTCGAATTTGCATCCCGCATAATCGGCATCACTGTATGAGACTAACTCATACGTGCTAGATTTCGGATAAAGTAATCCAAAATCTAAAGTGTAACTTAGATAACGGAAAATACGCTTTACCGCTACTAAGTGAGACTCCTTAGGTTGAGACTGATAACGAGCACATATGCATACGGCAAACATAATATCGGGCCTACTTGCGGTAAGATAAAGTAAGCTACCTATCATACCTCGATATAGACGAATGTCTACATCCTTACCACCCATATCCTTGTCGAGATGCGTAGTCGTGCTCATTGGAGTCGTTTTCCCGGAAGCACTTTCCATTCCAAATCGCTTAAGCAACTCCACCGAATACTTTGTTTGGTGGATGAAGATTGCATCGTTCATTTGGCGAATTTGGAGACCTAAGAAATATTTGAGTTCGCCCATGTGGCTCATCTCAAATTGTTCCTTCATAACATTAGAAAACTCTTCGCAAAGAGTGAAGTTAGTAGCACCGAAAATGATATCATCAACATAAATTTGAACTAATAAAATATCATTATTCGCATGCTTAACAAAAAGTGTAGAATCGGCTTCGCCCATTTTAAAATTCAAATCCAAAAGAAAATTCTTTAGGCGATCATACCAAGCTCGAGGAGCTTGTCTCAACCCATAAAGAGCTTTCTTTAGTTTAAAAACATGATTTGGAAATTTTTCATTTATGAAGCCCGGAGGTTGAGAAACGTAAACTTCCTCAACGACATCTCCGTTTAAAAATGCACTTTTAACATCCATTTGAAATAACTTAAAATTTTTATGGCATGCATAAGACAATAAAAGTCTAATTGATTCTAATCTAGCTACCGGAGCGAAGGATTCTTCGAAATCGATACCTTCCTCTTGGCGATAGCCTTGAGCAACTAACCGAGCTTTGTTTCGGATGACGACTTGATTTTCGTCGGATTTGTTCTTGAAGATCCACTTTGTCCCTATGACGGTGTGGTTCTTCGATGGCAAAGGAACAAGCTCCCATACCTCATTCCTCTCGAATTGAATGAGTTCCTCCTCCATGGCAAGGATCCAAGCACTATCTTCGCAAGCTTCAACTATATTCTTTGGCTCTATTGATGAGACAAAGGCACTATTGGCGAAGTGGTGGACTTGAGATCTCGTCTTGACACTATCATGAATATTGCCAATGACTTGCTCATGGGGATGGTCGCGAACGGTATGAAGCCGCTTGGGAATACCTTGATCACTAGGCACATTCTCAACAACTTCATTAGTCGGGTTAGTCTCAATAGAATCAATTGAATCAATAGACTTAGAATTTTCAAATGAATCACATAAAACATCCATAGAATCATTATCATTTGAAATTCTAGAAGTAGTAAAATTCTCATTAAAAGAGACATGAAGTGATTCCTCGATCGTTGAGGATCTTTTGTTGTATATCCGGTAGGCTTTGCTACGTGAGGAATACCCAACAAATATCCCCTCATCCGATCTCGGATCAAACTTGTCCAAATTATCATATGTGTTTTTAATAAAACATTTTGCGCCGAAAACACGAAAATGTTTAACTTGAGGCAATCTACCAAACAACAATTCATAGCAAGTTTGTTTGGTGCCGGGCCTCAAAAGTATTCTATTAAACACATAGCAAGCGGTGTGTACCGCTTCCGCCCAAAATTGATAACCAAGTTGACTATCTTCGAGCATAGTGCGAGCACACTCCACAAGCGTTCTATTCTTCCTCTCAACAACACCATTTTGAGGAGGTGCGCGAGGGAAAGAAAACGTGTGAGTAATTCCAAGATCATCACAAAAATTTGAGAAAGACTCATTCTCAAATTCACCCCCATGATCACTACGAATAGTGACAATGGTGGTTCCGATGAGATTTTGTACTTTCTTCACAAATATTGCGAAGTTTTCAAAAGCTTCATTTTTATTACATAAGAAAAATACCCATGTAAATCTTGAATAATCATCAACGATGACTAGTCCATACCTTGCATTTCCTAAGGAAGCAACTCTAGTTGGCCCAAATAAATCTAGATGTAATAGCTCTAGTGGCCGTTTCGTAGAAATGCTTTTCTTAGGTTTAAATGAAGATTTAGGAAGCTTGCCACGTTGACAAGAATCACAAAAACTTTTCTTTTCAAAAACGAGCTTCGGAAAACCTTTAATGGAATTTAATTTCGAAAGCTTATAAAGTGTTCCAAAGTTCACATGTCCAAAGCGTCGATGCCATAAGTGTTGTTCACTTGTGTTGGCAACGAGACATTGTTCATATGACTTAGGAAGATCCAAAATATAAATATCTTTATGGCGTGTGCCGGAAAATAATAATTTATTATTATCATTTGAAATATGACACAATCCTTTCGCAAAACTAACTTTGTAACCTTTGTCACAAAGTTGGCTTATTGAAATAAGATTATGATTTAAACCATCAACTAGATAAACATCGCTAATTAAGGGTTTAGAAGGGTTACCCACTTTACCAACACCGACGATTGTTCCGCTCTCATTGCCTCCAAATACGACGCGATTTCCATTTGCAATGGGAACCACTCTGGAGAGCAATTTAGCGTCACCCGTCATGTGTTTTGAACACCCGCTATCGAGTATCCAATTCCCTTTGGAGCTAAATTTATATTTGTTGCTCCTTTTCTTTTTCTTTTCCTTGAGTACCTAAAGATAGAGACTTTCATATCATGGTACCCAAGGTCATTGGGTCCTCAAAGGTTAGACCTTTGGAAGCCAAGTCCAATTGGACTTTGACTTCCCCACATAATTCCTACTATGCACAACATTCGAAAAATAAGCATTCATATATACTTGTTTTTCATCCATGCTTGTGTCCTTCGGGCTCCAAATAGTGAAAATTTTGGGAGCCATCATCATATTGGGTGCATGCATGCGACGTTGATTTCTACGTGATGCATGTTGTGGATAGGCATACGGGACATGATGGAATGGTGCACGACGAGAATTATTCATATGATGCGGTGGGTGAACATATGCATGTGTGGGAACACGTGCGTGAGGGTGTCTCACATGGTGTGCACGTGCCCGAGAATGTGTTGCATAAAAATCATCATATGTGTGAGATGGTGGAGTAGGACGTGTGTTCCTACGTGGCATGGTATTGGTGTACATATAAGCATGCCCCTTCTTTGGAGGTCCACCCGAAGTGGATTTCTTTCCAAAAGAGGGTGTGGACGAGGTGGAAGCACCATTGGTAGATGAACTACCAATAGAGTGTTTGCTACCACTCGTAGAGTCACCGGAAGTTGGCCTAACAAAGGTAGTGGCCGCTTTGGATGGACATCCCATCGTATACCCCAAACCAATGTGGTGATTGGCCGGAAGTAAGTCACTTAGGATTTTATCCAAATGGTCCTTACCTTTGTTGAATTTGTTAATTCGGCCCAATGTGTTCTCATATTTCTCTTTGAGAGAACGCATAGAAGTATCCAAATTGGATACTTGCGATGTGAGCACAAAAACACGAGATTTAAGATTCTCGTTCTCAATACTCAAAGTCGAGTTTTGAGAAGTTAAATCCGCTATCCTATGTTCTTCCGGATCCTCGATGCTAACATGTTCAAGTTTAGATTTGAGATTAATAATCTCAGTTCTTAACTCTTCAACAACGGTGTCGTTGTTGGTGATGATAGTCTTAGGCGAGGTTTGAATGCTAGCTAGGTCATCTTTTACTTTAGTATATCGATTTACTAATTTTGTATATTTAGACCATAAGTGAGAGTTAGCATCCCTAAGATCATCCATCGTTACCTCATCGCCTTCGTCGTGGCTATCATCGGAAGAGGAGGATCCTTGATCGTGCTCCTCTCTTGCCATGAAACACATGTGCGCTTGCTCCACGTGCTCATCGTCCGACTCTCCGCTTGAGGAATCCTCGGAGTCGGTGAATGTTGTTCCGACAAGTCCCTTTTTGTACCCCTTTTTGTACTTCTTTGATTTGTCGAACTTCGGCGCCTTCCACTTCTCCTTTTGCTTATTTTGAGGACAATCCGCTTTGATGTGTCCTGGCTTATTGCATTTAAAGCACAAAGGTGGAGAGGCGTTAGTAGAAGTAAACTTAGATTTTTGTTTGAAGTTACCCTTTCGGAAGAAGCGATTGAACTTCTTTGCCATGAGTGCAATGGATTCCATGTCCATTTCTTCTTCCGAGTCCTCATCATCGGTAGAGGTGGATGAAGCCGCCTTGAAAGCAATCGCCTTTTTCTTAGGCGCATCTAGGTTCAAATAGGACTTCATCTTTTCTTGTAACTTCACCTTGCTATCTTTGCGTACCTCGTATGACATCAAAGTACCCATTAGTTGAACTACGGTATATTTGTTCATGTCATTACCTTCCTCGATGGCAAAGGTACGTTTTTCCCAAGAAGAGGGAAGTCCTTCAATAATCTTTGAGCACTTCTCCTTTTGAGTGTAGGACTTGCCGAGGGCCTCTAACTCGTTTATTATGTCAACGAAGCGAGCGTAATATTCTTTCATCTTCTCGCCCTGTTGCATATGAAACATTTCGTAATCTTTGTTTACGACTACGAGTTTAGAGTCTCTTACCCTACTCGTCCCTTCATGAAGAATGAGGAGGGAGTTCCAAATTTGATATGCACTCTTACATGTGCATATCTTATTGAAATCCTCGGGCTCCAAAGCGCATTGCAAGGCATTCATTGCCTTGGCATTGCTTACCTCCGCGGCGACCTCCGCGGTAGTCCATTTCTCAAAGTCTTCTTCTTTGGGTTCGATGTATTCCTTCATTGTAGTCCTCCATAAGGATGCACTCCGGAGGAAGGTTTCCATCCGGCATTTCCAATACCCATAGTTGGTATCGTTGAAGAATGGAGGCCTCGTAGAGGAATGTCCTTCCATCACCGAAGATGCTCCTTCTCGGTTCCTGAAGGTGTCATAGTTGGAAGGTGGAGGCACGGTCTTGTTGTCGTTGGCAGACATAGCTGAGTATCTGGCTCTGATACCAAATGTAATGCCCTACTAGCTACTGCACAAGTATTAGAGGGGGGGTGAATAGTACTTTAAAATAATAAGGAGTATAATTCCAAATTAAATTGCAAACAACTACCAAATCAATTTGCGGAAGCTTAAATTGAATGACAACACAAAATTAACAATGCAAACAAACGATGTTAATGGGTTCGGATCCACCCAAGTCTCCCCGACTTGTTCCCGGTGATCCTACGTCCCAACCACCCGGATCCCTTCCGGATACTTGAGTTAGAAACCCTAACTCAAGATTTCCACTATGAATATCTTGTGAAAAACCTTCACAAGATCAAATCATACATGCAATAGCAAACGTGAATCCCACAACCCGGGATCACAACCTTCTCTCACAACCGAGAGAATCACAAAGCAATATTAAAGAGTTTAATATGAAATAAACAATCTTACCACAAAATCCTATACCTTGAGTTTTTCTTACCCAAATGGTGAAATGAGGGATTTGAAGAAGATGAAGTCACCAAGACCTAGCACCAAGGAAATGACCAGCAATCGGTGCCTAGGGATGATTTGGAGACTTGGATCAAGCAATAGCTTGAAGAGCTCACCAAGAACAACCTTCTCTCTAGATCTAGAAATGAGAGAGAATGGGTTTCTTGTGAGGAAGAGAGCTTTTGATTAGAGTGAGAATGGCTATCTCTTTAGAACTCAATGAATCTCTTAATGGCAGCTCTTACCTAGATAGAAATGACCTAGGTTCGTATTTATAGGGTCCCATAAAAACAAGTTAGGTCATTCTCCAACGGAAAGAAATCTGTGAGAATTAGTCGGTCAAAGAACAATCACTGACCGACTAGTTCATCAACTAGTCGGTCAGTCAAACAGCATGGACCGACTAAGAGTAGATCTGAGAAGAGATAGAATTTCAGACCTAGAAATCTAGTCGGTCCAAGAAGACTGTCTGACCGACTAGTTTCACAACTAGTCGGTCAGTCAATTAACGTAGACCGACTAAGAGCAAAAAGAATTAGTCTGAAGACAAAGTGACTTAGTCGGTCCAAGAACAAAAGTTGACCGACTAGATAGTCAACTAGTCGGTCATCAAACGTTCTTAGACCGACTAACGATAAACAGTAGCTTAGGAGAATTTTAGTATGAACATTAAGTCACAACTAGTCGGTCAAAGAAGCATCACTGACCGACTAGTTCACAAACTAGTCGGTCGGAGAGTTAACGTAGACCGACTAACAGTAAACAGTAAAGTCCAAGAAATTAAGGAATCAAACTAGTCGATCCAAGAACAGTTGCCGACCGACTAGATCACCATCTAGTCGGTCAGTACTTGTTCTTGTACCAACTAGCATGCATAATAAAGTCCGAATCGAAGCGCGATGCTTCGAGGAAGTTAGAATGAACTTGTGCAAGGATCCTAGAGCTACGAAATGAGCGAAATGAAGATAGAAACGTAAGATATACTCAAGGCTTAACATTCTATATATCGAAGCTAAAAGACTATAAATAAAACCTTAATAAACGGTCTTCGAGAGCTTCGATTGAATCTTCATAACTTCCAAAATGGCGCAAGAGCTTCAACGAAGCTTTAGGCATGAAAACGAGCTTTGGGAAGTGTTGAGATGTCGCTTTGAATGTTCTCGTGAATTTGGCGACGATCTCCAAAACTGCGCTCACAAATTGTTAGTTCATGGATTATTTATGTTTGCTCATCATCAAAACCAAATCCGGGGAGTCCAATATTCAACAGTTCTGAGTCCGGCTTTACCTGTCGCCCGGCCACGAACTGCCTGCAGAACAACTGGGTAAGCTCCCCGAAGCTATCGATAGAGCGATTGGGCAGGCTATGGTACCAGGTCCTTGCTGCCTTCCGGAGGGTGGAATAAAAACCTCTACACAGCAGAGTGTCATCCGCCCCCTGGAATGTCATGACCCCCTCATAGTCCATCATGTGGTCAGTGGGATTGCCCGTGCCGTCATACTTCTCCAGTGTCGGCACCTTGAAACTTGAGGGCACTCGTGCCTCAGTTATCCTTAGGGTTAGGGGGGCATCGTTCACGGTTAACGCCCCCCGGCCGTCCTCCTTCGTTTATCTCGCGCTCGCCAGACGGCCGTGGGGGGTCAGGTTCAGGCTTGGCCGTCCCTTGTGCCCCTTGTAAGCCAGGGGCGGGGCCCCTTCTGGGCACGTCCCTTTTCCTGCATCGGTATTCTCGCATGTCCCGCTTCACTCGGGGGGAGACTTCCGCTCCGCTGGGACCGATCTCTGAAGTCTCGGTGATCGTCCCGTCGGTGCCCGGGTGAATATGATCGTCTAGTCGAGGCGGTCACCGACCTCCCCTCGGATAGCTCGAAGGCCCTCTTGCTTCTCTCGCGAAACGAGGTGGGGGGTGGGTGACCGTGCTGGGTCGAAGCCCAGCATAGTGAATCGCCGCTCCAGGTTGGGCCCTCTGTTCCCATGGTCAGTGACTATGGCGGACCGCATAGGTTGGTGGCCGTCCCAGCGGTGGGCCTCGCTCAGCTCATCCCCCTGGATGGGCACGTCGCCGACGAGTTGTTGAATCGTTGCGGCCAACGTCCGAATGTTGGCGTTGGTCTCCTGGGTGAAGGTGCGGAGCTGCTCTTGGGTGACCGATCGGGGCTCGCCCGTCCCCTCGGTGGTGTGGCTGAGCTGATTTTCGGGGAGAATGTAATCTCCCTCCTGTTGGATAGGGGGCATGCGTCCCACGCCATTGCAGATCGGTTCCATCCCGGTGGTTTGATATAGGCTTGCTTCGGGTTCCCACAGAAGGCGCCAGATGTTTACGGGTGTTTTCTCACCACAGGATCGTTGACCAGGGATTTGTGCGGTCAACGTGGTCAAGGGGTCAGTTGTGATCCCTTGGGTGCGCCGAGCACACGTGCACTTAGCACGGGTCGGAGATGGAGTCGGGGTCGAGCACCGTATTGTAGAGGAATATGCCCTCAGATCATTTGTATTTGATGCATATGAAAATTTAAGCCTAGATAGGGACTAATTTGCATATGATGCAAAAGAGATTAAATGTGTCTTAAATTGTTTAAGACTATATTTAATTAAATAAATGCGTTGAAAAGGTTACCTAGATGACGGGATCGTCCCGATCTAAACGCAGGTTCAAACCGCGTCAAAAACGGAGTCCAAATGCACAAGTTATAGCCAAAACAAGTTAGCCCAAACTATTGGGCTGAAACCAGCGAAAATGGAGGCCCACCAAGCCCGAATTTTCTGGTTAGGGTTTTTTGAAACCTGGGATTTTCTTGACAGCTACGTTTCTAAGAGAAGCATGACTTTTGGCTAACTTTGGACAATTGTTTGAAGGGGCAAACGGACTCGGATTGACGAGCCGTTTTTTCCTACGCGTTCACCGTTGAACCCTCTTCGATTTAGTAGGTTTTACCAACATTGAAGCTCAACTGTGAGGGAGTTAAAATTCGAGGAAGTTTGCCCTTTGTGAAAGGCAAACTAACTTGATTTAATTAATCCCAAATTAATAGTCCCACCTCGGTTGTGGAGAAAAGGGGAGAGTCAGCCGCCTCTATAAATAGAGGCCCTCCCCATTCCTCATAACTCGTCCCAAGCTCTAGATCTGAGCGGCTCTCGTAAATGTTGGAGCACGCTCGGATCTAAGCTTAAATTAATATTTCTCCTCTCCCTATAAATTTCTGCCTTACTCCTGAGGGCTCTAGCAAAGCTGCAAGGGAGTTCGGATTCAGATCCGAAATCTAGGCGGAGGTTTCACTCGCGTGAAACTTTCTTCGGCGTTCGGCGCGTGGTTGGCTCGACGACACGGGATTGATCGCCTCGGGATGCGGGGCGGTTCGAGGAGCGGTTCGGGGAGCGGTTCAAGGAGCGGCTCGGCGTGGGACGGGAGCAGCTCGGAAGACGGTGCGGAACATCTCGCCTGCTCCAGGGTTGAGATTCCGGGTATGTGTTTATTAGCATTAGTTTAATTTAATCGCAGTAGGCTAGATTCTTCTTGGGATGGTCAGACCCATCCCAAGTCGGCTTAGATCTTGGATTAGGGTCTTGGACCTTAGGGTTAATGTTAATTAGATTAACATGTTAATTTTTTTACGCTGCTTTTCTGTCTATGTTCCGTCCGACTTAGGACGTGCATAGAGTTTTTGTGCCCTAAGGGTCCCTGAAAACCCTTCAGTGGTATCAAAGCCTAGGTATGCGTAACGATCTAGCCTGCGATTATTATTAAACTTAGAAATGCTTTTAAATACTTTTTTAAAAAAATGTTTTTAAAGTTATGAGATAATTTTCAAAAATGTTTTAGATGTTCAAAAATTCTATTAGATAAATTTTGAACATGGAAATTTTTTTTAAATGATGTTTTAAAATTTATGTGATAATTTTTAAAACTAATTTTAAATCTTTTAAAACTTATGCGATAAGTTTAAAGTGCCTAAAAATTTTATATGATAAATTTTTAAGCATGAAAGTTTTTTTAAAATGATGTTTTAATTTTATGAGATATTTTAAAACTGATTTTAAAGGTTAAAATTTTTATGTGATAAATTTTTTAAAGTAGCATGCAAATTTGTGATTTTAAAAACAAGTATTTATGAGATAAAAATAAAATTTTTTAAAATCATATTTTAAATTTAAATGTTAAATTTATGTTTGCATGCTAAAATTGTTTATGTGATAGACATTGTCTTATTTAAATTGTTAAATAGTTGGACACTTTTTTTGCGATAAAATTAGTGTAGTTTTATTTTAATGGCTAGTTCATCTTGTCCCTTATTTGATAACACAAGACAACCTTTTAGGTTAGCCATTAAGAAACGATTAAAATTTATTAATTGAATTTTAATGACATGCTATGTTTTAATAAAACTTTTAACAACCCCTTAAGAGCTAATTAATGATTAGGGTAGTCCTTTTAATGAATCTTAATTCTAATTGTTATAATTAATTCTCATTAAAGGACTTCGCTTTTGGCGTTGTTAATAAAGTTTATTAAAATCCTAATAACGATTAGGATAGCACGTGAACCTTATAGTTGATAAGGACTTAATAAAAGTTATTAAACAAATCCTAAAATTATGAATTTAAGGAATCAACTAGTTGATAGGATTAATTAGTTGTTAATAAAAGCAGTTTAGTCTATGGCACACATACAAAAATGACAAGCTTCATTCAATGGACCATGATCCAGTCAATGTGCTTGGCTAAGAGTTCTGGATCAACCCTTGCTAGTCCAAGGGGCAGTGATCCTAGCTTAGTCAATTCCCTGGCTGTGTTCCGCTCGGCCGCAATGTCGCGAATCATGATTGTATGACACCCTGGACTATATCTAGTCAATGCGTTATAAATCTTATTAAAGATTAATCTGTATCCCTCCTTTATTTTGGAGCTTGGTAACTCAAAGAAGACAATTATAGTTGTTGAGTCTCCTCAAGCTATGACTTGTTTATCTTTAAGGAATAAACTCCAACATACATGTGATGTAGTCTAGACTTGACCCAAATCGATACGTCGGGTCTCCTCGAGCATCGATCTAAGTCAAATCCGAACCCGAAATCAAGGGTCTGACTAGACCAGTCATTATGATTTGTTGAGTCTCCTCAAGATCATAAGTGACTGTGGGTAAAAAAACGATAGGGAGTCACATGTGATGTGATTGACTAAGAGTTAGTCTACCAATCATGGAACCAATAAACTTGTTGAGTCTCCTCAAGGTTGTGAGGTTCAGGATGATTGGATCCCTCTTTCACTAAATTTTAAATATTTTAATTCGATTAAATCGTTCGTTATTAAGCTTTGAAACGATCGTAAAAATAGTGGGAGGATATAGATAGATGAATGCCAATCTACCTATATTTAATATTGAACATATGCTAAACTAGGGCAAGACTATGTTTACCGAAGGAATCGAAATATAATATTTTAATGGAATAAGTTAACTGGTCAAATAGGTTGATTAATTGAATATCAAGCTAAATTCTAATTGATAGAATCAAAACTATATTCTCGTTGACATTAAATGACCTTCTCAAGAACAGACTTAAGAAATATGGTTTCATTAAGTTCTGGGTCCAACAAATAAATTCAGGCAACATGTCACTCGTCTCTATATGAGGCAGCTTGAACATATAGGATATTCGAAGTATGTTTCTCCCTCCAACTTGTCGAGCTACCCTCAAGGTTGTATGGACAAACAATTTTGATCCGCAAAGTTCGAGAATTCGATCAAACTATTTGAGTCGAATACAAGTGCATGAGCGGTGCAAGACTATGTATCCCAACCGGATCTTGAGACAAGCAACTTCTTGAGCTACACTCAAGATTGCACCTCTCAGGCGTTTGGATACATAAGATGCTTGCATAGCTATTTATTTATGTTGGGCTATTTATATCTAAATGTGATTTAGAAAAGGAAGAAGGCACTCCGGAAAGTCAATCGAGTTTAATAGTTTGATTTATCATTAGTAAAGGCATAAGTAGGAGGAAATGAAAATGTGACATATTTTGATGTCACGATTTTATAATTATTGTTATACAAAAGACGTCTAACACAATTTGACGAATGTCGTCACCTCACTTCTGAAGCAATGTTTTGCGTTAGTAATTTATGTATAACGATAATATATATATTAAATGTCAATATATATAAATACACAAGATAGTAGCAAACTTGTATGGAAAAATAGACTAGGCCGTATCGAGAGACTAAGCTTCACAAGTCACATAAAGAGGGGTCTGACCTCTCGTATTATGAAGTCTGCGGACACTTGTGAGTCTTATCCTCTTAGATAGAATAGCCGAAACCCATCTGTAAGACAGTGGGAGAATGAGTTGTCGAACTTAGTCTGGTACATACTGATGTGCACGAGTCTAGATTAACCAAATTAAGTTATTCGAATATTTTATTAAAACACGTGTTCTTGATGAAACACAAGTCTGATAAAATAAAGAACGAAATGACTAAAGTATTTAAACTGATTCGATTAGATCGAATGGTCAAATACTTAGCTACATTAAATCTTGCGTAATTAAAAGAAAATGTAATTTTCTCTCAGGTCAAGTCTGTAAACACATCCGTGTGTTAAAAGGTATGAATCACACTTAGTTAGACTTGGTGTGATCCATTGTAAGTGACTCTGAGTTAAGTCCTCCTTCTGGGTTAAGTCCCAGATAGTAATGCCTAGGTTTTGATAATGTCATGTGAGGACATTATCAATAAGATATTCATTAAATCAATCATTAGGAAGTTGTATAATTACTCGAATTTCGTGAGACGAAGAATCGAGTTAAACATCATAATTGATGATGACTTAGTCAACTTCCGGGATGAAATTCGGAGTAGTAACTCCGATTTATAACTTGATGCAATCAGAATAGGTCTGTGTGCGTAAATAAATTTTGGAATTTAGTTTACGTGCCTAAGAAAAATGTTTCCTCACTTTCTGCAAGTAAATCTTTAAGTTGAAAGATTTGTGCAGAAAGGAAAATAGTGAAGTGCAATCATGTTGGTCGAGAACGGTTTTCATCCTAATTCCTATAAAATGGATTATGTTGAAACAGTCTCGCCAGCAGATGTGCACAGATCTATTCGGACCAAGCTCGATGTAAAACGCTCAAAGTTGACCATGAAAATTGGAACATTCACTTATAAGTTCGTTTTTCTAAATATGATTTAGACGGACCAACTTATATGAATTAACCAGAAAGTTTTCAAGGTCAGTGGGAGCGTATAAATTACATGCGAGACATCAAAGGGATGGAACATTTATTTTGACAAAGTTATCAAATAGTTTGACACTTTATCAGAAATAGAAATGAGCCATTTGAAATGACCATTAACTAATGATTATCGTAAGGTACGATGAACTGGATAAGATCCAAGTAAATAAAAATATTATAGATTCCGAACGACCAAGTGAATTATTTGAATGAGATTCAAATGGTTGGTCTAACATGAACATAGAAACCCCTTAAGTCTATAGTGTAGACGGTTTTAGCAGATCCACTCACGAAGGCTCTATCACATGAAGTCGGGAAAACTTATGTGTAAAAACGGTATAAGATATCGAGATAAATGTGCCTAAGTGCAAGTGGGAGATGTTGAGAGATGATACCCTCGAGGCTATCTATCTTCATGTGTGAATAGCACAAACATCTTGTTCGAAATAACAGTAAGCTGTTTGGTAATAATTTATCTAAAGTTATGTTGTAATGTAGTTAACATTAGATATTAACTTAGGTAAAGTCCTGAGACTTTATGCAAGGTCAAACATGTATCGAGATGAGTATCTCGATCATGGAGAAATGTTTGACCGTCTGTAGCATAAGTCTAAAAGGGTTCGTGGTCGTAGATGTTTCGAGACAAGGATATCGAAACATCGGATAGACCATTGTGTCTTAGTCTTCACCGTTTAGCGGTGGCGATGATCTCATGATCGCTTGAATTGACAAAGTCGTAGACGAGACACAGGTGCTCATTAGAGAATGAGTTCACTGAACGATCCACAAGAGTTATCATATGGTTATATTGACCAATCTGTCAATGATGACTCTGAGTGATGATAGGCGAGTTGGTCTTTTGACTTGAGGTCATTTTGACGAACCTGTGCATGAACGGTGCCACTTAGATCAAATGACCTAGCTTCGAGGCAAGGCCTGTCGAAAGGTCTTTGATTGGGTGACACTTGAAGCGTATGAGGAGAGTAATGACCAAGAGAGGATTCTCTCTCCCGGTCAATGGGAGTTAGTGTCGTAGGGTTAGTTCGGTCTTTAGTAAAAACTCTGGCCAGAGTATGTTGGAAGAAGTCCAACATTTTTGACTAAAAGATCGATAGAAACTAACCGGAGTCAAGTTATTGGGGTTGACAGTTTGACCGTACCCTAGACTTGATCTATACGACATAGTTTAGACGAAGAGATTATAACTGCGGAATTCATCACGAAAACAGTCAGGGTGGTCCCGACAATACTCATGTCAATGAGTCAACCACATAATGATGATTCCTGAAGCAGGTACGGTAACCACTGCTCGTGGTCATTACCGTATATGGCTTCGAGCCTAACCTGTTGTAAAGGTCAGGCTGTGGGGTCTCACACAGAGTGTGACCTTCGTCTAGTAATAGGTAGAAATTAGTTAGGGAGAATAATTTGCATTTGATGCAAGGGATAAAATATTGCAATAGATGTTTGCAATAATCTCCAGCATTCGGGATAAATGACCCTGAGTGCAAGTGGAAGATGTAGAGGAATATGCCCTCAGATCATTTGTATTTGATGCAAATGAAAATTTAAGCCTAGATAGGGACTAATTTGCATATGATGCAAAAGAGATTAAATGTGTCTTAAATTGTTTAAGACTATATTTAATTAAATAAATGCATTGAAAAGGTTACCTAGATGACGGGATCGTCCCGCTCTAAACGCAAGTTCAAACCGCGTCAAAAACGGAGTCCAAATGCACAAGTTATAGCCAAAACAAGTTAGCCCAAACTGTTGGGCTGAAACCAGCGAAAATGGAGGCCCACCAAGCCCGAATTTTCTGGTTAGGGTTTTTTGAAACCTGGGATTTTCTTGACGGCTACGTTTCTAAGAGAAGCATGACTTTTGGCTAACTTTGGACAATTGTTTGAAGGGTCAAATGGACTCGGATTGACGAGTCGTTTTTTCCTACGCGTTCACCGTTGAACCATCTTCGATTTGGTAGGTTGTACCAACATTGAAGCTCAACGGTGAGGGAGTTAAAATTCGAGGAAGTTTGCCCTTTGTGAAAGGCAAACTAACTTGATTTAATTAATCCCAAATTAATAGTCCCACCTCGGTTGTGGAGAAAAGTGGAGAGTCAGCCGCCTCTATAAATAGAGGCCCTCCCCCTTCCTCATAACTCGTCCCAAGCTCTAGATCTGAGCGGCTCTCGTAAATGTTGGAGCACGCTCGGATCTAAGCTTAAATTAATATTTCTCATCTCCCTATAAATTTCTGCCTTGCTCCTGAGGGCTCTAGCAAAACTGCAAAGGAGTTCGGATTCAGATCTAAAATCTAGGCGGAGGTTTCACTCGCGTGAAACTTTCTTCGACGCGTGGTTGGCTCGGCGACACGGGATTGATTGCCTCAGGATGCGGAGCGGTTTGAGGAGCGGTTCAAGGAGCGGCTCGGTGTGGGACGGGAGCAGCTCGGAAGACGGTGCGGAACATCTCGCCTGCTCTAGGGTTGAGATTCCGGGTATGTGTTTATTAGCATTAGTTTAATTTAATCGCAGTAGGCTAGATCCTTCTTGGGATGGTCAGACCCATCCCAAGTCGGCTTAGATCTTGGATTAGGGTCTTGGACCTTAGGGTTAATGTTAATTAGATTAACATGTTAATTTTTTTACAATGCTTTTCTGTCTATGTTCCGTCCGACTTAGGACGTGCATAGAGTTTTTGTGCCCTAAGGGTCCCTGAAAACCCTTCACGTATCCGAGCGGGGCGTCGGTTCTTGGTTGAAGCAGAGCGGATGGGAAGCATCGGCTCCACTTCGATGGGCTCTGCCTCGGTCGAACGAGTGTCGAGGGGTAGCCTCGGCGCCTCGGTCAGCTTCTTCCTGAATAGACGAGAAACTCGTCAGGGTGGCTGGACCTTGGTTCCGGCCGTATCCCCTCCGTTGCCTAAGTCAAATCAGGGTCTGAAGGGTACTCGACGGTGTAGGCACAACTCGAGAGGAGATCGACACGCTAACCCACGACGCGAGCAGGGGGGAAAGGAATTGCGGAAGGCCAAGGTCGTTGATGGTATACCTTAGATTAGAATACCTGGGGTTCGATCCTTTGCTCCGTTGTCCCTCCAGTCCTTTTATAGAGTCTTTGCCCCGATTGCCCTCTGCCCGCGCCGTCACGCCATCACCCCCCACTCGTGCCCTCGAGATCCGTCCCCACGATGTCGCCTGTCAGCGTCATGGGGGAGCTGAATGCCCTTTGTCCATGCCGTCACGCCGTCTGCCCCCCACTCACGCCCTTGAGATCCGTTCCCATGATGTCGCCTGCCAGCATCATGGGGGAGCCGATTGTCGGTTATGGGCCTTTAGGTCAACCACCCCGGGGGAGTGGTTTATTTCGGGGATCGTGGGATGGCTACGAGCGTGTCGAACCATGGACGGTTCGAGCTCTTAGGGGCCTCACTGAGCGGGCCGCGTTTTCTTCATGGGCCTCGTCCGACGGGGTCCCATCTCGCTAGCAGGCTTCTTGTCCACCGCTGGGTCTTGAGCTTCCATCCTTTGGGCTTCTCCAACATAGTCGTATCCATACTTATTGCACAAAACATGCATATACTAAAAACATATAACAATTATCCCTATCAAATTGAGCTAGAAATTACTAGGATGAGAAATTAATCAACATATGCAACAATAAGCAATAATGCAGCGAGAGTAACATTATATCAAACCTTGATGTTCTGCTATCAATAATTATACCAAACCTTGATGGTAACTGGTATATATGGCACGCGAAAAGTACATGCTTCACAATCTTTTTAGACAAACGATTCGTTCATTTTTAATCTTTATATTCTAAAACTTAAAAAATTCAGTTGTTAATTTATGGGTGAAAAAAGTTCTGTTGTTGCAAGTCCGCCAATTTATGAAGTAGTGTGATTATGTGCACGGCAATTGTTTATTGCTTTTTTTTGTCTAATCTTGCATTACTTGGAAACCAATTCTGTACTTTTAAGCAAAGTGGTGAGAAGTCAGTTTCCAATACAATACCAGTTCTGTTGGCTTTCAAGCACCCTAATTTCCAGGAATCCATTCATTTAAGTGCAATTTGAAAGGTAATTAAGTTTAGTAGGTTGTCTGGAACTCGAGGATAAATCCGGGACGAGTTCTCTTTATTGAATTTTTCTTATGCTCATATGTGATTTGTAAGTGTACAAATTGATTTAATATTTTCTCAAGTCTGGGTGCCATGTGTTGATGCATTGTCTTTTAAATTTCATCCTTCAGTTATCATCATGGCACAGACTCCATCCAGTGGCTCCCATACTCCATCAATGTCAACAAACCCATCCATTCAAGATACATCCGAGATGTCTCAAGATTTAGATGATGAAATAGAGGATGTTGAAGTAATGACAAGCAATAGCAAAAGAAGATCTGAAGTGTGGAAATATTTTACAATAGAAAGACAACCTGATGACACATCCAAAGCAATTTGTGAGTATTGTAAGAAAATACTTTCATGTTCAAACAAATCAGGAACAACTCATTTAAGCCGACATCTTAAGTTCTCTTGCAAAAACAAGACTCATAAAGATGATGTTGCTCAACAAATCCGATGGCACAAGAGTTTTTAAGTTTGTAACTATTAACGAATGAGTCTGTTAAAAATATGTTGGGTTGTTGCTATATTAACTGGATGAGTCTGTTAACAGGATAGTTTCTGTTAACAGGATGAGTCTGTTAATAGGATGCTTGATGTCAATTTGTTCCAAGTTTTTTGTACTTAATATTTTGAAGATTTTGGTTCAAGGCAAGGTGAAATAAGAAATGCAGTCACTTGATGCTTGAAATTAATCTAATAATACAATGTTATTGGTAGAACCATGTACATTTGACTGTGCAATATGTGTGGTTTACGTGTCCAGGACAAGATCTACATCAAGAGGAGGAAAATGGAGCCCAATATCCTCTGTAGAAGTACATTGATATCTAAACTCTTGGTATTTTTTTTGCAGTAAGCATCTTCCAATTTGTTATATCTCAGAGTGCATCTTAACCGTATTTGCTGACTCAAATTTTTCTTCTCTTTAGGAATTTTTAAAACATGTTTGCTGCTGTGTTAAGAATGTCAACACTGTCATCTGCAAGCAACTATAATGTAGGGTCTCTGTCAGATTTATTCTTGCAAAATTAAAGTAGTTTTTGCTACCTATGTTATTTCTTTATTAGCACTTGCATGCTCAATTTGTGGATAGACCATGTATGCTGGTATATTTCAGTGAATGAAACATGTATGCTCATATGCTGATAATATTTTTACATAATAATTTCACATCAGAATGAAACCTGTATGCCCATTTCAGAGATTAACCTAGCTGATTGCTGTCTCGCCCCGTCTCTTACCGTCTCGCTCACCAAAATCGAAAAACACCTATCTGCTCACCGTCTCTTCCAAACACTTCAAGGTGATGGCTTGATGGGAAAGATGCGATTTTTATCTCGCTTTGATCCACGGGTACGCAAATTCGCAGGCTGAGCTCCTTTCTTGTCATTTATCTTCGTGCTTGGTGCTTCAAGATTTTGGATTGTTCAGTTGATGTTGGCAGGATGAAATCTACCAGCAGACAGTAACTGGTACATGAATAACTAGTTGCTTGATTAAAAATATATTCCTAGGTGCAATTTCTGCATAATTGAAGCTGATTGTTTAGGCAAAACGTTCTTCGATCAGAAGATTGTTTGACTATCTATTATGATAAGTCATGAAATAATTGTACAAGATACCGAATGATGTTGGGCTACTGTTGATTGAGCAAGATCGTTTCAAGCTCATGTTTTGTTGGGTTATCGAGCATCGATAGATCTAGAAATGTCAGAATTTAACAAATGAAAACTATCCGAATTATGATAAACGATATGAATTTGTTTTTAATCTTGCCAATTGCTGTATATGACACCAATAGCTGAATAACAACTTGCATGATGCTTTTGAATTATTTTTTGACAGTATTTGCCAATGGTCCAGAATTTTGAAGTCCTTTTGTATGTATATGCTCCAATATATGTAATACAAATAATGATTGGTCAATTATAATGCTGTTTTAAGCTTCTTATATTTAGTCAATAATATTGCTGAATGTATTGGTTGTCTGTAGACTGCAGGCTTGCAAGTTGAATGGGGTTATTTTAACTGTGTTCTTTTGATATCTCATTGCACGCATATTGTCAACCGAATTTTGAACTTACATGCCCCAGGTATGCCTATCACTCAACTAAAGTTAATAAATTGCTAAATGATAAAATGCATGAAGCCTTGTTATGGATGTTTGGTTTGTATCAAACTGGGGAGATCTGTTTCTTGGCTCATTATTTTAGAAGATGGTTGCCATGGTTGCTTATTGAAAGGATACAGAATTATTTTGGCAAGTAGATTTCATATTTTTTAATCATGAAAAATTATGTTGGCAATATATCTGTTTTGCTATCTATCCTGAATTGATTCTTTCTTATGACCTAAGAGTTTCCATGGTGACATGTACATGCACTAAATTGTACTTCCCTTATTGTTTGCAGAAGAGATCAAGCAGGTTCAAGGATTGCAAATCTCTACAACCTGAGAATTAAACTGGGTTTGTTTCTGAGAGAGGGAATGCACTGTTCATTGTTTCTGAGAGTACTTCTCGGGGCAGGTACATGATATAGGTCTGAGCTACATATATGAAGCCATAAAATTGAAAGCCCTTCTTGCATCACTGCTGATACAATCGTGTGATCAAAAGCATATGCACCATGGTTTCAGATACATTGGAAATTTTGCTAGTTTCTTCTGTAGATTTGAATGTAAGCATTCCAAACATTAAGAGTTGTCTGTTAATGTCTGAATAAGAGCTGTGTGTTTGTGTCTGATGGAAGTTCTATTGTTTTATTGTGCATACTGTTTTGTTAGTGAATACTGGTCAGGGTACGTGATGTTTGTTGATTGCATTGACAGAGAATAGCATAACCGAGTTTCGATACAAGGAAACCATATACAAGGAAATCCTCTGTCTTTCTTCTTTCTGATTTTTTATATGGAAGTATGTGTCCTAGTGTCATGGACATTGGATTGAATTGGCAATTGGGTTCTTGTGTGTGGAATCACTCTGTGAATATATGCACTGAATTGTGTCATGGCATGAAAAAAATTGTATCTGGCAATCTCTTGGAGGGTTCTCTAATTTTGCACATCGTCTTGTGTTTCGTATTGATATATGATTTGTTACAATTCAAACTTCCTTTTGTGATTATGTAAATGTTGTTGTTTATTGTGATTTTTTGAGTACGCCCAATGGGTAGCCCAAAGCCTGCTTTATACCCATTTGGGCACTCTTAAAAAAGCCAGTATGGGCTTTGGGCCGGCCCGAAAGCCCGCCCATTTGAATTGGGTATCTATTTGGCCCGGCCCGGCCCGGCCCGGCTCATTCTCATCCCTAACTACTGCTCAGTGGATGTGGTAGGCTACGAGTGGAATGTGATTTATTCAATAGAGAAAGAGAGTCTTTTAATGCCAATTATGTGGTCGGTTTTCTGCATTAGCTCGCAGTAATGCCTAGAGGATGAAATCAAGGATGTGGAGTAGCACCATAATGCGGCAGTGGTTCTTGCTGGGAAAAGGAGATGGTATGAGGACTTTGATGAGAGCTGATCATCCCCCCCCCCCCCCAAGAGGGGAGGGGGAGAGTTGGTAGTGCTGCGACGGAGGGCTTTAGATAACCTAGCTCTGATACCATGTTAACTTGATGAAGAAGAAGATAGCTTGTATTGCTGGTTGATCCCTAGTTACAAGAAGACCCCATATAAATATTACAAGAATCATATTTGGGCACAAGATCCAAAGTGCCAACACCAAAATCCAAGAGTCACACAATTTCCCAAGAGACATTAAAAGAACCAAAGAATCACACCTATTTCCAAGACACATTAAGAATTATGTTAACAACATCAAAGTAGGAGGATAGCTTCCGTGAACTTTACATAAAGTTGATGGGGGGTTTGTGAATTATGGAAGTTTATGGAAGTATTATTAAAATCATGAATATGTTTTGTAAATTATGCCTTTTTATCACATATCCAATAGGGAACTAGTCCCTTAGAACTTGGGTGTTACATGTTTGAAGAACTTTGTGGGTTCCATAAGCACCGTGTCAAATGCAAAAGTGATGATAAGATCGATGTTGCAGAATATTCATAAGGTTGCCCAATTTGTATCCACTTGATGCAAAGATAAAACTTATAGAAATCATTTGAAGTAGTTTAAATGATGCACATCAAATCCAGTGGAATTGAATTTTGATTTGAATTGCAAATTTTTAAATTTGGAATGATAGCATCTTCATTTATCATGCTGTCATACTCTCTCTACACAGTCTGATGGAAGTGTGAGAATATATATAGACCATAGACTTGGAGCACTCCTAATTACAAGCATTCAAAAGAACTGGCATGTGTTCATTCTGTGCAACAATATTAGTTCAGAGATTACAACAGTAAGAATATCGCATATGTTTCTACGCTCATTAGTCATTACATACATCTGCTAGAAAAAAAGGGCCAAAAAATTGAACAAATGGTTGTAAAATGCAAGGCATAGATCTTGCGCAAAAGCACAAAGAAAGTGGCACCATTACAAGTTCAGTCTAAGTATGTGGGTGGCAAAAGCCAGTCTTGCTCCACAGCCGTGCACTGCCTGCTGTCTGTTTAGCGCGGTTTTGATTTTATCTATTTTGATGTCGTCTGATGACCGCCATTTTCAAGTCAGCCATATCGTTTTCTCTAGGACTATAATGACAGGTATAATCTTTATATTAAGTCATCGTTAATGACTATCCCTGAAAACTTTTTGCATATACTTGAGTAATACGCCAAAGACATATCGTTGGTCACCTCACATTGGTTGGACTTGCGCCATTTCAGCTGATGGGCGTAGTTTGGCACATCTCCAACCACAATTCAGTAGCCCAGGAATCACTGTCAACTCTCACCTAGACCAAGTCTCAATTCCCTTGTTAATTTTTCCCTGCATTATTTCAATTTGATTATCTCCGATTCAACCCAGCTGATGCAAGCATTCACACGAGAGTATCAGAAGGAAACAAAAACTGGATACTTTAAAAAAGCCACATTATCAGGTTTCCTCCTCGTATTTATCTCTTACTCAGCAAACATTGATTCAGAATCACATTCTCGGTATCAATTCATATTTTGCTTATAACAAAAGTACAATTATTATTTGTTAAACACTATTTACCGTCATCCTCTTATGTTTTACTTGCCGTCATGGGGATGGTCAGTGTTTCAGAATATTCGTAAGGTTGACCAATTTGTTTCCACCTAATGCAAACCAATTTGTTTCCACATAATGCAAGGGTTAAAAGAATCGAAATTATTTAAATTTTAATTTAGAAGTAGTTTAAATGAAGTACATCAAGTCCAATGGAATTGAATTTTGATTTGAATTGCAAATTTAAAATTTTTGGAATGATAGCATCTTCATTTGAGAAAATTGGGTAAATGCCATCAGTCAACGAGTGGTTTTAATTTTTACCACCAAATTTAAAAAGTTGGCTAGAATAACACCCTAACGAAAAAGAGACGAAAATACCCCTTCGTTCCCAAACACTAAAACCCAACAAAATCAAATCTCCTTGCGAAAACAAGTGCAGCAGACGACGTTCTCCCTCCGGCGAGCGAAGCCCAGCACCTCGCACCGCCTCGAACTCCCCTCGACAGCCTCGACACCGACCATCACCGCCAGCCCACAATCCATCGCCGACAACACCCCGCATATACGTCTACGTCGACGCCGAACTCCTACCACACCTCTTCGTCGTACTCCGACCACCCCAAATCTACGGCAACGCCTCGCCGTACGCCGACAAAGCCCTATGAGCCAATTTGCGCCAATTTGCGCCAATATACGCCAATATACGTCACGTATCGTGACGTATATTGGCGTATATTGGCGCAAATTGGCGCAAATTGGCTCATAGGGCTTTGTCGGCGTACGGCAAGGCGTTGCCGTGGATTTGGGGTGGTCGGAGTACGGCGAAGCGGTGTGGTCGGAGTTCGGCGTCGACGTAGACGTATATGCGGGGTGTTGTCGGCGTTGGGTTTTTCAACACCGACGAGCCAATTTTTCAACACCGACGAGTACTGCTGCGGTGGGGCTTTCAATAGCCCGGACAAATGCCATCCCTCAAATTACTCCATGATGTTCAAGTCCCAGTGCCCCCAAGCTTATAGCTATGCTTACGATGACAAGAGAAGCACCTTCACGTGCACCAGTGCTAATTATCTCATCACCTACTGCCCTTGAGACATGCTTACGTTGCCAATATATATTATATACATAATAAGGATCGAGCTTCGTTTCTATGGAAGCCAATAAATTAAGATAATGTATCTTTGCTATTTATGCATATTTCACGTGTTCGATGTCCATTCTATTTGCTTCATATAATAATGTTTTTTTCATATTCCCATGTTCTGCAGTTTGGTATAATATTTAAAAAAATCTTGCAATTCTGGCATGTGACATGAGTATCACGGCTCCTGCCCCTTTTGTGCGTGAGCTTAGTAATTGCTCGAAGCCTTCGATTTTGGAATATACGTCTACGTCGACGCCGAACTCCAACCACTCTGCTTCACCGTACTCCGACCACTCCACATCTACGGAAACGCCTCGCCGTACTCCGACAAAGCCCTATGAGCCAATTTGCGCCAATATGCGCCAATATACGCCAATATACGTCACGATACGTGACGTATATTGGCGTATATTGGCGTATATTGGCGCAAATTGGCGCAAATTGGCTCATAGGGCTTTGTCGGAGTACGGCGATGCGTTGCCGTAGATTCGGGGTGGTCGGAGTACGGCGAAGAGGTGTGGTCGGAGTTCGGCGTCGACGTAGACGTATATGCGGGGTTTTATCGGCGTTGGGTTGTGGGCTGGCAGTGATGAGCGGTGTCGAGGCTGTCGAGGGGAGTTCGAGGCGGTGTGATGTGCTGGGCTTCGCTCGCCGGAGGAAGAACGTCGTCCGTTGCACTTGTTTTCGCAAGGAGATATGATTTTGTTGGGTTTTAGTGTTTGGGAACGAAGGGGTATTTTCGTCTCTTTTTTCGTTAGGGTGTTATTCTAGCCAACTTTTTAAATTTGGTGGTAAAAATTAAAACCACTCGTTGACTGATGACATTTACCCAATTTTCTCTCTTCATTTATCATGCTTTCAAACTCTCCACGCAGTCTGATGGAAGTGAGGGAGGTATAGAGACCATAGAATAGGCGGACCTCGAAATTGAACAAATAGTTGTAAAATGCCAGTCATAAATCTTGAGCAAAAGCACAAAGAATGGGACCATTACACGGTCAGGCTTAATATGTGGGTGGCAAAGCCAGTCTAGCTCCAACGTCGTCTGAGGACTGCCATTTTAATATCAGCCATATCTTCTTCTCTTGGACTACAAGCACCTGCATGATCTTTCTACCAAGTCGTCGTTACTGACCTTGCACTGGAAAAACCTTTGGCCTATACTTGAGGACATATAGTTGGTCACCTCACATTGGTAGCACTTGTGCCAATTCAGATGCTGGGCATAGTTGGGCACATCTACAACCATAATTCAGTAGTTTCTTGCATTGGCAAGCATATGCCCAGGAATCACTGTCAACTCTCACATGGACCAAGTCTCAATTTCCCTTGTCAGTTCGATTCAAGCCAGATGATTTATAGGCAGAAGGTAACAAAAACTGGAGACTTTGGGAAAGTAACAGTCAATCCTCGCATGGATTTGATTGCTATTTTAAGGTCAGGTTTCCTTCTTGTGTTCATCTCCTACTCAGCAAACTAACATTGATTCAGAATCACATTCTCGATATCAATCCATATTTTGCTTCCAGATGCATTCTCCGGCTAAGATGCTGATTCTCTGTTTCTTTCTCATGTGGTTGGTTCATGATCTGTCCATTGCATCCGATACAATCTCCCGGGGCCAGTCCATCTCCGGCAACGAGACCATAGTCTCCGATGCCGGAGTCTTTGAGCTGGGCTTCTTCACGCCAGGTGATTCTGGAAACTACTATATCGGAATATGGTACAAAAAGATCTCCGGCCATGCGGTGGTGTGGGTGGCAAACAGAGATGCTCCAGTGTCCGACCCACATACTTCACACCTGAAGATGACCAAGGATGGCACTCTGATTCTCTATCAGTTCAGAGGGTCCAAACGCCGGCCAGTTTGGTCATCCAATGCGACCTTGCCGGCGAAATCCATGTCTTACGTTGCGGTGCTCCTTGACACTGGAAATCTTGTTCTGAGAGCGAAGTCGGACTCTTCGTCCATAGTTTGGCAAAGCTTTGATCACCCAACCGATACCTTTATGCCCAACAGTTGTTTGGGGATGAATAAAGTCACTGGAGAGTACCAGAGGATTACTCCGTGGAAGAATTCGCAAGATCCAGCTCCCGGGCCTTTCATCGGTGCCACAGACCCGGCTCCGGGCGTCCGCGCGTTAATCCTCTCGTGGAATAACTCAAATATCTACTGGAGAAGCGGAGCCTGGAATGGTAAAACCTTCAGCCTGATCCCCGGTATGAATGGCCCCTCTGTGTCCGTTAACTACTTTGTCGACGACGAAAAGCGCAGGTGTTACAGCTACAACCTCACCAGCGACAAAATCTTGGCACGAGAAGTGATTTCCCCATCTGGGCAATCGCATCACTGGATGTGGTTTGGTGAATCTCAAGGCTGGGTGTTGGTTTTCTCGGCACCAACTTCTCCATGCGATGTGTACTCGGTCTGCGGCGCCTTCGGCGTCTGCTACCAGAAGACATGCAGCTGCCCGTATGGTTTCAGTCCGACATCCATCGAAGACTGGGAGCTAGGAGGTTGGAGCTCAGGGTGTTCGAGGAAGACCGGCTTGCTTTGCGATGGCAAGAACTCGAGTTCTGGAGAAAAAGATGGATTTCTAGTCATGGACAATATGCGTTTGCCCGTGGACCCACCACAGCCCCTGCCAGCAACCAGCGCGGAAGAATGCGGAGCGGCTTGCCTGAACAATTGCTCGTGTACTGGCTATGTTTACGAGAATGGATGCTCGGTTTGGAGCGGCGACATCCGAAGCCTTCAACGCCTTGGCGATGGCGACGCTAAACCTGTTACTCTTTACCTGCGGCTTGCAGCCGCAGACCTGCCGCCAAAACCAAGCAGCGGAAAGAAAACAACAGTGATCATTGCCATAAGTGCGGCGGCGGCGGGGATACTCCTGGCGATTGTCACCGTATCAATCTGGATTATCTGCAAAAGAAACAATGGAGCATCAATATCGGCCGAGGGTCCTTTGATTGCGTTCACTTTCGGCAACGTTAAGCGCATGACGAAGAACTTCTCACAAAAGCTCGGCAGCGGCGGTTTCGGCTCAGTCTTCAAAGGGGTTCTTTCCGATTCAACTGGGGTGGCTGTGAAAAGGCTAGAAGGCGTTCGGCAAGGGGAGAAGCAATTTCGTAGCGAGCTGGGCACATTGGGCACAATCCAGCATGTTAACCTTGTCCGGCTCCGTGGCTTCTGTTGCGAAGGAACCGAAAGGATGCTGGTCTACGATTACCTGCCAAATGGATCATTAGATCACTGCCTCTTTCGGAAAGGATCCGAAATTTTGTTGGAGTGGAAGACTCGATACCAGATAGTCCTAGGTGTCGCCAGGGGATTGGCGTATCTGCACGAGCAGTGCAGGGAGTGCATCATCCACTGCGATGTAAAGCCAGAGAACGTTCTATTAGATTCTGAGTATTGTCCCAAATTGGCAGACTTTGGAATGGCGAAGCTCCTCGGCCGTGATTTCAGCCGGGTGCTGACAACCATGAGAGGAACCGTAGGCTATCTGGCGCCGGAATGGATAGAAGGGCTGCCGGTCACGCCCAAGGTGGACGTCTACAGCTTCGGCATGATGCTGTTTGAGGTGGTATCGGGCAGAAGGAATTCGGCGGTGAACGAGGAGGGAAGCATCAGTTTTTTCCCTGCACATGCCGCCAGCAAAGTCGTCGAAGGCGAGGTTGTCGGCTTGCTAGATGAGAGGTTGGAAGGATGCGATGACATTGCGGGAGTGACCAGAGTTTTCAGGGTAGCGTGTTGGTGCATTCAGGATTCCGAGGTTGAGAGGCCGACCATGCCGGAAGTGGTGAAAATGCTGGAAGGGGCTTCAGATGTCGGGGTGCCTCCTTTCCCCAGAACACTTCAACATCTTGTGATTCAGAATCCAATAACACATTACTATGAGTGGTCGTCCGGGAAACGCTCGAGTATCAAAATGGAGCCTCAGTAGTTCTGATATTTTACGTTGCTAGTTACAAGTGCCATATATATGCACAATGTCGAGAATTATGGTGCAAGCTAAAACAGAATATCTTGTATAATCTCTCTACTGATCTGTACGTAAAAACTATAATGTTGTGTCCAAGATCTAGATCTAGATTGGATCTAGATTGTCTTGTGTTCAGCATTTCAGTATGGAACTCCTCTTGTATAACTTGAGTCAGAAATATATTACGCTTATGTACAATATAACTATGGATGTCTAAAGTTTCTAGACAACCTAGCTTTTCGACTTGATGCTATTCAGTTTGCATTTTCTTACCATCATGTAAAAATAGGATGCATGTGGCGATGAGAAAGTTTGGTCATTTCGATTGATAAATTTGAGTTGAAGCCTGAAACTTCACCTTGAATCATGAAAGTTAGTAATCATACTTGTTTACGGGTGTTTTCTCACCACAGGATCGTTGACCAGGGATTTGTGCGGTCAACGTGGTCAAGGGGTCAGTTGTGATCCCTTGGGTGCGCCGAGCACACGTGCACTCAGCGCGGGTCAGAGATGGAGTCGGGGTCGAGCGTCGTATCCGAGCGGGGCGTCGGTTATTGGTTGAAGCAGAGCGGAGGGGAAGCATCGGCTCCGTTTCGATGGGCACGGCCTCGGTCGAACGAGTGTCGAGGGGTAGCCTCGGCGCCTCGGTCAGCTTCTTCCTAAATAGACGAGAAACTCGTCAAGGTGGTCGGACCTTGGTTCCGGCCGTATTCCCTCCGATGCCTAAGTCAGATCAGGGTTTGAAGGGTACTCGACGGTGTAGGCACGACTCGAGAGGAGATCGATACGCTAACCCACGGCGCGATCAGGGGGGGAAGGAATTGCGGAAGGCCAAGGTCGTTGATGGTATACCTTAGATAAGAATACCTAGGGTTCGATCCTTTGCTCCGTTGTCCCTCCGGTCCTTTTATAGAGTCTTTGCCCCGACTGCCCTCCGCCCGCGCCGTCACGCCATCACCCCCCACTCGTGTCCTCGAGATCCGTCCCCACGATGTCGCATGTCAGCGTCATGGGGGAGCTGAATGCCCTTTGTCCACGCCGTCACGCCGTCCGCCCCCCACTCACGCCCTAGAGATCCGTTCCCATGATGTCGCCTGCCAGTGTCATGGGGGAGCCGATTGCCGGTCATGGGCCTTTAGGTCAACCACCCAGGGGGAGTGGTTTCTTCGGTGGATCGTGGGCTGGCTACGAGTGTGTCGAACCGTGGACGGTTCGAGCTCTCGGGGGGCCTCACTGAGCGGGCCGCATTTTCTTCGTGGGCCTCGTCCGGTGGGGCCCCATCTCGCTAGCAGGCTTCTTGTACACCGTTGGGTCTTGGGCTTCAATCCTTTGGGCTTCTCCAAAATAGTCGTATCAATTGCCCCCATCGTCCGAGCTGTTCGGGTTTAGCCGGTTCAGTTCGGGCGATGTGACTGTTCGGGATTTGACAAGCGCGTCAGTCGAGGCCAGCCCATTAAATGGGAGTCATCATGATGCGGCCCGTTTGATCTTCTCTTGGCGCGGATTTCGAAACGCCGTCGACCCTCCGATGCTGCCACGTGCTACTCTCCGGACGGTTTGTATTCTTTGATTGCCCTTCATATAAGATGCCGGCCTCCCAGATTTCAATCCTTTCGCGCTCTTCTGACCCCGGTATCGCAAGCTCCCTCTTTCCATCATCCTTCTCCTTGCAATTTCTTCTGCAGGTAACCCACTTCTCCTCTTTTGTCCCATGGCTACGCTTAGAATAGGCAGTTCGGCGTCGGGACCTAGGGATCCTCCGGCGCCTAGGTCCGGCAATGCTCGACCTTTGAGGCCCGGAGCCCCTTCGGGGGCCTATCCTGTTCGGGATAAGGGAAAAAGAAAACTTTTTGCGGACCCCGTTGGGGACGACGTGGCTCAGGCCGTTGAGAGATATAATGTTCCCCCAGCGGTCCTTGGGTCGCCGTCCAAGGTGACTTTCCCGGTGGTCGAGGAAATCCGGGAGAGGTATTTGTGTCATCCATACGACGTCCGGGTCCCCTTTTACGACGAGCAGGATTTGCTTTCCACGGGGTAACGAGGTCGGCGTCTACGTCGAGAGTTTTCGCCTGGGCCTCCGTTTCCCCCTTCATCCCTTCATCATTCAGTTCATAGAGCGCCTGATGGTGTCCTTGTGTCAGTTGACCACGTATTTTGTCGCGGTGCTGACCGGGTTCATCATGCTCTGCCTTGCCCATGGCATAAAGCCGTCTCTCCCTCTTCTTTTTCATTACTATCGGGTTCAGACGGTCGGCCGACGGTCGTGGCAACATCTCTGGGCTCGCACGGGGAGGGAGTGTCTGCTCGGTCTCCCCCGCTAGGTGGGGGACTGGAGCTCGAAAAACGTCTTTGTCGTCTTTCCTGAGGACGCTGAGATATTGACATGTTGGGGAGGGCTATGTCAGTACGACTTGACGTTGACCCTCTCCGAGGCCGACCAGGCAGCTGTTCGGCTGCTGTCGTTACTTTCTTTAGAAGAAAAGTCGGTTTGGCCTCTGCTGGATGAACTGTTTCTCAAAATCGTTCTATGATCCCCCGGTAGGCTCTTCCCTTCCTTCTGTCCTCCCTTTTGCTTACCCTGATTTTCTCTTCTTCTGCAGATATGGCCGGGCGCGAATTCACCCGTAACGTCAACGACCTCATCCGAAGGGGTTCGAGCCGAAACCGAGGGAACCCATCGGGTCAGGCACCCCGTCGCACTGTTGACGAAGAGGTGCGCCAGGCCGAGCCAGTCGTGGGTAGAGTGGAGTCCATGGTAGTGACGACTACCCCCTTGGCCGTGGAGAACCTTCCCGAAGGTGAGGCTCCAGGGGCCGAACTTCCCCACCCCGCCCCAGCCGAGGGGAGAGACACATGAGCCGATCCGTCTCCCCGAGTGCCCTCGGGGGGTCGCGGTGTGGGGCATAAGCGTTCCCCGCCTACCTCCGCCGGACCCAGCGAGAGGAAGAGGCGAAAGGAGGATGGGGAGACCCGCGCCCCGGTGGTCCCCGTGGTGCCGCCGGCCTCCGACGAGGCCTTCCCGCTGACCCTGGTGACTACTGCCACCGTCTCGACCGAACCTTCCCTGGTGGGGGCCGGCGATATGCTGGCGAACGCCTTGGCAGGCCCCGAGTTTGCCCCCGGGGACTCGGTGTTCGTCGACCGGGTGGCTAACCAGTTGGCGCACGGCTCGGTCCTCCCGAGGGATCGATCTCTGCTGGAGAGAGCTCCTACCGACAAGCTGTCGGACTCCTTGGTCTGGCAGCTTCAACAGGTTCGACTAATCTGCTGTTCTCAAATCAGTCTCTTGACCATACCCAGTATAACTTCTTTCTTTGCGCAAGCCACCACGATGACCGTCGAGGTGCAACGTCGAGTGGCCCAAGCGAGGGAGTTGGAAGAGACCGTGGCCCAGGAGCGCGCAAGGGCCGGGGAGGCCGAGGTGGCCATCCGAGAAGCGCGCATGGAAGCTCGTCATCTCTGACACCGGGTGGACGAGCTCACCAGTCAAGTGATGGATCTCATGGGGGAGCTGGACATTGCTCAAAGGTCGGCCCGAGAGGCAGAAGAGGCGTTTCGTCAGGAGAGGAGCGATCTCCAGAGCGAGCTGGCAGACTTGCGCCAGATGACCCGGTTCGTCGATGAGGTGGAGCGGGGCACCGGCGGGGTCATGGGGGAAAGGATAACGGAGGTCCTTAGGGAGGCCTTCAGCTCCTACGAGGACCTTCTTGCCCCTCGGATCATTGACGTCGTCCGGGACTCCTTCCACCGGTTTGCGGAGCACGTCCGACAGCCACTCCCGCCCGTCGATCCCCCGCGCTCCAAGCAGGACGAGGCGCCAGAGGATGCTTCCTCCTGTGCCCCAGGGCCTTAGGCCTTTGTATCTTGTCCCCCCTTTTCTCTTTTTTGGGCCTGTAATTTTTACCGACTTTATTTATATAGCTTTGTCGCTGGGGGTGCTCCGCCTTGTGGGGGCCCTCAGCCTTTTTGGCTCTTTATTGTGTTTTGCCATAGTCTTTCTTTTAGCCGCAACACTTGGTTCGCTTAAATGGTCGCCTCGCACGCGGCTGGGCTGCTCCCCGTCTCGCAGTCAGTCGGATCGGATGGCCAGCGAAGGGGGCTGCCCCTTGGCCTAAGATCCGCCGAGTCCCTCGTCTGCGGGGGGAGTCGCCCCCAGCCTTCCAAGCGGGTGGGTTCTTAAGTCGGCGAGGGGTCTACCCCTCGGCTTGTAATCGACCAACATCACCTCCTGCTGGGGGAGTTTCCCCCTAGCATTACGATCGAGTGGATTGCTCGGTCAGCGAGGGAAGCTATCCCTCGACTTACGACCGACCGATGTCCCTCTCTGCTGGGAGAGTTGCCCCAGCCTTATGAGCGGGTGGGTCGTTCGGTTGGCGAGGGAAGCTATCCCTCGGCTTACGACCGACCGATGTCCCTCTCTACTGGGTGAGTTGCCCCAGCCTTACGAGCGGGCGGGTCGTTCGGTCGGCGAGGGAATCTATCCCTCGGCTTACGACCGACCGATGTCCCTCTCTGCTGGGGGAGTTACCCCCAGCCTTACGAGCGGGCGGGTCGTTTGATCGGCAAGGGAAGCTATCCCTCGGCTTACGACCGAGCGATGTCCCTCTCTGCTGGGGGAGTTGCCCCAGCCTTACGAGCGGGCGGGTCGTTCGGTCGGCGAGGGAAGCTATCCCTCGGCTTACGACCGAGCGATGTCCCTCTCTGCTGGGGGAGTTGCCCCCAGCCTTACGAGCGGGTTGACAGATTGGCCCGCAGGGGGAGTCGCCCCCAGCCTTATGACCGATCGGTTCGATCGACCTGCGGTGGGTTGCTCTTCGGCTTAGAGCCGACCGATGTCCCCGTCTGCTGGGGGAGTTGCCCCCAGCCTTTCGGACGAGTTCACAGATCGACCTGCTGGGGGAGTTGTCCCCAGCTTTACGGCCGATTGGTTTTGTCTTGGGCCTCCGGTCTGTCGAGTGGAAGCAGTCCTCGGGGAGAGGAGATCGAGTTCCCAATCGTGCTTCGAGGCTGCCATTCAGCTAAATGCGGAAAAGGAGGTAGCGTTTGTACCAATAAGGTTCTTTTTTCTTCCCATGGCCCCGTCCATTTGGAGGAAAAACAAAAACGGAGGGGGCCAAGGTGGGAGAGCCCTCCCCCGGCGAGGTTGCTGCCGTACGTCCCGCCCGCTCACTCGATGATACGCAGGGGTGTCTGGACTATGTTTACTTTCTTCCCTTTGTCCGGCTGCCTGGATGTCCCCTCCCCCGGAGCGGGATCGTCTGAGAAGTTCTTCAAGTGTCCCCGACTCACCAGCTTCTCTATGTGCTTCTTCAGATAACAGCAGTCGTCTGTGTCGTGGCCGTTGTCCTTGTGATATTTGCAGTACTTCTCTTCGTCTATCCCTCTCTTCATCCTCAGAGGTGGCCGTCCCATGCGCCCCTCCTGCTGGGCGTGTGCGAGGACAACGTCCAGAGCAGCGTTTAGCTGGGTGTGTCACGGTTCTTCTCCTGCTGCTTTCCTCGGGCTTTTTTCTCCTATCGATGCTCCTCCGAGACGCGACGCTCACTTTCGTCGCGCTTGGATCCTCGCTTGGCCCTTCCCTCGTCGACGGCCAAGGCTTCTTCTGTCAGCATGAAGCGCTCGGCCTGCGCCATGACCCCAGCGAGGTCCTTCGGGGAGTCGTTGTGCAATGACTTCTTCAAGCCCCTGTGCCACAATCCTTTCTTCAGGGCCGTCTTCACAACTAGCTCGGGACAGCTCTCCACGTTTAGTCGTTCCATGTTGAAGCGACGCATGAAGTGCCTCAGAGATTCCCCGGGACCCTGCACCACATTGAACAAGAGTTCTGAGTCCGGCTTTACCTGTCGCCCGGCCATGAACTGCCTGCAGAACAACTGGGTAAGCTTCACGAAGCTATCGATGGAGCGATTGGGCAGGCTATGGTACCAGGTCCTTGCTGCCTTCCGGAGGGTGGAATAAAAACCTCTACACAGCAGGGTGTCATCCGCCCCCTGGAATGCCATGACCCCCTCATAGTCCATCACGTGGTCAGCGGGATTGCCTGTGCCGTCATACTTCTCCAGCGTCGACACCTTGAAACTTGAGGGCACTCGTGCCTCAGTTATCCTCCGGGTTAGGGGGCATCGTTCACGGTTAACGCCCCCGGCCGTCCTCCTTCGTTTATCTCGCGCTCGCCAGACGGCCGTGGGGGGTCAGGTTCAGGCTTGGACGTCCCTTGTGCCCCTTGTAAGCCAGGGGCGGGGCCCCTTCTGGGCACGTCCCTTTTCCTGCCTCGGTATTCTCGCCTGTCCCGCTTCACTCGGGGGGGAGACTTCCGCTCTGCTGGGACCGATCTCCGAAGTCTCGGTGATCGTCCCGTCGGTGCCCGGGTGAATATGATCGTCTAGTCGAGGCGGTCACCGACCTCCCCTCGGATTGCTCGAAGGCCCTCTTGCTTCTCTCACGAAACGAGGTGGGGGTGTGTAACCGTGCTGGGTCGAAGCCCGGCATAGTGAATCGCCGCTCCAGGTTGGGCCCTCTGTTCCCGTGGTCAGTGACTATGGCGAACCGCATAGGTTGGTGGCTGTCCCAGCGGTGGGCCTCGCTCAGCTCATCCCCCTGGATGGGCGCGTCGCCGACGAGTTGTTGAATCGTTGCGGCCAACGTCTGAATGTTGGCGTTGGTCTCCTGGGCGAAGGTGTGGAGCTGCTCTTGGGTGACCGATCGGGACTCGCCCGTCCCCTCGGTGGTGTGGCTGAGCTGATTTTCGGGGAGAATGTAATCTCCCTCCTGTTGGATGGGGGGCATGCGTCCCACGCCATTGCAGATCGGTTCCATCCTGGTGGTTCGATATGGGCTTGCTTCGGGTTCCCACAGAAGGCGCCAGATGTTTACGGGTGTTTTCTCACCACAGGATCGTTGACCAGGGATTTGTGCGGTCAACGTGGTCAAGGGGTCAGTTGTGATCCCTTGGGTACGCCGAGCACACGTGCACTCAGCACGGGTCGGAGATGGAGTCGGGGTCGAGCACCGTATTATAGAGGAATATGCCCTCAGATCATTTGTATTTGATGCAAATGAAAATTTAAGCCTAGATAGGGACTAATTTGCATATGATGCAAAAGAGATTAAATGTGTCTTAAATTGTTTAAGACTATATTTAATTAAATAAATGCATTGAAAAGGTTACCTAGATGACGGGATCGTCCCGCTCTAAACGTAGGTTCAAACCGCGTCAAAAACGGAGTCCAAATGCACAAGTTATAGCCAAAACAAGTTAGCCTAAACTGTTGGGCTGAAACCAGCGAAAATGGAGGCCCACCAAGCCCGAATTTTCTGGTTAGGGTTTTTTGAAACCTGGTATTTTCTTGACGGCTACGTTTCTAAGAGAAGCATGATTTTTGGCCAACTTTGGACAATTGTTTGAAGGGTCAAACGGACTCGGATTGACGAGCCGTTTTTTCCTACGCGTTCACCGTTGAAACCTCTTCGATTTGGTAGGTTGTACCAACATTGAAGCTCAACGGTGAGAGAGTTAAAATTCGAGGAAGTTTGCCCTTTGTGAAAGGCAAACTATGATTTAATTAATCCCAAATTAATAGTCCCACCTCGGTTGTGGAGAAAAGGGGAGAGTCAGCCGCCTCTATAAATAGAGGCCCTCCCCCTTCCTCATAACTCGTCCCAAGCTCTAGATCTGAGCGGCTCTCGTAAATGTTGGAGCACGCTCGGATCTAAGCTTAAATTAATATTTCTCATCTCCCTATAAATTTCTGCCTTGCTCCTGAGGGCTCTAGCAAAGCTGCAAAGGAGTTCGGATTCAGATTCGAAATCTAGGCGGAGGTTTCACTCGCGTGAAACTTTCTTAGGCGCGTGGTTGGCTCGGCGACACGGGATTGATCGCCTCGGGATGCAGAGCGGTTTGGGGAGCGGTTCGGGGAGCGGTTCAAGGAGCGGCTCGGCGTGGGACGGGAGCAGTTCAGAAGACGGTGCGGAACATCTCGCCTGCTCCAGGGTTGAGATTCCGGGTATGTGTTTATTAGCATTAGTTTAATTTAATCGCAGTAGGCTAGATCCTTCTTGGGATGGTCAGACCCATCCCAAGTCGGCTTAGATCTTGGATTAAGGTCTTGGACCTTAGGGTTAATGTTAATTAGATTAACATGTTAATTTTTTTACGCTGCTTTTCTGTCTATGTTCCGTCCGACTTAGGACGTGCATAGAGTTTTTGTGCCCTAATGGTCCCTGAAAACCCTTCAGTGGTATCAAAGCCTAGGTATGCGTGACAATCTAGCCTGCGATTATTATTAAACTTAGAAATGCTTTTAAATACTTTTTTAAAAAAATGTTTTTAAAGTTATGAGATAATTTTCAAAAATGTTTTAGATGTTCAAAAATTCTATTAGATAAATTTTGAACATGGAAATTTTTTTTTAAATGATGTTTTAAAATTTATGTGATATTTTTAAAACTAATTTTAAATCTTTTAAAACTTATGCGATAAGTTTAAAGTGCCTAAAAATTTTATATGATAAATTTTTAAGCATGAAATTTTTTTTAAAATGATGTTTTAATTTTATGAGATATTTTAAAACTGATTTTAAAGGTTAAAATTTTTGTGCGATAAATTTTTTAAAGTAGCATGCAAATTTGTGATTTTAAAAACAAGTTTTTATGAGATAAAAACAAATTTTTTTTAAAATCATATTTTAAATTTAAATGTTAAACTTATGTTTGCATGCTAAAATTGTTTATGTGATAGACATTGTCCTGTTTAAATTGTTAAATAGTTGGACACTTTTTTTGCGATAAAATTAGTGTAGTTTTATTTTAATGGCTAGTTCATCTTGTCCCTTATTTGATAACACAAGACAACCTTTTAGGTTAGCCATTAAGAAACGATTAAAATTTATTAATTGAATTTTAATGACATGCTATGTTTTAATAAAACTTTTAACAACCCCTTAAGAGCTAATTTATGATTAGGGTAGTCCTTTTAATGAATCTTAATTCTAATTGTTATAATTAATTCTCATTAAAGGACTTCGCTTTTGGCGTTGTTAATAAAGTTTATTAAAATCCTAATAACGATTAGGATAGCACGTGAACCTTATAGTTGATAAGGACTTAATAAAAGTTATTAAACAAATCCTAAAATTTTGAATTTAAGGATTCAACTAGTTGATAGGATTAATTAGTTGTTAATAAAAGCAGTTTAGTCTATGGCACACATACAAAAATGACAAGCTTCATTCAATGGACCATGATCCAGTCAATGTGCTTGGCTAAGAGTTCTGGATCAACCCTTGCTAGTCCAAGGGGCAGTGATCCTGGCTTAGTCAATTCCCTGGCTGTGTTCCGCTGGACCGCAATGTCGCGAATCATGATTGTTTGACACCCTGGACTATATCTAGTCAATGCGTTATAAATCTTATTAAAGATTAATCTGTATCCCTCCTTGATTTTGGAGCTTGGTAACTCAAAGAAGACAATTATAGTTGTTGAGTCTCCTCAAGCTATGACATGTTTATCTTTAAGGAACAAACTCCAACATACATGTGATGTAGTCTAGACTTGACCCAAATCGATACGTCGGGTCTCCTCGAGCATCGATCTAAGTCAAATCCGGACACGAAATCAAGGGTCTTACTAGACCAGTCATTATGATTTGTTGAGTCTCCTCAAGATCATAAGTGACTGTGGGTAAAAAAACGATAGGGAGTCACATGTAATGTGATTGACTAAGAGTTAGTCTACCAATCATGGAACCAATCAACTTGTTGAGTCTCCTCAAGGTTGTGAGGTTCAGGATGATTGGATCCCTCTTTCACTAAATTTTAAATATTTTAATTCGATTAAATCGTTCGTTATTAAGCTTTGAAACGATCGTAAAAATAGTGGGATGATATAGATAGATGAATGCCAATCTACCTATATTTAATATTGAACATATGCTAAACTAGGGCAAGACTATGTTTATCGAAGGAATCGAAATATAATATTTTAATGGAATAAGTTAACTGGTCAAATAGGTTGATTAATTGAATATCAAGCTAAATTCTAATTGATAGAATCAAAACTATATTCTCGTTGACATTAAAATGACCTTCTAAAGAACAGACTTAAGAAATAAGATTTCATTAAGTTCTGGGTCCAACAAATAAATTCACGCAATATGTCACTCATCTCTATATGAGGCAGCTTGAACATATAGGATATTCGAAGTATGTTTCTCCCTACAACTTGTCGAGCTACCCTCAAGGTTGTATGGACAAACAATTTTGATCTGCAAAGTTCGAGAATTCGATCAAACTATTTGAGTCGAATACAAGTGCATGAGCGGTGCAAGACTATGTATCCCAACCGGATCTTGAGACAAGCAACTTCTTGAGCTACACTCAAGATTGCACCTCTCAGGCGTTTGGATACATAAGATGCTTGCATAGCTATTTATTTATGTTGGGCTATTTATATCTAAATGTGATTTAGAAAAGGAAGAAGGCACTCCGGAAAGTCAATCGAGTTTAATAGTTTGATTTATCATTAGTAAAGGCATAAGTAGGAGGAAATGAAAATGTGACATATTTTGATGTCACGATTTTATAATTATTGTTATACAAAAGACGTCTAACACAATTTGACGAATGTCGTCACCTCGCTTCTGAAGCAATGTTTTGCTAATTTATGTATAACGATAATATATATATTAAATGTTAATATATATATATACACAAGATAGTAGCAAACTTGTATGGAAAAATAGACTAGGCCGTATCGAGAGACTAAGCTTCACAAGTCACATAAAGAGGGGTCTGACCTCTCGTATTATGAAGTCTGCGGACACTTGTGAGTCTTATCCTCTTAGATAGAATAGCCGAAACCCATCTGTAAGACAGTGGGAGAATGAGTTGTCGAACTCAGTCTGGTACATACTGATGTGCCCGAGTCTAGATTAACCAAATTAAGTTATTCGTATATTTTATTAAGACACGTGTTCTTGATGAAACACAAGTCTGATAAAATAAAGAACGAAATGACTAAAGTATTTAAACTGATTCGATTAGATCGAATGGTCAAATACTTAGCTACATTAAATCTTGCGTAATTAAAAGAAAATGTGATTTTCTCTCAGGTCAAGTCTGTAAACACATCCGTGTGTTAAAAGGTATGAATCACACTTAGTTAGACTTGGTGTGATCCATTGTAAGTGACTCTGAGTTAAGTCCTCCTTCTGGGTTAAGTCCCAGATAGTAATGCCTAGGTTTTGATAATGTCATGTGAGGACATTATCAATAAGATATTCATTAAATCAATCATTAGGAAGTTGTATAATTACTCGAATTTCGTGAGACGAAGAGTCGAGTTAAACATCATAATTGATGATGACTTATTCAACTTCCGGGATGAAATTCGGAGTAGTAACTCCGATTTATAACTTGATGCAATCAGAATAGGTCCGTGTGCGTAAATAAATTTTGGAATTTAGTTTACGTGCCTAAGGAAAATGTTTCCTCACTTTCTGCAAGTAAATCTTTAAGTTGAAAGATTTGTGCAGAAAGGAAAATAGTGAAGTGCAATCATGTTGGTCGAGAACGGTTTTCATCCTAATTCCTATAAAATGGATTATGTTGAAACAGTCTCGCCAGCAGATGTGCACAGATCTATTCGGACCAAGCTCGATGTAAAACGCTCAAAGTTGACCATGAAAATTGGAACATTCACTTATAAGTTCGTTTTTCTAAATATGATTTAGACGGACCAACTTATATGAATTAACCAAAAAGTTTTCAAGGTCAGTGGGAGCGTATAAATTACATGCGAGACATCAAAGGGATGGAACATTTATTTTGACAAAGTTATCAAATAGTTTGACACTTTATCAGAAATAGAAATGAGCCATTTGAAATGACCATTAACTAATGATTATCGTAAGGTACGATGAACTGGATAAGATCCAAGTAAATAAAAATATTATAGATTCCGAACGACCAAGTGAATTATTTGAATGAGATTCAAATGGTTGGTCTAACATGAACATAGAAACCCCTTAAGTCTATAGTGTAGACGGTTTTAGCAGATCCACTCACGAAGGCTCTATCACATGAAGTCGGGAAAACTTATGTGTAAAAACGGTATAAGATATCGAGATAAATGGGCCTAAGTGCAAGTGGGAGATGTTGAGAGATGATACCCTCGAGGCTATCTATCTTCATGTGTGAATAGCACAAACATCTTGTTCGAAATAACAGTAAGCTGTTTGGTAATAATTTATCTAAAGTTATGTTGTAATGTAGTTAACATTAGATATTAACTTAGGTAAAGTCCTGAGACTTTATGCAAGGTCAAACATGTATCGAGATGAGTATCTCGATCATGGAGAAATGTTTGACCGTCTGTAGCATAAGTCTAAAAGGGTTCGTGGTCGTAGATGTTTCGAGACAAGGATATCGAAACATCGGATAGACCATTGTGTCTTAGTCTTCACCGTTTAGCGGTGGCGATGATCTCATGATCGTTTGACTTGGCAAAGTCGTAGACGAGACACAGGTGCTCATTAGAGAATGAGTTCACTGAACGATCCACAAGAGTTATCATATGGTTATATTGACCAATCTGTCAATGATGACTCTGAGTGATGATAGGCTAGTTGGTCTTTTGACTTGAGGTCATTTTGATGAACCTGTGCGTGAACGGTGCCACTTAGATCAAATGACCTAGCTTCGAGGCAAGGCCTGTCGAAAGGTCTTTGATTGGGTGACACTTGAAGCGTATGAGGAGAGTAATGACCAAGAGAGGATTCGTCTCTCCCGGTCAATGGGAGTTAGTGTCGTAGGGTTAGTTCGGTCTTTAGTAAAAACTCTGGCCAGAGTATGTTGGAAGAAGTCCAACATTTTTGACTAAAAGATCGATAGAAACTAACCGGAGTCAAGTTATTGGGGTTGATAGTTTGACCGTACCCTAGACTTGATCTATACGACATAGTTTAGACGAAGAGACTATAACTGCGGAATTCATCACGGAAACAGTCAGGGTGGTCCCGACAATACTCATGTCAATGAGTCAACCACATAATGATGATTCCTGAAGCAGGGACGGCAACCACTGCTCGTGGTCACTACCGTATAGGGCTTCGAGCCCAACCTGTTGTAAGGGTCAGGCTGTAGGGTCTCACACAGAGTGTGACCTAATTCGTCTAGTAATAGGTAGAAATTAGTTAGAGAGAATAATTTGCATTTGATGCAAGGGATAAAATATTGCAATAGATGTTTGCAATAATCTCCAGCATTCGAGATAAATGATCCTGAGTGCAAGTGAAAGATGTAGAGGAATATGCCCTCAGATCATTTGTATTTGATGCAAATGAAAATTTAAGACTAGATAGGGACTAATTTGCATATGATGCAAAAGAGATTAAATGTGTCTTAAATTGTTTAAGACTATATTTAATTAAATAAATGCGTTGAAAAGGTTACCTAGATGACGGGATCGTCCCGCTCTAATCGCAGGTTCAAACCGCGTCAAAAACGGAGTCCAAATGCACAAGTTATAGCCAAAACAAGTTAGCCCAAACTGTTGGGCTTAAACCAGCGAAAATGGAGGCCCACCAAGCCCGAATTTTCTGCTTAGGGTTTTTTGAAACCTGGTATTTTCTTGACGGCTACGTTTCTAAGAGAAGCATGACTTTTGGCCAACTTTGGACAATTGTTTGAAGGGTCAAACGGACTCGGATTGACGAGCCGTTTTTTCCTACGCGTTCACCGTTGAACCCTCTTCGATTTGGTAGGTTGTACCAATATTGAAGCTCAACGGTGAGGGAGTTAAAATTCGAGGAAGTTTGCCCTTTGTGAAAGGCAAACTAACTTGATTTAATTAATCCCAAATTAATAGTCCCACCTCGGTTGTGGAGAAAAGGGGAGAGTCAGCCGCCTCTATAAATAGAGGCCCTCCCCCTTCCTCATAACTCGTCCCAAGCTCTAGATCTGAGCGGCTCTCGTAAATGTTGGAGCACGCTCGGATCTAAGCTTAAATTAATATTTCTCCTCTCCCTATAAATTTCTGACTTGCTCCTGAGGGCTCTAGCAAAGCTGCAAAGGAGTTTGGATTCAGATCCGAAATCTAGGCTGAGGCTTCACTCGCGTGAAATTTTCTTCGGCGCGTGGTTGGCTCGGCGACACGGGATTGATCGCCTCGGGATGCGGAGCGGTTCGAGGAGCGGTTCGAGGAGCGGTTCAAGGAGCGGCTCGGCGTGGGACGGGAGCAGCTCGGAAGACGGTGTGGAACATCTCGCCTGCTCCAGGGTTGAGATTCCGGGTATGTGTTTATTAGCATTAGTTTAATTTAATCGCAGTATGCTAGATCCTTTTTGGGATGGTCAGACCCATCCCAAGTCGGCTTAGATCTTGGATTAGGGTCATGGACCTTAGGGTTAATGTTAATTAGATTAACATGTTAATTTTTTTACGCTGCTTTTCTGTCTATGTTCTGTCCGACTTAGGACGTGCATAGAGTTTTTGTGCCCTAAGGGTCCCTGAAAACCCTTCACGTATCCGAGCGGGGCGTCGGTTCTTGGTTGAATCAGAGCGGAGGGGAAGCATCGGCTCCGCTTCGATGGGCTCGGCCTCAGTCGAACGAGTGTCGAGGGGTAGCCTCGGCGCCTCGGTCAGCTTCTTCCTAAATAGACGAGAAACTCGTCAGGGTGGTCGGACCTTGGTTCCGGCCGTATTCCCTCCGATGCCTAAGTCAGATCAGGGTCAGAAGGGTACTCGGCGGTGTAGGCACGACTCGAGAGGAGATCGATACGCTAACCCACGGCGCGAGCAGGGGGGGAAGGAATTGCGGAAGGCCAAGGTCGTTGATGGTATACCTTAGATTAGAATACCTAGGGTTCGATCCTTTGCTCCGTTGTCCCTCCGGTCCTTTTATAGAGTCTTTGCCCCGACTGCCCTCCGCCCGCGCCGTCACGCCATCACCCCCCACTCGTGCCCTCGAGATCCGTCCCTACGATGTCGCATGTCAGCGTCATGGGGAAGCTGAATGCCCTTTGTCCATGCCGTCACTGTAGGATCCTGCCAAAACAGAGTTAGGATCGATAATTAAAGTTGAGACTTACGCTTGCGTATGCGGAACGGTAGTCTCGGAACTTTACCTTCGGATTCGCCACGACGGATCGAGTCTTCTCACGAACGGAGTAAGGCTACTAATCCACAATCTAAATCTCTATTTTAGATTAAGAACTTGGATAGAGGAAGAGAAAGGATTTCTGCAGAGCTTCGCTAGAATGAAGTTGCATGCATGAATGCCATGCAAAAGGTGTAAGAAATGGCTTACCCTTGGGTCTTATTTATAGCCCCCAAGGTAGTTATTTTAGGGTAAGTTGTTCCTTTGGAACAACTTAATTAAGGTGTACCATGATACATGGCACATTATAAGCTTAAGTTGTACCATATGCATGGTACAACATAAGCTTAAGATATTCCCCCTTTATTAGCCATATGTCGCATGCACTTATGCATATATAAAGCGACTTTCCTACTCATCCAGAGATCCTCTCCGCAAGGGAACAGATTCCCTTTGCACACGACTTCGTGTACGCGACGTTCGAGGTCCGTATTCCCTCGTACATCCCCCACAAGGGTGAACAAACGTCTTCCATATCCAACATCTCCCACTCACACTTGAGGGGAGTGTAAGAGAACGTCTTTCCCTTAGTTCTTTCATCTATCATACCGAGAAATAGACCGTGCGACCGTCATGCGCGTAGAGTCTGTTGTTGTGCACTTGTTAGAGATACACAACGACCTCGAAGGTGCAAAGTTGAGTAGTTCAGCGCATGCTTTACCCTAGATTATTTCTTCACATTTCTTATACTTTATATTCAAAAATTGAATCCCATCTGGATTACAATTGGCTGGCCAGCTTTGAATTATTAAATTCCAAATGCGAATATGAAATCAATCTTCCTCTTCTTGCGAACCTTCTGATCTTGACTTGATTCGCTTTTCTAACGTGCCCCGCCGAGCCGAATTATCATAGCCCATTAGTAACACGCTAAGATAGCGATCATCTCGTCAAATCTAAAGGAACCAATTGGAGTCCTTGAGGGTAAGAGTTAAGACCCGTATGGCCTTTGAGTCTCACATAATAGCAAACACTATTGCTACTAACTCAGTGGTCGAAATGCATACGTGGTATGAACACGTACTACAACATCACTCCTTTCCCAGGGAGAGTATGTTTTAATGATGTTGTACAGATGAAAAGATTAGACACCACAGTGCCTATCTTTTTGAGTCCCCTTACTACTCGTGAAATATTCACGGACTCTCATCATGCATAAGACAGATAGGATTTAAAATCCTACGAGATCTCTTTCAAATATCCTTGTGATACAGATCTCAGATCTTTTGTAAGCATCCATATGATGCAGATCTTTCATTCGACTATCTTGTTTAAGTCACGACTCTAAATCATTTAATGATTTTGACTTTAAACTAGTCTCATCTCTATCTTATCCATCTGATAAGATAAGGCGGTTGCTCATGTGAGAGAGCCAACCTTAATCTGTCCGACATACACACAATAAAATAGCTGAGACTTAAACACAAATGTACATAAAATCATTTGTAAGAAACTTGTATGCAAATTAAACTTTGATCTTCTATAGACATGGGAAATATTACATGATACAGCTCAGCACCTACGCATTCCCATAGATGATAAGTGTTTAAAAAACACATCTCTGGGGATCGCCTTAGTAAGGGGATCCGCTATCATCTCATGCGTGGATATGTATCATATGTCTACTTCCTTCCGTTTGTCATAGTCCTTCGCAAACTTGAATCGAATGTCAATGTGTTTGGTCTTACAATGAAATTTAGGATCTTTGACGTAAGCAATCGAAGCTTGACTATCACTGTATATGGGAACAGTGCTCGAGTCAGAAGCATTCGTCAGCCTGTCTAAGAATTTCCTAAGCCAAACAGCTTCTTGGACCACCATGCTGAATGCTACGAATTCGGCTTCCATGGTTGATAAGGCGATGCAGGTTTGCTTCTTGCTGCTCCAGGATATTGCACCATTCCCGAGCAAGTAAACAAAGCCTGAGGTAGATCTTCGCTCGTCGAGATCACCCGCCCAATCAGCATCGGTATAGCCTTCGAGTCTCAAGGTATTGCCTTGATAGCATAACGCATAGTCCGCGGTCCCTTTGAGGTATCTTAATATCCTCTTCACCGCTTTCCAGTGTGCTTGTCCTGGGTTGGATTGGTAACGGCTTACCATACCAACAGCATAGCAAATGTCCGGTCTGGTACATATCATGGCGTACATCAGACTCCCGACAGCACTGGAGTATGGAACTTTTTCCATAGCTTTCTTTTCTTTTGGATCTTTGGGACACATCTCCAAACATAGACCCTCGCCTTTGCTTATTGGAGTATCAATTGGCTTGCAGTCCTGCATATTAAACCGTTCTAAAACTTTCTTTATATATGTCTCTTGAGAGAGAGAAAGAAGTTTCTTGGAACGATTCCTTGAGATCTTAACCCCAAGGATATATGCAGCTTCACCCATGTCTTTCATCTCAAAGACGGATGAAAGCCAAGCTTTGATATCCAAGATAAGACGCTTATCATTTCCGGCTATAAGTATGTCATCTACATAAAGAGACATAATTACATACTTGTTTTTAATCCTCTTAATATATACGCAGTTGTCTTCGTCGAGCATGGAGAAACCATACGACAAAACGACTTCTTGAAAGCGCATATACCACTGCCTTGAGGATTGTTTAAGACCATATATGGATTTACGAAGTTTACAAACCTTATGTTTGTTTTCTTCTTGTACGAACCCGTTTGGTTGTTCCATGTAGATCTCCTCATCTAGTTCTCCGTTAAGAAAAGCAGTCTTTACATCCATCTGATGTAATTCGAGGTCCAAACAAGCCACCATTGCCAGAATTAAGCGAATGGAGGTAAAACGCACGACAGGAGAGAAAGTCTCTTCGTAGTCTATTCCTTCCTGTTGCGTGAAACCTTTCGCAACAAGGCGAGCTTTATATTTCTCGATGGAGCCATCAGCCTTATGCTTGATTTTGAGAACCCACTTGTTCCCAATGGCTCTACGTCCCTTAGGTAAATCAACCAAGTCCCAGACTTGATTTGTTTTCATGGATTGAAGTTCTTCTTCCATTGCCGCTATCCATTTATCTTTAACAGGGCATGTGACGGCCTGTTTGAAATTTGCAGGTTCGTCATCATCTTGTAGTAATGTCATGAATGTTTGAGGAAATTCATCCTCAAATCTCAGAGGTGTTAGCCTCGTTCGATTACTACGTCTTGTTTGAGTTTGATCACTCCCACTTGGAATGACATCACTCCCACTTGGAATAACATCACTCCCACTCGGAATAGGATTGGTATCGTTCGTATCATTCATTGGTGAAGTTTGAAACGTATTTTCTTCTTCACCAAGAATTCTCCCACTCGAACGTTCCGATCCTTCTTGATCACAAGTCTCAAACAAGGATAAGTCTTGACTTATCTCACCCTGTCTTGGAAACTCATTTTCCAAGAAGACAACATCCCTCAATTCGAATTCTATAAGACCCCCATTGTCCTCTTGACCGACGAAAGCATATCCTTTGGAGTTTTCAGCGTATCGGATGAAGATACATTTCCTCCCACGTGGCCCTAGTTTGCCATATTTGTGAGAGGATAAATGTGCGTAAGAGGCACAACCCCAAGGTTTTAGAATGCTTAAGTCTGGAGTTCTATTGTTCCACAACTCATAAGGAGTAGAACTTACCGACTTCGAGGGTACACGGTTTAAGATGAACGATGCCGTCAATAATGCATCACCCCAAAAGGTGATAGGCAAATTTGCCTGAGACATCATTGATCGGACCATTTCCATCAATGTCCTATTTCTTCTTTCCGCAACACCTTTTTGTTGCGGAGTATAAGGCATAGTTATTTGATGAACTATGCCTTTTTCATCACAGAGTTCCTTAAAACTCGTTGATTGATATTTTCCACCCCGATCGGTTCGCAAGACCTTTATCTTGCGATCTAGTTGATTTTCCACTAAACTCATATAGTTTTTGAAGCAAGTTAAAGCTTCATGTTTGTGGGAAATCAAATAGATGTGACCGAAACGAGTGAAATCATCAATGAAGGTGATGAAATAGGACTTCCCGCGTCTTGTCTTAACATTCATTGGACCGCAAATGTCCGAGTGGATAAGCTGTAATGGAACTTCGGCCCTTGTGCCAGTTCCAAACGGCTTGCGACAAGTTTTCCCTACAAGACAATGTTCGCAAGTTGACATTTCAACTTTTGAAACATTAGATAGCAAGCCACTTTTGGCAAGTCTATCCATTCTAGTTGGTCCAATATGACCAAGTCTTGCATGCCAACAAATGATCTCAGATTCAGAGTTAGAAGCATTTGTCAAATGAAAACTTTCATTAATGGAAGAAGAATCATCATACATTGTGTTTAAAACAATTAATCCATTACAAACATTACCAGAACCAATCAAAGAATTATTACAAACAAGGTCAACATATTGTTTATAGAACCTCCACTCATAATCTAAAGACATTAACATGACCACGGATACGATATTCCTTCTAATATCTGGAGCAAAGAGGACGTCGTGCAATAATAAAGTCCGGCCGTTGTCGAGAACTAGCTTGCATGTTCCGACGCCGTTGACTTCAACGCGAGTGTTGTTGCCGACGTATATCCACTTTGTTCCTTGAGTTATCTTTTGATACTCTACGAAGAACCTTCTGTCCTTCGCTACGTGGTCTGTGGCCCCTGAATCAATCAACCAAAAATAGTTAGATTCAGCAAGAAACATGGAACTAGAAACACATATGTAACTAGCCCTACAAGTTACCTTATCACTTCCATCCGTACACTTACGGGCGAAGTGACCGTACTTGTTGCACTTAAAGCACTTGATCTTCTTCAAGTTTTTCTTCTTTGAGTGCACATTCTTTTGCCACTTTTTGTTCTTAGTCTTCTTTGAGGTTTCCGGTTCTTGCTTTCGTTCGTTCACAAACCTTAAGCGTTTATTCTTCCGCTTATTTCCTCCATGTGAGGAACTAGCTGCCACGTGCACTTCTGCACTTGGTTTTGCGGCTTGAATCCGCTCTTCCTCGAGTTCGAGGTGTTTCGATACATCGCTTAAAGTTTTAATGAACTCATTATGAGTGAGGTGCATTTTCATGTTATCCCAGCTATCTGGGAGTGAACGAATGACTGCTTGGATTTGCTGTTCATCAGACAGCGTAACACCCGCATCCTTCAATTCAGATATGAGATTCGCCATGTGGCGGAGATGCTTTTTCATAGAATGATCTCGCCGCATCTTGTACGAATCAAATTGAATATTTAAGGAGCGGAGTTTGGTAACCGAAGTTCCACCAAACTTTATCTCTAGCTCAGACCGTATGTCTTTGGCTAGGTCGAATTCCCGAAATAGACGCATTATGTCATTGTCCATGGCGGACAGTAACGTAATACGTGCTATTTTGTTCTTTCGAGTCCAAGTATCATAAGCTTCCCGGTCCCTCTTGTGTTGAGCCGTATTGCCCAACTCAGGTTCTTCCATTATGTTTTGGAGTGTTTCGAGCACATCTTGCTCCTCCAAAACATATTGGATTTTAATTGACCAAAGTTTATAATTGTCGCCGTTGAGCTTTTCACCTTTGTTAAGCTCTGCGACAATGTTCTTAGAAGCGGTAGACATATTCGATTCAAAAAACTGCAAAGAAAATGAAAAACACGATCAAAATTCAATGCATAAAGTTTCGATTCTTTAAACACTTGATAAGTTCCTTGGATGTGTTGAAATGTTACTCTAGAATCGAGAAGTTCACTACGTTCCCAACTACCATCTAGAAGTAACTTTCAAAGTATCCCTCTTACTTATCTCAAGTAAAAAAAATCAGAAATGATACCCGTATGGTACCAGCAGCGGAAAAATACTTTTGAAAAAACAGATCTTTCAAAATAGAATATGTGAGAGTTAGCGCAAAGAATTTTAGCGCAATAATTGCTAAGCCACGAGACCTGTTCTACACACCCATGGGTTAGATAACCATGGCCGGATCGTGGTAGGACTTGGAATTCTAAATTGCGCTATCCCGATTAAGGACGGGACATAACCTATTTGAAAATACCTTTTTCAAAAATTTGAAAACACATTGGCTAATCTCCGTAGAGTAGAGCACAACGTTATAAGTTCATTGGCTAATCTCCATAGAGTAGAGCACAATGACATGGCTAATCTCGCATGAAGTAGAGCATTACGGCTAATCTTCAAGGAGTAGAGCACTACGGCTAATCTCGCATGAAGTAGAGCACTATGGCTAATCTTCAAGGAGTAGAGCCCAATGAAAAACTTCATTAAAACGTTAGCCCCGTATGGACTAGTTGTTATTGTGGTTAGCCCCGTATGGGCTAATCGGCACATTCGAGTTTGGCCAAGGCATTTTGTCACCCCGTATGGGTCAGTTGGCAAGTTTGCAGTCGACCCAGACCTTCTGCCAGATTGGTCGACCAAAAACACCAAATTGGTCGACTAATTTTTTTTGGCCTGCAACTTCTTCCCGGCCAGGGCCTCTGCCCTGGCCGGGGCTTGGCCAAGGGCCGGCCAGGGCCTCTGCCCTGGCCGGCCAGGGGCCCTGACCCCTCGGCCAGGGCCTCTGCCCTGGCCGAGGCCGGCCAGGGCCGGCCATGCCCTGGCCGAGGCCAGGGCATTGGTCCTGGCCTCTGCCAGGGCCGGCCAGGCCCTGGCCGAGGCCAGGGCGTCGGCCCTGGCCACTGCCAGGGCCGGCCAGGCCGGCCTGGCCTTGGCCGGCCACTGCCGGCCTGGCCATGGCCGGCCATGGCTTGGCCATGGCAGGTCATGGCCAAGGCCATTTTGGGCATTGGCCGGTCATGGCCCCTTTGGCCATGGCCGGCCACCCCCTTGAATGGGGTTGCCGCACACATTCCTCCCCCTTGATGGGGTGGTCGCCGGTGGTTATTGGCCGTAGCCAACCCCCTCCGCAAGTGGAGGGGGGTGCATGGCCTTCATAGCCCATTTGGCCATGGTGCACATGCACCAAATTTCATCTTACCCGATGGAAATAACTACCATCATCTTCCTCGATGAAGCACCCGTTCGTCGATGAAGCACCTGTTCGTCGAGAAATTAGTTATCTCCTAATGGTCGTGTGCCAAAAATGAATAACATACTACGTGAACGGTCGGTTCTTCCCATCACGGAGAGTTCCTACCATATCCGTAATGATAGGAGACCCTAACGTGAAAAGAACAACCGCTGTGTTCTCTCCATCACGAAGCGTTCCTACCATATCCGTAATGGTAGGAGACCCATTCGTGAAAAAGACAACGACTCATTCATAGTTTCGACGGGACGACGGTTTGACCGGGGCGAACCCATATGGCTCTGATACCAATGTAGGATCCTGCCAAAACAGAGTTAGGATCGATAATTAAAGTTGAGACTTACGCTTGCGTATGCGGAACGGTAGTCTCGGAACTTTGCCTTCGGATTCGCCACGACGGATCGAGTCTTCTCACGAACGGAGTAAGGCTACTAATCCACAATCTAAATCTCTATTTTAGATTAAGAACTTGGATAGAGGAAGAGAAAGGATTTCTGCAGAGCTTCGCTAGAATGAAGTTGCATGCATGAATGCCATGCAAAAGGTGTAAGAAATGGCTTACCCTTGGGTCTTATTTATAGCCCCCAAGGTAGTTATTTTAGGGTAAGTTGTTCCTTTGGAACAACTTAATTAAGGTGTACCATGATACATGGCACATTATAAGCTTAAGTTGTACCATATGCATGGTACAACATAAGCTTAAGATATTCCCCCTTTATTAGCCATATGTCGCATGCACTTATGCATATATAAAGCGACTTTCCTACTCATCCAGAGATCCTCTCCGCAAGGGAACAGATTCCCTTTGCACACGACTTCGTGTACGCGACGTTCGAGGTCCGTATTCCCTCGTACATCCCCCACAAGGGTGTACAAACGTCTTCCATATCCAACAGTCACGCCGTCCGCCCCCCACTCACGTCCTTGAGATCCGTTCCCATGATGTCGTCTGCCAGCGTCATGGGGGAGCCGATTGTCAGTTATGGGCCTTTAGGTCAACCACCCCGGGGGAGTGGTTTCTTTCGGGGATCGTGGGCTGGCTACGAGCGTGTCGAACCGTGGACGGTTCGAGCTCTTGGCGGCCTCACTGAGCGGGCCGCGTTTTCTTCGTGAGCCTCGTCCGGCGGGGTCCCATCTCGCTAGCAGGATTCTTGTCCATCGCTTGGTCTTGGGCTTCCATCCTTTAGGCTTCTCCAACATAGTCGTATCCATACTTATTGCACAAAACATGCATATACTAAAAACATATAACAATTACCCATATCAAATTGAGCTAGAAATTACTAGGATGAGAAATTAATCAACATATGCAACAATAAGCAATAATGCAGAGAGAGTAACATTATATCAAACCTTGATGTTCTGCTATCAATAATTATACCAAACCTTGATGGTAACTGGTGGCACGCGAAAAGTACATGCTTCACAATCTTTTTAGACAAACGATTCGTTCATTTTTAATCTTTATATTCTAAAACTTAAAAAATTCAGTTGTTAATTTATGGGTGAAAAAAGTTCTGTTGTTGCAAGTCCACCAATTTATGAAGTAGTGTGATTATGTGTCACGCCCCGCTTCCCAAAATGGACGGAAGCGAAACGTGACGAGGCCCGCTTAGGCCAGAGCTTTAGAAGCTCGGACCCAATAAGCGTCTGTAGGGGTACCATTTAAAAGACTTTTCAGGTTCTTACATTTTTATAGTTCGAAACAACAAAAGTACAGAAAAGAAATTTGCATTCATTAAATCAGAGATATGATGTCCAACAAGTACAAAGTCTAAAAAGAAGCCTAAGCGTGGCAACAAACTATCTAAAAGAAAACTGAAAGTAGTAACCTCTGGAAGTGACGACTAAAAGACCTCAAGGTCTGGTCCTTGTCAGGCACGTGCTCTGATGACGACGTCCTCGGCTCCACGTACTCCAGCGAGTCTGCCTCGTCCACGAACTCTGGCTAAATACCTGACGTACAGCACCCAAGAAAAAGGAACTGTACGTCAGGTAAAGTCTACAAGAAGGGTTAGACTTTACTGCAATTGCACCGAACTTTAAACAACGGTTTACTGGTTGATTAGCATGCTGAGGTTCTTTTACACAACAGTTTACTGGTTGATTAACATGCTGTGGTTATAACAGAGTAACACGACAGGAAGTAACGCAGCAGGAAAGTAAAACGGGACAAGTAGTAGTCGTAGCGTGTGCTACCAACTACGGGACTAGCCTACAGGTGTCAAGACAAGACGTGACGTGACGGAAACAAGGCAGGACAAGACAAGTGAGACACGAAAGGGTTCACGCCTTACGGTTCGAGGGGGATCAGACCCTCTTACCGTGCGCACGCTCAACCCAACCCCAAACCCCAAGACAAGACAAGACAAGATATCCGTACAAGGGATCACTCGCTCTAGCTTGGCGAGTGCCCTATTGCCCGTAGGCTGAGAATCCGTACAAGGGATCACTCTCTCTAGCTTGGAGAGTGCCCTATTGCCCTCGGGCTGTGTATCCGTACAAGGGATCACTCTCTCAACTTGGAGAGTGCCCTATTGCCCGCAGGCTGTGAGTCTGTACAAGGGATCACTCGATGAGTGCCCTATTGCCCAGCGGGCTGTGTAAGACGGGACGTGACGTGACACGACAGGAAAGGTTATTCTAGGGTGTCCACACACACGCACACACATGATAGCCCTACCACATCAAAAATTGTTGTTGTCAGGCTCAGACTTCGTCGTCAAGTCTGAGCCGTCAAGAGTCGTCCCGGACGCTATCATTTCACGTCCGGTTCTATTTGTTCACAGTCTAACAGTTCTAGCAACCTAAGAACAAAGCACGGTCAAAAACGCAAGTGGGTACACTTGCCTGAAATGGCGAGTGTGTCGTCCTCTCGAAGCGTCTCGTCCAAGCGTCTCGTCCAAGCGTCTCGTCCGCAGAAGTCCGTCTGAAATATCGCCACGGCGACGATGTCAGGTCTCAAATTCATCAAGTCCTATTAGGTTTCGTTTCTAGGTTTTCGGGACTATCATATTCGTCAAAAGTCACTTTTTGATGTATCAACCTAATCGACGATCTATCCTATGTGCACAGTCAAATTAGTCCGTTCGTCGATTTTCTATGTTCGTACAACGTTTTACAGGAGCTGAAAATTAAATTTAGTTCAAGTTGACAGTTTTTAGTTTAGGGTTCAGTCAGCTATTGTGGGGGTTTCTACGAGTTTCGGGGAACCAACCTGAACCGGAGTTTGCCGTAGAATGGATGTCGTGTCTGATCGGAGCACTCCACAGCTTCAGATCTGGTCCTCGCATGATTCTCCAAAAGTCCAAACTTGCGACGAAGGCCTACGACGTGTCGCAACGTCGTAGACGGCAAATCCGCGAAGTAGCACGTCCAAGTGGGGCCCACAGCAGTGCTAGGGGTCCAAGGGGGGCCCACAACACCTCAGGAGCACTTGGGGGGCCCACCACAGAAGTTGGTGTGGGAGAAACCCACTTGCGACACTAGGCCGTCGGTCGTTCACCCTCGGTGCGAGGGTTTCTCTCGGTCAGACCGAGAGTAGCTCTCGGTCGTGCACTGGCGATGCGGGGGCTCGGTTGCAGCGGCGGGTGCGGAGGAAAACCGTCGGTCTGACCGACAGATCCCATCGGTCGCAGCGGGCGGGCCACGTTGCAACGTTGCAACTTGCAACGAGGCGGAGCGGAGAGCGGGTGCGGGGCGGCCTCTCGGTCGCTGCGGGCGGACCCATCGGTCGGGCGCTAGGGCGATGCGGAGCGGTGCAGCGGAGCGGCCAAGCGGCTGTTCTCTCGGTCAGACCGAGAGAAGGCCTCGGTCGGAGCGGGCGACAGCGGGGGCGATGCAGCGGGCGCTGCAAGCGGCGATGCGGGGGCTTGCTCCGGTCGTGCGCTGAGATTTGCGGGGGTGGCCGTCGGTCGTGCACGTTGTGATCGTCGCAACGTTGCGACGAAGCTTTAGAAGATGAAACGGCGGCTAGGGTTTTGAGCAATGACGAAAATACTTTGCCTAGGGCTAACTTAAATAGGTTAGAGCTAGGTTTAGGGTTTGGGTTCGGAAAAATATTATTAAAATAATTTAAAATAATTAATTTACTTAAAAATTACTCTCCTCTCCCTCACACGAAATTGGGGCAGCCAAAAATTCTGAAAATTTGCCAGAAAATTCTTTAATACGTTATTATAATATAGAAATTTTATTGTAATTAAAACTTTTATAAAAATAGGTTTTAAAATTATTTAAAGCTTTCAAAAAAATAGAAAATAGGTCAAATTAAGTCCAAAAATTATAAAATAATTCTGGTGTGTTCTAGATGACTAAAGAAAGATAGTGGAGAAGACGGATCTTCATTTTGATGTCGAGAGACGAAACTAAAATTCGTAACGTCTCGCATCAAAACAGAAAGTCGCGACGTCACGTCAATTTAGATAGTACCGCTGAAGAACGACTCGAGATATGCCGTTCCCAAGTTGTTCCTCAAACTAATACTTTCAGAGACGATCACGACGACATATCACACAAAAACGTTCAAAAACAAATAAAGTCTAAAATAAACACGTGCACGATCAAAAGCACGTGCACGAAGAAGGTACGTTAGAAACAGGCCGTTACATTCTACCCACCTTAGAAATGATTCCGCCCTCGGAATCACTCACACTAGTAATAATTACCCATATAACCTTGTACCCGCAACTATCATAACTGCTCATAAAGATTTCTAATCCTGTAACTTCGAACAACATTCCTCAATAATTCCTCGTAATCCATCTTTCACTGGGCAAAGCCACGACTAATCTCTCCTCCTAATATATAGTTCCATCACTACCGTTCCAATTTCCAACTCCAAGTTCTCATAGAAATAATAACATCTTCTGATATCGTACCACTCCACTAAGCATCATCATCGCTCATTAATATCTTTTGAATTTCTAAACCTTTTCCCAACATTAATAAATCTCCAAAAAAAACGCGATTCTAGTCATCCACCAATCCAAGACAAAACATTTGTCTATCCTATAATACCTTCACCAATCAGCAATCGTCGTGTCTTCATTACATTCTCGTCATATCTCCCCATAAATTCATCCACCAAATATTTTGATCTGTCAGAATTACCCCTCATCCTACTCACTGTAACTAATCCCAACCAATATTAAGTCCGACTGCCTAATCATCCATTTATCTCCACACGTCGTGTTATCCTCAAAGTCTTCTCACGTCAATTCATCAATCAGTCTCAATGCTAATATAAGCTCTTCTCAATCTCATGATCACCCTAACTCATACTATTCTCGGCAGTTACTCCTATCTACTACCCGTCTAAGCCTCAAGTCTGATAAGTCATCATCTCCTCGCATTTAATCTCATTCAAACAGAATTCTCCATTGAGTCCACCACACTTCGGTTTTATAAATAAGTCTGAGACAGTTCATTCTTTTCATCCAAAAAATATTCTAATCCATCATCCTCGTGTTCCCAAAATCAATTAATCATTGCCAGAATAAAACTCATCTCACTCCCTGAGCCTACCCGCAAACAAAATCCTACAACGATAATAGCTAGGCCCAATTAATATAACAATCATAAACATGAAAATCTTTGTTTAAGGAAGAAAGAAGAGAAGAGAAAGAGAGACTTCAAGGCCAAAGAAATATTTTAAAACATTTGGAAAAACGTGTGGCGTTGCGGTAATGGATGAGGGAGGTTAAGTGATTTGTGATCTTGTGAGCTAGTTTTAAAACTTTAAAGATTTGGTTTTAATAAAAAAAACAAAGTTTTGATATGATTCACATACAACCAAGATAAACCATTCATTAAAACTCAATCTAAGGATCTGCCTGCGATGACACCATTCATATAAGTATGAATACCGTCATTCAAACAACTTCCAGCATACCATGGTTGACACTGAGTACACATTCAAGACACAGGAGACAAACATCAGGATCCTAAAGATGACACACTCATACAGGTCTACACACTCTACCTATACTCAGGCACTGCAACGACATCACCTACCAGAGGGCCTACTCCTAAACTGGAGATAGCATGGATAACTACAAGGTCTAATGTCTAGATAAAAGAAGGAAAGAAAACTAAACCAAAAGCGGAACGAAATAAGATCGGAAGGATAAAGGTCAAATAAGGCAAGATAAGGAGGTAGTTGGTTGGGTGTAAAACGATTGTTTTGCAAATGAAAAAAAAATAAGTTTACACAAAGGTTTTGAAATGTGGTCACGAGAAACATAGAACAGATATAATAATAATAAAATAATTGAAGTTCCCCCTAGTTTAGGAAAAATATTTTAAAAAGTATGCACGGTAAGTGATTTAGAAATAGATCTTGTAGCCCAGAAAAATATAAATTGAATTATCAAAATGTTAACACGGTTTTTTTAAAATGAAAATATGAAAGATACCGATTTGAAATAATTTCCAGATAGTAACTTGAAAATTGACGACCAAGGAGATTTCAAAATCTAAGAAGGAACTTTTAATCGAAAAGCAATAAATTTTAAATATATATAATAAGGGTTTTCAAGGAAGTTAAACCGAGCGAAGAATTTAATAATGGGTTTCGAAAACAAGGAATAAAGGAAATAAAAGTGGGATGAGGTAGCGATTGTTTTGTAAATGAAAAAAAAATAAATTTTAAACAAAGGTTCTTGAAGTATGAGCACGATGAACATATAGATGTTTATATGTAAGAAATTTAAAATCCCCCTTTGTTTTAGAAAAATATTCTAAAGTACGTACGTAAATGGTTAAAATAATTTCGTAGGTAGAAAAATGATATATTAAATTCCCGAAATAATAACAAAGTTTTAAAACTAAAATTCGATGGATACTGATTCGAAAATAAGTACGAGGTCGTAACTTAAAACTTTTACGACCGAAAGGTTTCAAAATTCGCGAAAGAATTTTAACTCAACCGAAAGTAAGAAATTTTAAATAAAAGTTTCCAAAGAAGTCAAATTGGGCGGAGAATTTAATAATGAATTTCGAAAATACTTTTAAAGGAAGCAGGTTTTGGGAAAGGGAAAAATTCGAAAATAAGTACAAGATAGTAGAAATAAATTGTGTAGTTTATAAAAGTAATATATATATTTTAGAAACAAGGCAAATAAAACTGAATTTGAGGAATAATGATTTCAAACGAGTGCGAGATATTGACTTAAAATTTTTACGTCCCAGAAAGCTCCAAGTCAATTAAAAGTTTTAACTCGATCCAAAACAGCAAATTTTAAATATATAATATAGGGGTTTTCAAAGAAATCAATCTGGAGCGAAAACTTAATAAGGAAAGTCGAAAATAATTTTAGAGAAGGTAGAATTGGTCAGGGAAGGGATTCGAAGGATCAATGATGATCATTAGGAAACGATCACGAGAATTGAGAGAAAGGAAAAATGATCGCATGAAGATTACGCGTAAGATATGAATCATGAGGAGCTACGATGGGATCCTATGGTCGATAGCACAAGAATTTGCAAGGATCAGAGGGATGCTAGAGGACAAAGGTTCTAATCATCGGGTCGTCTAAAGATTTGGATAACTCAGCTCAAAGGCTTCCTATGAGCTAGACTATAATCAGGATCTAAAAAGGGGGTTCCTAAGAGAATCGAGGTTACGTTCTGCTGGGCCCGAAGTCGATGGATCCGAGCAAAAGACAAAGAGAGAAGGACTCTAGAAATTCTAGCACGATCGGAGTCAAATGGGGATGCTAAAATAGTCTAGGACGAGGACGACTAAATCTTAACCAAGGCATCCGACTATCAACCTGGGACGTCTACCTAAGTCTTCCTACTATCTAAGACTTGGAAACTAATTCAGACTTGTATGTGGATATCAATGAATGCGGTACTTTTATTGTTCCGAACTTTTGCAAGACCTGCATGGGCCACCACTAAAACCTGTCACGCCCCGCTTCCCAAAATGGACGGAAGCGAAACGTGACGAGGCCCGCTTAGGCCAGAGCTTTAGAAGCTCGGACCCAATAAGCGTCTGTAGGGGTACCATTTAAAAGACTTTTCAGGTTCTTGCATTTTTATAGTTCGAAACAACAAAAGTACAGAAAAGAAATTTGCATTCATTAAATCAGAGATATGATGTCCAACAAGTACAAAGTCTAAAAAGAAGCCTAAGCGTGGCAACAAACTATCTAAAAGAAAACTGAAAGTAGTAACCTCTGGAAGTGACGACTAAAAGACCTCAAGGTCTGGTCCTTGTCAGGCACGTGCTCTGATGACGACGTCCTCGGCTCCACGTACTCCAGCGAGTCTGCCTCGTCCACGAACTCTGGCTAAATACCTGACGTACAGCACCCAAGAAAAAGGAACTGTACGTCAGGTAAAGTCTACAAGAAGGGTTAGACTTTACTGCAAGTGCACCGAACTTTAAACAACGGTTTACTGGTTGATTAGCATGCTGAGGTTCTTTTACACAACAGTTTACTGGTTGATTAACATGCTGTGGTTATAACAGAGTAACACGACAGGAAGTAACGCAGCAGGAAAGTAAAACGGGACAAGTAGTAGTCGTAGCGTGTGCTACCAACTACGGGACTAGCCTACAGGTGTCAAGACAAGACGTGACGTGACGGAAACAAGGCAGGACAAGACAAGTGAGACACGAAAGGGTTCACGCCTTACGGTTCGAGGGGGATCAGACCCTCTTACCGTGCGCACGCTCAACCCAACCCCAAACCCCAAGACAAGACAAGACAAGATATCCGTACAAGGGATCACTCGCTCTAGCTTGGCGAGTGCCCTATTGCCCGCAGGCTGAGAATCCGTACAAGGGATCACTCTCTCTAGCTTGGAGAGTGCCCTATTGCCCTCGGGCTGTGTATCCGTACAAGGGATCACTCTCTCAACTTGGAGAGTGCCCTATTGCCCGCAGGCTGTGAGTCTGTACAAGGGATCACTCGGTGAGTGCCCTATTGCCCAGCGGGCTGTGCAAGACGGGACGTGACGTGACACGACAGGAAAGGTTATTCTAGGGTGTCCACACACACGCACACACATGATAGCCCTACCACATCAAAAATTGTTGTTGTCAGGCTCAGACTTCGTCGTCAAGTCTGAGCCGTCAAGAGTCGTCCCGGACGCTATCATTTCACGTCCGGTTCTATTTGTTCACAGTCTAACAGTTCTAGCAACCTAAGAACAAAGCACGGTCAAAAACGCAAGTGGGTACACTTGCCTGAAATGGCGAGTGTGTCGTCCTCTCGAAGCGTCTCGTCCAAGCGTCTCGTCCAAGCGTCTCGTCCAAGCGTCTCGTCCGCAGAAGTCCGTCTGAAATATCGCCACGGCGACGATGTCAGGTCTCAAATTCATCAAGTCCTATTAGGTTTCGTTTCTAGGTTTTCGGGACTATCCTATTCGTCAAAAGTCACTTTTTGATGTATCAACCTAATCGACGATCTATCCTATGTGCACAGTCAAATTAGTCCGTTCGTCGATTTTCTATGTTCGTACAACGTTTTACATGAGCTGAAAATTAAATTTAGTTCAAGTTGACGGTTTTTAGTTTAGGGTTCAGTCAGCTATTGTGGGGGTTTCTACGAGTTTCGGGGAACCAACCTGAACCGGAGTTTGTCGTAGAATGGATGTCGTGTCTGATCGGAGCACTCCACAGCTTCAGATCTGGTCCTCGCATGATTCTCCAAAAGTCCAAACTTGCGACGAAGGCCTACGACGTGTCGCAACGTCGTAGACGGCAAATCCGCGAAGTAGCACGTCCAAGTGGGGCCCACAGCAGTGCTAGGGGTCCAAGGGGGGCCCACAACACCTCAGGAGCACTTGGGGGGCCCACCACAGAAGTTGGTGTGGGAGAAACCCACTTGCGACACTAGGCCGTCGGTCGTTCACCCTCGGTGCGAGGGTTTCTCTCGGTCAGATCGAGAGAAGCTCTCGGTCGTGCACTGGCGATGCGGGGGCTCGGTTGCAGCGGCGGGTGCGGAGGAAAACCGTCGGTCTGACCGACAGATCCCATCGGTCGCAGCGGGCGGGCCACGTTGCAACGTTGCAACTTGCAACGAGGCGGAGCGGAGAGCGGGTGCGGGGCGGCCTCTCGGTCGCTGCGGGCGGACCCATCGGTCGGGCGCTAGGGCGATGCGGAGCGGTGCAGCGGAGCGGCCAAGCGGCTGTTCTCTCGGTCAGACCGAGAGAAGGCCTCGGTCGGAGCGGGCGACAGCGGGGGGCGATGCAGCGGGCGCTGCAAGCGGCGATGCGGGGGCTTGCTCCGGTCGTGCGCTGAGATTTGCGGGGGTGGCCGTCGGTCGTGCACGTTGTGATCGTCGCAACGTTGCGACGAAGCTTTAGAAGATGAAACGGCGGCTAGGGTTTTGAGCAATGACGAAAATACTTTGCCTAGGGCTAACTTAAATAGGTTAGAGCTAGGTTTAGGGTTTGGGTTCGGAAAAATATTATTAAAATAATTTAAAATAATTAATTTACTTAAAAATTACTCTCCTCTCCCTCACACGAAATTGGGGCGGCCAAAAATTCTGAAAATTTGCCAGAAAATTCTTTAATACGTTATTATAATATAGAAATTTTATTGTAATTAAAAATTTTATAAAAATAGGTTTTAAAATTATTTAAAGCTTTCAAAAAAATAGAAAATAGGTCAAATTAAGTCCAAAAATTATAAAATAATTCTGGTGTGTTCTAGATGACTAAAGGAAGATAGTGGAGAAGACGGATCTTCATTTTGATGTCGAGAGACGAAACTAAAATTCGTAACGTCTCGCATCAAAACAGAAAGTCGCGACGTCACGTCAATTTAGATAGTACCGCTGAAGAACGACTCGAGATATGTCGTTCCCAAGTTGTTCCTCAAACTAATACTTTCAGAGACGATCACGACGACATATCACACAAAACCGTTCAAAAACAAATAAAGTCTAAAATAAACACGTGCACGATCAAAAGCACGTGCACGAAGAAGGTACGTTAGAAACAGGCCGTTACATTATGTGCATGGCAATTGTTTATTGCTTTTTTTGTCTAATCTTGCATTACTTGGAAACCAATTCTGTACTTTTAAGCAAAGTGGTGAGAAGTCACTTTCCAATACAATACCAGTTCTGTTGGCTTTCAAGCACCCTAATTTCCAGGAATCCATTCATTTAAGTGCAATTTGAAAGGTAATTAAGTTTAGTAGGTTGTCTGGAACTCGAGGATAAATCCGAGACGAGTTCTCTTTATTGAATTTTTCTTATGCTCATATGTGATTTGTAAGTGTGCAAATTGATTTAATATTTTCTCAAGTCTGGGTGCCATGTGTTGATGCATTGTCTTTTAAATTTGCATCCTTCAGTTATCATCATGGCACAGACTCCATCCAGTGGCTCCCATACTCCATCAATGTCACCAAACCCATCCATTCAAGATACATCCGAGATGTCTCAAGATTTAGATGATGAAATAGAGGATGTTGAAGTAATGACAAGCAATAGCAAAAGAAGATCTGAAGTGTGGAAATATTTTACAATAGAAAGACAACCTGATGACACATCCAAAGCAATTTGTAAGTATTGTAAGAAAATACTTTCATGTTCAAACAAATCAGGAACAACTCATTTAAGCCGACATCTTAAGTTCTCTTGCAAAAACAAGACTCATAAAGATATGAAACAGATGTTGCTCAACAAATCCGATGGCACAAGAGTTTTTAAGTTTGTAACTATTAACGAATGAGTCTGTTAAAAATATGTTGGGTTGTTGCTATATTAACTGGATGAGTCTGTTAACAGGATAGTTTCTGTTAACAGGATGAGTCTGTTAACATGATGCTTGATGTCAATTTGTTCCAAGTTTTTTGTACTTAATATTTTGAAGATTTTGGTTCAAGGCAAGGTGAAATAAGAAATGCAGTCACTTGATGCTTGAAATTAATCCAATAATACAATGTTATTGGTAGAACCATGTACATTTGACTGTGCAATATGTGTGGTTTACGTGTCCAGGACAAGATCTACATCAAGAGGAGGAAAATGGAGCCCAATATCCTCTATAGAAGTACATTGATATCTAAACTCTTGGTATTTTTTTGCAGTAAGCATCTTCCAATTTGTTATATCTCAGAGTGCATCTTAACCGTATTTGCTGACTCAAATTTTTCTTCTCTTTAGGAATTTTTAAAACATGTTTGCTGTTGTGTTAAGAATGTCAACACTGTCATCTGCGAGCAACTATAATGTAGGGTCTCTGTCAGATTTATTCTTGCAAAATTAAAGTAGTTTTTGCTACCTATGTTATTTCTTTATTAGCGCTTGCATGCTCAATTTGTGGATAGACCATGTATGCTGGTATATTTCAGTGAATGAAACATGTATGCTCATATGCTGATAATATTTTTACATAATAATTTCACATCAGAATGAAACTTGTATGCCCATTTCAGTGAAAAACCTAGCTGATTGCTGTCTCGCCCCGTCTCTCACCGTCTCGCTCACCAAAATCGAAAAAAACCTATCTGCTCACTGTCTCTTCCAAACACTTCAAGGTGATGGCTTGATGGGAAAAATGCGATTTTTATCTCGCTTTGATCCACGGCAACGCAAATTCGCAGGCTGAGCTCCTTTCTTGTCATTTATCTTCGTGATTGATGCTTCAAGATTTTGGATTGTTCCGTTGATGTTGGCAGGATGAAATCTACCAGCAGACAGTAACTGGTACATGAATAACTGGTTGCTTGATTAAAAATATATTCCTAGGTGCAATTTCTGCATAATTGAAGCTGATTGTTTAGGCAAAACGTTCTTCGATCAGAAGATTGTTTGACTATCTATTATGATAAGTCATGAAATAATTGTACAAGATACCGAATGCTGTTGGGCTACTGTTGATTGAGCAAGATCGTTTCAGGCTCATGTTTTGTTGGGTTATCGAGCATCGATAGATCTAGAAATGTCAGAATTTAACAAATGAAAACTATCCGAATTATGATAAACGATATGAATTTGTTTTTAATCTTGCCAATTGCTGCATATGACACCAATAGCTGAATAACAACTTGCATGATGCTTTTGAATTATTTTTTGATAGTATTTGCCAATGGTCCAGAATTTTGAAGTCCTTTTGTATGTATATGCTCCAATATATGTAATACAAATAATGATTGGTCAATTATAATGCTGTTTTAAGCTTCTTATATTTAGTCAATAATATTGCTGAATGTATTGGTTGTCTGCAGAGTGCAGGCTTGCAAGTTGAATGGGGTTATTTTAACTGTGTTCTTTTGATATCTCATTGCAGGCATATTGTCAACCGAATTTTGAACTTACATGCTCCAGGTATGCCTATCACTCAACTAAAGTTAATAAATTGCTAAATGATAATATGCACGAAGCCTTGTTATGGATGTTTGGTTTGTATCAAACTGGGGAGATCTGTTTCTTGGCTCATTATTTTAGAAGATGGTTGCCATGGTTGCTTATTGAAAGGATACAGAATTATTTTGACAAGTAGATTTCATATTTTTTAATCATGTAAAATTATGTTGGCAATATATCTGTTTTGCTATCTATCCTGAATTGATTCTTTCTTATGACCTGAGAGTTTCCATGGTGACATGTACATGCACTAAATTGTACATCCCTTATTGTTTGCAGAAGAGATCAAGCGGGTTCAAGGATTGCAAATCTCTACAACCTGAGAATTAAACTGGGTTTGTTTCTGAGAGAGGGAATGCACTGTTCATTGTTTCTGAGAGTACTTCTCGGGGCAGGTACATGATACAGGTCTGAGCTACATATATGAAGCCATAAAATCAAAAGCCCTTCTTGCATCACTGCTGATACAATCGTGGGATCAAAAGCATATGCACCATGGTTTCAGATACATTGGAAATTTTGCTAGTTTCTTCTGTAGATTTGAATGTAAGCATTCCAAACATTAAGAGTTGTCTGTTAATGTCTGAATAAGAGCTGTGTGTTTGTGTCTGATGGAAGTTCTATTTTTTTACTGTGCATACTGTTTTGTTAGTGAATACTGGTCGGGGTACGTGATGTTTGTTGATTGCATTGACAGAGAATAGCATAACCGAGTTTCGATACAAGGAAACCATATACAAGGAAATCCTCTGTCTTTCTTCTTTCTGATTTTTTATATGGAAGTATGTGTCCTAGTGTCATGGACATTGGATTGAATTGGCAATTGGGTTCTTGTGTGTGGAATCACTCTGTGAATATATGCACTGAATTGTGTCATGGCATGAAAAAAATTGTGTCTGGCGATCTCTTGGAGGGTTCTCTAATTTTGCACAGCGTCTTGTGTTTCGTATTGATATATGATTTGTTACAATTCAAACTTCCTTTTGTGATTATGTAAATGTTGTTGTTTATTGTGATTTTTTGAGTACGACCAATGGGTAGCCCAAAGCCTGCTTTATACCCATTTGGGCACTCTTAAAAAAGCCAGTATGGGCTTTGGGCCGGCCCGAAAGCCCGCCCATTTGAATTGGGTATCTATTTGGCCCGGCCCGGCCCGGCTCATTCTCATCCCTAACTACTGCTCAGTGGATGTGGTAGGCTACGAGTGGAATGTGATCTATTCAATAGAGAAAGAGAGTATTTTAATGCCAATTATGTGGTCGGTTTTCTGCATTAGCTCGCAGTAATGCCTAGAGGATGAAATCAAGGATGTGGAGTGGCACCATAATGCGGCAGTGGTTCTTGCTGGGAAAAGGAGATGGTATGAGGACTTTGATGAGAGCTGATCATCCCCCCCCCCCCAAGAGGGGAGGGGGAGAGTTGGTAGTGTTGCGACGGAGGGCTTTAGATAACCTAGCTCTGATACCATGTTAACTTGATGAAGAAGAAGATAGCTTGTATTGCTGGTTTATCCCTAGTTACAAGAAGACCCCATATAAATATTACAAGAATCATATTTGGGCACAAGATCCAAAGTGCCAACACCAAAATCCAAGAGTCACACAATTTCCCAAGAGACATTAAAAGAACCAAAGAATCACACCTATTTCCAAGACACATTAAGAATTATGTTAACAACATCAAAGTAGGAGGATAGCTTTCGTGAACTTTACATAAAGTTGATGGGGGGTTTGTGAATTATGGAAGTTTATGGAAGTATTATTAAAATCATGAATAGGTTTTGTAAATTATGCCTTTTTATCACATATCCAATAGGGAACTAGTCCCTTAGAACTTGGGTGTTACATGTTTGAAGAACTTTGTGGGTTCCATAAGCACCATGTCAAATGCAAAAGTGATGATAAGATCGATGTTGCAGAATATTCATAAGGTTGCCCAATTTGTATCCACTTGATGCAAGGATAAAACTTATAGAAATCATTTGAAGTAGTTTAAATGATGCACATCAAATCCAGTGGAATTGAATTTTGATTTGAATTGCAAATTTTTAAATTTGGAATGATAGCATCTTCATTTATCACGATGTCATACTCTCTCTACGCAGTCTGATGGAAGTGAGAGAATGTATAGAGACCATAGACTTGGTGCACTTCTAATTACAAGCATTAAAAGAACTGGCATGTGTTCATTCTGTTCAACAATATTTGTTCAGAAATTACAACAGTAAGAATTTGGCATATGTTTCTACGCTCATTAGTCATTACATACATCTGCTAGAAAAAAGGGGCAAAATATTGAACAAATGGTTGTAAAATGCTAGGCATAGATCTTGCGCAAAAGCACAAAGAAAATGGCATCATTACAAGTTCAGGCTAAGTATGTGGCTGGCAAAGCCAGTCTAGCTCCACCGCCGTGCCACTGCCAGCAGTCTGTTTTGCACGGTTTTGATTTTATCTATTTTTGATGTCGTCTGATGACCGTCATTTTCAAGTCAGCCATATCGTTTTCTCATGGACTATAATGACAGGCATAATCTTTATATTAATGATGTTGCGACGAAGTTCTGTCGGTCGTTCACCTTCGGTGCGGGGGTTCCTCTCGGTCAGACCGAGAGGGGCTCTCAATCGTGCGAGCTGCGATGCGGGGGGGTCGGCACAGCGTCGGTGCGAGGGAATTCGTCGGTCAGACCGACAGATCCCGTCGGTCGGGTGCTTGGACGAGGCTGGCAGCGAAGCGGGGTGCGGAGCGGCCTTCGGGTGCGGAGCGGGCTTCGGTCAGACCGACGGAGCGGGTCGGTCAGCGCTTGGCGATGCGGTGCGGAGCGGAGCGGGCAGCTGTGCGGAGAAGTCTCTCGGTCAGACCGAGAGACATCCTCGGTCGGAGCGGGGCAACAGCGGGGTGCGATGCAGCGGGCTGTGCAAGCGGCGATGCGGGGGGCTGCTCCGGTCGTGCGCTAGGATTTGCGGGGGTGAGCTCCGGTCGTGCACTGGGCGATCGTCGCAACGTTGCGACGAAGCTTTGGGAGAGGAAACGGCGGCTAGGGTTTTGTGCAATGTCGAAAATACTTAGCCTAAGGCAAATATAAATAGGTTAGAGCTAGGGTTAGGGTTAGGGTTCGGAAAAACATAATTAAAATAATTTAAAATAATTAATTTAGTTAAAATTACTCTCCTCTCCCTCACGCAAAATGGGTGCGGCCAAAAATTCTAAAATTTTGCCTAAAAATTCTTTAATATGTTATTATAATATAGAAATTTTATTGTAATTAAAACTCTTATAAAAATAGGTTTTAAAATTATTTAAAACTTTCAAAAAAATGGAAAATAGGTCAAATTAAGTCCAAAAATTGTAAAGTAATTCTGGGGTGTTCGGGACGACTAATGAAAAAGGGTGGAGAAGACGGATCTAAATTTTGAAGTCGAGAGACGAAACTAAAAATAGAAATGTCTCACGTCAAAACAGAAAGTAGCGACGTTACCTCAAATAAGTTAGTATCGCGGAAGAACGACTCGAGATATGTCGTTCCCAAGTTATTCCACAATCTAATACTTTCATAGACGATCACGACGACATATCACACAAAAACGTTCAAAAACAAATAAGGTCTAAAATAAACACGTGCACGATCAAAAGCACGTGTACGATGAAGGTACGATAGAAACATGTCGTTACATTCTACCCACCTTAGAAATGATTCCGCCCTCGGAATCACTCACACTAGTAATAATTACCCATATAACATTATACTCGCGACTATCATATCTACTCAAAAGATTTCTAATCCTGTAACTTCGAACAACATTTCTCAATAATTCCTCATAATCCATCTTTTCACTGGGCAAAGCCACGACTAAACTCACCTCCTAATAATATAGATCCATCACTACCGTTCCAATTTCCAACTCCAAGTTCTCATAAAAATAATAATCATCTTCTGATATCGTACCACTCCACTAAACATCATCATCGCTCATTAATATTTTTTTTTGAATTTCTAAATCTTTTCCCAACATTAATAAATCTCCAAAAAAATGAGATTCTAGTCATCCACCAATCCAAGACATAATCATTTGTCTATCCTATAATACCTTCACCAATCAGCAATCGTCGTGTCTTCAATACATTCTCGTCATATCTCCCCATAAATTTATCCACCAAATAATTTGATCTGTCTGAATTACCCCTCATCCTACTCACTATAACTAATCCCAACCCACATTAAGTCCGACTACCTAAACATCCATTTATCTCGACACGTCGTATCATTCTCAAAGCCTTCTCACGTCAACTCGACAACCAAGTCTTGGTACTCACAAAGCTCTACTAATTCTCGTGGTCATCCTGACTCATACTATTCCCCGCAGTTACTCCTATCTACTACCCGTCTAAGCCTCAAGTCTAATGAGTTCTCATCTCCTCGCATATAATCTCATTCAACCAGAATTCTCCATTGAGTACGTCTCACATCGGTATTATAAATAAGTCTTGGACAGTCCATTCCTCTCATCCAAAAGATATTCTAATCCATCATCCTTGTGTTCCCAAAATCAATTAATCTTTGCCATAATAAAACTCATCTCACTCCAAGCCTACCTGCAAACAAAAAGCCTATAACGATAATAGCTAGTCCCAACTAATATAACAACCATAAACACGAAAACTTTCTTTAAGGGAGGAAGAGAAAAGAAGAGAAAGAGGGACTTAAGGCCAAAGAAATATTTTAAAACATTTGGAAAAACGTGTGGTGTTGCGGTAATGGATGAGGGAGGTTAAGTGATTTGTGATCTTGTGGGCTAGTTTGAAAACTTTAAAGATCTGGTTTAAAGAAAACAAAGTTTTGATACAGTCACATACAACCAAGATAAACCATTCATTAAGACTAAAACTAAATCTAAGGATCTGCCTGCGATGACGCCATTCTTATAAGCATGAATACCGTCATTCAGACAACTCCCATCATACCATGGTTAACACGGAGCGCTAATTCAAAACACAGGAGACAAACATCAGGATCCTAAAGATGACACACTCCTACAGGTCTACACACTCTACTTATACTCAGGCACTGCAACGACATCACCTACCAAAGGGCCTACTCCTAAACTGGAGATAGCATGGATAACTACAAGATCTAATGTCTAGATAAAAGAAGGAAAGAAAACTAAATCAAAAGCGGAACGAAATAAGATCGGAAGGAACGAGTTCAAATAAGGCAAGATAAGGAGGTAGTTGGTTGGATGGAAAACGATTGTTTTGCAAATGAAAATAAGTTTACACAAAGATTTTGAAATGTGGTTACGAGGAACATAGAACAGATATGATAATAATAATAAAAATAATTGAAGTTCCACCTAGTCCAGAAAATATTTTAAAAGTATGCACTGTAAGTGATTTAGAAATAGATATGGTAGCCCAGAAAATATAAATTGAATTATCAAAATGTTAACACGGTTTTAAAAATGAAAATATGAAAGATACCGATTGAAATAATTACCGGATAGTAGCTTGAAAATTGACGACCAAGGAGGTTTCAAAATCTAAGAAGGAACTTTCATCCGAAAAGTAAGAAATTTTAAATATATATATACTAAAGGGTTTTCAAGGGAGTTAAACCGAGCGAAAAATTTAATAATGAGTTTCGAAAACAAGAAATAAAAGAAATAAAAGTAGGATGAGGTAGCGATTGTTTTGCAAATGAAAAATGAATTTAAACAAAGGTTCTTGAAGTATGAGCACGATGAACATAGAGATGTTTATATGTAAAGAAATTTAAAATCCCCCTTTTGTTTTAGAAAAATATTCTAAAGTACGTACGTAAATGGTTAAAAATAAATTTCGTAGGTAGAAAAATGATATATTGAATTCCCGAAATGGTAACAAAGTTTTAAAACTAAAATACGATGGATACTGATTCGAAAATAAGTACGAGGTCGTAACTTAAAACTTTTACGACCGAAAGGTTTCAAAATTTGCGAAAGAAGTTTAACTCAACCGAAAATAAGAAATTTTAAATAATCAATAAAAGTTTTCAAAGAAGTCAAATTGGGCGGAGAATTTAATAATGAATTTTGAAAATACTTTTAAAGGAAGCAGGTTTTGGGAAAGGGGAAATTTCGAAAATAAGTACAAGATAGTAGAAATAAATTGTGTAGTTTATAAATTAATATATATATTTTGGAAATAATGCAATTAATGCGAGGTATTGACTTAAAACATTTACGTCCAAGAAAGCTCCAAGTCAATTAAAAGTTTTAACTCGATCCAAAACAACAAATTTTAAATATATAATATAGGGGTTTTCAAAGAAATCAAGCTAGAGCGAAAACTTATTAAGGAAAGTCGAAAATAATTTTGGAGGAGGTAGAATTGGTCAAGGAAGGGTTTCGAAGGATCGATGATGATCATTAGGAAACGATCACGAGAATCGAGAGAAAGGAAAAAAATGATCGCACGAAGATTACGCGTAAGATATGAATCGTGAAGAGCTACGATGGGACTCTATGGTCGATAGCACAAAATTTGCAAGGATCAGAGGGATGCTAGAGGACAAGGGTTCTAATCATCGGGTCGTCTAAAGATTTAGGATAACTCAGCTCTAAGACTTCCTAATGAGCTAGAATATAATCAGGATCTAAAGAGAAGGTTCCTAAGAGAATCGAGGTTACGTTCTGCTGGGCCCGAAGTCGATGGAGCTGGGCGAGCGACTAGACTTAAAGAAGGACTCTAAATATCTAATATGATCAAGATCAAATGGGGATGCTAAAATAGTCTAGGACGAGAATGACTAAGTCTTAACCAAGGCATCCGACTATCAACCTGGGACGTCTACCTAAGTCTTCCTACTATCTAAGACGGGGAAACTAATTCAGACTTGTACATGGATATCAAATGAATGCTGTACTTTTATTGTTCCGAACTTTTGCAGGACCTGCATGGGCCACCACTAAAACCTGTCACGCCCCGCTTCCCAAAATGGACGGAAGCGAAACGTGACGAGGCCCGCTTAGGCCAGAGCTTAGAAGCTCGGACCCAATAAGCGTCTGTAGAGGTACCATTTAAAAGAATTTCAGGTTCTTGCATTATTATAGTTCGAAACAACAGAAAGTACGGAAAGGATGTTGCATTCATTAAATAGAGATATAATATCCAACTGGTACAAAGTCTAAAAGAAGCCTAGGCATGGCAACAAAAGATTTAAAGACAAACCTAAAAAAGTAGTACCCTCGGAAAGTGGCGACTAAAAGACCTCAAGGTCTGGTCCTTGTCAGATACGTACTTTGATGTCGACGTCCTCGGCTCCACGTACTCCAGCGAGTCTGCCTCGTCCACGATCTCTGGCTGAACACCTGACGTACAGCACCCAAGAAAGAGGAACTGTACGTCAGGTAAAGTCTACAAGAAGGATTAGAATTTACTGCAAGTGCACCGAACTTTAAACAACGGTTTACTGGTTGATTAGCATGCTGTGGTTATAACAGAGTAACACGACAGGAAGTAACGCAGCAGGAAAGTAAAACGGGACAAGTAGTAGTCGTAGCGTGTGCTACCAACTACGGGACTAACCTACAGGTGTCAAGACAAGACGGGACGTGACGGAAACAAGGCAGGACAAGACAAGTGAGACACGAAAGGGTTCACGCCTTACGGTTCGAGGGGGATCAGACCCTCTTGCCGTGCGCACGCTCAACCCAACCCCAAACCCCAAGACAAGACAAGACATGACACCAGTACAAGGGATCACTCGCTCTAGCTTGGCGAGTGCCCTATTGCCCGCAGGCTGAGAATCAGTACAAGGGATCACTCTCTCTAGCTTGGAGAGTGCCCTATTGCCCTCGGGCTGTGTATCAGTACACGGGATCACTCTCTCTAACTTGGAGAGTGCCCTATTGCCCGCAGGCTGTGAATCAGTACAAGGGATCACTCGACGAGTGCCCTATTGCCCAGCGGGCTGTGCAAGACGGGACGGGACGTGACACGACAGGAAGGGTTATTCTAGGGTGTCCACATACACGCACACACATGATAGCCCTACAACATCAAAAGTTGTTGTTGTCAGGCTCAGACTTCGTCGTCAAGTCTGAGCCGTCAGGAGTCGTCCCGGACGCTATCATTTCACGTCCGGTTCTATACATTCACAGTCTAACAGTTCTATCAACCTAAGACCAAAGCACGGTCAAAAACGCAAGTGGGTACACTTGCCTGAAATGGCGAGTGTGTCGTCCTCTCGAAGCGTCTCGTCCAAGCGTCTCGTCCGCAGAAGTCCGTCTGAAATATCGCCACGGTGACGATTGTCAGGCCTCAAATTCATCAAATCCTATTAGGTTTCGTTTCTTGGTTTTCGGGACTATCCTATTCGTCAAAAGTCACTTTTTGATGTTTCAGCCTAATCGACGATCTATCATATGTGCACAGTCAACAAAGTCCGTTCGTCGATTTTCTATGTTCGTACAACGTTTTACAGGAGCTGGAAAGTAAATTTAGTTCAAGTTGACGGTTTTTAGTTTAGGGTTCAGTCAGCTATTGTGGGGGTTTCTACGAGTTTCGGGGGACCAACCTGAACCGGAGTTTGTCGTAGAATGGATGTCGTGTCTGATCGGAGAACTCCTCAGCTTCAGATCTGGTCCTCGCACGATTCTCCAAAAGTCTGAACTTGCGACGAAGGCCTACGACGTGTCGCAACATCGTAGACGGTAAATCCGCGAAGTAGCACGTCCAAGTGGGGCCCACAGCAGTGCTAGGGGTCAATGGGGGACCCACAACACCTCAGGAGAACTTGGGGGGCCCACCACAGGAGTTGGTGTGGGAGAAATGATGTTGCGACGAAGTTCTGTCGGTCGTTCACCTTCGGTGCGGGGGTTCCTCTCGGTCAGACCGAGAGGGGCTCTCGGTCGTGCGAGCTGCGATGCGGGGGGGTCGGCACAGCGTCGGTGCGAGGGAATTCGTCGGTCAGACCGACAGATCCCGTCGGTCGGGCGCTTGGACGAGGCTGGCAGCGGAGCGGGGTGCGGAGCGGCCTTCGGGTGCGGAGCGGGCTTCGGTCAGACCGACGGGGCGGGGCGGTCAGCGCTTGGCGATGCGGAGCGGAGCGGAGCGGGCGGCTGTGCGGAGAAGTCTCTCGGTCAGACCGAGAGACAGCCTCGGTCGGAGCGGGGCGACAGCGGGGTGCATTGCAGCGGGCTGTGCAAGCGGCGATGCGGGGGGCTGCTCCGGTCGTCCGCTAGGATTTGCGGGGGTGAGCTCCGGTCGTGCACTGGGCGATCGTCGCAACGTTGCGACGAAGCTTTGGGAGAGGAAACGGCGGCTATGGTTTTGTGCAATGTCGAAAATACTTAGCCTAGGGCAAATATAAATAGGTTAGAGCTAGGGTTAGGGTTAGGGTTCGGAAAAACATAATTAAAATAATTTAAAATAATTAATTTAGTTAAAATTACTCTCCTCTCCCTCACGCAAAATGGGTGCGGCCAAAAATTCTAAAATTTTGCCTAAAAATTCTTTAATACGTTATTATAATATAGAAATTTTATTGTAATTAAAACTCTTATAAAAATAGGTTTTAAAATTATTTAAAACTTTCAAAAAAATGGAAAATAGGTCAAATTAAGTCCAAAAATTGTAAAGTAATTCTGGGGTGTTCGGGACGACTAATGAAAGAGGGTGGAGAAGACGGATCTAAATTTTGACGTCGAGAGACGAAACTAAAAATAGAAATGTCTCACGTCAAAACAGAAAGTAGCGACGTTACCTCAAATAAGTTAGTATCGCGGAAGAACGACTCGAGATATGTCGTTCCCAAGTTATTCCACAATCTAATACTTTCAGAGATGATCACGACGACATATCACACAAAAACGTTCAAAAACAAATAAGGTCTAAAATAAACACGTGCACGATCAAAAGCACGTGCACGATGAAGGTACGATAGAAACATGCCGTTACATCAAGAGAGGAGGAGGAAGAAGAGGGGTAGTCGGCTACCCTTAGGGTTTCTCTTGGGGTTTTGATGTTTGGATGAAGAGGTGGGGAGAGAAGAGGGCCTTTAGATCAAGTTTTGGATGGCTAGGATGAGTTTTAGGCTTATTGGGTAAGTTGCCTTAGTGGATCTGAACCCATCCACTCAATAGAACCCAATAGGAGTTAGTCAAAAAACAAGACAAGCCCAGAAATTTACGCACTGGTAGTCGACTCCCTCCTTTAGGTAGTCGACTCCCTGCTGGGTTGAGTCGTTTTCTCATCCCGGGGAGTTTTGATCCAAGTTGAGTGTGCTTTCTGAACAAGAAATGTTTTTAGGAGTAAAACACAATCATATACACATATTATAACACATTTAAACATTTATATATATATATAAAGTAATTTAAAAAAAACTTTTGTTCTGATTCAGCCGTTTGACTTCTTGATTCCTCCTCTTTGATTTTCCTCTTTTAGAGTACCTGAAAAAATAAGCGTTTTATGGTACTCTTTGGTTTTGAGTCCGAGGAGTTAGTCTTTAGGAAGCCAAACCCAATACGGTTTAGTTCCTTCATGAACAACATATTTATAATTTTTGTTAAAATGAATTTGTTGAACAAAGTCAGTATTGTACCTTTTTCTTCGCTGATCAGATAATTTCTTTGGTACCCAGATGCTCAAGACATTATCGTTAGAATGATGCATCCTAGTATGCTTAACCCGTTTCTTGGTATGATGTGAATCATAGCCGAGTCCGGTTTTGCTAGATGAAGCTTTTTGATTATCTATCATACTATCTAGCTTCCCTTTTCCTTTGTTGAAATTATCAATAATTTTCATCGTAGCGTCGTATTTATCTTTGACAGATACGAGAAGATTATTTAGATTTTCAACTTTTTCATTTACTAGTGAAATATCTTTTTGCAGAAGATCATTCTTTTCTTTAAGAAGACTATTTTCTTTAATGACTTCTTCTTTTTCTTTAGTATCTCTTTTGATATTTCTAATTGTTTTTCTATGTTCTTTAATGAGCTTTTCATGCATTTTGCATATCTCCTTATATGCTCCCCTATAATCCAAGTCTTCATCATCGCTTAACGATGACTCATTATCGCTAGATGAATCATGATGCGAGCTTACCTTGGAGGATGTAGATGCCATGAAGCACATGTGTGCCGTCTCTCTTCTTTCATCATTATCTTCTTCTGAGGATTCATCGGATGAAGATTCGTCGCTTTGGTCGAAGGCTGCATAAGCTTCTTTCTTTGGTCGTCGAAACTTGTTTCTTACATTGTTTCGCCTCTCATTATTGTCTTTGTTCTTCCCACGATCTCTGGAATCACGGTTGTTTCTCTCCAATGGACAGTCTCTCTTGACATGCCCTGGTTTATTGCAACCAAAACAAATAATACCGTTAGTGGGTCTAAAAGATCGTTTTCCATACTTACTAGTGATGAACTCTTTAAAGTTCTTTGAGATGAACGCGATATGGTCTTCTTTGTCCGTGTAGTCGGAATCTTCCTCTTGTGCTTTGAACGCAAGATTCTTCTTCTTTGGCTTTTCTTCGATTTTCTTGTCTTCTTCAAGCTCAATCTCATATGCCATGAGATTTCCTATTAGTTCTTCGATGGTGAGGTCTTTCACATTATGGGCTTCTCGAATGGCCGTAGTCTTTCCTTTCCACTCGGGTCGGAGGGATCTTAGTATCTTCATTACCTGTTCATACTCGGAAAGTTTCTTTCCTAGTCCTGCAAGCTCATTCGTAAAATTAGTAAAACGAGTATTCACATCGGTGATACTCTCTCCTTCTTCCATTTTAAAAGATTCGAACTTTGAGTGTAAAACGTTTATGTAAGATTCTTTTACCTTTTCAGTTCCTTCGTGACTTACCTGAAGAGTATGCCATATTTGATGTGCTGTCTCACATTGGGAGACTCGATTGAACTCATTTCCTGTAACAGCGCAAAATAGAGCATTCATTGCTTTTGCATTGAGATTAGCTCTCTTCTTGTCGTCGACAGACCATTTTCCAAACTCAACGTCGGTGGGTGCGATGTACGGGACTTTGGTAATAGTCCAAGCTTCAATGTCTAATGACTCTAGGTGAGTCTTCATTCGGATCTTCCAGCTAGCGTAGTTGGTTCCGTTGAATAGAGGTGGTCGCATGGTATTCAGTCCTTCAGAGTGAAAAGATGTTGACGCCATCACTTTTGTAGCCTCGCTCTGATACCAAGTGTTGGATCCTGTAGATGGCAAACAACACTAGAAGAGGGGTTGAATAGTGTTGTTCATATAATAAACTTTTTAGATAATTAATCGACGTCCTTCTAATGTTGCCTAAGAAACCAAGTAGAGCAATCTACGCTTGGTTCTTTATCAACAAAACAATCTTAAAAATACACAGAGCAATTTCACAGCAGGTAGTCGACTCCCTGTGAGCAGTAGTCGACTCCCTGAGTATATATAAGCACAGATAAGATTGCGAATAATATAAATTTCAGCGGATACAAATAGTTTAATCTATACAGAAGATTAAAAATGCTTCAATAAATATAAAGGATAAACAAGCACAGAAAAACAAACGCAGAGACAAGAGATTTTATCCTGGTTCCCCGCAACCCGGGTACGTCCAGTCCCCGACCAATCCGGTACGAGATTTTCCACTATCTGCCTTGGCAAATACAATTACCTAACTTCACTCGTTAGGATTTCCAACGACCTAGTCTCAACCAGGATTTCCGACTGGCAACACCTAGATTTGTCTAGTGTTCCAACAACCAACACAATGAAATTTTATCCAATACACCATAATAAATTGATGGAGATTGGTTTTTACACCCGATTCTATAGCCAATCAAAGATAGACAAATTTGTGCAGTGGCTTGATAGAATAGAAGTCTAGATCACACAAAGATACAAGATAAATTCTTTGTGATCTAGATCTATAGCTTTTTCAAAAATCCTTTAAACAAAATAAAGAGAATGGTAATAAGGATTTTGAAAATGTTTTAGCCAATAAAAAAATAAGAGTATGATCTTAAAAGAATTGATAAGAGAATATTGCAAGATCACAAATAAAATCAAATTGGCTAGAAAGAAATGAGAGCTTTGAATTCAAGAGCGTTTTCACAAGGAGATTTTTGATTTTCAATTGTTGTATTTTCACAAAATAATTTAGCTCTTATTTATAGGAAAAAACTAAGATTTGAATTTGAATTTTCGTTTGACTTTTGTCCCAAAAATTACGGAGTAAATTGCTCAACGAATTTCAAAATTCAAATTCAAAAACGTCAGAATTTTACAGCTGGTAGTCGACTCCCTACTGTTGGTAGTCGACTCCCAGAGGAGTTTTTCCTGCAACACATCTAGTCAGACAGGTAGCTAACTCCAGGGTGTGTGGAGTTTCACTACGGAAGTTATAGGATGACTAGAGAAAGCTCTTTAAAACAATTTGAAGATGATTAAAAGATTTTCAAAAAAAATGTTTTCAAATCGTTTGTGTGCGTGTGTTTTGTCTATATGATTTGGCTTTGACAAATACCCTAAAGAGACACGACACACTCACTATAGACTCAGAACATGTCTTCGGAAGTTTGATCTATTTGGTGAAGCGAAAGCGAGCTTCTCTTTGTGCTTCTTGAGCTTGAGCTTCATCACTTGAGTTTAGTCATGTTCGTCTTTGTCTTTGAGCGTTGAGGTGTGCTTCTTTGAGTATGAGTAGAGCTTCGCAAATTCTGCACACTTGAGTGTAGTGTAGTTAGTACACTAAGCTTTCATTTGGTGTGCTCATCATCAAAATCACTTGGGGTGGAATTCAATTTCCATCAGTTGCTAGAGAAGACATTTACGTCTTTTAATGAGAAGGACATGATCCTCATGCAACAGTACCGTGAACGAAAGTTCACAAAGTACTCTGAACTACTCACATGCCTACTAATGGCTGAACAGAACAGAGAGTTGTTGATTGCCACTCACAACCTGCGCCCTCCTGGCTCCGCTCCACCTCCACCTCCTGCAGAGGCACAGTTCCAATCTTCCCATAAGAAGAAGATGGATAAGAAGGCAAAGTTCCCGAAATGGAAAGAACAGAAGCAGTGGAAAAAGGCTACTCCTCAGGCTCCTCTACAGAACCAGAAGTTCGAGGCAAAGAAGCAAAAGTGTACGCCCAACAAAGGTGGTCCCCCCAAGAAAGACTAGGAGGATAAATGTTCTAAATGCGGAATGACTGGCCACTGGTCCAGAATCTACCGCACTCCCAAACACCTACAGGATCTCTACCAGGCAAGTCTCAAGCCCCACGCTGAGACAAACCTGATAGTTGGGGTAGCGTTACAAGAAACTACATGGAAGCCAGAAGACTTCATAGAAGACGACACTATGTAGTCATGGACCATATGCATTTTATTTTTCTAGCACTGTATCTTATTTCCCTGCAATGTATCTTGCTTTATGTCTTTTCAAATTTCCATGTTAACTATTTTAATTATTCAGCATTTTTAATATAAATGAGTATTTTTCCTTTCGTATTATTTATTGCTTGAATGTTTTTTATATAAATATGGAATCCATATGCCTAGTGGATAGTGCATCAATGCACTCAATCCTTCAAAGTATAGACTACTTTAAGAGCATTAGTAGCTATTCTAGTCCATTGAGAACAATCTCAGGACCAGCTGATATAATAGAAGGATCAGGAAAAGCAATCATATTGCTCCCCCAATCACACACTCATCAAACTTAGAGATGCGTTATACTCACCTAAATCAATCTGAAACCTCTTATGCTTTAAAGATATCCGTTTAAACGGGTATCATTTAGAGACGGTCGAGGATAATGAAAAAGAATACTTGCACGTAACGTCTCTTACAAATGGTAACGTTTCAAGGGACTCCCCACGGGACTTTACCAAACAAGTATTCACTCTCCAGAAACATTATTAACGGAGCACATGTAGTGCCCTCAAACACCAGAATTCCAACTCTGGCATAGTAGACTGGGACACATCATAAAAAGCTCAAGGGGTATAAATTTGAAAAACCTGAAGATTCTTCAAAAAGATAAATTCCCATGTCCACCCTGTTACAAGGGTAAACTAATTACGAGACCCTCTCCACTTAAAGTGGACTTGGAGTCTCCAAGCTTTCTGGAAAGAATCCATGGAGACATTTATGGGCCTATACACCCATCAAGTGGTCCTTTCAGGTATTTTATAGTCCTGATAGACGCATCTACTAAGTGGTCACATGTGTGTCTATTGTCCTTTCGTAACTTAGCACTATCTCAGCTTTTAGCTCAGATAATCAGGTTGCGGGCCCACTTCCCCGACTACCAAATAAAGAAACTTCGTCTGGACAATGCGGGGGAGTTTACATCACAAGTATTTCTAGACTATTGCCAAGCACAGGGTATTAAAGTTGAACATCCTGTAGCACATGTTCACACCCAAAATAGGTTAGCAGAATCTCTGATTAAGAGACTGCAAAGGATTGCTCGTCCATTATTACTGCAATCCCAATTGCCAGTGGATGCATGGGGTCATGCAATATTGCATGCTGCATCTTTAATAAAATTAAGACCCTCTGGAGGTCAGTCATCTTCTACTATTGTCACGCCCCGCTTCCCATTCTACCGGGAGCGAGGACGCGAGCGGGTCCGCGATGTGCTTAAAACAAGGAGGAGTACTTTTTTTTTCTTTTCTAAATCTTTTGAAATCCTTTTCTTTTCTTCCTCCTTGGCTTAAACACACTAAGTGTCTGTATAAAAATTGCAGATCCTTGCATGCAAATTTAAGAAGCAGCTCAAACAACATTATTACATATCCAGCGTACAATAATTAAGATACAACTTGGGCCTAGTATAGCAATACAAACAAGGTACACAAATTACATTATTTTAAATGTAAATAAACAGTCGCGAAGGGGATTGTCTAATCTTCTGTGAGTAGGTACTCCACGTGCTCATCAAGCACTGGCTTGACTCCTGCAGTAGTGTCTTCAAAGAACTCACTATTGATACCTGACGGACATTTCGTAAAACAACAAAATGAAATGTCCGTCAGCGAGATTTACTCGGCAAGATATTCTCAAAACCAAAATATTGGACATTTTAAAAACAACGATGAACTTTAAAGACAAGCAATAAGCTTAATTTACAAATAAGCAATAAAAGAGATAAATCAGTTTAAAGCAGTTAAAACAATTAAAGCAGTTAAATCAATTAAATCAGTTAAACATTTGCAACCTGCATCAATTTAATCATTTGATAGCCATTTGCAATATCATTTGCAACCTGTAACAATTTCATTATTCAATAACCATTTGCAAAGCCATCTGTAACATGTGACAATTTAGCATTCAATGATCACACTGTAGCAACCTGTAGAAAAGGATGTTAGAACAATAATCAATAACCAGTCTATCCTAGTGATAAGTCCATGTCCAAGAGTACTAGAGATAACCAACATGCAGCCTGCGACGGGAGCAACTCCGAGGCTTACCCACCGTTCCGATATGGCAACGGTCAAGGTTCTAACCCCCGTAATGTGTTGGAGGTAATTTAGTATGGCGCATCCAGTCATTCTGTAACACTTGTGATCATAGACTACCCCAATCCCAGGTCAAGTCTAGTGTCGGGTCAAAAGAATGTGTACTAACTGTCTATTATCGAAATTCCATCTTCCATTCTATATTATTAAAGTTCCATCTTCCATTCAATATTGTTGAAGTTCCATCTTCCATTCAGTCAATTCAATCTCGGTGTTCCAATAGTCTGTACAACAGTCTCGTGAAAGTTCACAACTTCACGACTCGATTAAATGAAAACATCAGGATCACTTAAATAAATAAAACAACGAGTAAGATATGATTTTAACCAAGCAAAAGAGTTTAAATTAGCTTAAAATACTTTCTAAGACTAGTAGTTATTTTTCAAGATTTTTAAACAATTTTTAAACAATTTTAAATAGCCAAAAAGCAATTTTAAATCAAGAAATGATTTTTAAAACATATGTTCAAGGAATTGTTTAGAGCAAACCGTACATCAGAATTATTCAAACAAGGTGTCAAAATGATCATATTCACTAGTACTACGACATATATTTTTATCGTACATAGGTGTACGTAAAAATCACAGATTACGAATTTTAAAAGGATTTTTAAAACAAGAATTTATCATTACAACATATCTTCAAAGATTCATTCCGGGCAAACCATACGTCGGAATTCTGTAAACAAGATGTCAAAACGATCGTATTTATGAGTACTGTAACATATATTTTTATCATACAGTGGTATGTGTAAAAATTGCAAGCTACGAATTTTAAAAGGATTTTAACCTATTTAAGTTTTGCCTTTAAAAATTCACTGTGAGAAATATACTTGCCTGATCGCGACGAAACTAGCGCCAATGGATTCGTTTCGACGTTTCTGATTTTCTGGGACTAGTTTCGAAATTTTCTGAGGCCTGTACGAATTACTATGAATTTAAGTCCAATAATATCAATTTATAAATATAGAAAAATACCTAAATACGTATAAAATACGTATTATAATACGTATTATTATTATTATTTTTTTTAAAAAAAACACACCGAACGACGTTTCTCACCTCCGATATCCACGCGAGAGCGAGAGAGGGTGAGGGAGCGGCGGCGGGTTGCGATCGCCGGCGGCGGGGGCGTCGGGTGACTCCGGCGACGTCGTCAGTCGGCGGCGGAAGCTCCGGGCAGTGCGGCGACGTGGCTGAGGAGCGACGGGGAGCTGGGTTGCTGCTGTCGAACGGAGTGACGGGGTCCGGTGGTCGGGGTCGGATCGGGGAACGACGAAGGCGACGATGGGTCGAGGCAGCGGAGCCGTTCGGCGCTCGGGGATGTCGCCTGAGCGACGGTGGCGGGGGCTTCGGGTTCGTGGGGTCGAGTGGGCGGGAAGCGGAGCGGCGTACGGTGTCGCTGGGGTGGTTGTCGACGGTTGCAGGCGGTCTCGGTGGCGCCGTCGACTGCAGTGTCGTCGGAGGGGACTGGTCGAAGGCGGAGGTGGAGGGCTGCGGGCGGCAGAGGCGGCTGTCGAGCGAAGCGGCGTTGGGGCGGTGACGGCGGCGGCGGAGCGGGGCTACGGTGATGGCGGAGGCAGCGGAATGCAGTGGCCTGTGCGGGGGCGAGTCTGAGACTGTGGGCTCGAGCTGTTTGCAGCGAGCACGGTGATGGCAGCACTCGTCGTCGACTGTAGAGGGAAGAGAGGGAGTTCGACAAGAGAGGGGGTAAGAAATGGGTTCGGGTTCGTGCCCTGGGGAATTAATTTGCTGAGGGAGAAGAGAAAGATTAGGATTTAAATACAGTTTAAGAATTAATAGTTTAATAGAGCAATAACTATTTAGTCAAAAAGGCCATTAATACAAAGTTAGCTTTAAGACTAACTTTAGAGTTTATAAACCACATGGGCTGCCATACATCTCGTTTTGGAGTCTTCTGTCGACAAATTAGAATGGTAATTAGGGTAATGTAAAACGGTAATTAGTGAATGTAATTAGGGAAATTACAATTTTGCCCCTAGGGTAAAATGACTCCGAAAAATTACGAAAACATACCAACGGGATCGTATCGTCACGAGGATCGTGACAACGAGATCCATTTCATAATTTGGACTGCGGAAATACGAGTTTTGGGCCAAACCGTTTAGGAAGCGGGTTTGCGGGTTCTCTATTGATCCGACTTCAGAAAAATACGAAATTAATGTGGGAAGCACAAAATGATTATAGAATGACACTGTAGAAGTTTGAAAGCATTTTGAAAACGTTTACTTAGGAAAATAATTGCTACGGCTGTAACGTTAATACCTGAGTTTAAATAATTATAAAAATCATTTAGGAATTTAGGTTGGTACTCGTATACCCTAAAATATGTTATAAATATATTGGTTCCACAAAACATTTTTTTATAAATGATTAAAAAACTATTTTGATGTTCAACTTCTAACAAACCATTATAAAATATTATTAATTAAGAAAATACGTAGAAAATTTGTATTGTTGAATACGGGTCATCACATTCTACCCTCCTTAAAATAATTCCGTCCTCGGAATTTATCAAAACTTTATTAAATAAAATAATTACTATTATTAAGAAGCTCAAGCAAATAAATGAGAAAAATGGAAAACTTGATGAAAATTACAATTTAGAAAATAAGTTGTTAATAGCATGAAATATAATGTGATATCACAACATCAAGAAAACAAGAGATATTTCTAATAAGTATTAACATCATCATAGATTCAGTAACTAGTTTCGAAACCTAGTATCATCACAATAGTTATTCTGACTTCTCAAGTAGTCCAAAATAATAACATCACATGAAAATGAAGGCTATTATGATGACAACCTCTGTTCGAACTTGGAACCTGAGGTGATAAGCTAGTAGCAAGATAATCAATCACATAAAAAGAAGATCATAAAATTTATTCGTGCTACTGGTGACTAATTGGGTCTAGCCAAAGATATATAGCATGTATCGACTAATCCACGGGTACCAGCAACATCAATCTCCATAATGCCCAACCACATGCTAACGTCCAGATCAACGCCCAAAGGTAAGTACAAGGCCAATACTCAAAGTCAGTATTTGCTGTCAGCATTCCTTCCATCATTCTCCATAATATCCCACAATAAGGCAAGATCCAAGCTCTCATCCAGAGCCAAGCACAAGGCTTACATCCAACTTCAACTCCCAAGGCCAATATCATGCCGATAAGCATCGCCATTATTCCTTCCGTAGACCAATACTTGACATTCGCGACACCCAACATCACCCAACAAATGAACAACCAAAAACACGCTTTCCAGCACACCAAAAGGAGAAAACGCAAGAGGAAGCCTAGACGGGATCTCAACCTGGGTGAGATCAAGAGCAGAGAGCTCGAGAGAAATCCAAGGATCACGACTTCCCAAGATCTCAGCCATACGGCAACAGCAAAGGTGGCGGAGAGGGTCGTTGCTAATCCCATCATACGTCGGTGGGCCATCGGCGGTTGTCGATCCAAGTCGTGCAACGACTGCTCGTCGTGGCAGGTGTCACTGGAGTAGGGTGGGGTGGTGGAGCTTCGGGTGAGGTCGGAGGAGCTTGAGGCGAGATGGGTCGAGTTTGCTTGGGGAAGAGGCCGGGAAGATGAGTGGAAGTCGATACTGCGTATGGGAAACTACAGGTGGCTTGGTGAGGAAGAAGGGGGTCTTTTAAAGAAAAAGAGGGGCACCGAAAGTCGTCGGTAGGGTAGGGTAGGGTAGGCCAGGTTAGGTGGGAACGGGGCTCGAGGAGAGGAAACAGACAAAGCGCAATAAAGAGTGGGAGAGAAAGTAGGCGGGAAAAGAATTCAAACCATGGAAAAATCTGGTATAAGACGAAAGTAGGGGATAGAAAATACGAGCTCAAGAAAGAAGAAGAAGAAGTAACAGTCTACATCTACAAGTCATGGTTTGGCTCGTCTCAAATTCTCTAGTACCATCCTCCAATACTTATGAGCGTCTTTCGATCTGCTTCGTTGTTGAACTTGAACTTTGGATGATCGAAAACCGAATGCTACCCTCCTTAAAATAGACGTAAATAGGGTTCAAGCAATGAAAAGATTTTAACAAAGTCAATCGAAAGGTCATCAAGATAAAGGAAGGTTGATAGTGAAGAAGATTGATGACGTCACATAATCATGATTCACGTCCTTGCGGTCCAGCGGACACGGCCAGGGAAGTGACTAAGCCCGGATCACTTATGCCCAGTCTAGCTAGGTCGATCCAACAGACTTTAGCCAAGCACATTGACCGGTATCATGGTCCATTGAAGGAAGATTACCATTTATATGCGTGCCATCATCAACTGAAGGAAAGGTGATGAAGTAGGTAGATGGTTCAACATATGAAAATAACTATAACTGCTAGCAAAAGAGGTTACTAGGGAAGGTATAACCAAGAATGGAACACGAGTTCCTAAGCAAGGGTTAAGAGTTCGAAAAAAAGAAATGAGGTTCAATGAAAATAGTTCGTTGCGAATTTTGTGATAAGAAGCAATAGGAAATTTCCAAATCAAGCAGTGGACATGCTATGAAGACAAATATATATAGCACGATAAAATATGCTAGCAATGATAATAAAGACGATGGGTGTCAAATCGACGTAAAGGGAAAAGGTTCAGATATACTAGTGATTACCGGTTTAGCAGCCTCATGGAGAATTTGGGTTTGAATTTCTAGTATTTCCATTACGATACCCAAGATGTCGTTGTTGGTGACGCCGTGTGTATCTGGTCGACCTGCCATATATACTTCAAAACAAACCGCAATGTAAGGTAAGTAAAAAAAATCAAATCACCATCAGTTGTGAGTATCTGGTTGACCTGCCAAACTTCAAAACAAACCGCAATGTGAGGTAAGTTAGAATAAATCTATTCTAGTTGTACACCTAGATATTAATGTCATTTAAACCGATCTTAAAGTATTTGCATACGCATGACCTGCATGGGCCGCCACCAAAACCTGTCACGCCCCGCTTCCCATTCTACCGGGAGCGAGGACGCGAGCGGGTCCGCGATGTGCTTAAAACAAGGAGGAGTACTTTTTTTTTCTTTTCTAAATCTTTTGAAATCCTTTTCTTTTCTTCCTCCTTGGCTTAAACACACTAAGCGTCTGTATAAAAATTGCAGATCCTTGCATGCAAATTTAAGAAGCAGCTCAAACAACATTATTACATATCCAGCGTACAATAATTAAGATACAACTTGGGCCTAGTATAGCAATACAAACAAGGTACACAAATTACATTATTTTAAATGTAAATAAACAGTCGCGAAGGGGATTGTCTAATCTTCTGTGAGTAGGTACTCCACGTGCTCATCAAGCACTGGCTTGACTCCTGCAGTAGTGTCTTCAAAGAACTCACTATTGATACCTGACGGACATTTCGTAAAACAACAAAATGAAATGTCCGTCAGCGAGATTTACTCGGCAAGATATTCTCAAAACCAAAATATTGGACATTTTAAAAACAACGATGAACTTTAAAGACAAGCAATAAGCTTAATTTACAAATAAGCAATAAAAGAGATAAATCAGTTTAAAGCAGTTAAAACAATTAAAGCAGTTAAATCAATTAAATCAGTTAAACATTTGCAACCTGCATCAATTTAATCATTTGATAGCCATTTGCAATATCATTTGCAACCTGTAACAATTTCATTATTCAATAACCATTTGCAAAGCCATCTGTAACCTGTGACAATTTAGCATTCAATGATCACACTGTAGCAACCTGTAGAAAAGGATGTTAGAACAATAATCAATAACCAGTCTATCCTAGTGATAAGTCCATGTCCAAGAGTACTAGAGATAACCAACATGCAGCCTGCGACGGGAGCAACTCCGAGGCTTACCCACCGTTCCGATATGGCAACGGTCAAGGTTCTAACCCCCGTAATGTGTTGGAGGTAATTTAGTATGGCGCATCCAGTCATTCTGTAACACTTGTGATCATAGACTACCCCAATCCCAGGTCAAGTCTAGTGTCGGGTCAAAAGAATGTGTACTAACTGTCTATTATCGAAATTCCATCTTCCATTCTATATTATTAAAGTTCCATCTTCCATTCAATATTGTTGAAGTTCCATCTTCCATTCAGTCAATTCAATCTCGGTGTTCCAATAGTCTGTACAACAGTCTCGTGAAAGTTCACAACTTCACGACTCGATTAAATGAAAACATCAGGATCACTTAAATAAATAAAACAACGAGTAAGATATGATTTTAACCAAGCAAAAGAGTTTAAATTAGCTTAAAATACTTTCTAAGACTAGTAGTTATTTTTCAAGATTTTTAAACAATTTTTAAACAATTTTAAATAGCCAAAAAGCAATTTTAAATCAAGAAATGATTTTTAAAACATATGTTCAAGGAATTGTTTAGAGCAAACCGTACATCAGAATTCTTCAAACAAGGTGTCAAAATGATCGTATTCACTAGTACTACGACATATATTTTTATCGTACATAGGTGTACGTAAAAATCACAGATTACGAATTTTAAAAGGATTTTTAAAACAAGAATTTATCATTACAACATATCTTCAAAGATTCATTCCGGGCAAACCATACGTCGGAATTCTGTAAACAAGATGTCAAAACGATCGTATTTATGAGTACTGTAACATATATTTTTATCATACAGTGGTATGTGTAAAAATTGCAAGCTACGAATTTTAAAAGGATTTTAACCTATTTAAGTTTTGCCTTTAAAAATTCACTGTGAGAAATATACTTGCCTGATCGCGACGAAACTAGCGCCAATGGATTCGTTTCGACGTTTCTGATTTTCTGGGACTAGTTTCGAAATTTTCTGAGGCCTGTACGAATTACTATGAATTTAAGTCCAATAATATCAATTTATAAATATAGAAAAATACCTAAATACGTATAAAATACGTATTATAATACGTATTATTATTATTATTTTTTTTTAAAAAAAACACACCGAACGACGTTTCTCACCTCCGATTAGGGCTGTTGACGAACAGAACGTTCGACGAACTACTCGTGAACAAGCTCGGTACATGTTCGTTTACGTTCGTTCGGGAAGCTTAATGAACAAGCTTGAACAGATTTTTAGAGCTCGGTTAGTAAACGAACAGAGCTTGAACATAACTATGTTCGTTTATTTATGTTCATGAACAAGCTCGCTAAGTGTTCGTGAACAAGCACGTTAAGTGTTCATGAACAAGCTCGTTAAGTGTTCGTGAACAAGCTCGTTAAGTGTTCGTGAACAACCTCGTTAAGTGATGTTCGTGAATAAGCTCGTTAAGTGTTCGTGAACAAGGGCTTGAGTGAACTAAAATTAAAATTAAATACTCACCTCTTCAAATTGAATTAAACACATCCACCTCTTCAACTTCCCAGCTTCCCACTCCTAGACTCGCAGGCTCCCAGCTCTCTTTTGGTCCATTGCCATTGTTCGTTCGTTTGTTTGTAAATCTGTTCATGAACAAGATTGATTGTATGTTCGTTAACACGTTCCTGAACATGTTCACGAACAAGCTCGATAAGTCTTGTTAATGAACAGAACGTTCGTTCGGTAAGCTCGGTTTACGTTCGTTTATGTTCATTTACGTTCGTTCGGTAAGCTTAACAAACAAGCTTGAACATGCTTTTAGAGCTCGGTTAGTAAACGAACAGAGCTTGAACATGGATTTTGTTCATGAACAAAACCAAGCACACTGTTCAAGCTCGTTCAAGCTCGTTCGTCAACAGCCCTACCTCCGATATCCACGCGAGAGCGAGAGAGGGTGAGGGAGCGGCGTCGGGTTGCGATCGCCGGCGGCGGGGGCGTCGGGCGACTCCGGCGACGTCGTCAGTCGGCGGCGGAAGCTCCGGGCAGTGCGGCGACGTGGCTGAGGAGCGGCGGGGAGCTGGGTTGCTGCTGTCGAACGGAGTGACGGGGTCCGGTGGTCGGGGTCGGATCGGGGAACGACGAAGGCGACGATGGGTCGAGGCAGCGGAGCCGTTCGGCGCTCGGGGATGTCGCCTGAGCGACGGTGGCGGGGGCTTCGGGTTCGTGGGGTCGAGTGGGCGGGAAGCGGAGCGGCGTACGGTGTCGCTGGGGTGGTTGTCGACGGTTGCAGGCGGTCTCGGTGGCGCCGTCGACTGCAGTGTCGTCGGAGGGGACTGGTCGAAGGCGGAGGTGGAGGGCTGCGGGCGGCGGAGGCGGCTGTCGAGCGAAGCGGCGTTGGGGCGGTGACGGCGGCGGCGGAGCGGGGCTACGGTGATGGCGGAGGCAGCGGAATGCAGTGGCCTGTGCGGGGGCGAGTCTGAGACTGTGGGCTCGAGCTGTTTGCAGCGAGCACGGTGATGGCAGCACTCGTCGTCGACTGTAGAGGGAAGAGAGGGAGTTCGACAAGAGAGGGGGTAAGAAATGGGTTCGGGTTCGTGCCCTGGGGAATTAATTTGCTGAGGGAGAAGAGAAAGATTAGGATTTAAATACAGTTTAAGAATTAATAGTTAGCTTTAACTATTTAGTCAAAAAGGCCATTAATACAAAGTTAGCTTTAAGACTAACTTTAGAGTTTATAAACCACATGGGCTGCCATACATCTCGTTTTGGAGTCTTCTGTCGACAAATTAGAATGGTAATTAGGGTAATGTAAAACGGTAATTAGTGAATGTAATTAGGGAAATTACAATTTTGCCCCTAGGGTAAAATGACTCCGAAAAATTACGAAAACATACCCACGGGATCGTATCGTCACGAGGATCGTGACAACGAGATCCATTTCATAATTTGGACTGCGGAAATACGAGTTTTGGGCCAAACCGTTTAGGAAGCGGGTTTGCGGGTTCTCTATTGATCCGACTTCAGAAAAATACGAAATTAATGTGGGAAGCACAAAATGATTATAGAATGACACTGTAGAAGTTTGAAAGCATTTTGAAAACGTTTACTTAGGAAAATAATTGTTACGGCTGTAACGTTAATACCTGAGTTTAAATAATTATAAAAATCATTTAGGAATTTAGGTTGGTACTCGTATACCCTAAAATATGTTATAAATATATTGGTTCCACAAAACATTTTTTTATAAATGATTAAAAAACTATTTTGATATTCAACTTCTAACAAACCATTATAAAATATTATTAATTAAGAAAATACGTAGAAAATTTGTATTGTTGAATACGGGTCATCACAACTATGCAATTAGCACTTGGAGTACCATCAATTGTCTCACACTTGTGAATATTTGGTTGTACGGTATACGTCCCCATAGCACCACCACAAAGGACAAAGATGGGTCCACAACGTCGTCTAGGCATTTATGTTGGGTTTGACACGCCCTCCATAATAAGATTCCTAGAACCCTTTACGGGAGACGTTTTTAAGGCACGTTTAGAAGACTGTGAATTTGATGAAACATCATTTCCAAAACTAGGCTTACAAACCAAGAAGCCTGAAGCTTCAGAAAGTATCACTTGGAATACAAAGAAACTAAGTCACTTTGACCCGCCCACAAGCCAGTGTGAGGAGGAGGTCCTGAAGATTCTCCATATCCAAAACATTGTCCATCTCTTGCCGGACAAATTTACTGACAACCAGAAGACTGTCAGATCACACGTCCCTGCTGCTAACACTCCAGCTAGGATTGACATACCGTAAAATGGATGCAATCCACCTGCAGCAGAGATGGTTGGACCTCTTAAAAAGAGAGGACGACCACCGGGATCCAAGGACCAAGTCCCTCGAAAGAGTGGGACCCTTGGCAATGGTAAAACAATACCACCACAAGAAGCTACTATAAGCCCTGCTCCCCCATCTCTCCCAAACTCTCAAACAGAGGAAAAACCGAGAGAGAATGAAGTTTCGATACATTATGTACGAACTATGGAGTATTGGGATAGAAAGAGCACAATCATAGATGACACATTTGCGTGTAATATTGCCATCAACGTCGCGTACTGCGGCAATGATATTGAATCACACTCTCTGATAGAATGTCAAAGCAGAGATGATTGGCCAAAGTGGAAAGCGACAATAGGAGTGGAGTTGGATTCACTCACAAAACGCAAGGTCTTCGGACCAATTGTCCAGACACCAAAAGGTGTAAAACATGTGGGTTATAAATGTGTATTTGTTAGAAAAAGAAATTAACAAAATGAGATCGTTCGCAACAAAGTAAGACTTGTAGCGCAGGGTTTTACCCAACGTCAAGGGGTGGATTTTGACGCCACCTACTCCCCAGTCATGGACGCGATCACCTTCCAATTCCTTATTGGCTTAACAGCTCAAAAAGGTCTGGATATGCAGCTTATGAACGTCGTGACTGCATACATATATGGCAATTTAGACCGTGACATCTATATGAGATTGCCCGACGGCTATTCTTTGCCTGCAGCACTAAAAGATAGACAACATGACATCTACTCAGTGAAACTGCAAAGATCATTATATGGTCTAAAACAATCTGGAAGGATGTGGTATAATTGACTGAGAGAATTCCTCGCAAAGCAAGGATTTGCAAATGACGCAGTCTGCCCTTGCATCTTTATGAGAGCAAAGGCAACATGATTTGTAATTATAGTCGTCTATGTGGACGACTTGAACCTCATCGGATCTCCTGGAGAGATCACTGAGATTTTTAGAAGCCTGACAGAAACTTTCGAGATGAAAGACCTCAAAAAATCAAAATTCTGTTTAGGTCTTCAAATAGAGCATCTTAACGATGGGATCCTGTTACATCAGTCAACTTATACATCGAACTTGTTGAAAAAGTTTCAAATGGATAAGTGCCACCCCTCAGTACCCCAATGATCGTTAGATCATTGGATGTGCATAAAGACCCCTTCCGGCCGCTGGAAGAGGGGGAGGACATACTAGGCCCTGAAGTGCCATATCTAAGTGCTATCGGTGCACTCCTTTACCTGGCTAACTGCACTCGCCCTGACATGGCATTTGCAGTCAACCTACTAGGCAGATATAGTGCTGCACCTCCACAGCGGCACTGTGCCAGAGTTAAGCATCTTCTGCGCTATCTCCAAGGGTCCATAGACTTAGGTCTATTCTACAGGAAAGGGGTAACAACAGGTTTAGTTGGTTATCCTGATGCAAGTTACAGATCCGATCCTCACACAGAGAAGTCTCAGACCGGATACATGTTCACCTATGACGGCACTGTCATATCTTGGAGATCTGTGAAGCAGTCCATGACGACTGTCTCATACACACATTCAGAACTTCTAGCAATCCACGAAGCAAGCAAAGAGAGCTTCTGGCTACGTTCTATGATCCAACACATCATCACCTCTACCGGCCTGATGACCGGCGTTCTTAAGCCTACTCCACTCCATGAAGACAATGCAGCATGTATAGCCCAGCTACAGGACGGCTACATCAAAGGCGACAAGACGAAGCATATCTCTCACAAGTTCTTCTGGACGCATGACCTTCAGAAGCATAAACAGATTGAGGAATATAAGATCAAATCATGTAATAACTTGGCTGATTTGCTCACCAAATCCCTGCCTACTAGTATCTTTGGGAAACTTGTAAATGAGATTACGATGAGGAGAGTGAGAAAATGTAAACTGGGTCAGGATGAGAGGACTATGAATGTATAGATACATAGGAGACTGATGTATAGATTCATAGGAAATCTGCAAGCCTGAAGCTTGGTCAGATGAGGGGGAGTCAACTACATAGTTGTACGTTTTTCACTTGGCTATTGGTTTTTTCCCACATGGTTTTCCATAGTCAATGTTTTGACGAGGCAACCGCATTGACTCTGAATCCTGAAGTATCTACCCCTGGGCACATCCATAAAACAGGGGAAGTTATGGATAAATTGTTTTTTATTTAACAAGGTAGTTATCCTAACTCGGATCCTGAAGAATCCACCTCTTATTCAATATTAGTTGGATAAGGGGAAGTGTTATGAATAGGCCCATGAGGCTCATTGGGTATCCGGCACACCATTAAAAAACTATATATATGAGAGTATGGGGCTCTTACTTATCCCCTTACACCTATGACTCTACTTTTCCCTTCACAACAGGGTTCTTTTTTTAACCTCAAAAAGTCCCTTTATTTTGTTTGTATTACGGAGGTATTCATGTATATATGGATCTTTTGATAGGATCGAAATAAGGTATCACCTAGTAAATGCATGTTATGAATCGCATTCGGTCAGATCCGAACCCTGTCTAATGGATCGGATCTGTATCAGGTTCGGGTCGTTATCTGCTCCAGTGACAGACCGAGCCCAGTTATATTTTCTCTTGAGAGGGGAGGCAAGAGAGGGAGGTTGAGAGGGAGAAGAAGGGAGAGATCCAAGGTAAGATCTTTTTATTTTTGATTAATTTCAATTCTAAGTTAGGATAAATTCATTTCATTTCTCTTTCTCTAAATTATCTCCAATTTGATTGGAATTTCCCTTCTTTAATGATGTCGAAGAATGCCACTTTAAAAATGTCGATTTCATATTGATTGTAAAAATGGTTTTCCGGCGGGGGAACTCGCCAGCGACTGTCTCCGGCCGCTGGCAACCCCCGCCTTCCCTCACCTGATGGTTCTGCACTGCGTCGAGACCCAATCAGAAATTGGTTCAGGCGCAGGCACCAAGAAGAAACGAAAATGTTTTTCGGGGATCCCTTGAATTTCATAAAATTTAATTTTCAGTCCAACCATTTACTTGTTAACGCCTGATCTGAATAAATGGATAAGTATTGTAAAAATATCATAGTAGTATTCTGAAATTTTTGAAGCATAGATTTCTAATGAAACACAATTTTGAACCCTTCAGTCTTCGAAAACTAATTAAAAGCTTTTAGCCCTTCGAAAATTTTGGAAGTAATTTGGAAAATAAGTAATTATTCTTTGGTTGGTGTGTTCGTACTGGGAAACCTAATGTGAGGTAACATAAGTTGGAACTTGCCGATTATCTGGAAGGAAGGAGTAATTGCATATTCTATAATTTATGCTTTTGATTATCAGTTTCTACAAATGCTAAATTATTTAGTGTTTACCATGGAAGTACGAATGAATCGTATGAAAGGTGTGACCTTGAGATGTTTCATTGCCGTTGTAGGTACTATTAAATTATCGTTACATTTGTCGTTAAGCCATATTGTTCATTGTTGTAGGCCAAACATATGAACTATGAATTTCTTATCGAACAAAAGTTACAAATGACTTGTGATGTATAGAATGTTTCACACGATATAAGCATGGAAATTAAGCAAGTTACAACCCCCTATGGATGGTTAATAAGGCAATAACAAGCAACCTTTGATGTAGGAAGGTTGTTCCAGCTATATCGCTGTAGTAGGCAACATGGATATAAGACATAATGTGGAAAGCAACCCAGCATTGTAGATAACCTAGTGAAGAACAAGCCAACTAGCCATTGTAGGCAGCCTGGTCACCATTGCTGGCCATTTGGAATGATAATCCATTAGGGTGCATTATCACCTGATTTCAACGCAAAAAGTTGGTTTGAATGGATTTTCATTGTTATTGTGATTTTTTTGAAGGCATTACTCTTGCTGCTTGCAAATATTATTTTACCTTAAATGTGTATGGTTAACATTCTATCTTTCTTATGTAAACAATTGAATGTGTTAATGCTCATTCCATAATAACACCATTTCAGATCCATGTGAAAGATCATTGAGCACAATTATTGAATGTTAAAGATTGTTTATCTTATGTTTTAGTTATGTTATGTATTTGTATTCTAACTGTGTAGTATGATAGTATCCATGCTTTTCTGAAGGTTCCCGATACATGAAATTGTCATTTATTTCCTATAGCTTACTACTCGGAGTGTTGTTTTCCATTTGATTTTTTTCGGTTGCGCTCATTATGTTTCTCTAAGTCTTTTACATGTGGGCAACCACTGTGAAGAGTCGGTATTGAAAATTTATTGCTTTACTCGGTAGTGTATCCCCTAGCCTATACATGCATCCCGTGAGATCCAAAGCGGGGATTGGACAAAGCCCTTATTAAGCCAAATTTTCATCCATATGGCACAACCGAATGAAGTATTCGTGTGTCTCTAAAGGTGATCCATCTCAAGGCACAACCAAATGGTATATTCATGTGTCTTTAATGGTGATCCATTTATAGGGTGTAACATATATCCATTCAATGCCCTTGCTGGCCAAGAGCTACTTATTCCCTAGAGCTTGGCAGAAAAGTTTCCACTTATGGATCTTGATCAGAAGATAAATGTGACATTATATTGAGCAGATCTATAAGCGGACCATGCTGAGACATCCATTTTGCCCCCCCAGCTTGTCCCGAGGAGTTATATGTAGGGAAGATGTTACTGGTCAGCACAACTAGACGAGTTATATACAAGGGAGCAACCCTTCTTGCAGAGTATGTCTATAATAAACCAAATGGTGGATCATGATTCATATTCATAGATTTTCCATTTCATGATAAGCTATGAGTAGGTTTATAATATCTGAATGGTTGATACTGCAATTGATTAATCGTCACACCCAGAATTGGTCCTAGAAATGGCACGTGGTTGAGGGTATTTTGGTTGAAACACAGATGAGCCATGGGTTTCTTGTGTCTCTTGATTTATGTAGCATTTTGCGTCTCTTGGTTCCGACCAAGTCCCCTCCGATGCTTGAGTCAGCCGATGACTGATAAGTGTACGATGGAATCGAGCTTGGTTCGCAGAGGTACCAAGCGTGAATTCTCGAACCGAGTTATGGAGGAGAAATGTAATGTGGAAGAAAGGTCTTGAGAGGTGTAATACCTGAGTCTTGGGTATTCCTGATTCGATCTTTTGGCGTCCCGTTTTTCGGATCTCTTATATGAATCTCGCTCGACAACGCCTTCATGGTGTCCCCTCCTTTTCTGTCCTTCACGCACGCCCGCTTTGATGGTCCCTTCCATGGTGATCAAGGCAGGCGTGATCTGGGGAGCGGTTTCCTCGAAGGGCGGGAGGCCAACAGTGCTCCGGGTGACGGTGCCGGGCCGCGATATTCTGGACCCGCTGATGGGGCCTTTTGGGCTTGGGCCCAGTTCAGCTCCTTGGACGTGAGGTTGGTCCGTCTCTTTTCGGCCCGTTCGGGGGGTCGTATCAATGCCAAATCACAGAACATAAAGCTAGACGAGCTATACCAGCAAACTTAACCTTCTTCTTGAAGTGTCTCCGAATTAATAGTGCTTCCTCCATAAGCATCCCAATATGTCCAGGGGGAAGCCAAGCTTAGGGTGACATAACGCACTTAAATAAGCAGTAAAAGGACACTCGAGAAAGAGATGATTCACGGACTCCAAATGATGCGGGCAGAGGACACATGAACTATTGGGAACTTGAATATTTCGTTTTAGCATGCTCTCGTACGTTAGCAGCTTATCATATAGTGCCCTTAGCAGACAGACAGACATTTTTGGGTAACACTGAGGAAGTCGGACCACATCATAATAATACTAAAAACTGGAAATGAGGCTCGAACAACACTCCATGCGGAGCTGAGCAAAAAGACTGGAGTTAGTTTCCGACGGATGGAGAGAACTGTAGCGTCACTTTTCATTTACACATGCAAAACTGATGATAAGATCGATGTTGCAGAATATTCATGAGGTTGCCCAATTTGTATCCACTTGATTCAAAGATAATACGTATAGAAATCATTTAAAGTAAAGATCAAATCCAATGGAATTGAATTTTGATTTGAATTGCAAATTTTTAAATTTGGAATGATAGCATCTTCATTTATCATGCTGTCATACTCGATCTACGCAGTCTGATGGAAGTGTGAGAATGTACAGTGACCATAGACGTGGAGCACTCCAAATTCCAAGCATTCAAAAGAACTGGCATGGGTTCATTCTGTGCAACAGTAAGAATTTGGCATATGTTTCTACGCTCATTAGTCATTACATACATCTGCTACAAAAAAGGGGTGGAAAAATAGAACAAATAGTTGTGTTTCAGAGTGTTTTCTCACTACTAGGCGTTGACCGTGGAGAACCCGGTCAACGTGGTCAAGGGACCCGCTTTGGGTCCCTCGGGGGCTTCGAATCGGTGCAGAAGGGGCGAGGGGAAGCCTCGGCCCTGGTTGAGACGCTCGGCCTCGGACAGACGCGCTCGGCCTCGGCTGGGAGGGGGACGAGGGGTAGCCTCAGTCGCCCGAGTAGATGCACGGCCGTCTGGTGGCGAGGGTGAGTCTCAGACCCGATTAGGACGCTCGGCCTCGGTAGGGCGTGCTCGGCCAAGGAAGGCTGAGGGTGAGGGGAAGCCTCACCGTCCGGTTGATCGAGTGGTCGGAGAGGGGCGAGGGGTAGCCTCGGCCCGTTGGTCTGTTGTTCACCTGCGTAGACGAGAACGCTCGTCAGGGGGCCGGACCTTGGTTCCGGCCAAATCCCCTCCGATGCCTAAGTCAGATAGAGATCTGAGAAAGGAGGCCCGGCGGAGACGGTCCGACTCGTGAGGAGATCGTGACGGCGTCTCTCGACGCGAGCGGGGGAGGAAGGAGATGAATTGGGGGAACGAGGTCGTTGATGGAGTACCTTAGGTTTTGTTACCTCAGATGCGGTCCCCTTCTTCGTCGTTTTCCTGGCTCTTTTGTAGAGCTCCCCGCGTGATTGCCTCTGGCCCACGTCCCACGCCCACCATCGATCGTGCCCCATCAGTCCCCCCTTGCCGCCGCTCTCTCCGCCCTGTCAGCACCTCCCCATTATCGCTATTTAGTGGTCGCGCGTCCGGGGGAGTGGTTTTCGCAGGAGTGGGCGAGTGGCCAGCGGGTTATTGGGGCCGGGTCGGATCGAAGTTCGTGGAGGCCCCTTATAGGGCCCTTGCAGAACGGGCTTTCGAGGATGCAGATGGGCTCTTGACCAGTAGTTGGGCTTCTGGGCTCGTGCTCTTTGGGTCTCGGTCAAATAGGCGTAACAATTGCCCCCATCGGTCGGGTCGATCGGCCTCGGCCGGCTCGGCTCGGCCGATGTGACTTCTGCCGACTTTGACAAGCTCTCCAATCTATGCCGACTCATTTATTAGTCGTCATCATGAGTTGGCCCGTTCGATGTTTTTAAGGCGCGGGTTCCGAAGCGCCGTCGGCCTTCAGATGTTGCCACGTGTTGCGGCAAGATAATCCCTGCCGCTCGCGGAGTCGTCTTTAAGTGGAGAAGCCGAGGTATTCGTGAGCCGCCTTCCCGTCGTCTTTCTTCTTTGCGCTGACCCCCCTTCTGTCTGAGCTCTGCCCCATGTCGTCTTCCTCTGCTACGGGTTCGGTTCGGTCGGAGCGCGATGCGGATCCAGATCTGGTGGGTGGCACTCCTTCGGCGACTAGTCAGCATGGGGACGATCTTTCAGGGATTCCTTCTGAGGTCTTGGCGTGGCCTTCGTCGATCTGTGCTACCGCCATCGGGAGCATGCGCTCTACCTACCTGCTTCCGCCCTACTCGGCTCGTGCCCCCGGGGCTGACGAGCGGATCTGCTCTCCTGGTCCCAATGAGGTCGGAATATATGAGAAGTGCTTCCACTTCGGGCTCCGCTTCCCGCTTCATCCTTTCATCGTTGAGTTCCTTCAGGCCCACAATGTGTGCTTGTGTCAATTCTGTCCCAATGCCATCGGAATCCTCGTCGGGTTCGTTGTCGTCTGTATGCTGAAGGGGGTGGTGCCCTCTCTCCGCCTCTTTGCCCAGTTCTACCGCCTGAGCCTCCATCAATCGGGGGCGTGGATTTACATCAGCGCCCGCCCGAAGATGTCCCTGGTGCTGGGGTTGCCAAGCTCTCTGAAACGCTGGAAGGGGGAATACGTGTTCGTCACATTCCCCTCGAGCGTACCCTTCCCGGCTCGGTGGAAGGCGGCCGGTGTCGTTGTTCTTAACCTGGGTGAGCCGACGGTCGCCGAGCAGCAGACGGCGAGGGACATGTTGGCAATTCCTACGAGGGAGCGCTCGATCGACTTCCTCTTTAGTGACCACAATTTGCGCCAGACGGTGTGGCCCCTAGGTAAGCTGCTCCGAATGCTCGCCCCACGAGGTCGCCCAGGTTCTGCTCTGCCTCTCATTTCTTCTTTGTGCGCAGGTGGGTTCCCTCTCGGTCCTTCTCCCGTCAGCGCTCTCGTGCAGGTCCCGAACCCGGATCCGCGTAGGAGGGACCATGTGTTGGCGGTCCGGAAGAAGCAACGGGTTGTGACCGCGTCCGGAGGCTCGAAGCGAAAGGAGATGTCGTCTCCCTCTCTCCCCTTGCAGGGGTCTCCCAAGAGGCTCCGCGAGGGGGTCGAGGGGGTCGACGTCCAGCCGACTGCTGACCGACCTCATCCTGCTCCCGTCGAGGTTGCCTGGCCGTGGGCTGGCCCTTCACCTCTCCCGGATGGCTCTCTCCCTGAAGTTTACAGTCGGTATCTCGGGGCGTTCCGCTCCGCTCCTGGCGAGTTCCCTTCGTCTGGGGAGGGTCTTCTTCGTCCACGCTTTCCAGTGGGAGAGAAGGAGTCGGTGTTCTCGAGCCGCGGAGCCGCCGCTCGGGTGGCCGAGAACTGTTGTCTCCCTTCCGACCAGGCGGTGTTGGACGGAGTCAGAGGCGATTGCTTGGCTATCTTCGTGATCCAGGCTGGCCAACAGGTAGTGTGTCTCTGCTTGTCCCCCGGTTCTTCAGCTGCTTTCGCCGTCTTACCTTCGTTGATTTGGCACAGTTGTCCTCGGCGGGCCTCTCGATGAGGCGTCAATTCGCGGCTCTTCCCAAAGCCAAATCCATGGCCGGGCTAGGCCCTGAGGTCCCTGGCGAGGAGGAGGAGGAAGCTGGTCAGTTGGAGGAAGCACGGGTTCAGTCCCTGAACTCCCGCATAACTGAGCTGTCCTCTGCCCTGGAGGTGGCGGATCGGGAGAGGGCCGTGGCTCTGGCCGCTCAGTCAGAGGCCGAGTCGCGGCTCGCCTCTCTTTTAAAAGATGTCGGCACGTCTGGAGGAGTCAAGCAGATCCCCGACCCGGCCGCTGCCTCCGAAGCCTCGGAGCTCTCCGATCGTCTGGATGCGGCGGAGGAGCAGGCGAGGGCCCTTGCAGCCCAACTTGGAGAGAAATCCCGGGAGATCGAGAAGGAGAGGGCGGAGCACCAACGCCAGGTCGAGACCTTAGAGGCCCGGCCATAAATCTTGCCATAAATAGTTGTAAAATGCAAGCCATAAATCTTGCGCAAAAGCACAACGAAAATGGCTCCATTACTTGTTCAGGCTCAGTATGTGTGTGGCAAAGCAAGTCTAGCTCCACCGCGGTGCACTACAGCGCGGCTTTGTCAATTTTATCATTTTTTGACGTCGTCTGAGGACCGCCATTTTCAAGTCTGCCATGTCTTCTTCTCTTGGGCTACAAATGACGGGCATAATCTTTGTACAAAGTCATTCTTAATGACATTGCACCTGAAAACTCTTTGCCTATACTTGAGTAATACGCCAAAGACATATCGTTGGTCACCTCACATTGGTTGGACTTGCGCCATTTCAGCTGATGGCACATCTCCAACCATAATTCAGTAGCCCAGGAATCACTGTCAACTCTCACCTAGACCAAGTCTCAATTCCCTTGTTAATTTTAACTGCATTATTTCAATTTGATTATCTCCGATTCAACCCAGCTGATGCAAGCATTCACACGAGAGTATCAGAAGGAAACAAAAACTGGATACTTTAAAAAGGCCACATTATCAGGTTTCCTCCTCGTATTTATCACTTACTCAGCAAACATTGATTCAGAATCACATTCTCGATATCAATTCATATTTTGCTTCCTGTTGCATGCTCCTGCTAAGATGCTGATTATCTATTTCTTTCTCCTGTTGCTGGGTAATGATCTGTCCACTGCATCAGATACAATCTCCCAGGGCCAGTCCATCTCCGGCAACAAGACCATAGTCTCCGATGCCGGCGTCTTTGAGCTGGGCTTCTTCACACCAGGTTATTCTGGAAACTACTATATCGGAATATGGTACAAAAAGATCTCCAGCCATACAGTCGTGTGGGTGGCAAACAGAGATGCTCCGGTGTCCGACCCACAGACTTCACAGCTGAAGCTGACCAAGGATGGCAATCTGATTCTCTACTCTCAGTTCAGAGGGTCCAAACGCCGGCCAGTTTGGTCATCCAATGCAACCTTACCGGCACAATCCATGTCTTACGTTGCGGTGCTCCTTGACACTGGAAATCTTGTTCTGAGAGCGCAGTCGGACTCTTCTTCCATAGTTTGGCAAAGCTTTGATCACCCAACCGATACCTTTCTGCCCAACAGCTGTTTGGGGATGAATAAAGTCACCGGAGAGTACCAGAGGATTACTCCGTGGAAGAATTCGCAAGATCCAGCTCCCGGGCCTTTCATCGATACCACAGACCCGGCTCCTGGCGTCCGCGAGGCAATCATCTCGTGGAATAACTCAAATATCTACTGGAGAAGTGGAGCCTGGAATGGGAAGTTCTTTAGCTCGCTCCCCGGGATGAACGGTCCCTCTGTGTTCACTTACAACTTTGTCGACGACGAAAAGCGCAGGTGTTACAGCTACAACATCACCAGCGACAAAATCTTGACACGAGACGTGATTTCCTCATCTGGGCAAGCGCAACAATGGATGTGGTTTGATGATTCTCAAGACTGGTTGCTGGTTTTCTCGGCACCAAGTTCTCTATGCGATGTGTACTCGGTCTGCGGTGCCTTCGGCGTCTGCGACCAGAAGACATGCAGCTGCCCGTATGGTTTCAGTCCGACATCCGTGGAAGACTGGGAGCTAGGAGGTTGGAGCTCAGGGTGTTCGAGGCAGACCAGCTTGCTTTGCGATGGCAAGAACTCGAGTTCTGGAGAAAGAGATGGATTTCTAGTCATGAACAATATGCGTTTGCCCGTGGACGTCCCACAGCCCCTGCCAGCAACCAGCGCAGAAGAATGCGAAGCGGCTTGCCTGAACAATTGCTCGTGTACTGGCTATGTTTACGAGAATGGATGCTCGGTTTGGAGCGGCGACATCCGAAGCCTTCGACGGCTAGGCGATGGCGACGCTAAACCTGTTACTCTCTACCTGCGGCTTGCGGCGGCCGACCTGCCGCCCAAACGAAGCAGCGGAAAGAAAACAACCGTGATCGTTGCCATAAGTGCAGCAGCAGGGATGATCATGGCAATTGTCATCGTATCAATCTGGTGGGTCTGCAAAAGAAACAAGGGAGCATCAATATCGGCCGAGGGGCCTTTGATTGCGTTCACTTACGGCGACGTGAAGCGCATGACGAAGAACTTCTCTCAAAAGCTCGGGGGCGGCGGTTTCGGCTCAGTCTTCAAAGGGGTTCTATCTGATTCAACAGTGGTGGCTGTGAAAAGGCTAGAAGGGGTTCGGCAAGGGGAGAAGCAATTTCGTAGCGAGCTGGGCACATTGGGCACAATCCAGCATGTTAACCTTGTCCGGCTCCGTGGATTCTGCTGCGAAGGAACCAAAAGGATGCTGGTCTACGATTACATGCCAAAAGGATCATTAGATCACTGCCTCTTTCAGAAAGGATCCGAAATTTTGTTGGAGTGGAAGACTCGATACCAGATAGTCCTAGGTGTCGCCAGGGGATTGGCGTATCTCCACGAGCAGTGCAGAGAGTGCATCATCCACTGCGATGTAAAGCCAGAGAACGTTCTCTTGGATTCTGAATATTGTCCCAAGTTGGCAGACTTTGGAATGGCGAAGCTCCTCGGCCGTGATTTCAGCCGGGTGCTGACAACCATGAGAGGAACCTTAGGCTACCTAGCGCCGGAATGGATAGAAGGGCTACCGGTCACGCCCAAGGTGGACGTCTACAGCTTCGGCATGATGCTGTTTGAGGTGGTATCGGGCAGAAGGAATTCGGCGGTGAACGAGGAGGGAAGCATCAGCTTTTTCCCTGCACAAGCCGCCAGCAAAGTCGTCGAAGGCGAGGTCGTCGGCTTGCTAGACGAGAGGTTGGAAGGTTGCGATGACATTGCGGGAGTGACCAGAGTTTTCAGGGTAGCGTGTTGGTGCATTCAGGATTCCGAGGTTGAGAGGCCGACCATGCCGGAAGTGGTGAAAATGCTGGAAGGGGCTTCAGATGTCGGGGTGCCTTCTTTTCCCAGAACACTTCAACATCTTGTGATTCAGAACCCAATAACACATTACTATGAGTGGTCATCCGAGAAACGCTCGAGTATCAAAATGGAGTCTTAGTAGTTGTGATATTTTATGTTGCTACTTGCTAGTTACAAGTGCCATATATATGCACAATGTCGAGAATTATGGTGCAAGCTAAAGCAGAATGTCTTGTATAATCTCTCTACTTGATCTGTATGTAAAAATTATCATGTTTTGTGTCCAAGATCTAGATCTAGATTGGACCTAATTATTGCTATTTTTAATAAAAATTTCGATTTTGTTAGAGAGTAATCAAACTCAAGAAGGAAAATAGTGATAGGAATTCTTAGAGATAGAATGAGTAACCATAGCCATAGGCCATGGTTCTCTATATATTAATCTAGAGGGGAGATGAAGGGCCTCTAGGAGACCAAGAGTCCTCATTACCCATAGTAATGGGACTAATGAATGGGTAATGAAGGAGGGGAGGCAAAAAGCCTCCCTCATTCATAACACTCCCCCTTACCCATTCATCACATTTGGTCTCAGTATCTGAGGCAAAGAGGGGTGGATACTTCTGGATCCAGAGTGAGTGTGTTTGCCTCGTTAAAACCTTAGCTGTGGAAAACCCAGTGGGAAAAATCCAACAGCTTAAGGAAAAAGAGTGCAACCCACAGGTTACTCCCCCTGATCCGTACAAGCTTCAGGCTTGCAGGTCTTTTAATTGTCGCATACCAATGTTCTTTACAAGCTTTACAAAAGTACATTTTGGCAAATACTTAGTAAAAAGATCAGCTAAGTTGTTGCAGGACTGTATCTGCTGAACTTCGATTTGCTTGTCCTCCTTTAGCTCATGTGTCCAGAAAAACTTGGGAGATATGTGCTTCGTCCTGTCGCCCTTGATGTAGCCCTTTTGAAGTTGAGCAATGCATGCATCGTTGTCTTCAAACAGGACGGTAGGCTCCAAATCACCGGTCTTCAGGCCAGTAGATTGAAGAATGTGTTGGACGACGGATCGTAGCCAATAACACTCTCTGCTTGCTTCATGAATCGCAATGAGCTCCGAATGGTTGGATGATGTAGCTGTTGTGGTTTGCTTTACCGATCTCCAGGAGATAGCAGTACCTCCGTAGGTAAAAACAAAACCTGTTTGGGATTTTACCGTGTACGGATCTGAGAGATAACCTGCATCAGCATAACCAAATAATTTGGGGGAGGCACCTCTCTGGTAGTAAAGTCCAAGATCAATGGAACCCTGGAGGTATCGCAGAAGATGCTTTACTCCATTCCAGTGACGCTTTGTGGGCGCTGCACTGTGTCTAGCTAGAAGATTAACTGTAAACGCTATATCGGGACGCGTACAGTTAGCCAGATATAGAAGTGCTCCAATGGTACTGAGGTAGGGTACTTCAGGACCCAGTATCTCATCCCCCTCTTCCAGTGGCCGGAAGGGGTCCTTATGTACGTCTAGTGATCTTACAATCATAGGAGTACCTAAAGGATGACATTTATCCATATGAAACTTGCGTAGAAGTTTCTTTGTATAATTAGATTGGTGTAATAGGATTCCACCTCTTAGGTGTTCTATCTGTAAGCCAAGACAATACTTTGTTTTGCCTAGATCTTTCATTTCAAACGTATGTTTTAGGCTTTCAGATATCTCATTGATCTCTGCAGGAGATCCTATGAGATTTAAGTCATCTACATATACAGCTATGATGACGAATCCTTTTCCCGTTCTTTTTATAAAGATACACGGGCAGACTTCATTATTCGTGAATCCTTGCTGTGCAAGGAAATCACTTAGTCTGTTATACCACATCTTGTCCGATTGTTTTAGACCATATAATGATCTATGTAGCCTTATAGAGAATACGTCCCGAGGTATCTCTTTCATCTCTGAGGGTAGATTAAACCCATCAGGAAGTCTCATATAGATATTTTAATCTATATCGCCATATAGCTATGCAGTCACAACGTCCATGAGCTACATTTCTAGGCTTTCCAGAGAAGTTAGGCTTATTAAAAATCGGAATGTGATTGAATCCATGACCGGAGAATACGTATCTTCGTAATCAATCCCCGGTCTTTGGGAAAATCCCTGGGCTACAAGGCGTGCCTTATAGCGAACGATCACATTATTTTCATGTCTTTTTCTTATGAAAACCCACTTATATCCCACATGTTTTACACCTACTGGTGTTTGGACTACTGGTCCAAAGACTTTACGTTTCAAGAGTGAGTCCAGCTCTACTCTTATTGCCTCGTCCCACTTTGTCCAATCATCTCGGCGTTTACATTCCGCCAGAGATCGTGGTTCGACGTCATCGTCATATTCAGTGACGTGAACGGCAATATCGAACGCAAAATCGTCGACGACGACTATGCTATTTCTGTCCAGTACTTCTCCAGTACGTACAACATTTAATGATGTTTCTCCTATTGTTTCCTCTGCTGGGGAAATCAGGAGGGGAGAAGTAGCTGGTCTGAGCTCAGCATCTTGTGGAGGGATAATCTTAGTATCTCCAGGAGTCTTCCTCTTTCGAGGAACTCTATCTTTTGAACCTGGTGGGCGTCCTCTTTTCATTTGAGGTACAGCCAATTCTGCTTCCGGTGGATTGCATCCATCTATGGGGATGTCAATCCTAGCTGGCGTATTGGCAGCAGGGACGTGTGAACGGACAATCTTCTGGTTGTCCGTGAATTTATCCGGCAAAAGATGTACTGTACTCTGGATGTGAAGGATCTTCAGGATCTCATCTTCACACAGATTAGTACGCGGATCATATAGGGACAAAGACTTCTGGTCCCAACTAATGGTCTCAGAAGCTTCTGGCTTCTTAGACTGTGTACCCAGTTTAGGAAAAATTTTCTCATTAAATTCACAGTCAGCAAAACGTGCCTTGAATGCGTCACCCGTCAGGGGTTCAAGGTATCTTATAATAGAGGGCGAATCAAACCCAATATATATACCTAGACGACGCTGAGGACCCATTTTGGTCCTCTGAGGTGGTGCTATTGGGACATATACCGCACAACCAAACACTCTCAAATGAGAGATATCCGGAGGTGCGCCATATGCTAGTTGCATCGGGGATAAAGTATGACCTCCAGAGGGTCTTATACTAATAAGTGATGCGGCATGTAAAATAGCATGCCCCCAAGCATCCACAGGCAACTGGGATTGCATAAGCAATGGACGTGCAATCCATTGGAGTCTCTTTATAAGGGACTCAGCTAATCCGTTTTGGGTGTGAACATGTGCTACAGGATGTTCAACTTCAATACCAGTTGCCCGGCAATAGTCTTCGAAGACTTGTGAAGTAAATTCTCCCGCATTATCAAGACGTAGTTTCTTGATTTGGTTATCGGGGAAATGAGCACGTAACCTTATTATTTGTGCCAATAGCTTTGGAAAAGCTAGGTTGCTGGTGGACAAGAGGCACACATAAGACCATTTGGTTGATGCATCAATCAGTACCATGAAGTACCGAAATGGGCCACTTGCGGGGTGAATAGGCCCGCAAATATCACCATGAATTCTCTCAAGGAAGCCAGGAGACTCTAATCCCACTTTCAGGAGGGATGGTCTCGTTATAAGTTTTCCCTTGAAACAAAGGAGACATGGAAATTCACCCTTTTGAAGAATCTTCAGGTTCTTCAATTTGTGTCCACGGGATTCAGAGATGATGCGTCGCATCATTACTGTTCCAGGGTGACCAAGTCTATTGTGCCAGAGTTCGAACTCTGGCAGTGATTGGCACGTCTGGTGCTCAGTCATATTGGCTTCTATTGGTTGAATGTATGTTTGGTAGAGACCCGACGGGAGTCCCTTGAATCGTTCGCAGATGATCTTCCGGCCATCTTTCTGACGAGTTACATACAGATATTCAACCGTATTTTTATCTCTGGTTTCTAAGTGATATCCGTTTAAACGGAAATCCTTGAAACTTACGAGATTCTTATTTGATTTAGGAGAGAATAATGCATTTTTTATTTGAAGACTTGTGTTATTTGGGAGCAATATAATTGCTTCACCAGATCCTTCGATTATTTGGGACAGTCCTGAAATTGTGATAACAGGACCGTCATATTTATTTACGCTATTAAAATAGCAATGATCGCGAAGGATTGTGTGCGTCGAGGCACTGTCCACTAGGCACTCAGACATCATCTATATAATCAAAAACGAAATTTTATTTAAGCGAAAATGTAAACATTCATTCGAAAATAAAAGTTCGTACTTAAGCAAATAAAAGATGAAGATACATTGAATTCTAAAAAGCATAGATAAACGATGGTGCTCAATCGAGAAGGTCGTCGTTCTCGAAGTCTTTTGCAGTAAACATTGTTGGCGGCTGAACAGCCGCCAAGTTTGTTTCAGGTAGAGACTTCTGGCTCGCCTGGTATAGATCCTGGAGGTGGCGAGGAGTGCGGCAGTTTCTGGACCAATGGCCAGTCATGCCGCATCTATGGCATTTATCCGCCCAGTTCTTCTTTGGAAGTGACACTTGCTCGGTGTTCTTTCGCTTCCAAGTGAAATTTCTTTTCCCCTTATTGTTTTTGTTTGTCTGTGGAGCTGCACCTCTTGGTTGCTTCATTATAGCTTTCCCTTTAGTGTTTTTAGCCTTCCTCTTGTTTTTCCACTTCTGGGGAGAAACATGGTGGGCTTCAGGGATAGGGGCAGTGCCAGCTGGACGTAAGTTATGAGTTGCAAGCAGTAAGTCTCGATTCTGCTCTGCCCTAAGTAGGCATGAGATCAGATCGGAAAATTTCGTGAAATTGCGTTCACGATACTGCTGCATGAGGATTGCATCTTTCTCGTGAAACGAGATAAATGTCTTTTCCAACATGTGTTGTTCTGTTACTTCTTCACCGCACAACTTCAGGCGTGAGGTGATGTTATGAAGTGCAGAATTGTACTCAGCGACGGACTTATAGTCCTGAAGTCTGAGGTTTTCCCACTCATAACTGGCACGCGGTAATATAACATCAATTTGATGTTTATACCGAGCTTCCAGCGCTGTCCACAGGTCCTTTGGATCCTCAACCGTTAAGTATTCGGCCTTTAAGGTCCGATCGATATGTTTCCTAATGTAGATTATGGCTTTCGCCTTATCTACATCGGATACAGTGGTTGTAGGGCTGCTGCTAGTTGTAGCAGAAGCTTCGGCCGCTGCGGGGGCCGAGGAAGGAGCCAAAATGGACCCAAGGAGGGCCATCGAATGCAAGTGGAACTTCAGGTCCACTCGCCAACTCAGGTAATTTGTCCCTGCAGAGTCAAGGACTTCGAAATCGACGCTTGCCAATTTTGCCATTTATCTACGCAATTTAAAATGAGCATGAATTAATTAAAATTCAAAATTCATGCATAAAGAAATAAACAAGTAAAAATGCGTGGATCGGCCAGATACCCAAAATAATAAACAGTCCAGAGTTCGTTTACAGTCCATAAAAAGGAAAGAAAAATACAACTTCGGAAACCCAAAGTGGGTCCCTATTTCTTCGTCTTCATATGTTGTTGCACCGCGCTTGGGCTTTAAATACAAATTTCATCACTTACAAATTCTCTCAAAAGAAAATAAAAGTGCAAGGAATGTAAATAGGTATACAATGGCCGATCCCGAAAAACACATTTTTACTTATTTAAACATCCACGCAGTTCTAAATATGCTACATGCATAAAAATAAACAACCACGCATATATCTCAAGCAAAACATATGGTAAAGGAATCTAGAAAATATAAGTATCTTGTAGATCACGTGGAAACGTCATACACCGTTAGGTTAGTTGACTAACGGCAGAGCGGTCTCAGGATCTTTAAGATAGTTATATTTTGAAAAATAGAATCCTAGTAAACCATAGATAATAATTTGCAAAAGCGATGTTTAAATAAATTTGTCAACATGGATTAAAGAAATTATTTGTGAATTTACATAGAGGAGAGTCCCTTTAAGTAATTGGCTAATAATAGAGTGACAAGCACGCATATTTTACATTTGAATTATTTAAATGGGGAGCAGAGGCCCGTAGAGACAGAGACAACATGCTCAGTTTCTTTCGCTCAGTTGATGTATAATTACATTATTAGCCTGCCTTCAACATGCTCAGTTTCTTTCACATTGACAAGTCTGTATAATTGGACTGAGCCCGGTTTTGGTCATTTCACCTCTCTACCCAAAAAGCCCAGTCTGTCTCTATTCCTATTAAAAAAATAGGTGAGGATTTGGGCTAAAACTTGAGGCACTTAAATTGTGGGGGCCAGAACGAGGTCTTGTAATGGGCCTGACCCTGGTCTTGGTCCTAGCATTAGCCTTTTTGGAAGCATTATTCATCCCTTATCCTCCTAGTAGGAATGGTAATTCATTGGTACTGGCTGAAGGTGTAGCAATTCGGCCTTGAAAAATCCCAACAACAGCCTTGTACTGGTTGTAAAATGGGCTGAGATTTGGTTAGAAGGTCATGTCATATTAATTTTGGGCACAAGAAGACCCCATATAAATATTACAAGAATCATATTTGGGCACAAGATCCCAAGTGCCAACACCAAAACCCAAGAGTCATACAACATCCCAAGAGACATTACAAGAACCAAAGAGTCACACCTATTTCCAAGACACATTAAGAATTATGTTAACACTGCCCCCCTCCTCAAACTCAAGGTATAACTATGATTTTTAGAAAGGAATTGCAACGATTCGGAAGAAGATCCAGGAGATGGCGACGTTGGATGGCCGCGGAGTGCAGGATGTAGAGACCGAGGCTGCAAAGGGCCGAGGAGGTATCGCACGGGGCAGAGGTCGCAGTGGACCGAGGCCGCAAGGGGCCTATGAGGTGCCGCAAGGGGTAGAGGTCGTAGTGGACCGCTGAGAGGCCACTGGGATGTAATGGACAGTCAGTGTGCGATGACAATTGTTAGGAAAGAGCTCCGCAATGACCCGGAAGAGTGTTCAAAGGGCAGATTGGATGAAGAAGTTCTCCCCTCTCCCCATGGGAGGTGGAGAGTTTGAATAGTAGAAGGGTTTGGATTAGAAGATCCTTGGCTTTGATACCATGTCAAGAAGAGAAAGATTTGTATTAGTTTGATTTTTTGATGATGGTTACAATAGAAGATGCTCATATATATATATATATATATATATATATATATATATATATATATATATATATATATATATATATATATATATATATATATATAGGAGAATATGATTTGCATCTTTATTGAATCAAGAAAAGAATACAAGACACTAGGGAGGAAGAAGGATACTTGAGAGCCGGGGTAAGAGCACAGGCGCCATCACCCCCAACCCAGACAAGCACCATCCACTATCCCAAGAGCCACATAGAAAAAATATACAATTATCACACAACCTAAGAAATCAGGCCCCAATTTGAGGGGGGGAAACAACACTGCTGTCAATATCCCAATCCACATTTCTCATGGCAATTCTAATATCCTTAGCAATATCATCAAACAGGGCAGTCTGCCTCTGACTGCTACCTTCAAATATTCTCCTATTCCTCTCTCTCCAAATGTGCCAGGTCATCGCAGCAAGAACAGTCTTAGCAAGTCTCCCAGTGTTATCTTTCTTATGGTAACGTGAGAGAATCAAATCCCCCATACCAGCTAGAGAGGATGGCAAGTCAGATGTAACCCCCATTTTAAGGAGACTCCTGCAAAGGATATAGTTAGAATAACTACACTCAAAAAATATGTGTTCCAAGCTTTCATGAATGTTATTAGAGCATAGCACACAAAAAGGTGAAGAAGGCACTCCCCATTGTACGAGCTTATCACGGGTAAGAAGTTTCCCGTGGAAAACTCGCAATAACGTGATAGCCATCTTAGGGATGTGCCCCTGATACCAGACCACCTTGTAGAAGGGAAATAATGGCTTAATAGCTCTAGTTCCAGACCAGGCATTTTGCAGAGAAGGAGACTTAGAGACCCAAGACCAAGAATCATCGCCAGAAGTTAAAGAAATCGGATCAATCAAGTGCCGCACAGAATTAATGGAGCTTGAGTTCACCCATCCCTCACCAGTCCAATAATCTCTAACCATATACATCTCTTTCCCAGGAGGAACCTCAAAAGAATTATTCAGGGGGCCACACGGAAGCCAATTATCATACCAGAAGAAGGTAGAAGAACCATCTCTGACCAGGCGTTGGGTGAGTTTCTTTGTGAATTCACGACAATGCAGGATGAATTTCCAAGTACCAGATTGCATAGGATGTGCCTTAGCCCGGAAGAGGCCCGTATTGCTCATATAATGTTTCCTCATGTAGGAAGCCCAGATACCCTTATGAGTAAGCATACGCCAAGCCAACATAACGCCATATGCGTTATTCAAATCTGTGAAACTTCTAAGCCCCACTCCTCCTTCTTGCTTTGGAACACAAATATCATCCCAAGCCCAAAGGTGGTTCTTCCCCCAAATGAAACCTCTGCAGATATATGTGAGAGTGCGCAAAACAGACTTGGGAATGCGAAAGGCTTGCATCCAGAACACAACCATGCCATAGATAACAGTTTTGACGAGCTCAATACGGCCAGCAATAGATAACAAAGATGAAGACCACCCCTGTAACCTGCTCTTGCATCTATCAATCAGACGGCCATACATAGCAGTGTTTGGATACTTAGAGGAGAGCGGCAAGCCCAAGTATATAGCAAGAGATTGCACCTTTTTAATACCCAAAATATCAGCCAGAGCCCCGGCCCCCCTGACCCCCTTACTGAAAATCCCAGCACTTTTACTCCAATTAACTTCAAGACCCGAATAGGATTTGAAAACAGAAAGCAGATCTCTCAAACCCATAAACGAGTCCTCCCTAGCTCGACAAAAAACCAGCAGGTCATCAGCAAATAACAGGTGAGTAACAGCTCCCACTCTTTTCATAGGCTTAATACTGTTGGTAGCAGTGGCTCTAGCCATACGTAAGGAGAAAGCTTCCATAACAATCACAAAGAGATAGGGGGAAAGGGGATCTCCCTGCCTCAGCCCTCTATTAGATTGAAACATGCCATAAGGGGACCCATTAATCATGACAGAGAAGGAGGGGGTTGAAATACATTCACATACCCAACTAATAAACTTGTGCTTGAAACCCATCCGATGGAGCATGAAATATACGAATTCACTGTTAACACTGTCAAACGCTTTCTTCAAGTCTAATTTGAGGCAGGCCCGCCCACCCATGGGGTTGTTGAAATCCCTAATATGTTCATGTGCAAGCAGAGCACAATCAGCTAGTAAGCGGTCTTGCAAAAAAGCGGCTTGGTTAGGTGATATGAGCTCAATTACAGCTTTTTTCAAACGGTTGCACAGAATTTTGCTGATGACCTTGTACAAAACATTACAGCATGCAATGGGCCTGTAATCACCCAGCTCAGAGGCATTTGCGTTCTTAGGCACAAGCGTTAAGAATGTATGATTGATTTGGCGATATATTTTCCCAGACGTGAAGAAATTTGTAATAGCAGCAGTAACATCATTTCCAATAGTATCCCAAGAGTTCTGAAAGAAAAAACCATTGAACCCATCGGGGCCAGGGGCCTTGTCCACCCCAATTTGAAAAACGGTGACTTCCTCAGCCGAAACCGGCCTTTCAACCCAGTCAGCAGCCGTAACTGTAAGGACTCTTTTAGTAGTGAGGCAAGGGAAGACAGTCCAATAGTCATTTTGATTATATAGATTAGAGTAAAACGCAGGGGCTTCAACTTTAAGGGCGTCAATGGAGTTGTTACGAGAACCGTCAGATGCAATGAGATGACCAAGGTTATTACGACTTTGTCTAGTCCTCATAGCGGTATAAAAGAAGCGGGAGTTTCTATCCCCAAGCCCCAGCCAATCTTGTCTACTTTTCTGCCTAAGATTGGATTCCTCAATATCAATGGCCTCAGCAAGTAGATTGATAAGGGAACGTTCTTTTCTTTGCAACTCAGCACAAGAACCCAGATTAGGGTTGTTCTGAATGGAGGCAAGCTCAGCCCGATATTTGGATACATCATTAGCCTCTCTGAAGGCAACTCCAAACTTCTTAAGACCCATCTTCAGATTCTTAAGCTTAGCAACCAAGCGTATCATAGGGCAGCCATTGACTCTAATAAACCAATGATCCCTCAGAGTACTAGGGTAATCAGGGCTACGATGCCCGGCGTTGAAAAATTTGAAAGGCTTAGGATCCGTGCCACCAGACAGATGAGTGCGGATAATAAGAGTGGAATGGTCGCTAGTACCTCCATCAATATATTCACAATAAGAGGATGTGAGAGTGTTCATCCAGATACTGTTGCAAAAAGCCCTATCCAGCGTAGCAGTGATACGACGCTGCCCGATATTACGATTATTCCAACTCAGAGTATTACTCACAGTCTTAAGCTCAATGAGAGCGCTAGCATTAATGCAATCATTAAACTCATCAACCATAGGACCCTTAACCATTCTGCCTCCAATCTTATCCGTGGAATATCTGACACAATTGAAATCACCCCCGATGATCCAGGGGGAATTTTTGAATTTGCTAGCACAAGAGACAATATTATCCCAAAGAGTCCTACGATCTTGGTAGGAATTGGAAGTGTAGACAATGGTGACGACCATAACAAAACCCGCCACGTTGCTGCAAATCAAGGAGATGTTTTGAGCGGTCATACCATCAACCACACATTTCCAAATATCAGGATCATACATAACGATAATGCGACCATTGCGATGAAACATCCAATTGTTGATAGAAACCCACTTCTCCGGAAAACAATTGGTAATTCTACGGCCATTAATCTCAGTAACCTTAGTCTCAATAAGCCCAATCAGAGAAGGCGCGTATTTCTGGAGTCGAACCTTAAGCTCACGGCGTCTAACAACGCTATTAAGACCCCGGGTGTTCCAAATGAACAAGGTCATTGATCGGATTTTTTTGGGGGGGTCGCTCACCCTCCCTATTGATTCTCGAACTCTTACGAGTGCCTTTAACAGAAATGTCTTCCCCACCCTTGTTTTGATTATGTTTTTTCCGTCCCTTGCTATTGTTTTTTAATAGATCCTGTTCAACAAGCCAAGCATTGTTAACCATGGACATCTCACTAGGCTCGCTATCCGAATCCATACCCTCCCCCGTATCAAGCAACGAACCCCCTAGCCGATTACGAAGGATGTTAAATGTATTAGCAGCAGCAAAGTTCACCCCAGCTGGTTGCCCCCCTATCTTATCCCCTGAGGTAGGCGAGAGGGAGCACGGCATAGGATCCGCCGTCCCCAAGCAGTCCCCGGTCCCATCCCCCCCAATTTTATTTGGAGTCTGATCATACAGTTCGCTGCTGCTACACGGGCCTACAAAAGCCCCACAAACGCTAGGCACAGCTAGCTCTTCCTTCTTCTCATACATCTGAGAGGCCTTTTTGTTTACCGTCCCCACCCCTTCACCTACTGACGCAGCAATAGCTTTACAATGTTGAGAATTCCCAACCACCCCTTCATCCCATTTTTCCTCAGCACTGGCCCATAGCTGGGAGCTCGAAGCTACAGCTTTATCCTGCCCGTTACATGCCCCCATCCCGCTACTCTTATTACAAACATTCTCCAAAAACCCCCCCTCAACTTCATGGTCCACAACACTAGAGGCCATGTTACAATCAACCCCCTTCTCCAGAATACAAAACCCATTTTCCCGCCCCCCTATACAGTTCTCCCAGATATCCCTAGCTCCTTCTCCAGCAACCCGTGTGACATTACAATTTTCAGTCCCCCCTTCCCTTTACAACCCCCATGATCCCCCAACATGGGGCTATTACAACCATCGACAACATGGCCTTCCGCCTTCTTACAGTACGCCCTTCCATCATTCACCGTCCCATCAACAGAAGAGATCTAAGAAGAGAACGTGGTTAAGGGGGCCAGACTAGAGATACCTATAGAAGCAGCAGCAGCCTCCTTCAGCTTGTCGCCTCCCAGTCGATTGACAACAGTAGAAGCCTCCTCCCTCTGGGTGATAGGCCGCTCCTCTCCATCACTGGTAACTCCAGTCTTAGTTGAACACTGCTTGGCCAGATGACCGAAACATCTGCAATTTGATCACCTAGGCGGCTTCCCTTCATACTGGACTTCAAGCTCGAAGCATTCACCACCTTCAACCTGAGCTGTAACAGAGTGCGGAAGCTCCTTCTCAGCAGAAACCTCAACCAAACACCGAGCAAAAGTCATCCTCTCCATTGTGGCGGTGGCTCTATCTAAGCAAATAGGAATCCCCAAGACACTTGTTATCGCGTTCAATATCTTAATTGACCAGAATTTTAGAGGAAGATTAGGAAGTTCAATCCAAATAGGGGCAGAGGATAACATATCTCGATCATAAACCAAGTCCGGAGCCCACCGCTGGATCACCACGAGTCTGCTGTCGAACATCCACGGCCCCCCGAATAAAACTCCATCGCAGTCAGCTTTCTCCTTGAAGCGGAAGAAGAAGAACCCGTTGTCCCTGGAGAAAACAGACATACCTTGCTTCTTCCAAGATCGGATCACCCACGCCTTCATTTGACTATAGAAAGGGACATCTCCAAGAACGTAGGCTACCAACGTGTTCTCCCAAGAGCTAGCAGCTTCATCAATGGCTTCCTGAGATAGCACAGCAACGGGATCTCCCATTTCATCAACACCAGGAGGAATGCAAGCCATCTCCAAGGAATCCGAAATCTTCCTCTTATTTGTGCAGACTTCAAGCCAAGAATGCTTCGCAGCGAGAGGATTGATTTTGGTCTCATACGAGGGCCTCATCATCCTCCTCTCCTGCATTTTCATAGTACCTGAGGGTCCTGACCTAGCCTTTGAGAACGCTCCCTCATTCTCTTGAGCACGAGGCCGAAACTCCCTTCTGAATCCTTTCCCCTTATTAGCATCAACGTATTGCCTCCTCCTGTTCACCGTATGCCAGCCACCGGCTAGATCAGCAGCCGCTCCATCAGGACGGGAATGAGATTCAGCCATGACAAACTAAGCAGAGGTAAGACCAAGACAGAGAATGAAAACAGATCCAGTGCAAATGTAAGCAACACTCACCACCGGATCGAGAGCTCCGCCTGAGCTCCCGATCCGACCAGCAGAGATCGCCTTCTGAACGAGACACCAGACAGGAACCGATCGAAGCAAAGAGCGCCGATCGTCACCACAGAGGCGTCAAAGAGATCGGAAGCAACCAAAATCACCTCCGCAAAACTCCGAATCAAAAGAGATCCAAGCAAATAGATCTAGGTTAAAAACAACAGAAAGATCAAGTCAGAACTGAGATGAAGGCTCCAAAGCACTCACCGCCGATCGGGATCCACAGCGAGATCCCGATCCGATCAGAAGGATGAAGTCTCCAGCCTTCAGATCTGACTCCACCAGATCGAATCGCCCTGAGGATGCTTCAGATCTACTCCAAAACGATACGAAAAAGCCTCAGATCTACTCGAAACGCGACTCGAAAAAAGCCACGAATCGGGACGAAGAAGCCTCAGAACTCCTCAGGCTTGCCAAGAACAGGCCACAGCACGAGCGTCGCTGCAAAACAAGCGGAGGAGCCACGGCCAGCCACGGAAGCGGCCGGCGGCGAACCCCGAGCTACCTCGACCCCCGGAGCTTCTCTCTCTAAACGAAACGAGGAGAGAGGAACGAAAATACACACACACACACACACACACACACACACACACACACTAGTCATAACCCGTGCCTGCGGGCACGGTTCATTTAAAATTTTCCCCGACGAAATTTTTATTCCCCAAAAAATTATTTCCACAGCCAAAATTCGCGGAACAACAAATTATCATAAAAATATTTAGCGGCACGGGCGCCTTCGGTGTGAAACAACAAATTCGGGCGACACGGAATAACAATTAGCGTTAAAAAAATCGGCGCGGGGGCTTTAGGCACGGAACAACAAATTAGCGTAAAAAATTTTCGCGGGCGCCTTAGGCGCATGAGTCGAAGAGACAGTGTGCCCAGCGTTGGGGGAGATATCATTCGATCTGCATCAGCATTAGATCTGCAGCATTAAGTGCAAGTTTATGTTTTTCCCCCAAATGCATTAATTGTGTGCACAATCCTATTCCCAAGAAACTTTCATTTCACATAATGTTTCATTTCCCCAAAAACTTTCATTCCCAAAGTTTCATTCCACATAAAGTGTCTTTTCCCTAGAAATGTTTTTCCCTCCAAAAATTTTCACAAAATCTAATCTCAACCATTCATTCCTCAAGATTAAATCCAAGCCGTCTTTCTATCAACCTGTTTGTCCTAGTCAGCTTGTCCTAGTCAGCCCTAGAATTCAAAAAACACTGTCAAATGTATTATAGATTTTACACAAGTCATGATTGGGCACAAGAGCCCAAGAGCCATACCCAAGAACCTAAGAGGCAACACTAGAACCGAAGAGACATTTTCACAAGATACAAAGTGTCAACAATATTTCCTAAACATAGTAATTATTAACTTCACACACACACACACACACACACACACACACACACACACACACCCCCCCCCCCCAAAAAAAAAAAAAAAACCCCCCCCCAAGGTGTAACGTTGAGTTTGGAGAGGAATTGCACTGAGAAGACGCAGGGATAGAGAGTGCATGCCACAATGGCTGCAAAGTTGGAGAGGCCGCATGGGGCCGAGAAAGATGCCGAAAAAGACATAAGCCGATGGGGGACGATGAGAGGCCGCATGGGGCCGATGAGGTGCCACAGGGGACGAGGTCACTGGAAGCCGAGAGAAGTAGCAGCCACTAGAAGAGAATGAGGAGGGAGTGGACATCGAGAGCAGAGTGGTGGAGAATGAGGTGGGGTTGGATCGGTCATCATCCAGATCAGACTACGAGTCCCGCTTCTAGGCCACTCACCGAAGAAAGGACGAAGAAGTGCTCTCTTGTTTCTCAGGCAGCAGCGAACTGAATTGGCTCCCCATGAAAGATGACTGCAGTTGTTGCCCATGATCATTCACAGACTGGATCTGAGGGTAGGAGGAAAGAACAGAGCTGCTGCTTCTGGCCTTGGCGAGCAGATATGCGGGTACCTGAGATGGCGCCAGGCATCATACCTGAGGTAGCACATTTTAATTACATATGAATTTAAATAAATAAATCGATTTTGATATATTTTACACATGCAAAAGTGATGATAAGATCGGAGTTGCAGAATATTCATAAGGTTGCCCAATTTGTATCCACTTGATGCAAAGATGAAGCTTATAGAAATCATTTGAAGTAGTGTAAATGATGCACATCAGATCCAGTGGAATTGAATTTTGATTTGAATTGCAAATTTTTAAATTTTGGAATGCTAGCATCTTCATTTACTCTCTCTACGCAGTCTGATGGAAGTGTGAGAATATATAGAGACCATAGACTTGGAGCACTCCTAATTACAAGCATTCAAAAGAAGTGGCATGGGTTCATTCTGTGCAATAATATTAGTTCAGAGATTACAACAGTAAGAAGATCGCATATGTTTCTATGCTCATTAGTCATTACATACATCTGCAAGAAAAAAAGGGGCAAAAAATTGAACAAATGGTTGTAAAATGCAAGGCATAGATCTTGCGCAAAAGCACAAAGAAAGTGGCACCATTACAAGTTCAGGCTAAGTATGTGGGTGCCAAAGCCAGTCTTGCTCCACCGCGGTGCACTGCCTGCAGTCTGTTTAGCGCGGTTTTGATTTTATCTATTTTGATGTCGTCTGATTACCGCCATTTTCAAGTCAGCCATATCGTTTTCTCTTGGACTATAATGACAGGTGTAATCTTTATATTAAGTCATCGTTAATGACCTTGCACTGGCCTATACTTGAGTAATACGCCAAAGACATATCGTTGGTAACCTCACATTGGTTGGACTTGCGCCATTTCAGCTGATGGGCGTAGTTTGGCACATCTCCAACAATAATTTAGTAGCCCAGGAATCACTGTCAACTCTCACATAGACCAAGTCTCAATTCCCTTGTTAATTTTTCCCTGCATTATTTCAGTTTGATTATCTCCGATTCAACCCAGCTGATGCAAGCATTCCCACGAGAGTATCAGGAACAATCAGAAGGAAACACAAACTGGATACTTTAAAAAAGCCACATTATCACGTTTCCTCCTTGTATTTTCTCTTACTCAGCAAACATTGATTCAGAATCACATTCTCGATATCAATCCATATTTTGCTTCATGCTGCATGCTCCTGCTAAGATGCTGATTACCTATTTCTTTCTCCTGTTGCTGGGCAATGATCTGTCCACTGCATCAGATACAATCTCCCAGGGCCAGTCCATCTCCGGCAACAAGACCATAGTCTCCGATGCCGGAGTCTTTGAGCTGGGCTTCTTCACACCAGGTGATTCTGGAAACTACTATATCGGAATATGGTACAAAAAGATCTCCAGCCATACAGTGGTGTGGGTGGCAAACAGAGAAGCTCCGGTGTCCGACCCACGGACTTCACAGCTGAAGCTGACCAAGGATGGCAATCTGATTCTCTACTCTCAGTTCAGAGGGTCCAAACGCCGGCCAGTTTGGTCATCCAATGCAACCTTACCGGCACAATCCATGTCTTACGTTGCGGTGCTCCTTGACACTGGAAATCTAGTTCTGAGAGCGCAGTCGGACTCTTCTTCCATAGTTTGGCAAAGCTTTGATCACCCAACCGATACCATGCTGCCCAACAGCTGTTTGGGGATGAATAAAGTCACCGGAGAGTACCAGAGGCTTACTCCGTGGAAGAACTCCCATGATCCAGCTCCCGGGCCTTTCATCGATACCACAGACCCTGCTCCGGGCGTCCACGAGTTAATCCTCTCGTGGAATAACTCAAACATCTACTGGACGAGCGGAGCCTGGGATGGGAAATCCTTCAGCCTGATCCCCGGGATGAATGGTCCCTCTGTGTTCGTTAACAACTTTGTCGACGACGAAAAGCGCAGGTGTTACAGCTACAATCTCACCAGTGACAAAATCGTAGCACGAAACGTGATTCACTCATCTGGACAAGCACAACAATGGATGTGGTTTGATGATTCTCAAGGCTGGGTGTTGGTTTTCTCGGCACCAATTTCTCCATGCGATGTGCACTCGGTCTGCGGTGCCTTCGGCATCTGCGACGGGAAGAGCGAGCCCACATGCAGCTGCCCGTATGGTTTCAGTCCGACATCGGATGAAGACTGGGAGCTAGGAGGTTGGAGTTCAGGGTGTTCGAGGAACACCAGCTTGCTTTGCGATGGCAAGAACGCGAGTTTTGGACAACCAGATGGATTTCTAGTCATAAACAATATGCGTTTGCCAGTGGATTCACAGCCCCTGGCTGCAACCAGTGCGGAAGAATGTGGAGCTGCTTGCCTGAACAATTGCTCGTGTACTGGCTATGTTTACGAGAATGGATGCTCGGTTTGGAGCGGCGACATCCGAAACATTCAACGACTAGGCGATGGCGACACTAAACCTGTCACTCTTTACCTGCGGCTTGCTGCGGCCGACCTGCCGCCAAAACAAAGCGGCGGAAAGAAAACAACCGTGATCGTTGCCGTAAGTGCAGCAGCGGCGATACTTCTGGCGATTGTCACCGTATCAATCTGGATGGTCTGCAAAAGAAACAGGCGATCATCAAGATCCGCCGAGGGGCCTTTGATTGCGTTCACTTACGGCGACGTGAAGCGCATGACGAAGAGCTTCTCTCAAAAGCTCGGGAGCGGTGGGTTTGGCTCAGTCTTCAAAGGGGTTCTTTCCGATTCAACTGTGGTGGGTGTGAAAAGGCTAGAAGGGGTTCGGCAAGGGGAGAAGCAATTTCGTAGCGAGCTGGGCACATTGGGCACAATCCAGCATGTTAACCTTGTCCGGCTCCGTGGCTTCTGTTGCGAAGGAACCGAAAGGATGCTGGTCTACGATTACATGCCAAAAGGATCATTAGATCACTGCCTCTTTCAGAAAGGATCCGAAATTTTGTTGGAGTGGAAGACTCGATACCAGATAGTCCTAGGTGTCGCCAGGGGATTGGCGTATCTGCACGAGCAGTGCAGAGAGTGCATCATCCACTGCGATGTGAAGCCAGAGAACGTTCTCTTGGATTCTGAATACTGTCCAAAGTTGGCAGACTTTGGAATGGCGAAGCTCCTCGGCCGTGATTTCAGCCGGGTGCTGACAACCATGAGAGGAACCGTAGGCTACCTGGCGCCGGAATGGATAGAAGGGCTGCCGGTCACGCCCAAGGTGGACGTTCACAGCTTCGGCATGATGCTGTTTGAGGTGGTATCGGGCAGAAGGAATTCGGCGGTGAACGAGGAGGGAAGCATCAGTTTTTTCCCTGCCCAAGCCGCCAGCAAAGTCGTCGAAGGCGAGGTTATCGGCTTGCTCGATGAGAGGTTGGATGGCTGCGATGACATTGCGGGAGTGACTAGAGTTTGTAGGGTTGCGTGTTGGTGCATTCAGGACTATGAGGTTGAGAGGCCGACCATGCCGGAAGTGGTGAACATGCTGGAAGGGGCTTCAGATGTCGAGGTGCCTCCTTTCCCCAGAATGCTTCAACGTCTTGTGTATCAGGATCCAATAACACATTACTATGAATGGTCATCCGGGAAACGCTCGAGTATCAAAATGGAGTCTCAATAGTTCTGGTGTTGCTAGTTACAAGTGCGATATGCACACTGTTGAGAATTATGGTGCAAACAAAAGCAGAATGTGTTGTATGTTGTAAATTTCTTTTTTCTTTTGTAGATGATTGTTGGTTTTATGTATGTGTGACAAACTTCTACATTAAAAAAACTAGATATGATCTTTTGGATCCCTCCTTCAGTCATAGTTGAAAAACATGAGAAGCTTGGCTTTATGAGAAAGATGCTAGTCTAAAATCACATTCGACATAGACTCATGTAATGTCGCCTTGCAAACCTTAGGTAACCATCTAACAGGTGTGCTTCCTTGTGTATTGTCTCTATGCACTCTGGATCTCATGCTCTTAGCATGCGTAGATGGGCTACTAGGCCTCTTTTGCAAGTCTTCTACTACAAACAGAAATAGCTTTCCAAGAAGCTAAACCTGTTACGGGTGTTTTCTCACCACTAAAGTCGTTGGAAGATGATTTGGTTGAAGCTGTTAATGTGGGATAACGTGAGCAGCTAACTGGGCACTGAGCGAGTTGACTATGGTCTGAATGAGCTCAGATCCGAGCAACTGGAGTCGGGTCCCGGCTATCCCTGGTTCTCCTGCAGCACAAGTCATGGTGGCCGTCGGGCCGGCCCGGCCCGGCCCGGCCCGAAGCCCGCCGGGCCTGGCCGGGCCACGGGCCGGCCCGGCCCGGCTTGATTTACAAGCCGGGCCGGGCCGGCCCGGCCCGGGGGGGTGAAAACCCCCCCAAGCCCGGCCCGCAGCCCGCGGCCCGGCGGGCCGCGGGCCAAGCGGGCCGGGCCCGGGCCGGCCCGGTTTTATTGGTTTTTTTTACACTTAAAAAAAATTTTTGAAATTTTTTTAAAAATTTGTAAAAACAGTATTAAATCATTATAAATTATTTTAACATTTGTAAAATATTTTACATGTCATATATATTTTTTAAAATTTTAAAATACTTGTTAGCTAATTTAGAAATTTAAAAATTGTTCTTATTTAGAACAATTTTTTATTAATTATAACTTGTTCTAAAGAAGTAAAAATAAGTTTAGAATGATATTAAATTTTTAAAAAATTTATAAGACCTATATAAAATATTTTACAAAGTTTAAAAAAATTTAAAATTACTTATATTATTTATAAACCTAAGTTAGATAATTTAGCCCGAAATTCACGAAGGTCCCGGGTTGAACCTTTAAATTTCATTAATTAAAATTTTTTTGAGGGGGGGACTTACATTGGCCAGCCTTACCCCTCATACAATGGCCAACACGTAGGACTTCTACAAGCTAATACAAGATAGAAAATAACAATACATGGAAAAAAAGAAAATCATTCAGCGTCAGTCCCTTCCTCCTCAGAATCTTCTGAAAGGTCCTGTTTGTCTTGCGAGCGGTCTTCAGCATGAAACCAGTCCTTTGCACATACCGCAGCTTCAACTACATCTTCTTTAAGCCTTGATCTCCTGTCACTCAGAACCCTGCCACTTGCACTAAAAGCAGACTCGGACGCAATAGTAGAAATAGGGATTGATAACAGATCACGAGCCATAATGGTAAGAATTGGAAACCTAGGTTCATACATTTTCCACCATCCCAAAATGTCAAAATTTGGATCATCCAATTCTTCCTCAGTGAAAGGATAAGAAATTTCTAAATATTTGGACAACTCATTTGACGAACTTTCTGAAGCTACGGTTTTTTGTTTTTTCTTCCCCAAAATCTGCCTCAGTTTGCATGTAATATTAGAACTAGCAGGAATAGAAGAAGTGTTTGATGAAGTTCCATATCTAGCTTCATACGTTGCAAACAGAGCTCTTAAGCTAGTTTTAAAATGCATTATATGATCTTCAACTTCAAATTGCATGTTTTCATAAAACGTTTCTAATAATCCAGCTACTCCATCCTCTTTATATCGTGGATCAACAACCTTAGCTAATGAATAAAGCAAAGGAATAGGATTCCAATATTTTGCTAGTTTAGTACCCATTTCTTCGATCATAGGTTGAAGAATGAGGGTAGTGTCTGTAGTGTCTCTATACCTAGCTAAAGTGTCAGAAATTATAACTAATTGACCAAGCCCTAAAAAGGATGTTGAGTAATACATACCCGAAAATTTGTTTGTAGCATAATAAAAACCCTCAAAAAAATCGCATAGCTGCTCAATTGTTTTCCACTCTAATTCAGTAAGGTTGAAATCCGTCTCATACGGAATGTAGGTGCTAGCAAAATAAGTCAGTTGCATCTTGTTTTTAAGCAAGCAACGCATCATAAGATACGTTGAGTTCCACCTATGTGGAACACTTAATGTAAACTTCCGGTAAGGAAGTTGGCAATTTCTACATACATCTTTATATAAAGCTCTCTTATTGCTAGAAGATTGTATGTATAACATAAGGTTTCTACCCTTTTCTACCCAATCAGCAGCATATTTAAGCCCATCCTGAACTATCAAGTTTAAGATGTGACAAGCACATCGCTGATGAAATAAAAGACCATCCAGATCAGGGTTCAGATGTGTTTTCAAAAATGATATTGCAGTTGTATTATTAGAGGCATTATCAAGTGTAAAAGAAATGATTTTATCAGAAATGCCATAATCACGAATAACAGGCATAAGCGCATTAGCAATAACAACACCAGTATGACCAAAGGGTAACAATTTAAATCCAATAATCATCTTATGAATAATATAGTCGTTGTCTACATAATGGGCCGTAACACAAATGTAGGATAAACCCCATTTTGTTGTCCATATGTCGGACGTTAAAGCTATCCTAGATTTTAAGGCCGCAAAAGTTTGAATCAATTTGGCTTTGCCAGCTTCAAAAACTGCCATAACATCTCTTCTAAGTGTGGTTCTAGGCACCTTTTTAAATGCAGGGTTCAGGGCTACTTGGTTAAAACGTTCTACTGAGGAACTTTCCCCATAACTTAAAGGTAATTCTTGGCAAAGAACTAGTCTAGCCATCTCCTTTCGCATTGTTTCAGCAGAATACGAAAAAGCAGACAGAGAGCTAGAATTAGCTGTTAAGTTTAACGTTGTCTGTCTAGCCTCTCTTTTTTTATGTGCTTCTGTGTGTCTTTTTAGATGTGTTGTGCCATCTTTGGCTGCGCAATTGAAATCTGATCTACAGATTTTGCAAAAAGCCCTAAGTCCTTTTCCAGGCACTGTTTCTAGTGAATAGTTATCCCAAACAGCAGATTTCTGTTTTCTGCCTTGGGTTGCTTGTGAAGCAGTGGGGACAGCAGTAGTAGAGGGGGTTGAATTGTGTGCAGAACCAGAAAATCCCTGTGTACCCACAATGGGGCTATTACTATCGTGCCAGTCATGTTGTTCAGTTGGAGTCATTTCCGGAAAGTCCGGTGTTTCAAGAGGGTTGTTCAGCAAATTTTGAAAAAAACCATATTCTTCAGTGTTAAAATTAGCGGTAACCGATCTACGTGGGTTGTTTGATCCGGCCATTATGCTAATTTACTAATAATAGGAAGTAGGAACCTGATTGCAGATAGAGCCGCAGTGAGGTAGCAGTCTAGCAGTTGATCGGATCCCTGAGTCGGAGCTTGAATTTGAGATGCCGAAGTGTAGAGGTAGCAGCCGTATCTTGAGAGCGCCGAGAGATGAGAGCAATAACCTGAGATTAGAGTAAAATTTGAGAGTAGAGAATTTTAGAGTTGTGAAGAAATTGGTATGAATGTGTGCGGTATTTATAGGATTTTTTAAGACCCAAAAGACCAAAATAACCCTCCAATATGACCGTTTTATGGCTGTTGGGACGGTTTTTTGGTCATTTTGGCAGAAATTGACCAAACTACCCCCCCAATATAGCTGTTTATGGCTGTTGGGGGGGTATTTTGGTCAAAAAGCCCAAAAATCCCCCCCCAACAGCCATATAATGGCTGTTGGGAGGCGGGCGGGCCGGGCGGGCCGGCCCGGCCCGCGGTCCGCCGGGCCACGGGCCAGCCCGGCCCGGCGGCCGGGCCGGGCCGGCCCGGCCCGGCGGGCCGCGGGGGGGGGCAAATGCCCGGCCCGGCTGCCGGGCCGGGCTTGGTCAACGGCCCGGCCCGGGTTGACCGGGCCGGGCCGGGCCGGCCCGAAAACCGGGCCGGGCGGGCCGGGCTCCGGGCCGGCGGGCCATTTGGCCACCTTGAAGCACAAGGCACTACTACAGATTTGGGCTTGGGTAACGCCACTTAAATAGCGCTTTTTAAAAGCGCTATCTAAGTGAGCTCTTATATAGCGCTTCTGCGCTTATAGAAAATAAAGATAAATCAAAATTAAAGTAAAAATCACTTAGATAGCGCTTTTTGTTAAAGCGCTATCCAAGTAATAGCTTACATAGCGCTTTTTGTTAGCGCTATGCTAATAATCGTTACGTAAGCACTTTTATTAAAAATTATAAATATATAACACCCTTAGATAGCGCTTTTTCCCTGGCCGCCAATCTTTTTCGTTTCCCCCGTCCATGCCCTAACCTTCACATAGAGAAATTTCGCTGGCCGCCAACGAGAGCTAGAAATTTCGATGGCCCGCCAATCTCTCTCTCTCTCTCTCTCTCTCTCTCTCTCTCTGGCGGGAGTGGCTGCTACGGCGACGCCGGCTGCGGCCGTGGCCGTGGCAGCGGCGGCTCCAGAGTTGTTCGCCCGCGACGCCCTCATCGCCTGCGGTCAGCGCCTCGAGAAGGTCCTTGGAACCGAGCACACTCAGATCCTTCGGGTCCCGTTCAGATCCGAGAAGGGAATTCTCCGCAAGTGGATCTCACGTTTTGAGGTCTGGCCTTACCTCGAGATCTACACAGATGTAAAAAAACCCATCATCCGATCTCTGTTAGCTTCTTGTTTCGTTGCATTTACTTATCTCACCCTATTTGAACAAATGCTTATGCGATAGGATGTTGCAAACGAATTAGCTCGCGAGTTGCAGGCCCCTTGCATTCCAAACTCTGGGTTTATTCTCTTGTCATCATGGAAGTATAGTGATTTTGGTGAAGATGCACAAACCCTCTAAAAGTTTGAACAAATTTGCTTAACAATGACCTTTTCTGTCAATATTCAAATGGATTATAGGTCGTTTGATTTGGGGCTTTAGGGTTTAAGATCTTCCTTCCTCCAACTGAACGTGAACCCTAGGGATTTTCAACCCCTTGTGTTCTATGAAAATGAAGGGATAAACAAATTTTTAACCCCTTGTGTTCTATGAAAGATCTTTCTTGATTCCGTAGCTTAATCTGCTGTTGTAACTTCTTTTCCATACTTCAATTTTTTGGCCATTATGATCATTAGAAATACATTAAAAATACAGTTTCCATGAGGTGAAGAAATTGTGGTATGCCCTGCCTAATTCCTGCATGCTTATATCATTATCGGCGTGCTTATATCATGGGTTTCCCTTCATTACAGCTGAAGATTACTCGGCGATGATGATTTTCCCTTCATAACAGTTCCTATGTGATGGCAAGGCAGCTAGGAGGGTAAGCAACAATTTGCTTGCAACCATTGCATCCAATGGAACATTTTGGATTCATGGAAGCAAATTTATACGTTTATTGGGATGAGGCAAGGGAATGTCTGAGCCATTGCATACATACATTTACATTTTCTATGCTAAAGGTATTTTCCAGGTAACAATTTCAGTTTTTTTAATACATTTTACAGAGCATTTCTGAATTTTTTCTTATTATTTCATATGTAAACTTATCTCGTCTAGCTGCTAGCTAGTATGCATGAATAAATCATTCCTCCTACATAGCACATGTGTATCTGTCTCACTCACAAATGAGCAAGTATCTTGAAAATCATTCCTTGTAGAATGCATATACCTTTAATGATTATTACCATCTATGTTGGATACAACTTAATTAATTTTCATGGACACCAAGACATCATTTTCATTTTCTTTCTTTTTTTTGAACAATTGTTGTAATTCTTAATAGAGAATGATATGCTCATACAATATGTAACAGATCTCTCTTATATACAATGCCGTAGTACATTCTTATCATGTGACTACTTCTTGTATATTATTCTCTTCGCAATATGAAGTTAAATGCAAAGTTTGATGCAAGGGGGGTAAACATCTATTTTAAATTCTATAAAATCATCACAGCTACTAAGCTTCCCAGAGCTAAAAGGTGAAGTCTCTTTCATCACAGCTTGCTTGCAACTAGGATGTGGTTTCACCACTGTCAGCCACATACCAATATCCCATTATTCTATTTTGGATACCAAAGCCCCAGCAAATATCTCCAACTACACTCCCATGGTGTTAGTGTCACCCTCCTTTAATCCAATTCTATAACATGGTCATCTTTATACTTTTAGAGCTAACAAACAGCTCTTAGGCCTAGTATGGCTTTCAATTTTTCAAAATGTGGCTTGCTGCTTTTTGGGGCTGAACCAAACTTTATTTCCCATGAAATAGTATTATTCATGAACTGAAGTTTGTATGAATATACAAATCTGGGTTTAGTTTTAACTTAAACAATGGAGAAAGTGGAGCTCTCATTAGAAGCTTCTTTCATCTTTCAGGCAAAGATAGAGAGAGAAGCAAAAAAATTTAGGTAAGGCTGTCATTGATGCTTAAATGTGATGTCGTCCTTCAATCATAAAGTATAAGTTCAGGTGAATAAGATGATTTAGTATAGTAGGTATGGCTATTAACAGTAGTTCATGTTCCAGAGAAAGCCTTAATATTAGTATGATAGATTGTTTTAAACACATGAATAACCAACTTGTGTGGTTCGGCCAACATGATGCAATGACCTTACAATTCAGATGGGATGTTTTCTAGAAGTCAAGCATGACTGGTGTTGAATTTCCGGAGTGATGGGCAAGCACTTTGATATCACATGTAAAATTTAGAGTCATGAAATCCACGAAATAAAGAGTGAACACAAACAAAACTATGTTTAAAGTGAATACACTATATTTAATAATATACGATTACACAACTTTCTCACTCACTCACTCACTTCCTTCTGTTATTGCATACATGCGTGTTACTTAATTTTAAGTTTACAGATAAAGGTTTCATGAAAATTGCATCTTGCATTTGTTTCTTATATATAATGCTAATTTGTTTCTTATATAAAATTGCATCTTACATGATAAATATTTTTCTCCACCCTTGCCATTCACAAGAATCTATAATGGTTCTAATTTTCCATTATTTCCCCTTTCCACTTTTTGCAGGCTATGTCTAGATGCAGTCAGCCAATCCCTTGCAGCACATTCAACCATGATGGGTCAATTTTTGCCTATGCGGTGAGTAGACTTTCAATATTAAATCTCATCTTTCATGGTCAGAAGAAAATGGTCTTTTACTGTTATATGGAGAATGAAGAATGAAAAGCTGAACAAATGTGTGCATTTGTTCAAGTTGCTTCACAAGGGAAAGACGCACCCATGCTTTAAACCCTAAGTAGTTTGTGAACATGTAATTGTGGAAAATACATACCCCAAGATTCTGTATTCTGTAATGCGGGTTTACCTGACTTGATTAATTCTGTATTTCATTTTCCCATGATTGCTACATTTTCCCATGATTGCTACATGTAGATCTTTTTTTGGGTATTTGGAAGAATTAGACTGAGTATCTCAACACCGATGTTTTTTCTGCTTATACCATGTAGGTCTGCTATGATTGGAGCAAAGGTGCTTAAAATCATAACCCAGCAACTGCAAAGTCATACATCTATCTTCACAGCCCGCATGTTAGTGATTCCTGTTCACACAATGAAATTCACGGCCCCCAATTTTCAAAATCACTCAGTTTTTACTTTGTTGTGGGCGTGTGAAAACCGCAAAAGGTTGCCATTTGAATCAAAGTGCTTTATGATAGGAAACTGATGGATATAAAGCAAATATTGGATTTAGGCTATTAGCACTCCAATATCCATATTTAGCATATTCCCAACTCACTAATTTTTTTCTTTTTGAAAAAAATTAAACATGAGGTAGGGTTTTTTATGGAGACATGATGTTTACTTATAATATGGAAATGTACCCAGGAAGCCAAAAGACGTATGGGCTGTTCTCGCCTTGCAATAGGCACGTACCTGATAGACAGCAAGCATTTCCAGCCGCTGGACATCAACAAATAAGAGAGCCTGCAAGGTTCACGTGAAATTTTTTCCCACAGACATGCATGTAACTTATGAGCATGGGCATGAAGGAGATACCAGCTGATGCCATATGCATTTGTATAATAGAAAGACTTCTTCATTATTCTTAAGTCTTGCTTTGACTGATGTATTCAGTTTATATGCCAAATTGATGCTTCTAAAGAACATAAAATATACAATGGGCCATCATACTAAGCATGCAGGCATTCCATTCATTTTCTTCCCATTTCTTGTTCCATGTCAGAAAACCTGAGACATGAATCCTGTGAGTTTTTGCTAGTATGAGTTCAATATCAGGTACCACAGATGTTTAAAGAAGTTCACCTTGTGTTTTCTCATACTAATATCAGGTACCACAGATGTAGGCAAAAACTCATACTTCCATACCTTCGTATCCGTTACCACAGATGTAGGCAAAGTAAGACTAATATCAGGTATGAGTATGAGTTTTTGCCTACATCTGTGGTACAGATGTAGGCAAAGTAAGACTAATATCAGGCATGAGTAAGACTAATACCACAGATGTAGGCAAAGTAAGACTAATATCAGGTACCACAGATGTAGTCTTACTAAATGTAGGTTCACGCAAAAACTCATACTTTCCCTACATTAGTCTTATCTTGTGTTTTCTCCTGGATCAACTTGTTAGGAAATGCTCTTCATTCTTATAGCAATGTCATTGATATGCTTCTTATATGCCTAACTTTGGCTTAACTATGCTTAAGCCTAAAGTAGTTGTTATGATTGTACTAAATTTCCAATCTCTCTATAAGGTTTGACCAAAACAATGAGAGTATTGCTCGCCTTCTTTGGGGTTTCTTTCATTATTGGGCATACTATCATGATTATACAAATGATGTCATTTCTGTGCGCGCTGGACGAAATATCAGGTACGAGATCTATTGGTTTCTTGCTTTAAATAAGGCATGCCCTCATATTTCATTAGCAAACACGGACACATCACTCGTTGTTTGAGTGTCACTGCTTCACAATTCCCAACCTTCAGTTATATGTGCATAATTGACTCTGCACCTTGGTCGGTTGAGAAAATTGACTCTGCACCTGTTTAGTATCGATCCTGCTTCATTAAACGTTCTTATGTTTGGATGTCCTGTTTTGGAAGATATGGAACTTTCATATTGCATTCTTCAGGATCCTGACATTTGCTCGAATTCATCGACGAAGCTGAAATTTGCTTCTTGTATGATCACGGGGACAAGAATCCGGATTTCTGTTCCGAGCCTGCAATATCTAGATTTGACCTACAATGATATTGATATTGATAGGTCAGAAGTTTTGCTGGAGAACTTATCATCTTTAACCCAAGCTTCCTTGCAAACTGACGACTATGCTGGAGATAATTACGTCGATATGGATCTAAAACTTCTCAACTACATTACTCCAAGTAACAATGTATTGCATATACACTTCTTTTCTAATAAACCTGAACATCCATTAGTCTCCCAAAGGCTGATTCATTTTGGTTCGTCCTGAAAGCATCATACTAATGGAATTTACTGTATAATACAATAAAATTAAAATATTTGTGGAAGCATTAAAGTATTGCATAATAAGGCATGAGAAGTTAAAGTGCTTTTATAATTATAATCATCCAAAATGACTTTGCAAAAAGGATTGTGCCACTTTTGCATAGCATACCTGAGTCTCTATGATATTTCATTTCACATCGTTCTACCATACACCCATGATAAAATGTTCACCACATTTCTGGTGGCATGGTTAATCAAAACAGCTATGGTCTATATAAGTGGCACATTTCTGGTGGCATGATAAAATCCATAGAGATTAGACATGTTCATAAGTAGAAGACAGAAGAAAAATCTTTATACTTAAATCAATAGTATTCTTTGTAATTTGTATGTCTATATAAGTGGCACATAGATTCATGGTGCTATGGTCTTTAAGATATTTTATAGGGTAAATGACACTAAAATACCCCAACGTTTGGGGCTTTGTCAAGTATATACCTTATCGTTTACTTTGGTAAATTTTGATACCCAAAACTCATTTTTGCTAACGGGGGACTTTTTTTGTAACGTTGGACCGTTATGCCCCTGAACTAAATAAAAGGGTAACTGATTTGATGTCGAGGCTTAACCGTGCAACGAAGGAAGCTGCGGCAAATGCTAGGGGGAAAATTGGGGGAAAGATCAGGAATCCATGAAATTGAAGAGAAATCGCGGGCATGAAGGTCATCAGAAGCAAGAGGGCCGGAAGAGGGGCTGCTGGTGGGCGTGGCTAGAAGAAGCTTGAAGAGAGGTGAAGAAGATTGTGATAAAGCTCACGATGGTGAGTAATTTTTCTTTTTTTTGGAAATATGTGTAAATTTAAAACGGGAAATGATTTATTTCTATGGATTATGTTAAAATTTCAGATGCTTGGAAGATTAAGCTGTTGATTGGTCGGAGGTAGAAGAAATAGAGTAAATTGGAAATTTGTAGGTTAGCTAAATTGGAAATTTTCAGATGCATGGGAAGTATGTTAATTAAAGCACAGATGATGTAAGTAGTTAGCTAAGTAGTAGAATATGCCAAGACTTAAAGAAATTAGCAACATTCAACTGCTTGATGCTGGGAGAGTAAATTTTTGAGTAAATTAGAAACATTGAACTGCTTGATGATTGAGTAATATTTTTCAATAATTAGATAAGATAATTATGCTAATTATGGAATATGCAACATGCAACATGGTATATGTGACACAATGACATGCAACATGGTATATGTGACACAATGAGTACCCTGCTAATTGGCAACATTCAACAGAAGCAATTATATATGTGCACAATAATATCCTATATGTGCAAAATAATTTGTTATGCTAAATTATGCATATTATACACCTTGTTAAATGGTTTTTTTTTGCAGAGCCACAAAGTTAATTTGAAGATACATCATGGGGGCCTGTTGAGACTTGGTTATGAAGGGGGTTATGAGGGTGGGCAGCAGGTATTTTACACAGACTGTGTTGTTGGATTGTTGTCATTGGACAATATAAAAATGCTGATAAAGGAGTTGGGACATAAAGGAAGGTGCTTCATATACTACAAGCCTTGGAGAAAGGATTTTAGTTGGTGCATGAGAATAGATGATGATGAGAAGGCATCAACAATATTGAACTTGCAGGGGAGTAGAACTGTTGACTTGTATGTTGCACATGAACTTGAAGGGCAGCAAATAGAAGATAGTTACACTGCAAAATATGGCATTGTTGACTTGACTGAGTCAGAAGGGGAGGACACAGATGGTAGGAATAAGGCTGGAAGGGGAAGGAGGAGGGAAGCAGAGATTCATTTTGAACATGATAATGTATGTCCATCTTCAGTACCAAATGAGGAGGGAAGCACAGAGGAAACTGTCAAGGGAAAGGAGGCTGAAACTTGGACAAGTATGATGCAAACTGCAGACTCATATGTTGCTGAAATGTGTGAGGAAATTGATGTTAACCCCAGCTGTCCATACTCACTACAAACTGATTTTGATGAGGCACTGGATGAGGCAACAGGACATATAGAAAAAGACCAGTTGGATGAGGGATTGGCTGAGGCAACAGTGCAAACAGGCCATAATGAAAAAGAACAGGTTGATGAGGGAATGGTTGAGACAACAGTACAAACACAAGAAGATGAGCCAACAGAAGAGGCAACATTACATAAAGAACAAGAGCTATTAGTTGAAGCATTAGATGAGCCAACAGAAGAGGCAGTAACAGAGCAGGTAGATAAGGAGCTGGAGGAGGGAACAGTACATAAAGAACAAGAGCAATTAGCTAAAGCATTAGATGAGCCAACAGTTGATGAAGCACAATGTTGCATGAAGGGTTCACTACTGGAGCCACCACAAGAAGATAATGATGAGTCAAGGGCCACTGCAATAGAGGGGGCATCACCAATGGATGGAGTACATGGAGAACACAACAATGAGACAGGGAGTGAATTTGACTATGAACCTACAGATGAGGATGATGCAGATGATGAATACAATGATGAGTCAAGGGCCAATGCAACAGAGGGGACATCACCAATTGATGGAATACAGGGAGAAGACAACAATGAGTCAGAGACTGATTCTGAATATGAACCTACAGATGAGGATGATGCAGATGATGAAGGTGGAAGTAGTGAAGATGATGTAGGAGTGGTGGATGAAATAATGGCTGAAGAAGATGCTGAATTAACTGTGCATCCCAGCCATAGGAAGACTGATGGAATGCATGTATATGGAGGCCCTGAATGTGAACCACAAAATGAATGGGCAACAGATTCAGATGACTCTGATGTGATTAGGAGCATGCAAGGCAGTGAAGATGAGATGCACATCAGAGGGGGACATGTTGTTCAGAAGGTGGATTTGGATAACCCTCAATTGGATGTTGGCATGAAGTTTGCCACACCAAATGAATTTAGGGAGTTGTTGAGGGAGCATGCCATTAGAAATGGCTATGACTTTACATTCAAGAAGAATGAGGGCTGGAGAATAAGTGTAGAATGCATTAACAAGTGTGGTTGGGTGTGTTCAGGATCAGGGGATAGAAACAGAGAGACTTTTATAGTGAAGAAGCTTACAAAGCATGTAGAGTGCCATGTTGTTAGGAGCAATTCTCAAGTGACCTCCCCATGGATTGCCAAAAAGTATGTTGAGCACTTCAGAGACCAACCACAGATGCTAATTCATGTGTTGAGAAAGTTTCTGAGTAGAGACTTTGGCCTTGACATTAAGCAAGATAACAAGTTATACAGGGCCAGGAGATTTGCAAATGCATATATTGAAGGATCTTACAAGAAACAGTTCAAACAACTGTGGAACTACTCTCATGCACTTTTGCAGAGGAACCCTGGGACTTATTGCAAGATTAGGACAAGGCCAAGTGAGAATGAGGATGAACCCATTTTTGATGGAATTTTTATCACATACCCATGTCAGTTCAAGGGTTTCAAAGATGGATGTAGACCTTTTATTGGCCTGGATGGAACTTTCTTGAAGACAGAAATTGGAGGAGTGCTGTTGAGTGCAACCAGTCGTGATGGGAACAATGAAATGTTTCCACTGGCCTTAGCTATTGTCACAAATGAATCTAAAGACACATGGACTTGGTTTTTAACGTGCTTGCTTGAGGCTCTTGATGTTAACAATGATCAGCAGTTCACATTCATTTCTGATAGACAGAAGGTACAGTTACTACTTACTATGTATACTGCATTACATGAATACAAGCAAGTTTTTATGACTAGAATTGTGGTTTTTACTTGGTTTTTTCTTGCAGTAATTGATTACTGCAGTAATTGAATACACTTACTACACTTACTTGGTTTATTACTACATTTCTAAATGTGGTTTTTTGTGTAGGGATTGTTGGAGACATTTAAAGATATATTGCCTACAGCACACCATAGATTTTGTGTAAGGCATATGTATGAGAATTTCAGAAAGGAGTTCAGGCCAATGATATATAGGAAGTTGTTATGGAAGATTGCAACAGCTTATGTTGAAGAAGACTGTGTAGCTGGCATTGAGGAATTCTATAAGACCTCTCCTGAAGCTGTGAAGTGGCTATGTGGGGTGAGGATGGAGGCATGGTGTAGATGTTACTTCACAGATGATAGTTGTTGTGATTTACTAGTCAACAATATTTCTGAATCTTTTAACAAGTTTATTTTAGAGGCTAGGGATAAACCTATCATAACATGCTTGGAAATGATTAGGAGGCAGTTGATGATAAGGTTTCAAAAGAAGAAAACAAGTGCTGCCAAGTGGAGTGCAGAGACATGCCCTAGGATTCTTGAGAAAATCTTGAAGTTCAAAAGGAAATGTACTACTCTTCCTGTGGTGTATGCTGGTGAGGGGCAGTATGAAGTAAGAGCAGAAAATGGTGTATACACTTTGAATGTGATGACTAAGACTTGTGATTGTAGATATTGGGATAGGACAGGGATCCCTTGCATTCATGCATGTGCAGCATTGATGGCTGAAAATAAACATCCTGAAAATTTTGTTCATAGATATTACACAAGGACTACATATTTGCAACCATATGCAGGCATGATCTCACCCATTCCAGATTCAAGATTTTGGCCTAAGTCTACTTACTCAGAGTTAGTGCCCCCAAAGTTTACCAAGCAGCCTGGGAGGCCTGCCAAGAAGAGGAAAAGAGGTCAGTTTGAAACTGGGTCAAGCTCAAGCCAACTTTCTAGAAAGGGTCAGACCCAAACATGTCAAAACTGCCAAGAAGTAGGGCACAACAAGAGGAGCTGTAAGAATGCAGTTGTACCTAAGCCATCTACAAGTACTGGTCTACATAGAGGCAGGCCACCAGCTCAAACTAAGGAGCTTAGCAAAGAGGGTCAGCCAGATTTTTTGTCATTGTTGATGGGTGTTGGGATCAATGTCATGGGTAGAAGGCCAAGCCCAATTGTCCACCAGGTTCCTCCAGTACACATATTGAATGCAATTTTTTACATGAGTCATAATTAAATGCAATTTTCCTCATGCAGTACACATATTGATACAATATTGAATATATCTGTCCATCAGGTTCCTCCAAAGCAGCAATGCAAGAGGCACATAGGTGCAAGAAAAAGGGTTCCTAGCAATATTTCTGTTGGGGATGGCTGTAGTGTGCCACAACAATTTCTTCCTCCCCATCAGCAAAGCCAGAGGCACAGCAGTGCAAGAAAAAATGTAAGTAGAAATATTTCTTTTATTGATTGATGTAGTATATATCATCCACATTTTCTTCCTCCCCTGCAGCAAAGCCAGAGGCACAACAGTGCAAGGAAAAATGCAACTAGAAATATTTCTACCACAACAGTGCTTGCTCCCCAGCATCAGGGTCAGAGGCACATGAGAGGAAGAAAAAATGGTCCTAGCAATATTTCTACTGGGGATGGATGTAGTGTGCCTCAGCTTCAGGTATATCAAGTTGCAATTTCAATTTTATCCTATCCTACTTGTTTAGTTTAGGCATATTTACCTGCAGTATTCAATGTGCAATCTTCATTACAGCCACTTCCACCACAACAAGGCCAGATGCATAAAGGAGGTAGGAAGAAGTCAAAATCAATAGGGAGTGAAGCCTCCAGAAGCTGATGTGTAATTCTGAATATGTGTGGCACATTGGAGTTTTTAGTGTATGATAATGTGTTGACAAACTATTACTTGGCTGTAATTTGGGCCCAATGTGTGAGGTCATTGTCTACTTTGGTGTATGCAAACTGTGTGAGGTCATTGTGGTGTTTTATGGCTACAATCTGGTGTATGCACTGAGTTATGTGATGTAATATATGTTAATTTGATGTAATATATCATGTTTTGTGGCTATTCCTCCCCAGCTTTTTACACTGAATCTGTTCTTGGTATGTGAAATGTGCATCAACATTTGCTGAGCCTTTTCTGTTCCATTTTCTTGCTCCAGTTTTTTGTTCATGGAATGTGAATCAATTGACCTGGAATGTGTCTTAACTTGTTCTCATTTATAATTGCAATCTTGTGCTCCAGTCTTATATGTTGATATGTGTAATGTGCTTCATGCAACTGCTTGTTCTCCAGAATTGCAACCTGGAATGTAATGTGCTCTCATTTTTAACTGCTTGTTCTCATTTATAATTGCAACCTTGAATGTAATGTGCTCTCATTTATAATTGCAATCTATTGCCAGCATGTGCTCCAGAATTAACAGTGTATAATTGAAAGGGCCCTAATTGAAATATAGTGTTTGCTCCAGTATTTTGTTGCTGAACTGCTTGTTCTCCTGTATAATTGCAAGCATGTGCTCCATTATTATACACTAAAAACACATATTCACTTCTCCACAAGTAATAACAAGGTTATATCATTTTCAATCAGAATCATGGATATGGATACACAATAAAGCTGCATGTTGCATCAAAGATAATATAAGTTTAACATTGTTTAATGTAACATATACATCATCACTACAACCATAATTATAAGACCAATTAGTGAGCTCAGATATATCTTAATTGATCTACACTCATTTATGAACCTCTGCAGTTGGACATTACTTTCCTCCCACATTTCTATTGCATTATCCAATTTGTTCTCTCTATCTACCATCCTCCTATCTGTAAATGCATGTGCTGAATTGTCCACCTTGAACCTTCTCTCATTTGCATCCATTAGGTTTAGTATCACCATTCTTGACCACTCAGAATGTGGTTGATCCTTCCACAAGAAGAATTTGCACCTCTTCTCCTTATCCCTACTTGGGCACGACCAAAATCGTCTTCCTGGGTTTGCTCTTGTCCATGACATTTTGCTTGGCGTCCGCAACCCACAGTGGCAGTACTTGCAATCTTCATGATCTGTTTCAAAATCTCCATAACTCTGCCTTGATCTCGCACTATTGCTATCCCCAACACTCATTTTCTTGCTTCAAATAACATCAAAACATTTAATCAGTACATTTTTTGGGGCAATTATTTGTTCTAACTTACAAATTAAATTTCCTTACTTACCCGTATGCTATCTTCCTTGCCGCAGCTATCTATCTTCCTTGCAGCAGCTCGTTGCCCTAGTTGATGAAGACCCAGCAACAAGCGCCAACAACTTTCCTTCCTCCGCTTCATAATTTTATTTGCTGCTGAGGGGCATTTTTGTCCAGTTTCTTTCACGTGGTATCACGTGATCCACTAATTGGACGGAAAACTTGAAAAGGGTATCACGTTTTACATTTCAGCAAACGTTTGGGTATCAAAATTTACCAAAGTGAACGATAAGGTATATACTTGACAAAGCCCCAAACGTTGGGGTATTTTAGTGTCATTTACCCTATTTTATAATTCAACACAGCTTGTAGACACCGTTTTTGGTTTCTCAAATTCCGACATGGCTTCAGAGCATCTGATAGGTGTTAGACAAGTGTCAGCATTGTGTTTATGTCAGGCCCAGACACAAGGTTCGCTTTGGAGAGTACACAATGCATAATGGGTGTTCCATTGCCTCTCTTTCTTAACTAAAGAATTTGCTAATATGCATGTGCATGTTTCCACCATGTCATGTATGTATGCTTGTCCAACATTCATTTTATTGGTGAAAATATTTCTATTGGTGGCTGATATGCATCATATATCTGGATAAACTTTTCTGTATATATAAGCAGCAATCATCAAATGACCTTTGTCCCAGTCTTTCACAATCTTTCAGGACCAAATATGAATGACAGAATATTGGAACTTCTTGTGTTGAACTACTGTTAGCTATGCCACTTCCATGATTTAACAATCAACAGAAGGAGACCATTAATACTAATTTTCATTTAATTTCTAGCAATTTAATATTTTAGTATGAGTGACTTAAAAGTTGACTCCATCTTGTTTTCTTTGTACCCAGTCTTTCACAATCTTTCAGGACCAAATATGAATGACAGAATATTGGAACTTCTTGTGTTGAACTACTGTTAGCTATGCCACTTCCATGATTTAACAATCAACAGAAGGAGACCATTAATACTAATTTTCATTTAATTTCTAGCAATTTAATATTTTAGTATGAGTGACTTAAAAGTTGACTCCATCTTGTTTTCTTTGTCAAGTGTATGTCAGAAATGAACCATCAGAACTTCAAAGCTTTCACACTCTTAAGGAGCTTCACTTGGATGGATTAATTATAATCAGAAATTTACCAATAATAGCACATTTCTTGCATCATTCCCCAAATTTGGAACTGATTACATTGGACAAGAAAGTGGAGGTAAGAATGAACCATGGGTCTGTCTTAAGTTTCATCTGTTTATCAGTTGTTATACGTATTTTCAATACTGCAAAATATTTTTCTATGAACCGTAGGGCCAAAATGAGTTGCTGGAAGACATTTGTGTGTGGAAGGAATTGCCCATTGGGAAAGTACTTGAGCTATTGGAGGCCAAGATTCTTCTACTACTGAAGTGCTTGATGAGGAGGAAGAGGAACATAGAGATGCTGATAGGTCTGAGGACTTTGCTGCGTCCTTCGCTGCAAGAAAATTCTCGTTGACGTATGGATGGCATTCTTTGTAGCGCATCTGCGAGATAGAGCTACGGATGTCACTTATACAATTCTTTTGCATTGATGGTTTTCTAACCTTCTTTCTTTTTGTTCATATGATTTTGTATTCAGTTTGATGTTGAATTCTACTTTGAGGTGTTTGTACTTTTTTTTGAGGTTCTTGTGTGAACCTTGTTGGGTGTGATTTTTTGTTGTTGGAAATTTCAAAATGTATTAGAGGGCTTGTTTTTGAGGTTGCTTTTATGTATTCTCAGTTTTTTAATAGGAGTATGACATAACGATAGGATGTACACAGCTATTAGTGAAATATATCGAATGGATGTTCTTGAAAGATGTTCTTGAATGAAAGCCACGGCCAATTTTCTTTTAGTGAAATATAACGATAGGATGTACACAGCTATTAGGGTTGCTTCACAGAAATTGCCTGATTTTCTAATTTTTTTTTAAAAAAAACTAAACATTAGCCACGGATCATCCGTGGCTAATGAGTATTAGCCACGGCCGGGCTGTGGCTAATGCATATTAGCCACGGATGATCCGTGGCTAATGCGTATTAGCCAAGGACAGTTCAAACATTGGTAAAAATCAAAATTTCTCGAGTAATCTTGAATAGCACTTCCAAAAGCGCTATGATAGTAAAGCGCTATCTTAGTAAACCACTTAGATAGCGCTTAAAAAGCGCTATCCAAGCTACCATAGCGGTAGCTTGGATATCGCTTTTATAAGCGCTATCTTAGTAAACCACTACGATAGCGCTTATAAAAGCGCTATCCAAGCTACCATAGCGGTAGCTTGGATAGCGCTTAAAAGCGCTATCCAAGTGTATAAAAAAGCGCTATGCAAGCGTTTTTTTGTAGTAGTGAGGAGCTCGTCAGGGGGTGTTGGATCTGGGGTCTGATCTAATCTGCTTCGATGCTTAAGTCCACAGATGACTCAAGGAGGCTCGGGTTTACAATGTCCGACCTGTTAGGAGGTCGTCTTCTAGTTATCATGCCGAGCTATGGAGAAAATGTGGAAAGCTAGGTCGGAGTAGATCCTGAGTTTGGGGTGACTCAAGATTGTCCAAAGTGTAGAGTAGAGTCAAGTAGTTTCTGGAAATATTCTCCCATCGTCTGAGAGTCTTCTTATAGGCAGGATGTTAGAGGGTAACATCCGAGCAATTAATTCTCTGAGTTGGCTCATTGATGATGAGCCAATGGCCAGTCATTAAATGCTTTAAAGAAGAAGCCACACAGCCAGTTTGAGTTGTCACCCTAAATGAATGAATGGTCGGCCTTTGGGCTGCTGGGCCGAAGCTTTGGGCTTGACTGGGCTTCTGGGCCTGGATAAGAATGTTGTATCAATACCCTAGTGTAATGAAACTAGCAATACAGTAGTTGTATTCTCTGTGCACAAGTCTTCTACTACGAGCAGGATACCACATTAGGTCAATGCCACCCTCAACCGAGCTTCCGATTTATTTCAACCATGTTGGGTTGAGGTCCTACCAAGATTTGGGCCGAAGCCCTTTGTGCTCCATGCAAGCCCTTTACAAACCATGCTCGAAATCGTTAGCCTTTAAGACCATGTCATGAGACGGCTCAGAGCATTGGATTGGAATATTCAGAGAATATTCATATTATGGAGGGTTGGAAATGGAGGGAGCTCCAACCCAAACCTTCATATTCCTAAGATGCAGGGAGCTCTGCCATCTCTTTTCACACTCCAAAATTTGGCGAGCTACTATAGCAAATCGCCAAAAATAGCGATTTTTTGGCGGTCGTTTGGATATCAAATCCCGCCATAACACCAGTTAAGCGGGCGTTTGGAGATGCTCTTAAACTCATCACTCCTCTGATCGGAAAGACCTATTTCATATATTTTAAGCCTTCATTCTCTAAGATTTATTAAACTACTTTCATAAGTACCAAAAAGATTGATGATATCTATGATAACCGAACTCTATATTTCTAATCAGATTTGCTATTTTAACAAGAATATTATTCTTCATCAGAGTTAAAAAGAAGAGTTCATTTTTTAACCTCAAAAAAATCCCTTTGTTATGAATCAACTACTGGGGGAGGAACCTCCAGACCTTTATTTATAGGCATGGTAGGAGAGTAGAAAGATAGAATACATAGATATGGACGTATCTCTAAGATACCCGCAATCCTAATCAACTCTGGTTATATCCATTCACAACACTCCCCCTTATCCAGCCATAGGTGTGGACTCTGCTCAAGAGTACTTCTAGATTCTGAGCGTAATAAGAGTCTCACATGGGGTGGATACTTCAGGATCCTGAGTTGGTGAGGTTTGCCTCGTTAAAACCTTTAGCTATGAAAAACCCAGTGGGAGAAACCATAGTTAAGGAAAAAGAGTATAAACGCTTTTTAACTCCCCCTGATTTGTACAAGTGACTCTGCTCATGAATACTTCTGGATTCTGAGCGTCACAGAGGGGTGGATACTTCAGGATCCGGAGTTGATGTGATTTGCCTCGTTAAAACCTTTGGCTATGGAAAACCCAGTGGAAAAAACCATAGCTAAGGGAAAAGAGTACAAATTCCCTCAACCCCCCTGATCTGTAAAAGCTCTTAGGCTTTCATATCTCTTAGGCTTATCTCATCACTCCTATTTACAACATTCAGAAAATATACACAGATTACAAATATTATCACCATTGAGCAGCTGCTGAATCCAGAAACTCTGGAGAGTTGTACTAAGTTTCGTCGCCTCTGATGTGGTCTTCAGACTATGTGGTCAGCTCCACAATACTGGCCTCTATCCCAGTCATCACTGGGATGTGATGTACCACCAGGCGCCCTCAAATACACCATTGATGTGATTCTGGAATGGTAAGAATCTCGGAATGATAGGATGATGTTGCCTTCATAAGTTGCTTTGCAGATCTGCAGTAGATGGCCATCCCACTGTGGGTACCCGTTCTGTGATTTCTCAGTATAGGGGCCGGACATGTAACCTGCATTTGCATGAACATTGGAGGATGATACTTCATATTGTAAGTCCAAATCTTTCGACCCTTGGAGGAAGCGCGGAAGGCTTAACTCCGGTCTAATGGCCCTTTTTAGGTGCCAACTATCTCTGGCTAATGAGTTTACTGCAATAGATATATCTGGAAGCGTGCATTTAGCCAGGAGTGCCTGCTTGCACTTAGATAATGGACTTTAGGCCAGTTATATCCTCCTCCTCTTCCAGCGATCGGAAGGGTTCTTTTTGTACATCCATTAAGTATACTATCATAGGTGTACTTTGGATGTCAATGGTCCTTTTAATTTCTCCAACGCACTTCTGGGCGTTTGTAACAGGATTCTATGAGTCATGACTTTATATTTGCCTAGGTCTTTCATTTCATGTTTAATAGTCAGGCTTGAACAGATGTTTCGGTTTTCTCTTCAAGAGATCCGATGAAATTTTAGTTGTTTACAACTATGATCTCTAATCCTGTTCTTTGCTTAGATGCAAAGACAACCCTCAGTAGGAATCATTGACTTGTCAAATGATTCTCTTGGTTATACATTATTTATTATACTTTTTGTTTTTCTTTAATAGAATAGACGTCCCGAAGTTTATTCAGGCATTTAAGGAAATGTGGAAATTATCTTTACCAAGATATCCACGAAGGTATGCCGTCACAACATCCAATAACAACATATCCAAAATTTTCCTTCGCCAAATCGTAAGATATTCGCTTTTGATAACTTAGGGAGACTGATGCATCATTTATGAGACATGCTCATTTTAATTTGTTCGATCTCTAGTTTCAGCAAAATTTTCCCTTCGGCTATACGTTGTACCTTATAGCATACGATTTTATTTTATTTTATTTATTTATTATTATCTTTTTCTTATGTGTGCAATACTTATTTTACCCACAGGCTTGACACCTTTTTGTGTCTGGACTTCAGGTCCGAACATTTCACGTTTCACAAGTGAGTCCAGCTCATCTTTTATTGCCATGTTCCATATTTGGCCAATCTCTATGTTTGCATTCTAGTAATGGAGTATGGAACTATATTTATAAACATCATCGCTTTTGCGATGTATATGGCAATATGATACGTGAATACATTGTCGACAATTTATGTTCTATCTGTCCAACACCTCCCCAGTACATACAACATTTACTTTCAATTTCACTTTTTCCCGGCAGTTCCTCTGCAATGGATTCCAGGAAGGGTGAGGGTGTGGACATGAGCTCATTTTCCTATGGTAGTATTGTCTTAAGGTCTCCAGGAGTTTCTGTCCTTGAAGCCTGGTGGTCTGCTTCTCTTCTATTGAGGATCAGCCACTTCTGCTGCTGGTGGATTGCATCCATTCTCGGAGATGTCAATCCTAATTATAGTTTTTGCAATAGTGATGTGTGATCTGACAAGGAGTATAATTCCTAATTATCGTGCAAACAACAAGGAGTATAATTCCTAATTGAAGCTACTGCACAAGTACTGCACAAGTACTAGAGGGGGGTGAATAGTACTTTAAAAATAACAAGGAGTATAATTCCTAATTATCGTGCAAACAACTACCAAATCAATTTGCGGAAGCTTAAATTGAAGACAACAACAAAATTAACAATGCAAACAAAAGATATTACTGGGTTCGGATCCACCCAAGTCTCCCCGACTTGTTTCCGGTGATCCTACGTCCCAACCACCCGGATCCCCTCCGGATACTTGAGTTAGAAACCCTAACTCAAGATTTCCACTATGAAATACTTGTGAAAAACCTCCACAAGTCAAATCATACAAAAGGTAATTTGTGACTCCCACAACCCGGGATCACAACCACACTCTCACAACCGAGAGTGAAACTTACAATATGAAATTGAAATGAAATAAGAAATTTCTTACCGACAAAATACCTATGCCTTGAGTAATGCTTACGAATTAGGGCAAAGATGATTTTGAGGAAGAAGAAGTGGCACCAAACCCTAGCTCCAAGATGTAGATCAGCGATGGAGAGCTATGGGGATGTTGGTGACCTAGAATCAAGCACTTGGCTTGGAAGGCTTCACACTCAAATGAATCTCTCTTTGGAAGTAAGAGTGAGGAGAGATTATTGAATGGAATGAATGAGCTTTGAATGAGCTTGGAATGATTTCTCTTGATCTCTAAACTTGCAATAATATCAGCCTTGACTGCAATGAATGCAGCCCAACAAGTATTTATAGGATAGAGGAGAGAGAGAGAGAAACGTTTCAATTAAAGCTCCAACGGCTCTTTTCTGAACCCAACTAGTCGGTCAAAGAACAACTACCGACCGACTAGTTCATCAACTAGTCGGTCGGCCAATTAACGTATACCGACTAATGAGTGAACAGAGAAAAGAAAGATTTTCAGACCTAGAAATCTAGTCGGTCCAAGAAGACTTTCTGACCGACTAGTTTCACAACTAGTCGGTCGGTCAGTGAACTTAGACCGACTAAGAGTCAAAAACAAATAGTCTGAATACAAATTGATTTAGTCGGTCCAAGAACAAATGTTGACCGACTAGATTATCAACTAGTCGGTCACCAAACGTTCTTAGACCGACTAACGATAAACAGTAGCTCAGGAGAAAATTAGTATGTACAGTAAAGCTTAACTAGTCGGTCAAAGAAGCATCACTGACCGACTAGTTCACAAACTAGTCGGTCGGTGAGTCAACGTAGACCGACTAACTGTAAACAGTAAAGTGCATGAAATAGACTGAATGAAACTAGTCGGTCCAAGAAGCTTTGTCGACCGACTAGATCACCATCTAGTCGATCAGTGCTTCTTCTTGAACCAACTAACATGCACAAGAAGTCCGAATCGAAGCGCGATGCTTCGGGAAAGTTAGAATGGACTTCAACTAAGATCCTAGAGCTAAGATATGAGCGTTAAGAAGATAGAAATGTAAGAATTACTCAAGGCTTAACATTCTATAGATCGAAGCTAAAAGACTATAAAAAAACCTTAATCGAGAGCTTCGATCAAATCTTCATGACTTCCAAAACGGTCCAAAAGCTTCAACGAAGCTATAGGCATTGAATACGAGCTTTGAGAAGTCGTGAGATGTCGCTTTGATTGTTTTCGTGAATTTGTCGACGATCTCCATAACTGCGCTCACAAATTGTTAGTACATGAATTATTTATGTTTGCTCATCATCCAAAACCCAATCCGGGGAGTCCAACACTCAACAAGAGCCATACCCAAGAACCTAAGAGGCAACACTAGAACCGAAGAGACATTTGCACAAGATACAAAGTGTCAACAATATTTCCTAAACATAGTAATAATTAACTTAACACACACACACACACACACAACCCCCCCCCCCAAAACCCCACAAACCCCCCCAAACTCAAGGTGTAATGTTGAGTTTGGAGAGGAATTGCACTGAGAAGACGCAGGGATAGAGAGTGCATGCCACAATGGCTGCAAAGTTGGAGAGGCCGCATGGGGCCGAGAAAGATGCCGAAAAAGACATAGGCCGTTGGGGGACGATGAGAGGCCGCATGGGGCCGATGAGGTGCCACAGGGGACGAGGCCACTGGAAGCCGAGAGAAGTAGCAGCCACTAGAAGAGAATGAGGAGGGAGTGGACATCGAGAGCAGAGTGGTGGAGAATGAGGTGGGGTTGGATCGGTCATCATCCAGATCAGACTACGAGTCCCGCTTCTAGGCCACTCACCGAAGAAAGGACGAAGAAGTGCTCTCTTGTTTCTCGGGCAGCAGCGAACTGAATTGGCTCTCCATGAAAGATGACTGCCATTCACAGACTGGATCTGAGGGTAGGAGGAAAGAACAGAGCTGCTGCTTCTGGCCTTGGCGAGCAGATATGCGGGTACCTGAGATAGCGCCAGGCATCATACCTGAGGTAGCACATTTTAATTACATATGAATTTAAATAAATAAATCGATTTTGATATATTTTACACATGCAAAAGTGATGATAAGATCGGAGTTGCAGAATATTCATAAGGTTGCCCAATTTGTATCCACTTGATGCAAAGATGAAGCTTATAGAAATCATTTGAAGTAGTGTAAATGATGCACATCAGATCCAGTGGAATTGAATTTTGATTTGAATTGCAAATTTTTAAATTTTGGAATGCTAGCATCTTCATTTACTCTCTCTACGCAGTCTGATGGAAGTGTGAGAATATATAGAGACCATAGACTTGGAGCACTCCTAATTACAAGCATTCAAAAGAAGTGGCATGGGTTCATTCTGTGCAATAATATTAGTTCAGAGATTACAACAGTAAGAAGTTCGCATATGTTTCTATGCTCATTAGTCATTACATACATCTGCAAGAAAAAAAGGGGCAAAAAATTGAACAAATGGTTGTAAAATGCAAGGCATAGATCTTGCGCAAAAGCACAAAGAAAGTGGCACCATTACAAGTTCAGGCTAAGTATGTGGGTGGCAAAAGCCAGTCTTGCTCCACCGCCGTGCACTGCCTGCAGTCTGTTTAGCGCGGTTTTGATTTTATCTATTTTGATGTCGTCTGATTACCGCCATTTTTGAAGGGTCCATCTGCCAACCTCCCACCTACCGCCTATTCCCCTTTGTTGATTTTTTCAACAATGTCCCTCTCTAAGAAACGTCATTAGTGACGTTTCTTAGAGGATTAGAACACTATAAAAGGGAGATGAAGGCCGAGGTTTCATATCATCCCAATCCCAAAACAATCTTCTCACCTTCAAGAGAAAGAGTGAGAAGGAAACCCAGAGAGGTGTAAGAGTGTGTGATTTCTCCGGTGAGAGGAAATTACCCCAGAGAGGGAAGTTACCCCAGAGAGGTAAAATTGTAGTGAGTTTTTTGTTGTTTACCCTAGAGTGTGTAAATTTATTTCCAGTGAGAAATAGTTAAACTTTTTTTTACTCTCCAATTATTACTGTTTTACCGTGATCAGTATTTTTACTGTTTTACTGTAACCAGTAATTCTTCTAGTGATCAGTGAGAATCACAACAAGTGGTATCAGAGCCCAGGTGAGCTGTCTGTGAGAGAGTAAAAAAAGGGAGTAAAATTTTTGGGGAGGGAAATTTTTTTTCTACCATTACCTTTTTTTTTTCCTCTTCAAAATTTCAATGGAAGAATCATCCTCGTCGGGAGCTATGGTCAAACTGACGGCCATAAATTACACACTGTGGAGACCTCGAATGGAGGATCTCCTCAGTTGTAAAGATTTATTTGACCCATTGGAGGTCAAAGGAGTAAAGCCAGAATCCACCAAAGAAGCTGACTGGAAGAAGATGAATCGAAAGACGATCGGTCAAATCCGACAATGGATCGATCACAGCGTCTTCCACCATGTTGCGCAGGAGACGGACGCATATGCCCTCTGGCAAAAGCTAGAGGACATGTACCAAGCCAAGACCGCTCGAAACAAAGCCTTGTTAATGAGGCGACTGGTAAATTTGAAGCTGCGGAGTGGAACTTCCGTTGCGGAGCACACGAGCGAGTTCCAGAGCCTGGTGAATCAACTATCTGCGGTGGAGTTACAGCTTGGAGATGAAGAGCAAGCTCTTCTTCTTCTCAGTTCTCTTCCGGACAACTGGGAGACGTTGGTGGTCTCCCTCAGCAATTCGGCCCCAAACGGCAAACTTACCATGTCTATGGTTAAGGATGCCCTCTTCAACGAGGAGGCCAGGAGAAAAGAAGCCGGCACCGACCAATCGCATGCCCTCGTGACAGAGACTCGAGGAAGACAACAAGGAGGTGGTCGCAGCTGGGGCAGAGGCAGGAGCAAAAGCCGTGGTAGGTCCACAGACGGGAGGAGGCCTACCTACAAGTGTTACCATTGTGGCATGGAGGGCCACATGAAGAAAAACTGCCGGAAGCTGTTGCGAGAACAAGGTCAAAATGGTTCTCAACAGAAGACGAAGGATGGAGAGGCGTTAGTCACTTGCACCGGAGAAGTGGCTATTTGCTCTATCCAAGAAGAGACATGCCTTCACGTCTCCAACCAGGACAGCGAGTGGGTGGTTGATACAGCAGCATCATTCCACGCCACTCCTCGAAGTGACTTCTTCACCAACTACAAGGCAGGAGACTTTGGCATCGTGAAGATGGGGAATACAAGTTCCTGCAAGATCGTGGGAATTGGCGACGTTCGGATTCAGACGAACGTCGGCTGCACAATCACGCTGAAGGATGTCCGCCATGTGCCAGATCTCCGGCTGAACTTGCTCTCTGGGACAGCCCTTGACAAACAGGGCTTCGACAACCATTTCAGCAACGGCACATGGAGAATGACGAAAGGTGCCATGATTATCGCAAAGGGGCACATTTGCGGTACGTTATACAAAACTCATGTGAAGATATGTACCGATAGCCTTAACGTGGTGGAACGTGAGGCTACTCCAAGTCTGTGGCACCAACGACTTGGTCACATGAGTGAGAGAGGGTTATCTCTCTTGACAAAGAAGGAGCTGATCTCAATTACTAAGGATGCTGGACTAGATCCTTGTCAGCATTGCTTAGTTGGCAAGCAACATCGAGTCTCCTTCAGTTCTTCTTCAACAAGGAGATCAGAGTTACTCAGTCTGGTACACTCTGATGTTTGCGGTCCCTTGGAGGCTGAATCGCTGGGTGGCAATAGGTATTTTCTGACCTTCATTGATGATGCTTCTCGAAAGGTGTGGGTCTACTTCTTGAGGACGAAAGACCAAGTGCTCGACTTCTTCAAGCTGTTCCACGTCATGGTCGAACGTGAGACAGGAAAGAAGTTAAAGTGCCTCCGCTCAGACAATGGAGGCGAATACACTTCCAGAGCATTCGATGTCTACTGCAAAACTCAAGGCATTAGACATGAGAAGACGGTTCCTCGCACTCCACAACACAACGGTGTAGCTGAAAGGATGAACCGGACGATCATGGAGAAGGTCAGAAGCATGCTCAGTATGGCTAAGCTACCAAAGCCATTCTGGGGAGAAGCTGTTCGTGCCGCCTGCTACCTCATCAACAGATCACCATCAGTACCTTTGGATTTTGCAATTCCAGAGAAGGTGTGGTCTGGTAAGAATCCCTCTTACTCCCACTTGAGGGTATTCGGTTGCTTAGCCTTTGCACATGTATCCAAGGAGCAAAGGCAGAAGCTTGATGCAAGGACCATTCCTTGTATCTTCATCGGCTATGGAGATGAAGAATTTGGGTACAGGTTGTGGGACCCAAAGACGAAGAAGGTTATTCGGAGCAGGGATGTGCTGTTCCAAGAAAATCAGACATTGGAAGACATTGAAAAGCCCATGGCGTCTTCAACTGCAAGCTCAAGTGCTGAAGACATTGTTCCAGACCCAGCACCATTGCAATACGAAGAGGTGCATGAAGAAATACCAGAAGAGGAGGAGGCTGTTGAACAAGACGTGGAAGAAGAGGCGGATGCTGAGCAGGGGGAGCCACAACCCTCTCCAGCAGATACTGCACCACCATCACCACAGGCAGATGATGGTATGCCTCCTGAAGTCAACAACTCACAAGTACGGAGATCTGAACGAGGCCGGATTCCATCAACCAGATATTCAGAAGCTGAATATCTTCTACTTTCTGAAGAGGGGGAGCCAGAGAGTTTCCATGAAGCGATATCTCACAAGAACAAAGAAAGTTGGTTGCAAGCTATGCACGATGAGATGGAATCTCTGCAGAAGAATTCTACTTATGAGTTGGTCAAGCTTCCACAAGGAAAGAAGGCGCTGAAGAACAAATGGGTGTTCAAGCTCAAGAAAGATGGCAACGGAAAGATGGTGAAGCACAAAGCTCGGCTGGTGGTCAAAGGATTCCTTCAGAAGAAAGGTATTGACTTTGACGAGATCTTTTCACCTGTTGTGAAGATGGCTTCAATCCGTGTCATCCTCGGATTGGTAGCCAGGTTGAATTTAGAGCTTGAGCAGATGGATGTCAAGACGGCGTTTCTTCATGGTGATCTACATGAAGAAATCTACATGGAGCAGCCAGAAGGTTTCGAGGTTTCAGGCAAAGAAAACCTCGTATGCAAGCTGAAGAAGAGTCTGTACGGCCTCAAGCAAGCACCACGACAGTGGAACATGAAGTTTGACTCATTCATGATGAGTCAAGGCTACAAAAGGACCGCTGCCGACCAATGTGTTTATACACAGCAGTTTCCAGACGGTAACTTCGTTGCATTGCTTTTATATGTTGACGATATGTTGATCGTTGGACAAGATGCAACAAAAATCGGCCAGCTGAAGAAGGAACTATCTAAGTCTTTTGATATGAAAGATTTAGGTCCGGCTCAACAAATTGTGGGAATGCAGATAGTCCGAGATAGGAAACACAACAAGCTATGGCTATCTCAGGAGAAGTACGTTGAACGCGTGATCAAGAGATTCAAGATGGATCATGCCAAACCAGTTAGCATTCCACTGGCTAACCACTTCAAGTTGAGCAGGAGGTCAAGCCCTTCATCCAAGAAAGAGACGGAGGAGATGTCATCGATACCTTATTCTTCAGCAGTTGGAAGTCTGATGTATGCAATGGTGTGTACACGTCCTGACATTGCCCATGCGGTGGGAATGGTGAGTCGATTCCTTTCTGATCCAGGAAAGGAACATTGGGAGGCGGTCAAGTGGATTCTCCGATACCTGAAGGGTACTTCAAAGGCATGTCTATGCTACGGAGGAGCTGATCTAATCTTGGAGGGCTATACAGATTCAGATATGGCTGGAGATCTTGATAGTAGAAAATCTACATCAGGATTTGTCTACACTTTTGCAGGGGGAGCTGTGTCCTGGCAATCAAGATTGCAGAAGTGCGTTGCGCTATCCACAACAGAGGCGGAGTATCTTGCAATTACAGAAGCTGGTAAGGAAATGTTGTGGTTAAAGCGATTTCTCCAAGAATTAGGGATCAAGCAGAAAATGTACATGGTACATTGTGATAGTCAAAGTGCTTTAGATCTGAGCAAGAATTCGATGTATCATGCTCGGACAAAGCACATTGACATTCGGTATCATTGGATACGGGAGGTGATGGATCAACAGCTGTTGAGACTAGTGAAGATCCACACGAAGGAGAATCCAGCAGATATGTTCACGAAGGTGGTGACACGGGAGAAGCTGGAGCTGTGCAGAGACATAGCTGGGATGGTTGTTAAGTGACAATCACTTTAGATGCAGCTGGAGGGGGAGAATTGAAGGGTCCATCTGCCAACCTCCCACCTACCGCCTATTCCCCTTTGTTGATTTTTTCAACAATGTCCCTCTCTAAGAAACGTCATTAGTGACGTTTCTTAGAGGATTAGAACACTATAAAAGGGAGATGAAGGCCGAGGTTTCATATCATCCCAATCCCAAAACAATCTTCTCACCTTCAAGAGAAAGAGTGAGAAGGAAACCCAGAGAGGTGTAAGAGTGTGTGATTTCTCCGGTGAGAGGAAATTACCCCAGAGAGGGAAGTTACCCCAGAGAGGTAAAATTGTAGTGAGTTTTTTGTTGTTTACCCTAGAGTGTGTAAATTTATTTCCAGTGAGAAATAGTTAAACTTTTTTTTACTCTCCAATTATTACTGTTTTACCGTGATCAGTATTTTTACTGTTTTACTGTAACCAGTAATTCTTCTAGTGATCAGTGAGAATCACAACAATTTTCAAGTCAGCCATATCGTTTTCTCTTGGACTATAATGACAGGTATAATCTTTATATTAAGTCATCTCCAACAATAATTCAGTAGCCCAGGAATCACTGTCAGCTCTCACATAGACCAAGTCTCAATTCAGTAGCCCAGTTAATTTTTCCCTGCATTATTTCAGTTTGATTATCTCCGATTCAACCCAGCTGATGCAAGCATTCCCACAAGAGTATCAGAAGGAAACAAAAACTGGATACTTTAAAAAAGCCACATTATCAGGTTTCCTCCTTGTGTTCATCTCCTACTCAGCAAACTAACATTGATTCAGAATCACATTCTCGATATCAATCCATGTTTTGCTTCCAGATGCATTCTCCGGCTAAGATGCTGATTCTCTACTTCTTTCTCATGTCGCTGGGTCATGATCTGTCCATTGCATCCGATACAATCTCCCGGGGCCGGTCGATCTCCGGCAACAAGACCATAGTCTCCGATGCCGGAGTCTTTGAGCTGGGCTTCTTCACACCAGGTGATTCTGGAAACTACTATATCGGAATATGGTACAAAAAGGTCTCCGGCCATGAAGTGGTGTGGGTGGCAAACAGAGAAGCTCCAGTGTCCGACCCACGGACTTCGCACCTGAAGCTGACCAAGGATGGCAATCTGATTCTCTATCAGTTCAGAGGGTCCAAACGCCGGCCAGTTTGGTCATCCAATGCGACCTTGCCGGCGAAATCCATGTCTTACGTTGCGGTGCTCCTTGACACTGGAAATCTAGTTCTGAGAGCGAAGTCGGACTCTTCGTCCATAGTTTGGCAAAGCTTTGATCACCCAACCGATACCTTGCTGCCTAACAATTGTTTTGGGATGAATAAAGTCACCGGAGAGTACATGAGGCTTACTCCATGGAAGAACTCCCAAGATCCAGCTCCCGGGCCTTTCATTGATACCACAGACCCGGCTCCAGGCGTCCACGAGTTAATCCTCTCATGGAATAACTCAAAGATCTTCTGGAGAAGTGGAGCCTGGAATGGGAAGTCCTATAGCTCGCTCCCCGGTATGAATGGTCCCTCTGTGTTCACTTACAACTTAGTGGACGACAAAAAGCGCTGGTGTTACAGCTACAACCTCACCAGCGACAAAATCTTGGCACGAGGCGTGATTCACTCATCTGGGCAATGGCATAAATGGGTGTCGTTTGATGAATCTCAAGGCTGGGTGTTGGTTTTCTCGGCACCAACTTCTCCATGCGATGTGTACTCGGTCTGCGGCGCCTTCGGTGTCTGCGACCAGAAGACATGCAGCTGCCCGTATGGTTTCAGTCCGACATCCGTGGAAGACTGGGAGCTAGGAGGTTGGAGTTCAGGGTGTTCGAGGAAGACCGGCTTGCTTTGCGATGGCAAGAATTCGAGTTCTGGAGAAAGAGATGGATTTCTAGTCATGAACAATATGCGTTTGCCCGTGGACGTCCCACAGCCCCTGCCAGCAACCAGCGCGGAAGAATGCGGAGCGGCTTGCCTGAACAGTTGCTCGTGTACTGGCTATGTTTACGAGAATGGATGCTCGGTTTGGAGCGGCGACATCCGAAGCCTTCGACGGCTAGGCGATGGCGACGCTAAACCTGTTACTCTCTACCTGCGCCTTGCGGCGGCCGACCTGCCGCCCAAACGAAGCAGCGGAAAGAAAACAACCGTGATCGTTGCTGCAATAAGTGCGGCTGCGGCGATACTCCTGGCGATTGTGACGGTATCAATCTGGTGGGTCTGCAAAAGAAACAAGGGAGCATCAATATCGGCCGAGGGGCCTTTGATTGCGTTCACTTTCGGCGACGTGAAGCGCATGACGAAGAACTTCTCTCAAAAGCTCGGCAGCGGCGGTTTCGGCTCAGTCTTTAAGGGGGTTCTATCTGATTCAACTGTGGTGGCTGTGAAAAGGCTAGAAGGGGTTCGGCAAGGGGAGAAGCAATTTCGTAGCGAGCTGGGCACATTGGGCACAATCCAGCATGTTAACCTTGTCCGACTCCGTGGCTTCTGTTGCGAAGGAACCGAAAGGATGCTGGTCTACGATTACATGCCAAATGGATCATTAGATCACTGCCTCTTTCAGAAAGGATCCGAAATTTTGTTGGAGTGGAAGACTCGATACCAGATAGTCCTAGGTGTCGCCAGGGGATTGGCGTATCTGCACGAGCAATGCAGAGAGTGCATCATCCACTGCGATGTAAAGCCAGAGAACGTTCTCTTAGATTCTGAATATTGTCCCAAGTTGGCGGACTTTGGAATGGCGAAGCTCCTCGGCCGTGATTTCAGCCGGGTGCTGACGACCATGAGAGGAACCGTAGGCTACCTGGCGCCCGAATGGATAGAAGGGCTACCGGTCACGCCCAAGGTGGACGTTTACAGCTTCGGCATGATGCTGTTTGAGGTGGTATCGGGCAGAAGGAATGCGAGAGTGAACGAGGAGGGAAGCATCAGTTTTTTCCCTGCACAAGCCGCCAGCAAAGTCGTCGAAGGCGAGGCTGTTGGCCTGCTAGATGAGAGGTTGGAAGGATGCGATGACATTGCGGGAGTGACAAGAGTTTGCAGGGTTGCGTGTTGGTGCATTCAGGATTCCGAGGTTGAGAGGCCGACCATGCCGGAAGTGGTGAACATGCTGGAAGGGGCTTCAGATGTGGAGGTGCCTCCTCTCCCCAGAATGCTTCAACGTGTGTTTCAGGATCCAATAACACAACACTACTATGAATGGTCATCCGAGAAACGCTCGAGTATCAAAATGGAGTCTCAATAGTTCTGATGTTGCTAGTTACAAATGCCATTGGCACACTGTTGAGAATTATGGTGCAAACAAAAGCAGAATGTGTTGTATGTTGTAAATTTCTTTTTTCTTTTGTAGATGATTGTTGGTTTTATGTATGTGTGACAATTTATCATTCCATTGGGTCTTTTTTTTTCAGTTTATTTTCTCCTAGCCGACTATGCCTCGCAGATACTTATTTGTCATTTATATTTTTAGCAATAGAACTTCATTATTTGCTTTGAATGTGTTGGAACTTGAAGGCTGGTTTGGCTACCCAACAGGGTTTGAGACCCGTCCTGAATTCAACTTTTAGTAAAATATGAAGTGTTAAGTTGATTTTTTTATTGCTATAAGTTGGCACTAGTGGCACTAGTTCTGGAGAGTTCAGGTTGTGGAATCAGAACAATTTCTGAATATTTTGAGTAGTCATGGTGTATGTTATGTTCAACATTCGGGATCTGGAATATTGGTTCGTATGCAGAAACGCTGCTTTGGTCTACAGATCTGTTGTGGTGATCTTAGATCTGATTTGTAGCCTAGGATCTCGGGGGTTTCTGAATTGGTCGATGAAATATCTTGGTGAGGTTTTCTGTTCCTTGTTGCCCGAATTAGTTCCTTAATTGATGGAAGGAGTTTTGTTTAAATCATTTTACCCGAATGGTTAAATGACTCCTTGATTTATAGGATTTCTTACCCGAAGTGATCCTAGATATATTGGCAGAATATGTGCATTAAAGAGGAAGTTATTTACTCGGAAATAGTGGTTACAAGATCTGCGGAAGATTTGTGCAGTTGAAGATTCTATATCTGAATTGTTTCATATCTTGCATTATTGTTTAGATCTTCTCCAGATTTTCGGTTATATGCTGGTATGCATGAGATTTGCTGACGATGTGATTGAATGTATCAATCCGCAAATATGGTATGAAAGATCTTATTTATTGGTCATGTTGTACGTTATGTTGAACGTTATGATACAACATAGTATACAACATGCTGTGTCAGAAGGCTGGAATCGAATGCCAGACTTCAGCGATTATCAAAGGTGGATTTCTCCATATCTTTCTATAATCTCTTTTAGGCATTCTGTTATATTTTGTTGAAGATACATTTAGAAGTTGCAATCTCTCGGTTTTATTGTTGAATCGGTTAGAGAGATTCATGCCCGTAATATTTTTATTCATCGGATCCTTGGAGATACGCGGAACCACCTGCCCGAAGCAGTTCCGAAAATTGTGGGTTGTCGATCCGCATCTGATATGATTGAACGTCCTTCCCTATTGACCTGCGGATTGAGGGGGAGCGGGGTATATCAGGGCATGCGGTTTTGCAGCTAGGGCACGGCTTTTGCGAAAGACGATCAAAGAACTCCGGGAGGGAGGCCGACGGCTATCAGAGGTGGGGATTAATGTAGTTGATTCTAGTCGGCTGTGTAAGGGGATCTTGCGATTTTCTACATCCGAGGACGGAGGTTGACGGATACGCATGTAGGGATCAAGGGAGTTGATCTAGTCGGTTGTGCAAAGGGGTGCATAGATTACTCCACGGGGTTGATTACGATCACCCCTCGCGGTTTGTATAGAGGGAGAGTATGCTTCTTCTAGTATAGATCGGATATTAGTGACGTATTCATTGATATTTATAGTGGAGTAATTTGATTTTCTGGGCGTGGTCCCGCAGATGTAGGTGTGCGCACCGAACTGCGTTACCAAGTTCCTTGTGTCACCACTTGGTTGCTGTGTTTAATCTTTGTGTTTATTTGATTACACATACGTATTGAATTAACAATTGGTATCAGAGCAGGTCACCTGTGTTACTTTGTTATCAAAGAGTGTGTGATCTTGGATTTCAGTACTTGAATCACGACTACACGAGATGGTGCCTTCGTTGTTCGTCCTCCATTGCTCATTTGTACAAACTACACTTACTGGAAGTCTCGAATGTGTGCATTCATTAAGTCCCTTAATGAGAAGGCATGGATCGCTGTCATTGAAGGATGGACACCGCCGATCGAAATTGATGAAGATGGCAAAGAACACCTCAAGCCGGCAAGAGACTGGAGTCGGATTGAAGAACATTCGGCCATGTGCAATTCTAAAGCAATTAATGCTATTTTTCCGCTGTCGACGAAGAGCAATTCAAGTTAATCTCTACGTGTGAGTATGCAAAGGAAGCGTGGGATATACTGCAGAATATTCATGAAGGAACCAGTACGGTAAGAGCATCTAAACTTCAAATGCTCTCAACTCAATTTGAAAATCTCAGGATGAATGATTATGAGACTCTAGCTGAATTCAATGTGGGACTGTGCGATATAACTAATCAGGCATTTCAATTGGGGAAGAAGTACTCTCAAAAGAAGTTGGTTGAAAAAATTTGAGATCCCTACCCGATAAGTTCTCTGCGAAGATTACGGCCATTGAAGAAGTGAGGATCACATCTGCTATGAGACTGGATGAACTCATGGGATCACTTCAGACATATGAAATGAATTTGAAGCAAAACAAAAGGGACAAATGGGTGGCACTAAAGGTAGAAGCTTGTAAAGCACCTAAATCTGATTATGAGTCAGAACTTGATGACGACATCGCATCGCTGACCAAGAATTTCAGTAGAATGATGAGAAAGATTAGCAACAAGGGCTAGAACTTCAGATCTGTCAACAAGATGGCACAGCCAAATCTTCCCACTGCTGAAAAGACCACCAGCCGTCCTACTCAAAGGTATGAGTCAAAGAACAAAGGCAAAGGGATACAGTGCAGAGAATGTGAGGGTTTTGGTCACATACAAGCTGAATGTGCCAATACCCTCAAGAAGCAGAAAGGGAAATCATTAGCTAGTACCTGGAGTGATGAGGATTCAAAAGGAAGTGCTGGAAATGAGTGCATCACCAGCAAATATGTGGCTTTTACGGCTATTCCTGATGATCAATCCGAATATGACACCCCTAGCTGTGTTGGAATTAATGTTGTGACATCTAGTACAACATTGAAAGACAAAATTGCAAATGTCAGAAAGAATGTTACAACATTTAGTACAACATCTGACAGTGACAATGATTCTGAGGTTGATAGCGATGAGGAAGTTAGTGACGATGATATCCAAAAGCATACCAGATGATGTTTGAGAATGGATGCAACTCTGCAATATCAACAAAGTCCTGAAGGAGGAGAATGAAAGACTGAAGAGGATAAGGTCAAAATCAAATGTCTGAAAGTTGAGGAAAACTATAGAAAATTGAAAAGCAACTTCAGAAATGTTCTTCTCATGGCAGAGAAAGCTGAATGCACTTTGGATAAGTGGAATCTGGAAAAGCAAAGCTGGATGATATCTTGAACATGAGTAAGATTTCAGGAGATCGCACCGGAGTGGAATACAATAGATGAGCTTTCTATAATGTGTCTGCTGAAAGAAGAAGTCAAGTTGTTAAAGAACTTGAAAGAATGGGTCATCACAAGGGTCGTGATCAGAAGAAGAAGCAGATTAGAGGGATAAAAGGTGGTCGTTCTATGTGCGGTTACTGCAAGTTCATAGCTCATACTAAGAGAAACTACTTCAGTCGCATGCGACATTGGTCAGAAGGAAGAAATGTTAGATACTCTGATATGAAGATGAAGAAGCAATGGGTCAGGAAGTCCGAATTATACAGCCTGAACACTACAATTTCAGAGAAAACACCTCATGTTACGACTAATATTGCAACATTAGATACAACACAGAATGATGTTACTGCAGATGTTATGACACCAGACTCGACATCTCCTCTCAACAATCTATGTGAGCAAAATGTGCCAAATTCTTATGAATCTTCCTCCAGAATTATCAAAATGCTATCTTGCAGCTCTGCTCACTGCTCTTCCTCCACCGGTGCCATTGGAACGTCGCATGTACCCTGTCCAGCACGGTAATCCACCTCTGTTCCATCTTTTGCGACCTCTTCACCTATACAGGCCGACTTCTCCAAAGTTTGTCCACTTCTTAGCCGTTTCCACCGCATCCACGTCTCCAAATTTTGACATACAGACCATCGAAGCTTCTCTGTCAACACTGCTGATGTTTTCAATTTTCCAGCTACTTTTCGGCCTCTTAGAGCTTGACTTCTACTCTGGATTTCATTTCATTTTTGCAGCCTTCTATCAGATGTGAGTTCCATTGGTGACCCGCTATCCAGGTGTGCATTCGAATCCTCCTCATCCATGTCTTATCTCTCAGCAATTATTGCTCCAAAAACCGTATGTAGTGGATGTCTTGTCTGAGGTGATCTCTGCTCGGATTATTACTAGTAAGGGGGAGTGTGTGCTTTGGCTTATGGTGGCTCAAAGGGGGAGAAATGTGCTTGGTTGGTGCCCGTGCTTTGGGTTGTGCCACATAATGCCAAAGGGGAAGATTGTTAGGTTGATTTTCTATTGCTATAAGTTGGCATTAGTGGCACTAGTTCTGGAGAGTTTAGGTCGTGGAATTAGAACATTTTATGAACATTTTAAATAGTAATGTTGTATGTTAACATTCGGGATCTGGAATATTGGTTCGTATGCAGAAACGCTGCTTTGGTCTACAAATCTGTTGTGGTGATTTCAAATCTGATTTGTAGCCTAGGATCTCGGGGGTTTCTGAATTGGTCGATGAAATATCTTGGTGAGATTTTTCTGTTTCTTGTTGTCCGAATTAGTTCCTTAATTGATAGAAGGAGTTTTGTTTAAATCATTTTACCCGAATGGTTAAATGACTCCTTGATCTATGAGATTTCTTACCCGATGTGATCCTAGTTATATTGGCAGAATATCTGCATTAAAGAGGAAGTTATTTACTCGGAAATAGTGGTTACAAGATCTGCGGAAGATTTGTGATGTTGAAGATTCTATATCTGAATGGTTTCAGATCTTGCATTATTGTTTAGATCTTCTCCAGATTTTCGATTGTATGCTGGTATGCATGAGATTTGTTGACGATGTGATTGAAAGTATCAATCCGCAAATATGGTATGAAAGATCTTATTTATTGGCCATGTTGTATGTTATGTTGAACATTATGATACAACATAATATATAACATGTTGTGTCAGAAGGCTGGAATCGAATGACGGACTTCAGCGATTATCAAAGGTGGATTTCTCCATATCTTTCTATAATCTCTTTTAGGCATTCTGGTATATTCTGTTGAAGATACATTTGGAAGTTGCAATCTCTCAGTTTTATTATTAAATCGGTTAGAGAGATTCATGCCCGTAATATTTATATTCATCGGATCCTTGCAGATACGTAGAACCACCTGCCCGAAGTAGTTCCGTTGTCGATCCGCATCTGATATGATTGAACGTCCTTCCCTATTGACCTGCGGATTGTGGGGGAGCGGGGTATATCAGGGCATACGGTTTTGCGGCTAGGACATGGCTTTTGCAAAAAAACGATCAAAGAACTCCAGGAGGGAGGCCGACGGCTACCAGAGGTGGGGATCAATGGAGTTGATTCTAGTCGGCTGTGCAAGGTGATCTTGCGGTTTTCTACATCCGGGGACGACGGCCGACGGCTACACACGTAGGGATCAAGGGAGTTGATCTAATCGGTTGTGCAAGGGGAGCTTGCATAGATTACTCCACGGGGTTGATTGCGATCAACCCTCGTGGTTTGTATTAAGGGGGAGTATGCTTCTTCTAGTATAGATCCGATATTAGTGATGTATTCATTGATATTTATAGTGGAGTAATTTGATTTTCTGGGCGTGGCCCTGCAGATGTAGGTGTGCGCACCGAACTGCTTTACAAAGTTCCTTGTGTCACCACTTGGTTTCAGTGTTTAATCTTTGTGTTTATTTGATTACACATACGTACTGAATTAAGTTGGTGGAGATAGTTTTACTGGGATAATGCTTTATGTCTCTCTAGTTCTCAGAATATTACAACCTTTTCGGCCTTACTTCTATGATAATCAACTCCAATCGATGTTCAGCCTGCATAAAAAATTTGCCTTGGTTCGAGCTGCCGCTAAAGCATTTTCTGGAATTTATTTGCTTCTTTTGTCTACTTTCCGTCTTTTCTCCCATCTTCCTCTGTTCTCAAAGGTTAACACCTCATCATCATCTATTATCATCATCTATGTAACTTTGGATGACCTTTATCATGGTTTCGATTGAGACAAGTCAGTATCGAGCTAACTCATTGCTAAGCTCGCTTTTCTGTAGCACATAACGCATCATCTATATCATCATATTGTTGGTGACTCCTCATATTGTCATTCTCTCCTTACCAAATCATTTGCAAAAATCTCTGAGCAATTCGTTCTTTCCATTCTTCATGCTTATCAGTATTGCTAGATTTTTAATAGTGATTTGGCTTATGGTGAAGTGCTGTATAAACTCTTGAATCAACTGGTCAAGGTTTTGAATTGACTCAAATAGGAGCATGTCCTGTGAAAAATCATGTAAATAGGTGTTTGATGCACCAAAAATATGCATGTTCTACGTAAAAAAAAACTAGATAAGATCTTTTGGATCTCCCCTTCAGTCATAGTTGAAAAATATGAGAAGCTTGGCTCTATGAGAAAGATGTTAGTCTAAAATCACATTTGCCATAGTATCATGTATTGTCGCCTTGTAACCCTTAGGTAACCATCTAACAATTGTGACGTCCTTGTGTATCGTCACTATGCACTCTGGATCTCTTGCTCTTAGCATTAGTAGATGGGCTACTAGGCATATTTTGCAAGTCTCTACTACAAACAGAAATAGCTGTCCAAGAAGCTATACCTGTTTACGGGTGTTTTCTCACCAGTGAAGTCGTTGGAAGATGATTCGATTGAAGTTGTAATGTGGGATGACGTGAGTAGCTAGTTGGGCACTGAGCGACTTGACTACGGTCTGAATGAGCTCCGTTGTAACGACTGGTTTTCATGTATTTGGATTAGCTATATTATATTATATGTTTTGGTAGATTTTCTCCTTATGCGTGGTTTTCGTCTCCGTAGCTTTCATTTTCGATCGTTTCGTCGCGTTTTTCCTAGCTTCTTCCGTTGATCGTCGATTTTGGAGTAAGTCATTCGTGACGGGCTTCATATCGGTCATATCTTATTGTTAGATCAAGCCTAGGAGTCTTAGGAATCGATCCCGGAGCTTCGTGCTCCATTTCAGAAATTTTGGTGCACGTTAGTCGGTACAAGAAGGGGAACCGACCGACTAGATGACGATTTAGTCGGTCGGTAAACCTTTATGGACCGACTAGTGGGCTTTGTAAATTATTCAGGAGTTACTGTTTCTCGTTAGTCGGTCTAAGAACATTTGTTGACCGACTAGGTTGCAAACTAGTCGGTCAGCAATCGTTCTTTAACCGACTAACTCTATGTTCATTTTTGATGCCAAGTACTATTCATTCTTAGTCGGTCTAAGAACGTTCATCGACCGACTAGATGACAAACTAGTCGGTCAGTAGTTGTTCTTTGACCGACTAAATCTAAATCCTATTTTTGTACAGGAGTTACTGTTTGGACTTAGTCGGTCTGCGTTGGTCAACCGACCGACTAGTTCCCAAACTAGTCGGTCAGTGGTTGTTCTTTGACCGACTAACTAGTGTCGAAACCCTAATTTCTGGGCAGCCGCCGGCTGTGCCTATTTAAACCCCCCCCAAACGTTTTCTTTTCTTCTTTCACTTCTCCTGAGCCTCCTTCTTCCCCAAATCACTCTCCAACATTTTCCCAAGCCATTCCTTCCTCCCTTGGAGTTTCCCTCTCTATTTTGGTCTACCACCATGCCCTAGGTCATCTCCAACCCCCAAAAATCCCCAAAACCCCATTTCTCCATATTTTCCCCGTCCATTCCAGATCTGAACCCTAGGTTCCCCGGATCATTTCTTCCGTTGCCGTGCTTGCTCGGCATCGTTCTTCCGCTTCCGATACGGTAATAAATCGATCTTTTAATATTCTCATAGCACATTTGTGTTTTTGTGAAACCCTAATAAAACTAGGTTGGATGTTGTTCTAATGTTGTTTTGCCATGGCAGCGATCTCTTTTCCGTATCTAGCATTTGTGTGACGGCCTCGTTGATCGTCATCCTCGGGGCTAGGCAAGTGAAACTTACCACTTAGGGTTTTGGGCCATGTCTTAGGCCATTTGCTTGTTGTAGGCGTAAAAGAGACTAGGCGACGAAATGATACTCCCCTCGGCACAATTTCAGGAACTAGCTTGACAATGAAGCTAGGACCGTCATTTATCATGTTGCATAACTATCATGTTATGTTTAATTTTGATTAACGGTACGCGAATTAATTGTCATCCATGTTATCCATGTTGTATGTCGCATTCATATCATACGCTACAATACTTGTGTTTCATGGCCCGTGTTCCAGAAGCGGGCTACGTGAGTTGGTTGATAGCCAATGCCCGATCTACTTGGTTACCGGCTAGACACCTGCGTTGCAGGCACAACCCTACGCCATACTTGTTAAATACACTTCCTGGCTCGTGTTCCAGAAGCGAGCATTCCATGTTCGGGGTAATTCCCTGGCTCGATACACGTGGATGGGTAGAGATAAACGGTCACTTGAGCTTAGAAGTTGGCCCGATCAGCCACTCTAGCCAACAGGCGGAATCTCTGTGCACAACTTGTTTACTTGACTTGTTCACTTGACGTGAACCACTTGACTTGTACTTGTCCGTGTTTTACTTGTTATCCATGACATACTTGCTACTTGTACTTCCCTTTACTTGTCACTTCCACACTATACTTGCCATGCCATGCATCATACTATAACTGCTAGGTTGCTAGTTTACCTTACCTTCAGTTTCCTTGCCCAAGTCTTTTAGACTTGCTGACATGTGCCCCTTTACTCTTTTGGGTGACACATGTTAGATCCCGAGCCTGAGTCCGTTGTTGAGGACGAGGTGTTTGCGGACGCCGTGCCCGAGTCTGTGTTTGGCGAGGAGTACGTGGACACTGGGGACCAGTCCTAGTGTCTTCGTTGAGCTTTCCCCCTTTTGTTTTAGACTGCTGTAGTTTTAGGTGCGCAGCACCTATACTCTGTTTACGTCTGTCTTTGTTTGGCCTTGTTCTGGGGCTTTAGACTCTTTCTTTTATCCTGGTGGCTTTTCTGGATGTTGAACTTAATTTTAATGTTGGACAAATTCTGAGATTGAGATTTTGTTTCTGTCTCTCCTTGTGTTATTATTGTTGTTCCGTTTGTGGTTACAGGGACCTGCTTACGTTTTATTGACGCTTATCGGGTTTGGGGCTTCACAGCTCCACTCTCGTGTGGACCTTTTCACGTCTCGCCTCCATTTTAGGGAAGCGGGACGTGACAGGTTTTGTTGGTGGCCCATGCAGGTCCTTCTGTACCTGCGAATTGTCGGAATAGCGATAATAATATTAGAATGTCCAATAAACTAAGTTCGACGTCCGAGTCATAAGCTATGAGTCTAATTGTTTCGTTTTGTGTCATTAGATGGCAGGAAGGCGAATCACCCGTGGTGGTGGTAGTGGTGCGCCCCCTCATGACGAGGAGCCTGAGCGGGAACCCACCAATGGGGAGATGATGCGGATGATTCTTCAAATGATGCAGGTGCAGCAAGGCGTGCTCCTGCATGTCCAGAATGCTCCGGCTGGTCGAGCTCCTCGGGCGACTCCGGAGGCCCCTCGCTCCGAGCCGGGAGCGAAGTAATTTCGAGAGCTGGGTCCCGCATATTTTGATGGGTCTGAGGGTCCTCTGGCTGCCGATGAGTGGATTCGGAACATTGAGGATAACTTGAAGATGGCCAAGATCACCCCGGCTGGATGGGTTGATTTGGCAAAGCGACAACTCAAGGATAACGCTCAGAACTGGTGGGATGCGGAAGAGAAGATGTTGGTGGAGCCGATAACTTGGGCTACCTTTAAGTCCAGGTTTGATGAGGAGTTCTTTCCGAAGGCTGCTAAGAAGGAGATGCTGCAGCGTTTCATTGATCTGAAGCAAGGGAGCTTGACGATGGACCAGTACCACCAAGAGTTCACTAGGCTTAGTCGGTTCGCGCCGAAGATGGTGCAGGATGCTGATGAGAGGGCTCAGAGGTTCCTGCAGGGACTTGCTTTGGAGCTCCAGAGTTTTGTTTCTTCCTCTGATCTGGACTCTTATCAGAAGGTTCTGGTCGCTGCAAGGAGGCATGAGCTGAACCTGAGTCAGAGGAGGGGACATGTTTCCGGTGCTGGGAAGAGGCCTATGGAGCAGGCCGGGGCAGTGGTTAGGGCTGGTTTCAAGCCTAATCATCCGGTGCAGTTCAAGAGGCCAGGAGGGCCTATTCTAAAGACTTGCCATTTCTGCGGCAGGACCGGGCACGTCAAGGATTAGTGTAGGAGATTCCTGGGCCAGTGTGTCGTCTGTGGGGATCCTACCCATGCCATGAAGGATTGTCCGAGGTCGAAGCAGCCTTGGAGGGCACCTGTTGCAGCACAGCCGTTGCAGCAGAGAGCGTCTGTTCATGCTGGACGTGGAGCAGCTCTTGTTCCACAGAGGCAGGCTTTCCAGCAGGCTTTTCCGCTGAGGCGACAGGCTTTTCTGATGACTGCTGTGGAGAACGGGGCTGTGGATGAGGTTATCGCAGGTAATCCTCATCTAGCTGTTCCTTTCTTATTTGGCGTTGTTTGTTAGACTATGTTGTTTGCTTGAATATGATTGTTTGCTAGACTAGGGCTTGATTATTAGACTGTTTGTAGGTGTGATTTTGGTGTGCACGTTTCCTGCACGAGTCCTCTTTGACTCTGGTGCATCGATGTGCATTATTTCTCGGAGCTTCGTGGAGAAGCATTCCTTGTCGATGTCCCCTCTTTCCAAGAGTTGGAATATCGTTACAGGGAATGGCGTGGTCACGGTGCATCTTGGTTGCAATTCTTGCTCGTTGGTGGTTTGTGGACATGAGCTTTACGCTGATTTCATTGTCCACGACATCATCAACTATGATGCAGTTCTTGGGATGGACTGGCTTGCGAGCTTCTATGCTATGATCGACTGTCGGAGGAAGAAGGTGGTGTTCGAGATTACCGGACATCCAGTATTTGAGTTCAGCCGAGGTAGCAGTTCGCTTGGTCCTGTCAGATTTCGGGCCAGTCCGATGGAGATTGTAGCTGTGCAGATGGAGCTGGAGAGGCTAGCGGTTGTGCGGGATTTTGATGACGTCTTCCCCGAGGAGATGTCTAGTTTGCCACCTGATCGAGCTTTAGAATTTTCCATTGATCTTGTTCCGGGAGCGCAGCCGATTTCGAAGGCGCCGTATCGTATGGCACCCGCTGAGTTGGAGGAATTGCGGAAGCAGCTGGATGAGCTTTTGCAGAAGGGTTATATCAATCCTAGTGTGTCTCCGTGGGGAGCACCGGTGCTGCTGGTGAAGAAGAAGGATGGTTCACGTCGCATGTGCGTGGACTATCGGGAGTTGAATGCGGTGACCATCAAGAATAAATACTCGTTGCCTCGCATCGATGATATTTTTGATCAGCTTGGAGGTTCGAGGGTGTTTTCTAAATTGGATTTGAGGAGTGGTTACCATCAGTTGAAGGTGAAGAAGGATGATGTTCCGAAGACAGCATTCAGGACGAAGTATGGACACTACGAGTTTGTGGTTATGCCTTTCGGTGTAACCAATGCACCCGCAGTTTTCATGAATCTGATGAACCTGATTTTCTACGACTTTTTGGATAAGTTTGTCGTTATCTTTATTGACGACATTCTGATCTATTCAAAGTCGGAGGAGGAGCATGCCTCGCACTTGAGGACGGTATTGGAGATTTTGAGGAAGCATCGTTTGTATGCCAAGTTTTCGAAGTGCGAGTTTTGGCTGGATAGAGTTGCTTTTCTGGGGCATGTGGTGACTGTAGATGGTATCTATGTGGATCCCGAGAAGATTAGGGCCATCAGAGAGTGGCCTGTTCCGCAGTCAGCGTCTGAGATCCGGAGTTTCCTTGGACTTGCTGGTTACTATCGGCGTTTTATTAAGGACTTTTCCCGTATTGCTGAGCCGATGACCAGGTTGACGCGGAAGGATGTACCTTTTGTTTGGTCGGGTGATTGTGAGAATGCCTTTGGTGTTCTGAGGGAGAAATTGACGACTGCCCCTATTCTTGTTGTGCCTGATCGCAGCGACGGATTTGAGATCTTTTGCGATGCTTCTGGCAAGGGTCTCGGTTGTGTGTTGCATCAGCACGGGCATGTTGTGGCGTATGCTTCGCGTCAGCTCAAGACTCATGAGAAGAATTACCCGACGCATGATTTGGAGTTGGCTGCTGTTGTGTTTGCGCTCAAGATTTAGAGGCACTTCCTGCTGAGTGAGAAAGTGAAGATCTTCACCGTTCACAAAAGCTTGAAGTATATTTTTACTCAGAAGGAGCTCAACATGCGACAGCGTCGGTGGTTGGAGCTCATAGCGGATTATGAGATTGATTTGTAGTATCACCCTGGCAAGGTGAATGTGGTTCCTGATGCGCTGAGTAGGCTGCCAGCGGTGATGTTGTTGACTTCGCAGTGGAGATTGCAGCAGGATTTTTGCGAGTCTGGTGTTGAGATTGTTCTTCCTGGGGAGGCTTCCCCGTTGATGAGTATGCAGATTCAGTCGACGATCGTGGATCGGATCAAGGCTGGCCAGGCTGGAGATCCGAAGCTGGTGAAGATTCGGGAGCAGGTAGAAGCCGGTCTGCGAACTGACTTTTTGATTCATGAGGATGGCTCGCTGTGGTTTGGAGCCAGGTTGTGTGTGCCAGCTGGAGATATTAGAGAGGAGTTGATGGTGGAGGCACACAGTTCGCCGTATTCTGTGCATCCTGGTGAGACCAAGATGTACAAGGATCTTCGTCTGAACTATTGGTGGCATGGTATGAAGAGGAGTGTGGCTCGGAGTGTAGCCAAGTGTTTGGTTTGCCAACAAGTGAAGGCAGAGCATCAGCGTACGGCAGGGTTGCTACAACCGCTTCCGATTCCGGAGTGGAAGTGGCAACACATCACTATGGATTTTGTGACTGGACTACCTCGGAGCCCGAAGCAGAATGACGCGATTTGGGTGATCGTAGACCGATTGACCAAATCCGCGCACTTTATTCCTTTTCGAGTTGGACAGTCCACTGAGGCGCTAGCAAGGAGATATATGGAGGTAAATTCTTTTACGCTCCGTTTCTATTTCCTTTTTCTAGTTTAGATAGTGATGTAACGTGAATCGTGCAGGAGGTCGTGTGACTTCACGGAGTCCCCGTGAGTATCGTGTCGGACAGAGACACGAGGTTCACATCTCAGTTCTGGCAGAGTTTGCAGAAGAGTTTGGGTACGCGTCTGAGTTTCATCACGGCGTACCATCCGCAGACGGATGGCCAGTTCGAGAGGACGATCCAAATCTTGGAGGACATGCTGAGGGCGTGCATGTTGGATTTCAAGGGTTCGTGGGAGGACCATCTACATCTGGTAGAGTTTTCCTACAATAACAGCTTCCAGGTGAGTATTGGCATGTCGCTTTTCGTCGCTCTTTATGGGAGGAAATGTCGATCGCCATTGAGTTGGAATGACGTTGGTGATCGGGAGCTGTTGGGACCTGAGATGATTGTGGAGGCCGTGGATGTTGTCAGGAACATTCGGGAGAGGTTGAGGATTGCTCAGGACCGTTTTAAGCATTGGGTGGATGTGAAACGCCGTCCTTTGGAGTTTCAGCCGGGCGACCATGTGTTCTTGAAGATTTCCCAAATCGTGGTGTGATTCGCTTTGGGAAGCGAGTGAAGTTGAGCCCGCGATACATTGGACCGTTTGACGTTCGGGAGAGAGTTGGCGAGGTAGCCTACCGCTTAGCCTTGCCGCCATCTTTGGAGGGAGTTCATAATGTTTTCCATGTGTCGCAGCTTCGTCGATACATTAGCTATCCATCTCATGTTGTGGATTTTTTGGAGATTACCGTTCACCCCGATATGACGTATGACCAGCAGCCAGTGCAGATTCTGGACAGGAGTCAGAAGTCACTTCGGAACAAGGTTGTCAATCTTGTGAAGATGATGTGGCGACACGGCTCGCCAGGAGAGTCTACTTGGAAGAATGAGGATGAGATGCGAGAGCGTTACCCACTCTTGTTTCCGGACACGTGAGTGTTGGGAAATTCCGAGGACGGAATTTTTCTTAAGTTGGGGAGAATGTAACGACTGGTTTTCATGTATTTGGATTAGCTATATTATATTATATGTTTTGGTAGATTTTCTCCTTATGCGTGGTTTTCGTCTCCGTAGCTTTCATTTTCGATCGTTTCGTCGCGTTTTTCCTAGCTTCTTCCGTTGATCGTCGATTTTGGAGTAAGTCATTCGTGACGGGCTTCATATCGGTCATATCTTATTGTTAGATCAAGCCTAGGAGTCTTAGGAATCGATCCCGGAGCTTCGCGCTCCATTTCGGAAATTTTGGTGCACGTTAGTCGGTACAAGAAGGGGAACCGACCGACTAGATGACGATTTAGTCGGTCGGTAAACCTTTATGGACCGACTAGTGGGCTTTGTAAATTATTCAGGAGTTACTGTTTCTCGTTAGTCGGTCTAAGAACATTTGTTGACCGACTAGGTTGCAAACTAGTCGGTCAGCAATCGTTCTTTAACCGACTAACTCTATGTTCATTTTTGATGCCAAGTACTATTCATTCTTAGTCGGTCTAAGAACGTTCATCGACCGACTAGATGACAAACTAGTCGGTCAGTAGTTGTTCTTTGACCGACTAAATCTAAATCCTATTTTTGTACAGGAGTTACTGTTTGGACTTAGTCGGTCTGCGTTGGTCAACCGACCGACTAGTTCCCAAACTAGTCGGTCAGTGGTTGTTCTTTGACCGACTAACTAGTGTCGAAACCCTAATTTCTGGGCAGCCGCAGGCTGTGCCTATTTAAACCCCCCCCAAATGTTTTCTTTTCTTCTTTCACTTCTCCTGAGCCTCCTTCTTCCCCAAATCACTCTCCAACATTTTCCCAAGCCATTCCTTCCTCCCTTGGAGTTTCCCTCTCTATTTTGGTCTACCACCATGCCCTAGGTCATCTCCAACCCCCAAAAATCCCCAAAACCCCATTTCTCCATATTTTCCCCATCCATTCCAGATCTGAACCCTAGGTTCCCCGGATCATTTCTTCCGTTGTCGTGCTTGCTCGGCATCGTTCTTCCGCTTCCGATACGGTAATAAATCGTTCTCTTAATATTCTCATAGCCCATTTGTGTTTTTGTGAAACCCTAATAAAACTAGGTTGGATGTTGTTCTAATGTTGTTTTGCCATGGCAGTGATCTCTTTTCCGTAGCTAGCATTTGTGTGACGGCCTCGTTGATCGTCATCCTCGGGGCTAGGCAAGTGAAACTTGCCACTGAGGGTTTTGGGCCATGTCTTAGGCCATTTGCTTGTTGTAGGCGTAAAAGAGACTAGGCGACGAAATGATACTCGCCTCGGCACAATTTCAGGTACTAGCTTGACAATGAAGCTAGGACCGTCATTTATCATGTTGCATAACTATCATGTCATGTTTAATTTTGATTAAAGGTACGCGAATTAATTGTCATCCATGCTATCCATGTTGTATGTCGCATTCGTAGCACATGCTACAATACTTGTGTTTCCTGGCCCGTGTTCCAGAAGCGGGCTACGTGAGTTGGTTGATAGCCAATGCCCGATCTACTTGTTTACCGGCTAGGCACCTGCGTTGCAGGCATAACCCTACGCCATACTTGTTAAATACACTTCCTGGCTCGTGTTACAGAAGCGAGCATTCCGTGTTCGGGGTAATTCCCTGGCTCGATACACGTGGATGGGTAGAGATAAACGGTCACTTGAGCTTAGAAGTTGGCCCGATCAGCCACTCTAGCCAACATGCAGAATCTCTGTGCACAACTTGTTTACTTGACTTGTTCACTTGACGTGAACCACTTGACTTGTACTTGTCCGTTTTTTACTTGTTATCCATGACATACTTGCTACTTGTACTTCCCTTTACTTGTCACTTCCATACTATACTTGCCATGCCATGCATCATACTATAATTGCTAGGTTGCTAGTTTACCTTATCTTCAGTTTCCTTGCCCAAGTCTTTTAGACTTGCTGACATGTGCCCCTTTACTCTTTTGGGTGACACATGTTAGATCCTGAGCCTGAGTCCGTTGTTGAGGACGAGGTGTTTGCGGACGCCGTGCCCGAGTCTGTGTTTGGCGAGGAGTACGTGGACACTGGGGACCAGTCCTAGTGTCTTCGTTGAGCTTTCCCCCTTTTGTTTTAGACTGCTGTAGTTGTTGGTGCGCAGCACCTATACTCTGTTTATGGCTGTCTTTGTTTGGCCTTGTTCTGGGCCTTTAGACTCTTTCTTTTAGCCTGGTGGCTTTTCTGGATGTTGAACTTAATTTTAATGTTGGACAAATTCTGAGATTGAGATTTTGTTTCTGTCTCTCCTTGTGTTATTATTGTTGTTCCGTTTGTGGTTACAGGGACATGCTTACGTTTTATTGACGCTTATCGGGTTTGGGGCTTCACAGCTCCACTCTCGTGCGGACCTTTTCACGTCTCGCCTCCATTTTAGGGAAGCGGGGCGTGACATCCGTGTTGGATATTGGACTCCCCGGATTTGGTTTTGGATGATGAACAAACATAAATATATCGTGAACTAACAATTTGTTAGCGCAGTTATGGAGATCGTCGCCAAACTTCTTTGAATATCAAATGCGACGTCTCGAGACTTCTCAAAGCGCGTGATCGTATGCTTAAAGCTTCGTTGAAGCTTTTGGACCATTTTAGAAATCATGAAGATTAGGATCGAAGCTTTCGAAGACGGTTCGTCAAGTTTTATTTATTGTCTTTTAGCTTCGTTCCGTAGAGTGTTAAGCCTTGAGTAGGTTTTACGTTTTAATCTTCATAACGCTCCTATCTTAGAGCTAGGAACTTGTAAGAAGTCCATACTATCTTTTCCGAAGCATCGCGGTTCGATTCGTGACTTCTTGTGCATGTTAGTTGGTTCAAGAAGAACCAACCGACTAGATGGTGAGCTAGTCGGTCTGCAAAGCTTCTTGGACCGACTAGTTTGCCTTCTCAATTCATAGCTCTTTACTGTTTACAGTTAGTCGGTCTACGTTGACTCACCGGCCGACTAGTTTGTGATCTAGTCGGTCAGTGATCCTTCTTAGACCGACTAGTTGAGCTTCTACTATACATGCAAAGTTACTGTTTATCGTTATTCGGTCTATGTTCATTTAGCGACCGACTAGTTGATGAACTAGTCGGTCAACATTTGTTCTTGGACCGACTAAATCAATTTGTACTCAGACTATTTGTTTTATCTCTTAGTCGGTCTAAGTTAACTCACCGACCGACTAGTTGTGAAACTAGTCGGTTGGCAAGTGTTCTTTGACCGACTAGTTCTGTTAGTCTGAACTTCGACCTATTCCCTGTTCACTAGTTAGTCGGTTCATGTTGATTGACCGACCGACTAGTTGATGAACTAGTCGGTCGGTGGTTGTTCTTTGACCGACTAGTTTGGTTCAGAATAGAGCCGTTGGAGCTTTAATTGAAACGTTTTTCTCTCTCTCTTTCCTCTAACCTATATATACTTGATGAGCTGCATTCATTGCACAAAAGGCTGATATTAAGAGAAGTTTAGAGATCAAAGAGAAATCATTCCATCTCATTAAAGCTCATTCATTTCCAATCTTGAATCTCTTCTAACTCTTATTTCAAAAGAGAGATTCATTGATTGTGAGCCTTCCAAGCCAAGTGCTTGATCATAGGTCACCAACAACCTCATAGCTCTCCATAGCTGATCTACATCTTGGAGCTAGGGTTTGGTGCCTCTTCATCTTCCCCAAAATCCGTTTTGCCCTAAATCGTAAGTTTACTCAAGGCATAGGTATTTTGTGGTAAGATCTTTCATTTCATTTTACATTGCTATTGTAAGTGATTCACTCTCGGTTGTGAGAGTTTTGTTTGTGATCCCAGGTTGTGGGAGTCACAATTTCATTTGTGTATGATTTGACTTGTGAAGGTTTTTCACAAGTATTTCATAGTGGAAATCTTGAGTTAGGGTTTCTAACTCAAGTATCCGGAAGTGATCCGGGTGGTTGGGACGTAGGATCACCGGGAACAAGTCGGGGAGACTTGGGTGGATTCGAACCCAGTAATATTGCTTGTTTGCGATTGTCTTCTTTGTTGCCTAACATTTACATTTCCGCATTTCCGCATTGTTTGGTAGAGTTTGCAAGATAATTAGGAATTATCCTCTTAGTTATTTTAAAGTACTATCCCCCCTCTAGTACTTATGCAGTAGCTTAGCAGGGCATTACATTTGGTATCAGAGCCAAGTCTATAGCTATGTCTGCCAACGACAATAAGACCGTTCGTCCACCTTCCGACTATAGCACCTTCAAGAATCGTGAAGGAGCGTCTTCGGTGATGGAAGGACACTCTTCAACGAGGCCTCCCTTCTTCAACGGTACCAACTACGGGTACTGGAAATGCCGGATGAAAACTTTCCTCCGGAGTGCTTCATTATGGAGGGCCACGATGAAGGAGTATGTCGAGCCCGCTGAAGAAGATTTCGAGAAATGGACTCCCGCGGAGATCACCGCGGAGGTAAGCAATGCCAAGGCAATGAACGCCTTGCAATGCGCTTTGGAGCCCGAGGATTTCAATAAGATATGCACATGTAAGAGTGCATATCAAATATGGAACTCCCTCCTCATCTTGCATGAAGGAACAAGTAGGGTAAGAGACTCTAAACTCGTTGTAGTTAATAAAGATTACGAGTTATTTCATATGCTACAGGGTGAGAAGATGAAGGAGTACTATGCTCGCTTCGTCGACATCACAAACGAGTTGGAGGCTCTCGGTAAAACCTACACCCAAAAGGAGAAAGTCTCGAAGATCATCGATGGACTTCCTTCTAGTTGGGAGAAACGTACATTCGCCATCGAGAAAGTTAATGATATGAAAACTTATACCATTGTTCAACTAATGGGTACCTTGATGTCTTATGAGGTACGCAAGGATAGCAAGTTGAAGTTGCAGGAAAAGATGAAGTCCTACCTAAAGCAAAACGAGCCAAAGAAGAAGGCTATTGCTTTCAAGGTCGCTCCATCAACTTCCACATCGACCGATGATGAAAACTCGGAAGACGAATTGGACTTGGAGTCCATGGCTCTCATGGCCAAGAAGTTCAACCGGTTCTTTCGGAAAGGTAACTTCAAAAACAAATCGAAGTTTAATTCTTCTAACGCCTCCTCTCCTTTGTGTTTTAAATGCAATAAGCCAGGACAAATGAAAGCGGATTGTCCTCAAAACAAGCACAAGAAGAAGTGGAAGGCGTCGAAGTTCGACAAGTCCAAGAAGTACAAGAAAGGGTACAAAAAGGGGCTTGTCGGCACATTCACCGACTCCGATGATTCCTCTAGCGGAGAGTCGGATGATGAGCAAGTGGAGCAAGCACACATGTGCTTCATGGCTAGAGAGGAGCAAGATAAAGATTTCTCTTCCGATGATAGCGACAACAAAGGCGATGAGGTAACAATGGATGACCTTAGGAATGCTAATTCTCAATTGTGGTCTAAGTACACTAAATTAGTAAATATGTATACTAAAGTAAAAGATGACTTAGCTAGCATCCAAACCTCGCCTAAAACTATCATCACCAACAACGACACCGTTGTTGAAGAGTTGAAGAATGAGATTGTTAATCTCAAGACTCAACTTGAACATGTTAGCATTGAGGATCCGGAGGAACACAAGATAGCGGATTTGACTTCTCAAAACTCGACTTTGAGTATTGAGAATGAAAATCTCAAATCTCGTGTTTATGTGCTCACATCGCAAGTATCCACTTTGGATGCTTCTATGCGTTCTCTCACCGAGAAATATGAGAACACATTAGGTCGAATTAATAAATTCAATAAGGGTAAGGACCATTTGGATAACATCCTAAATGACTTACTTCCAGCCAATCACCACATTGGCTTGGGGTATACGATGGGAAGTTCATCCAAATCGGCCACTACTTTTGTTAGGCCAACTTCCGGTGACTCAACGAGTGGTATCAAACACTCTATTGGTAGTTCATCTACCAATGGTGCTTCCACCTCGTACACACCCTCATTTGAAAAGAAACCCACTTTGGGTGGACCTCCAAAGAAGGGTCATGCCTACATGTACACGAACACCATGCCACGTAGGAACACACGTCCTACTCCACCGGCTCACACATATGATGATTTTTATGCTACACATACACGGGCACGTGCACACCATGTGAGACACCCTCATGCACGTGTTCCTCCACATGCATATGTACACCCACATCATCGTATGAATAATTATCCACATGCACCATTTCATCATGTTTCTTATGCCTATCCACGACATGCATCACGTAGAAATCAACAACGCATGCATGCTCCCAATAGGATTAAGGCTCCCAAAATATTCACAATTTGGAGCCCAAAGGACACAAGCATGAATGAAAAACAAATTTATATGAATTCGTATTTCATGGATGTTGTGCATAGTGATAATTATGTGGGGAAGTCTAAGTCCAATTGGACTTGGCTTCCAAAGGTCTAATCTTTTGGACCCAATGACCTTGGGTACCATGATACGATATTTTCTTTCTTTAGGTACTCAAGAAAAAGAAACGGAGCAACAAATTTAGATTTAGCTCCAAGAGGAATTGGATACTCGATAGCGAGTGTTCAAAACACATGACGGGTGACGCTCAATTGCTCTCCGGAGTGGTTCCCATTGCAAATGGAAACCGGGTAGTCTTTGGAGGCAACCAGAGCGGAACCATCATAGGTGTTGGTAAAGTGGGTAATCCTTCTAAACCTCTTATAAATGATGTTTACATTGTTAAAGGATTAAACCACAATCTCATTTCAATAAGCCAACTTTGTAACAAAGGTTACAAAGTTAGCTTTGCGAAAGGAATGTGCCATATTTTAAGAAAAGATAATAATGAATTATTGTTTTCTGGCACACGCCATAAGGATATATACATCCTAGATCTTCCAAGATCACATGAACAATGTCTCATTGCCAACACAAGTGAACAACACTTATGGCATCGACGTTTTGGTCATGTGAACTTTGGAACACTATTTAAGCTTTCCAAGTTAAATTCTATTAGAGGCTTCCCTAAGCGTGTTTTTCAAAAGAAAAGCTTTTGTGACTCGTGTCAACGAGGCAAGCTTCCAAAATCGTCGTTTAAACCTAAGAAAAGCATTTCTTCTAAGCGGCCACTAGAGCTATTACATCTAGATTTATTTGGGCCAACTAGAGTTGCTTCATTAGGAAATGCACGTTATGGACTTGTCATCGTTGATGACTTTTCTAGGTTTACTTGGGTATTTTCATTGAGTAATAAAAATGATGCTTTTGAAAACTTCACAATTTTTGTTAAGAAAGTACAAAATCTCTTAGGAACCACTATTGTCACTATTCGTAGTGATCATGGAGGTGAATTTGAGAATGAGTCTTTTGAGAACTTTTGTGATGAATTTGGTATTACACACACCTTTTCATTTCCTCGCGCACCTCCTCAAAATGGTGTTGTTGAGAGAAAGAATAGGACGCTAGTGGAGTGTGCTCGCACTATGCTTGATGATAGCCAACTTGGCAATCAATTTTGGGCGGAAGCGGTACACACCGCTTGCTATGTGTTTAATAGAATACTTTTGAGGCCCGGCACTAAACAAACTTGTTATGAATTGTTGTTTGGTAGGTTGCCTCAAGGTAAACATTTTCGTGTTTTCGGTTCGAAATGTTTTATTAAAAACATGTATGGTAGTTTGGACAAATTCGATCCAAGATCCGATGAGGGGATTTTTGTTGGGTATTCATCCCGTAGCAAAGCCTACCTGATATACAAGAAACGAACCTCAACGATCGAGGAATCACTTCATGTTTCATTTAATGAAGGATTTGTTCCAACTAGAATTACTAATGATGATGACTCCATGGATGTCTTATGTGATTCAATTGGTAATTCTAACTCTATTGATTCTATTGATACTAACCCGACTAATGAAGTTGTTGAGAATGTTCCTAGTGATCAGGGAATTCCCAAACGGCTTCATACCGTTCGAGACCATCCTCATGAGCAAGTCATTGGCAATATCCATGATAGTGTCAAGACAAGATCTCAAGTCAACCACTTCGCTCATTGTGCCTTTGCCTCCTCGATTGAGCCAAAGAATGTTAATGAAGCATGTGAAGATGGTGCTTAGATCCTTGCCATGGAGGAGGAACTCATTCAATTCGAGAGGAATGAGGTTTGGGAGCTTGTTCCATTGCCATCGAAGAACCACACCGTCATAGGGACAAAGTAGATCTTCAAGAACAAGACCGACGAAAAACAAGTCATCGTCCGGAACAAAGCTCGGTTAGTAGCTCAAGGTTATCGACAAGAGGAAGGTATCGATTTCGAAGAATCCTCTGCTCCGGTAGCTAGATTAGAATCAATTAGATTATTGTTATCTTTTGCATGCCATAAGGATTTTAAATTATTTCAAATGGATGTAAAAAGTGCGTTTTTAAACGGAGATGTTGTTGAGGAAGTTTATGTTTCTCAACCTCCGGGTTTTATAAATGAAAAATTTCCAAATCATGATTTTAAACTTAAGAAAGCACTTTACGGTTTGAGACAAGCTCCTCGAGCTTGGTATGACCGTTTAAAGAATTTTCTTTTGGATTTGGGTTTTAAAATGGGAGAAGTTGATTCCGCATTATTTGTTAAGTATGCGAATAATGATATAATTTTAGTTCAAATATATGTTGATGATATCATTTTCGGTGCTACTAACTTTGCTCTTTGCGAAGAGTTTTCTAATGTGATGAAGGATCAATTTGAGATGAGCCACATGGGTGAGCTCAAATATTTTTTTGGTCTCCAAATTCGCCAAATGAACGATGCAATCTTCATCCACCAAACGAAGTACATGGTGGAGTTGCTAAAGCGATTTGGAATGGAGAATGCCTCCGGGAAAAAGACTCCAATGAGCACGACTACACATCTTGATAAAGATGCAGGCGGAAAAGATGTAGACATTCGTCTATATCGAGGTATGATAGGTAGTTTGCTATATCTTACCGCAAGTAGGCCCGATATTATGTTTGCCGTATGTGTTTGTGCTCGTTATCAGTCTCAACCTAAGGAGTCACACTTAGTAGCGGTAAAGCGTATTTTCCGTTATTTAAGTTACACACTTGATTTTGGATTACTTTATCCAAAATCTAGCACGTATGAGTTAATCTCATATAGTGACGCAGATTATGCGGGATGCAAATCCGACAGGAAAAGTACTAGTGGCACTTGCCATTTTATAGGAAATTCTCTTGTCTCTTGGTTTTCCAAGAAGCAGAATTCTGTATCACTTTCAACCACCGAGGCGGAATATATTGTCGCCGGTGCCGCGTGTGCTCAAGTTCTTTGGATGAGACACACACTTAAAGACTTTGGTATAAACTGTGATACTTGCCCTATCATGGTGGACAACCAAAGTGCAATTTGTCTCTCTAAGAACCCGGTACACCATTCCCGTTCGAAACACATAGATGTTCGTCACCATTTCTTAGATGATCATGTTGCTAAAAAGGACATCATTTTAGTGTACGTTGAAACCCAGAAGCAAATCGCCGATATTTTCACGAAACCCCTAAAGGAAGACTCCTTTGTGCGGTTACGTCGAGAATTGGGGATTATGGGTGAATCCGAGATTTAGTATTCATTTTTATTCAATAATCTTGCATGCTATTCAATTTCTTTAAATTTGTTCATGCTAGATTAATTGAAATTTTCTGGATTTTTGTTGAATTTTCGAAATTTTCGCTCGATTTGATCGTAAACGTCAAATTTCAGATTTTTGATGTTTAATGGTGTAGTATAATGATTAATGAGAGTATTTCGATGTTTCGTCCAAGTGCGATTAGGAGAGAAATCAAATTTCAAAATTTTCAATTTTTGGACTCTCTTAGTCGGTCCAAGTTCAGTGGCCGACCGACTAGATTCAGTTCTAGTCGGTCAGTGAATGAGCTTAGACCGACTAAATCTTGTCAGGATTTTTTGTTTCTGTTACTGTTTACAACAAGTCGGTTCAAGCTCATTGACCGACCGACTAGATCGTGATCTAGTCGGTTAGTGCTTGAACTGTGACCGACTAATTGTGACGGGGACAGTTGCGTCTTTTGAGCTCCCGACCGACTTAAATGAATTCTAATCGACTTCTTTCATTCCTAGTCGAGCGAAATCCCTCTCTCAGCCATAACCCCCCCCGGTGACCCTTCGACTCCTTCCCTCCTCCGTCGTGTCCGATCAATTTCCGGCCATCCCGACCGTCGCCGTCCGTCGATCTTCATCCCCAGGTGACTCTCCTCCCTCGTCTAGCTCTCTAGGGTTAGATTTTAGCTCCTAGGGTTAGGGTTCTAGGATTTCGGCTAGGGTTTCAGATTCTAGGGGTTTGAAATTTTTTTTAAGGTTCTTGATCTCAATTTCTTGTGCTGATTGCATCGTGTCGTGTCGCGCTTATGGCACGTACACATATTCCGATCCGTCCTACGAGCCCCTCGCCTATGACCGTAGAGCAATCCCCTACGGATCCCATTCAACCTACGCGAACCCCTCCGAAACGCCGTTCGAAAACAACCCAACCTTCTTCGTCTTCGCCTCCTCTTAAGCGTAAGAGGACGGCGACAGCGAAGCCCCGATCCCAATCTCAACCCAAGCCCAAGAAAGCTTCATTCCGTGCCCCTACTCCTCCATCCGATTCCGACACGGAATACATTCCCGAGACTGAGACCCATATGGATCCTTCACCTCCTCCTAGGCAACCTGAGTCTAGCTCTCGACCCCGTACACGTCAGCCTAAGGGAAAGGCTCCGATGCCGGTGGGCGGTGTCGATATTTCGTTGTGTCGCGACGACCCTTTGTGTCTCGTGGCTTACAACCGTATCGAACACTGTCCGCTGCTTCTGGAGCATTTCATACAGTTCTCAGACTTCCCAGGCCTAGCGGACCTCCTGTCGTCTTCGGGTCTTATCGATTATCTTCGGTATGACCCTAAGGCGAATCCTCATCCCTACCCTCGCCTAGTGAAGCTTTTCTACACCAATAGGATCCGGGGTCAGTACGACGAGACCCACTCGATTGAGACTACTGTCTTGGGGACACCGATTGTCCTCAAGGCAGAAATCTTAGGAGAGTTGATCGGTTGCTCGTCGTCTGGCCTCCTCCCTTCAGATATTTCCGTCGATGACATCTCTTCACTCGATCAGGTTATCCTTTCTGAGATCTTCCATGAGATTTCTCCCGCCATGATTGGCGTCCCCTCCAAGTCATTCAAGCCCAATGGCTGGGTCCTGAACTTGATTCTGAAGTCGTGCTTACTTCCTAAGTACGGCTCCTCTTCTTGGCCATCCCAGCCATTCCTGAAGTTGATCTATGCCATCTTTATGGGGAGCGAGATTAACTGGGCTCGGATCATACTCGATAAGATGGATTCTTTCGAGTGTATTCAGAAGTCCATGAAGTCTGCGCATATCCCATATCCGTGCTTGTTGACACTTGTTTTTCGCCACTTCCATGTCACACTTCCTCCTGATGATGAGCGTCCACTCGGTCCCCCTCTGAATATGACGGCCGTCAAGAAGTCTCTTGCGGCACTCCGTCACGTTCAGAGGACGACCCCCTCTGCTTCAGCGTCTGCCTCTGCCTCTACCTCTGCTGCTCCCTCTACCACTCTTGATGAGCTCGCACGTTCAGTGAGACGTATGGAGTCTCGATATGCTCGTACTGAGGAGATACTTGCTCGTATTGCCTCACGTTTGGGCATAGAGATCCCTCCGTCAGTCTCTGACGAGGAGGAGTTGGATGAGGAGGAGATTGAGGAGCTTGTTCGTGTCGCTTCTCGTGCCCTTGAGGGCACTTCTGGTGCTGATGTTGCCTCTTCTGCTGGTGACCCTGAGAGTACTCCTGTTGCCACCGTTCCTGCGGTGGATACTACCACTGGTGCTCCCGAGGCCACTACCATCGCTCCCATGGACACTACTGCTGGTCCGGTGACCACCACTCCTGCTGCAGAGCATGCTGCTGCTGCGGATCCTCCCACTGCCTCTTGAGCTTCTCTGAGGACTCTCCCGATGCACTTTGGATGATAGATCTAGTTGTGAGAGAGTTTGGGTAGGATAGAGTGTGGTTATGTTTTTGGGATCATTTGATGTACTCTGATGATATTTTGGATATTTTGATGCAGTGTGATACTCTGATGTCCGGTGTGACATATGTTATATGTTGTGATATTTTGATGTATTTTGTGCCCCGATCGTTGGATCGATGTTATGTATGTTGTCGATGTATCATTTTGTTGTACTCATGCTTCATTTATATATATACATCGATGTTGACTTTTACATTATGTTGTGCACATTGTATATTTTATATGTCTCTGATGTTTGATTTCGTCGCTCGACGATAATACTTGGTTAAATAGAATTCATTTTATGAAAAAATAGAATTGTTTTCCATGCACTAAATTAACCAAGAATGTTGATATTGGAGAGTATATTCCATAACTCAATTCGTAAAATTAATTTGAGTTTTGATGATTTTATTTATCGATTTTCGACTTTGGTCTCATTGACACGCTTTGATTTTATTCGTATTTTCCTTTGGTGTCATTAGGACCGTGGTCGTATTCTACGACTCCCGTGCTTTTATTTGAAGTCATTGTTGTTGTCGTTGATCTCCTCCCACTCTTTTTGCTAATGCCAAAGGTGGAGAGATATAATAATGGCATGGCTAAATGATAATTTAAGCATTTTTCCAAGAATCTAATTTGAATATGTTAGATTCAGGGGGAGTTAAGATATATAAATGGAATTTCAATTCCTAAATTTCAATATTTGATTCTCATTTTATACTTTACTCGTCTGCTTGATGCGTATTATTATTATTCATTTTGGAATTAACGTGTCATCAATGCAGGGGGAGTAAGTAAATTTCATTTGAATCATTATTTTTTATTATTATTTATGTTGGTTTGTCATCACCAAAGAGGGGGAGAATGTTGGATATTGGACTCCCCGGATTTGGTTTTGGATGATGAACAAATATAAATATATCGTGAATGATCGCTCCAAAATGCAACCCAAGAGCACGACCAAAAACTTGATCGGCCCCGGATACACACCCGGAAAACGATTGTAATTTTACTGCAAGCGCACGGCGAAGTGGCGAGCGGGTATCGAACACGAGGAGGTGGTGTTGGCCCCAATCTATCCTAGGTTGGTTTGACTACGAATGTTTTATTGGTGGAGATGGTTATGGAATGATATAATGGAAATGGTGGTGGATGTCGGTGTCGATGATAAAGAAATCGGTCAAATATCGATTTAAATACAATATAATAAAAGAGGGAATTTGCCTTTGGCGATCCTGTCACAATCGTCGGGCAAAGTATGGGGATATAAAATCAAATAAAGATGTCTAGGGCTAGGGAATTCCCACTACGGACCGTCATGCATCATTGTTAATAGTGAATCTCAATATTACTAGACTTGCGTTGAGGTGAACTAGTCGCAACTTAATGTAGAACCAAGCTCACGCTCTCGCGCTATTGCCGGTCTATAGCAAACCTAGGTTATGGCCCAATCTCTTGCAAACCCTAACCTAAGCCACTAGCATGAGGATCGACATCATCGTTCAATCGCCCCTCGAGCCCACTCTCGTGCAAACTCGAGTTACGATCTAGGTTGTGATAGTTCGTATTCGTCCAATCTCTTGCAAACGAATATGTGTATAGATTTACAATTAAAAATCCTAGCTTTGGTCCAATCTCTTGCAAACCAAATCTAGAGAAACCCAATTGTAAACCTAAATCGAATATCTAGGCCTTCCCATCGATTAGAATCCAATCTCTTGCAAATCCCAAATCGATGGAAATCCCTAGCTATCCGTAGGAAATCAATCACAACCTAACCTCCTAGCAATTCTAGGAATTTAGAAGTCATTCTTCACAAATATGAAATTAGATCCATAGGGTTCATCCCCAAACCCTAGAACAACAAATCTACTCAAGCATAGCAATAAGGATATAAGAATCAATAAAAACCATTGCTTGCATATAAAAAGATAGAAAATCAAAGATTCAAATAATAAGAATAGAAATACTTAGCTTAGATGAAGAATTCCAATCCAAATACAAGCTTTTTGATCCAAGAGGGGGCCTAGGGCATGGCCTAACCTCTAAAATAATCCTCCTAAAACATCTTGGGAACCCCCCTAATGGTGGCTACAAACCCCCTTAAATAGCCCCCAAAAACCCTAGCAAAAAGCCCTAGAAATCCCCTCCAACTCACGCACGAAACGGAGTCCGCGTACAACTTCAATTCTGGGCAAGTTACGACTCGGTCGAGTGGGTAAAGCTCACTCGGCCGAGTGAGAATTCCAGCACTGCAGCGTCGACTTGCAGAAATTCCCCAGATTTCATCCGACCTCCGATTTACGCGTTCTTGGCGGCGTTGGAATCGTCATGAAGTCTACTATCCATAAAAAATATGAGAAAAATAATTTGATGGCTGGAATGATAGCAGATTTGAAAAGAGTAGGAGGATGTCTGAAAATCTGGGCGCCGTGTGTCCTCGGCATCACTCGGTCGAGTGGCAAATGTCACTCGGCCGAGGGGCATTTGGTACTCGGGCGGACGGCTTTCGTCACTCGACCGAGTCAGGCTTCTGGGGCAGACTGACGGATTACAGTAAGTTGGACATTTTTGCTTGCCGTCGTCTGGGTGCCACTCGGGCGGACGGAGTCTCCGAACTCGGCCGAGTCGGCGTGCGATGCTCGGCCGAGTGCACGCTGATACATCTCTGTTGCGTGTCCGATCTGGCCGGCCGAGCGGGGTCTCATTGCTCGGCCGAGTGACTCCTTCACTCGGCCGAGTGGCATGCTGAAAATGCCCAATCTTCATCTTTTCACTCCCCCGTCGCTCCTATGACGTTCTTTCTTCTTCCACTCCTCTTCCATTGCAGAATAACCCTCAAAAAGGCCATGGTTGACACTCCGGAGTGGGTGCAAATCCTCTTGATCTCACAATCGATCCAAATCGCTCCATATTTCCTGAAATACGACAAAAACAAGAAATAGTGAAAAGTATCGCAATATTGTCGAATAATCGTGAAAAGCGTGATATGGGCGATCAAAACGGTATGCAAATATGCAGAAAAAAGGTGTAAAATATGGAGTGATCAAAATCCCCCAAGCTTACCTCTTACTCGTCCTCGAGGAAGATAAGTAGAGAGACGAACTCGGGAGATGAAAATAAAGAAAATGAAACGAAAGAAAAAGAAAGAACACGAGGTGGAAGTGGTTGCTAGATTATTTTCTCAGATCTCAAGCCATAAGCTACACATCACGATAACTTGGAAAATACGAATCACATGCTATAAGGATTTCAAATCTTACTTAGACATGGTACTTGCAAGCTTTTAAGAGCAATAAGAGGGACTCTCTAAATTCATACAATCAATTCATATCCACATCACACATTTCATAGAACTTAATATACAAATGTTGGCAATGCACTTTTCAATCAAAAGTTATAAATGAAGCATATAAGATACACACCAAGCATGCAATAGAGAATAGAATAAGAGTCATGTCATTCACATATTTATTTCAATTCATAAGAAATCTCCATAACTTAGGTATTTTGCTAAGTTTCAGCATTATCAAACTTCCCCATTCGTGCACCTCTCCACTCTAATGTCGTACTTACTCATATGGTCAAATGAATTCAACCCCCCCAAGCTTAGCTTGAGGCATCGCATCTAAAGGAATATGATAGTGGAAAATGGGATTTTTGCCTTGGTTTTCCCAAGTATTTTGTGGCTCCAATAATGAGATAGAGAAACAAATTTTTTTTTTCTTCTTTTTTTTTTCTTTTTGATCTTTTTTGTTTCTCACTTTTCTTTTTGGATTTTTGTAGGAGCTATTTGATTTGTATTTTTGGTTTTTGGCTCCTTTTTGGCTTTTTGGACTTTTTGGAGCTAACTTTTCTTTTGTGGGGATTTTTGGGAAATAGATGCGATATAAGTAGCTTTAGGAGGTGAACTCAAGTGACATGTAGAGAATAAAAAGATATATGTGGATAAGGAAATAATGTAACACTCGGTTCACTCTAAGATGTGCACGAACGGTTCAATAAAATAATACTTCAACTAAAACTCATATGTAAGCATGGATATTCTCAATCATCTCAATAAAAAGCGAAGTCAAGCGGTAAAGAGTACTTTCATATCAAGCATGCAACAGGAGGTGAATAAGACAATAAAACTGATGCTTCAGATATACTAATGATGCGTGAATCTTGGTGCATTTCCAACAAAAGCATACTAAACACTAATCCATACATTCAGTTTCAATGAATATCATGCGATCACTTAGAGGGGTCATCAAGAGAAATAGATTTGCAAGCACATGTGAATAGCAAGACTATGGAATACTCTACGTAGCATGGCAAAGAATAGTAAGCATCGTGATGGTTGCTAAAGCAATAAGAGATATCATCATAAGGAACAAATCTAGCAAAAGAAGAGAAAGAAAAATGAAGAAATAAGAAAAAATAAAAGAGAGGAAAGAAAAGAAAAACAAGCACGGAATATGATGCATGAACACACATAAAAGGAAAATAGGATGGAAAAATCAAAAAGATGATGCAAAAATTTGAAAATTTTAAAAAATCCTAAAATAAAGTAAAAAAATGCAACTAATGCATCTAAATGGCATGGAAATGCACTCCCCCAAGCTTAAACTTCACATTGTCCTCAATGTGATCATAATGAAAGAATATGAGGAACAACGATAAATATGAGGGAGGTGAATGAAAAATGATGAAATGAATGACATGAAATCCTAATGCAACTACATGCACATACAATGATGCATGAGAGCGCTTTCCCCCAAGCTTATACCAAACAATCCTATTCAAGTGACTCAATCAAAAATGTCATGGCTTTGCAAAGCGTGATCAAGTCAAATGAATAAGAAAGTGAGTATTCGCTTGAAAGAAAAGCTCGATGGTGATGAGCAAAAGGATGTGGCGTATCAAAATATGGAGAGGGGAATTAATATATATAATGGGTTTGGGGTGTAAAAGATTTTTGTTGCCATCATATGAGGTGATATTTATTCAAGCAAATCTGTACGGTCCTCTCGCTGTCGAGAGAATTCGTGTTTATTTAAAGCATAAAAATTTCTACACTACTGGATTGATATCACCTATAGAAAAAGGCGGATCCAGTATCTTTGCTGGTGCAGGCAATTGCTCCAACTGCTCCTTCCGTGGCTCTGCCAGGCGCACATGTCCACGGACACCAACGAACTCTAGCAATGCATCCTCCAGCATTCCCACAAGGACTCCACCTGTACCCTGCAGAGAATAGGATGCATCAGTTCGCTGCAAAAATTTCACCCTCATAAAAGTATTCCAAAGAGGATCGTCTATAGAAATGTATGGAATAAATAATGGTGGACGATACTTCCCTGGAAATAATCCAATATCCTCACGTGCCGTGATAGCTGTCTCCACGGGGTCTTCTCTATGCTGCTCAGGTAAATCTAGATCATAGGTGTGGACCTCATCAAGATGCTCCTCATCATCGTCAGACTCATCCCAGCACACCTCTTGATCATATTCATATGTGTCCATGGGTGCTAACTCCTCGCTCTCCTCCTCATATACGTCCCATCGTACCTCTTGATCGTATGTACATGAATCCTGCAAAAGGCACGATGAATCATAAAAAACATCATACACTGGAGGGAAATCAAAGATAAAGGGCGAGGGAGTAAAGAGATCTCCCTGAAGGGGGGCCAAAAGCTCTGTGGGATAGTCCTCTGCGTCAGTGGGAGGATGAGGTGGCTGCGGAAGCTCTAATGGAGGAGGATAGTGCTCGGGATCCTCATGAATGGTTGTGTCCTCGTCCCAATGCATGACCTCCTCGGTGATAAGCTCTGGCTCTGTGTGTAAGGCCTCCTCAAAAGCATGCTCTGGCTCGGTAGTGTGCTCATTTGCCTTCTCATCAACTATCAATGTAAGCTCTCTCTGGGATGGTGATGCTGGCTGCTCAGGTGTGTCAACTTGTGGGGATGTATCATGTGGAGGGGAATGCCCGCAAGCAATCCGAAAATATAGTCTATCCCCCTCAAGACTGACACGGATGTCCTCCTCAATTGTTCCTGCAGCTGAAACACGGTTCATAACAAAATCTGCAAATCGTAGCTCAAATGCATCACCTGCTGTAATGCTCTCTGAACCGGTGAACCTCACTGACTCCAAGAGACCCTCCAATAATCTCTGAAATCCATCCTCCTCTGGCTGAGCTGGTGGCTCAATTTCTGCTTCCTCCACTGTACCTTCGTCCATCCACTCTTCATATGCAACAGCTATATTGTAGGATGTGGGATCGACATCGGCACATTCTGGCTCTGGCAATATGATTGGAGATGCTTCTTGCCCATAAGATGAAGGAACAGAACTGATATCTTTGGGGATCATCGCAACCTTAAACATGAGCGCATTCATTTCAAGTTGCCTCTTCACCCGTTCCAATAGAAGGTTACCCTTTTCAAGCCCGGCTTGCACTTCAACCTGGTGTGCATGCATCTCATCAAAAAAAATCCTTTGTCTCTCATCAAGCTCGGGCCAGTGCGTCTCCTCAAAAAAGTATTCTCCCATCTGAGCACTTTCATCAAAATAGTACTCTCCCATCTGAGCACTCTGATCATAATAGTATTCTCCCATCTGAGCACTTTCATCAAAATAGTACTCTCCCATCTGAGCACTCTGATCATAATAGTATTCTCCCATCTGCGCACTCTGATCAAAATCTGTGGCCCACGTAGTATAATCCATAGCACCTGATCAACAAAGATAAATACCTGGAGAAAAATATCAGTGGTACAAAAGAATATAGAAATGATAATAATGGTGGCGGGGGTGAAAATTTCCTTTTTATTTGTTGTTTTTTTCGTAGTCTAATCAACCTAATTGTGACAAATTGGCACCCAACGGAAACACCTCCACGGCAACGGCGCCAAAAAACTTGATCGCTCCAAAATGCAACCCAAGAGCACGACCAAAAACTTGATCGGCCCCGGATACACACCCGGAAAACGATTGTAGTTTTACCGCAAGCGCACGGCGAAGTGGCGAGCGGGTATCGAACACGAGGAGGTGGTGTTGGCCCCAATCTATCCTAGGTTGGTTTGACTACGAATGTTTTATTGGTGGAGATGGTTATGGAATGATATAATGGAAATGGTGGTGGATGTCGGTGTCGATGATAAAGAAATCGGTCAAATATCGATTTAAATACAATATAATAAAAGAGGGAATTTGCCTTTGGCGATCCTGTCACAATCGTCGGGCAAAGTACGGGGATATAAAATCAAATAAAGATGTCTAGGGCTAGGGAATTCCCACTACGGACCGTCATGCATCATTGTTAATAGTGAATCTCAATATTACTAGACTTGCGTTGAGGTGAACTAGTCGCAACTTAATGTAGAACCAAGCTCACGCTCTCGCGCTATTGCCGGTCTATAGCAAACCTAGGTTATGGCCCAATCTCTTGCAAACCCTAACCTAAGCCACTAGCATGAGGATCGACATCATCGTTCAATCGCCCCTCGAGCCCACTCTCGTGCAAACTCGAGTTACGATCTAGGTTGTGATAGTTCGTATTCGTCCAATCTCTTGCAAACGAATATGTGTATAGATTTACAATTAAAAATCCTAGCTTTGGTCCAATCTCTTGCAAACCAAATCTAGAGAAACCCAATTGTAAACCTAAATCGAATATCTAGGCCTTCCCATCGATTAGAATCCAATCTCTTGCAAATCCCAAATCGATGGAAATCCCTAGCTATCCGTAGGAAATCAATCACAACCTAACCTCCTAGCAATTCTAGGAATTTAGAAGTCATTCTTCACAAATATGAAATTAGATCCATAGGGTTCATCCCCAAACCCTAGAACAACAAATCTACTCAAGCATAGCAATAAGGATATAAGAATCAATAAAAACCATTGCTTGCATATAAAAAGATAGAAAATCAAAGATTCAAATAATAAGAATAGAAATACTTAGCTTAGATGAAGAATTCCAATCCAAATACAAGCTTTTTGATCCAAGAGGGGGCCTAGGGCATGGCCTAACCTCTAAAATAATCCTCCTAAAACATCTTGGGAACCCCCCTAATGGTGGCTACAAACCCCCTTAAATAGCCCCCAAAAACCCTAGCAAAAAGCCCTAGAAATCCCCTCCAACTCACGCACGAAACGGAGTCCGCGTACAACTTCAATTCTGGGCAAGTTACGACTCGGTCGAGTGGGTAAAGCTCACTCGGCCGAGTGAGAATTCCAGCACTGCAGCGTCGACTTGCAGAAATTCCCCAGATTTCATCCGACCTCCGATTTACGCGTTCTTGGCGGCGTTGGAATCGTCATGAAGTCTACTATCCATAAAAAATATGAGAAAAATAATTTGATGGCTGGAATGATAGCAGATTTGAAAAGAGTAGGAGGATGTCTGAAAATCTGGGCGCCGTGTGTCCTCGGCATCACTCGGTCGAGTGGCAAATGTCACTCGGCCGAGGGGCATTTGGTACTCGGGCGGACGGCTTTCGTCACTCGACCGAGTCAGGCTTCTGGGGCAGACTGACGGATTACAGTAAGTTGGACATTTTTGCTTGCCGTCGTCTGGGTGCCACTCGGGCGGACGGAGTCTCCGAACTCGGCCGAGTCGGCGTGCGATGCTCGGCCGAGTGCACGCTGATACATCTCTGTTGCGTGTCCGATCTGGCCGGCCGAGCGGGGTCTCATTGCTCGGCCGAGTGACTCCTTCACTCGGCCGAGTGGCATGCTGAAAATGCCCAATCTTCATCTTTTCACTCCCCCGTCGCTCCTATGACGTTCTTTCTTCTTCCACTCCTCTTCCATTGCAGAATAACCCTCAAAAAGGCCATGGTTGACACTCCGGAGTGGGTGCAAATCCTCTTGATCTCACAATCGATCCAAATCGCTCCATATTTCCTGAAATACGACAAAAACAAGAAATAGTGAAAAGTATCGCAATATTGTCGAATAATCGTGAAAAGCGTGATATGGGCGATCAAAACGGTATGCAAATATGCAGAAAAAAGGTGTAAAATATGGAGTGATCAAAATCCCCCAAGCTTACCTCTTACTCGTCCTCGAGGAAGATAAGTAGAGAGACGAACTCGGGAGATGAAAATAAAGAAAATGAAACGAAAGAAAAAGAAAGAACACGAGGTGGAAGTGGTTGCTAGATTATTTTCTCAGATCTCAAGCCATAAGCTACACATCACGATAACTTGGAAAATACGAATCACATGCTATAAGGATTTCAAATCTTACTTAGACATGGTACTTGCAAGCTTTTAAGAGCAATAAGAGGGACTCTCTAAATTCATACAATCAATTCATATCCACATCACACATTTCATAGAACTTAATATACAAATGTTGGCAATGCACTTTTCAATCAAAAGTTATAAATGAAGCATATAAGATACACACCAAGCATGCAATAGAGAATAGAATAAGAGTCATGTCATTCACATATTTATTTCAATTCATAAGAAATCTCCATAACTTAGGTATTTTGCTAAGTTTCAGCATTATCAAACTTCCCCATTCGTGCACCTCTCCACTCTAATGTCGTACTTACTCATATGGTCAAATGAATTCAACCCCCCCAAGCTTAGCTTGAGGCATCGCATCTAAAGGAATATGATAGTGGAAAATGGGATTTTTGCCTTGGTTTTCCCAAGTATTTTGTGGCTCCAATAATGAGATAGAGAAACAAATTTTTTTTTTCTTCTTTTTTTTTTCTTTTTGATCTTTTTTGTTTCTCACTTTTCTTTTTGGATTTTTGTAGGAGCTATTTGATTTGTATTTTTGGTTTTTGGCTCCTTTTTGGCTTTTTGGACTTTTTGGAGCTAACTTTTCTTTTGTGGGGATTTTTGGGAAATAGATGCGATATAAGTAGCTTTAGGAGGTGAACTCAAGTGACATGTAGAGAATAAAAAGATATATGTGGATAAGGAAATAATGTAACACTCGGTTCACTCTAAGATGTGCACGAACGGTTCAATAAAATAATACTTCAACTAAAACTCATATGTAAGCATGGATATTCTCAATCATCTCAATAAAAAGCGAAGTCAAGCGGTAAAGAGTACTTTCATATCAAGCATGCAACAGGAGGTGAATAAGACAATAAAACTGATGCTTCAGATATACTAATGATGCGTGAATCTTGGTGCATTTCCAACAAAAGCATACTAAACACTAATCCATACATTCAGTTTCAATGAATATCATGCGATCACTTAGAGGGGTCATCAAGAGAAATAGATTTGCAAGCACATGTGAATAGCAAGACTATGGAATACTCTACGTAGCATGGCAAAGAATAGTAAGCATCGTGATGGTTGCTAAAGCAATAAGAGATATCATCATAAGGAACAAATCTAGCAAAAGAAGAGAAAGAAAAATGAAGAAATAAGAAAAAATAAAAGAGAGGAAAGAAAAGAAAAACAAGCACGGAATATGATGCATGAACACACATAAAAGGAAAATAGGATGGAAAAATCAAAAAGATGATGCAAAAATTTGAAAATTTTAAAAAATCCTAAAATAAAGTAAAAAAATGCAACTAATGCATCTAAATGGCATGGAAATGCACTCCCCCAAGCTTAAACTTCACATTGTCCTCAATGTGATCATAATGAAAGAATATGAGGAACAACGATAAATATGAGGGAGGTGAATGAAAAATGATGAAATGAATGACATGAAATCCTAATGCAACTACATGCACATACAATGATGCATGAGAGCGCTTTCCCCCAAGCTTATACCAAACAATCCTATTCAAGTGACTCAATCAAAAATGTCATGGCTTTGCAAAGCGTGATCAAGTCAAATGAATAAGAAAGTGAGTATTCGCTTGAAAGAAAAGCTCGATGGTGATGAGCAAAAGGATGTGGCGTATCAAAATATGGAGAGGGGAATTAATATATATAATGGGTTTGGGGTGTAAAAGATTTTTGTTGCCATCATATGAGGTGATATTTATTCAAGCAAATCTGTACGGTCCTCTCGCTGTCGAGAGAATTCGTGTTTATTTAAAGCATAAAAATTTCTACACTACTGGATTGATATCACCTATAGAAAAAGGCGGATCCAGTATCTTTGCTGGTGCAGGCAATTGCTCCAACTGCTCCTTCCGTGGCTCTGCCAGGCGCACATGTCCACGGACACCAACGAACTCTAGCAATGCATCCTCCAGCATTCCCACAAGGACTCCACCTGTACCCTGCAGAGAATAGGATGCATCAGTTCGCTGCAAAAATTTCACCCTCATAAAAGTATTCCAAAGAGGATCGTCTATAGAAATGTATGGAATAAATAATGGTGGACGATACTTCCCTGGAAATAATCCAATATCCTCACGTGCCGTGATAGCTGTCTCCACGGGGTCTTCTCTATGCTGCTCAGGTAAATCTAGATCATAGGTGTGGACCTCATCAAGATGCTCCTCATCATCGTCAGACTCATCCCAGCACACCTCTTGATCATATTCATATGTGTCCATGGGTGCTAACTCCTCGCTCTCCTCCTCATATACGTCCCATCGTACCTCTTGATCGTATGTACATGAATCCTGCAAAAGGCACGATGAATCATAAAAAACATCATACACTGGAGGGAAATCAAAGATAAAGGGCGAGGGAGTAAAGAGATCTCCCTGAAGGGGGGCCAAAAGCTCTGTGGGATAGTCCTCTGCGTCAGTGGGAGGATGAGGTGGCTGCGGAAGCTCTAATGGAGGAGGATAGTGCTCGGGATCCTCATGAATGGTTGTGTCCTCGTCCCAATGCATGACCTCCTCGGTGATAAGCTCTGGCTCTGTGTGTAAGGCCTCCTCAAAAGCATGCTCTGGCTCGGTAGTGTGCTCATTTGCCTTCTCATCAACTATCAATGTAAGCTCTCTCTGGGATGGTGATGCTGGCTGCTCAGGTGTGTCAACTTGTGGGGATGTATCATGTGGAGGGGAATGCCCGCAAGCAATCCGAAAATATAGTCTATCCCCCTCAAGACTGACACGGATGTCCTCCTCAATTGTTCCTGCAGCTGAAACACGGTTCATAACAAAATCTGCAAATCGTAGCTCAAATGCATCACCTGCTGTAATGCTCTCTGAACCGGTGAACCTCACTGACTCCAAGAGACCCTCCAATAATCTCTGAAATCCATCCTCCTCTGGCTGAGCTGGTGGCTCAATTTCTGCTTCCTCCACTGTACCTTCGTCCATCCACTCTTCATATGCAACAGCTATATTGTAGGATGTGGGATCGACATCGGCACATTCTGGCTCTGGCAATATGATTGGAGATGCTTCTTGCCCATAAGATGAAGGAACAGAACTGATATCTTTGGGGATCATCGCAACCTTAAACATGAGCGCATTCATTTCAAGTTGCCTCTTCACCCGTTCCAATAGAAGGTTACCCTTTTCAAGCCCGGCTTGCACTTCAACCTGGTGTGCATGCATCTCATCAAAAAAAATCCTTTGTCTCTCATCAAGCTCGGGCCAGTGCGTCTCCTCAAAAAAGTATTCTCCCATCTGAGCACTTTCATCAAAATAGTACTCTCCCATCTGAGCACTCTGATCATAATAGTATTCTCCCATCTGAGCACTTTCATCAAAATAGTACTCTCCCATCTGAGCACTCTGATCATAATAGTATTCTCCCATCTGCGCACTCTGATCAAAATCTGTGGCCCACGTAGTATAATCCATAGCACCTGATCAACAAAGATAAATACCTGGAGAAAAATATCAGTGGTACAAAAGAATATAGAAATGATAATAATGGTGGCGGGGGTGAAAATTTCCTTTTTATTTGTTGTTTTTTTCGTAGTCTAATCAACCTAATTGTGACAAATTGGCACCCAACGGAAACACCTCCACGGCAACGGCGCCAAAAAACTTGATCGCTCCAAAATGCAACCCAAGAGCACGACCAAAAACTTGATCGGCCCCGGATACACACCCGGAAAACGATTGTAGTTTTACCGCAAGCGCACGGCGAAGTGGCGAGCGGGTATCGAACACGAGGAGGTGGTGTTGGCCCCAATCTATCCTAGGTTGGTTTGACTACGAATGTTTTATTGGTGGAGATGGTTATGGAATGATATAATGGAAATGGTGGTGGATGTCGGTGTCGATGATAAAGAAATCGGTCAAATATCGATTTAAATACAATATAATAAAAGAGGGAATTTGCCTTTGGCGATCCTGTCACAATCGTCGGGCAAAGTACGGGGATATAAAATCAAATAAAGATGTCTAGGGCTAGGGAATTCCCACTACGGACCGTCATGCATCATTGTTAATAGTGAATCTCAATATTACTAGACTTGCGTTGAGGTGAACTAGTCGCAACTTAATGTAGAACCAAGCTCACGCTCTCGCGCTATTGCCGGTCTATAGCAAACCTAGGTTATGGCCCAATCTCTTGCAAACCCTAACCTAAGCCACTAGCATGAGGATCGACATCATCGTTCAATCGCCCCTCGAGCCCACTCTCGTGCAAACTCGAGTTACGATCTAGGTTGTGATAGTTCGTATTCGTCCAATCTCTTGCAAACGAATATGTGTATAGATTTACAATTAAAAATCCTAGCTTTGGTCCAATCTCTTGCAAACCAAATCTAGAGAAACCCAATTGTAAACCTAAATCGAATATCTAGGCCTTCCCATCGATTAGAATCCAATCTCTTGCAAATCCCAAATCGATGGAAATCCCTAGCTATCCGTAGGAAATCAATCACAACCTAACCTCCTAGCAATTCTAGGAATTTAGAAGTCATTCTTCACAAATATGAAATTAGATCCATAGGGTTCATCCCCAAACCCTAGAACAACAAATCTACTCAAGCATAGCAATAAGGATATAAGAATCAATAAAAACCATTGCTTGCATATAAAAAGATAGAAAATCAAAGATTCAAATAATAAGAATAGAAATACTTAGCTTAGATGAAGAATTCCAATCCAAATACAAGCTTTTTGATCCAAGAGGGGGCCTAGGGCATGGCCTAACCTCTAAAATAATCCTCCTAAAACATCTTGGGAACCCCCCTAATGGTGGCTACAAACCCCCTTAAATAGCCCCCAAAAACCCTAGCAAAAAGCCCTAGAAATCCCCTCCAACTCACGTACGAAACGGAGTCCGCGTACAACTTCAATTCTGGGCAAGTTACGACTCGGTCGAGTGGGTAAAGCTCACTCGGCCGAGTGAGAATTCCAGCACTGCAGCGTCGACTTGCAGAAATTCCCCAGATTTCATCCGACCTCCGATTTACGCGTTCTTGGCGGCGTTGGAATCGTCATGAAGTCTACTATCCATAAAAAATATGAGAAAAATAATTTGATGGCTGGAATGATAGCAGATTTAAAAAGAGTAGGAGGATGTCTGAAAATCTGGGCGCCGTGTGTCCTCGGCATCACTCGGTCGAGTGGCAAATGTCACTCGGCCGAGGGGCATTTGGTACTCGGGCGGACGGCTTTCGTCACTCGGCCGAGTCAGGCTTCTGGGGCAGACTGACGGATTACAGTAAGTTGGACATTTTTGCTTGCCGTCGTCTGGGTGCCACTCGGGCGGACGGAGTCTCCGAACTCGGCCGAGTCGGCGTGCGATGCTCGGCCGAGTGCACGCTGATACATCTCTGTTGCGTGTCCGATCTGGCCGGCCGAGCGGGGTCTCATTGCTCGGCCGAGTGACTCCTTCACTCGGCCGAGTGGCATGCTGAAAATGCCCAATCTTCATCTTTTCGCTCCCCCGTCGCTCCTACGACGTTCTTTCTTCTTCCACTCCTCTTCCATTGCAGAATAACCCTCAAAAGGGCCATGGTTGACACTCCGGAGTGGGTGCAAATCCTCTTGATCTCACAATCGATCCAAATCGCTCCATATTTCCTGAAATACGACAAAAATAAGAAATAGTTAAAAGTATCGCAATATTGTCGAATAATCGTGAAAAGCGTGATATGGGCGATCAAAACGGTATGCAAATATGCAGAAAAAAGGTGTAAAATATGGAGTGATCAGTGAACTAACAATTTGTGAGCGCAGTTATGGAGATCGTCGCCAAACTTCTTTGAATATCAAATGCGACGTCTCGAGACTTCTCAAAGCACGTGATCGTATGCCTAAAGCTTCGTTGAAGCTTTTGGACCATTTTAGAAGTCATGAAGATTCGGATCGAAGCTTTCGAAGACGGTTCGTCAAGTTTTATTCATTGTCTTTTAGTTTCGTTCCGTAGAGTGTTAAGCCTTGAGTAGGTCTTACGTTTTAATCTTCATAACGCTCCTATCTTAGAGCTAGGAACTTGTAAGAAGTCCATACTATCTTTCCCGAAGCATCGCGCTTCGATTCGCGACTTCGTGTGCATGTTAGTTGGTTCAAGAAGAAGAACCAACCGACTAGATGGTGAGCTAGTCGGTCTGCAAAGCTTCTTGGACCGACTAGTTTGCCTTCTCAATTCATAGCTCTTTACTGTTTACAGTTAGTCGGTCTACATTGACTCACCGACCGACTAGTTTGTGATCTAGTCGGTCAGCGATCTTTCTTAGACCGACTAGTTGAGCTTCTACTGTACATGCCAAGCTACTGTTTATCGTTAGTCGGTCTATGTTCATTTGGCGATCGACTAGTTGATGAACTAGTCGGTCAACATTTGTTCTTGGACCGACTAAATCAATTTGTACTCAGACTATTTGTTTTATCTCTTAGTCGGTCTAAGTTAACTCACCGACCGACTAGTTGTGAAACTAGTCGGTTGGCAAGTGTTCTTTGACCGACTAGTTCTGTTAGTCTGAACTTCGACCTATTCCCTGTTCACCAGTTAGTCGGTTCATGTTGATTGACCGACCGACTAGTTGATGAACTAGTCGGTCGGTGGTTGTTCTTTGACCGACTAGTTTGGTTCAGAATAAAGCCGTTGGAGCTTTAATTGAAACGTTTTTCTCTCTCTCTTTCATCTAACCTATATATACTTGATGAGCTGCATTCATTGCAAAAAAGGCTGATATTAAGAGAAGTTTATAGATCAAAGAGAAATCATTCCATCTCATTAAAGCTCATTCATTTCCAATCTTGAATCTCTTCTCACTCTTATTTCAAAAGAGAGATTCATTGATTGTGAGCCTTTCAAGCCAAGTGCTTGATCCTAGGTCACCAACAACCTCATAGCTCTCCATAGCTGATCTACATCTTGGAGCTAGGGTTTGGTGCCTCTTCATCTTCCCCAAAATCCGTTTTGCCCTAAATCGTAAGTTTACTCAAGGCATAGGTATTTTGTGGTAAGATCTTTCATTTCATTTTACATTGTTATTGTAAGTGATTCACTCTCGGTTGTGAGAGTTTTGTTTGTGATCCTGGGTTGTGGGAGTCACAATTTCATTTGTGTATGATTTGACTTGTGAAGGTTTTTCACAACTATTTCATAGTGGAAATCTTGAGTTAGGGTTTCTAACTCAAGTATCCGGAAGTGATCCGGGTGGTTGGGACGTAGGATCACCAGGAACAAGTCGGGGAGAATTGGGTGGATTCGAACCCAGTAATATTGCTTGTTTGCGATTGTCTTCTTTGTTGTCTAACATTTACATTTCCGCATTTCCGCATTGTTTGGTAGAGTTTGCAAGATAATTAGGAATTATCCTCTTAGTTATTTTAAAGTACTATTCACCCCCCTCTAGTACTTGTGCAGTAGCTTAGCATGGCATTACACTCCGATCCAAGCCACTGGAGTCAGTTCCCGGCTATCCCTGGTTCTCCTGCAGTACAAGGAGCTCGTTAGGGGGTGTCGGATCTGGGTCTGATCTAATCTACTTCGATGCTTAAGTCAGCAGATGACTCAAGGAGGATCGGGGTTACTATGTCCGACCTGTTGGGAGGTCGTCTGCTAGTAATAGCACCGAGCTATGGAGAAAATGTGAAAAGTTAGGTCGGAGCAGATCCTGAGTTTGGGGTGACTCGAGATTGTCCGAGTGTAAAGTCGAGTCGAGTAGTTTTTGGAAAAAGATCCCTTCTCCCATCATCTGAGAGTCTTCTTATAGGCGGGATGTTAGAGGGTAACGTCCGAGCAATTAATTCGCTAAGTTGGCTCCATTTATGATGAGCCAATGGCCGGTCATTAAATGCCTTTAAGGAAGAAGCCACACGGTCAGTCTGAGCTGTCACCTTAAATGAATGAATGGCCGGCCTTTGGGCTGTTGGGCCGAAGCTTTGGGCTTGACTGGGCTTCCGGCCCTGGATAAGAATGATGCATCAGTACCCTAGTGTAATGCAACAAGCAATACAGTAGTTGTATTCTCTGTGCACAAGTCTTCTATTAAGAGCATGATACCACATTAGGTCAATGCCAGCCTCAACTGAGCTTCCGATTTATTTCAACAGTATTGGGCTGAGGTCCTACCGAGATTTAGGCCGAAGCCCTCTGTGCTCCATGCGAGCCCTTTACAAACCATGTCATGAGACAGCTTAAACTCCTCACTCCTCTGATTGGAAAGATTTATTTCATATTATTTTAAGCCTTCATTCTCTAAGATTTAGAAAACTACTTTCATAAGTACCTAAAAGATTGATGGTATCTATGATAACCGAACTCTATATTTCTTTGTATTTCTTGCCTTAACAATAATCTAATAAGCTTTGCTATTTTAACAGGATTATTTTTCTTCCTCAAAGTTAAAAAGAAGGGTTTGTTATGAATAGGCCCATGAGGCCCATTGGGTATCCGGCCCACCATTGAAAAGCTATATATATGAGGGTAGGGGGGCTCTTACCCTTTTACATCTATTACTTTACTTTTCCCTTCACAACACGTTATCAGCACGTTCACGCTCATAGGAAAAGACGACGACGCTAAAGGAAGGAGTTCATCCAACGCTCAGTTTAAGAAGATCGTATTCTTCTCAACAGGAAGCATAAAGGGCATCCTTCATCAACCGTCGTCTAGATTCCTGAATCGAATCTAGAGGTAAATCCTCAAAATTTTAAGATCTAAACTTGCTTTTCCAGTAGATCTGCTTGTTTTAAGATCAAAACCACAGTAAAAATCGTATTTTTATTTAGATCGGCATGTTTTAAGGTCAAAAACACGGTAAAAATCGTATTTTTATTTAGATCTGCATGTCTATTATCAGTAAAAAACGATTCTTTTTAGATCTGAATGTCTAGAAAAAATATCCGTTTTTTCTCTCTTGATCCAAATCATGCTCGCCCCGAGGGCACGGCGGCGGCGCCGTTTCCAGGCGCCGCTGGCGGCCAGAAGCCGCGGCCTGCAGTCGACTGCGGCCGGAAGCCGCGGCCTGCCAGCCGCGGTCGGCCGCCGCGGAAAACCCGCCTAAGGTTCCCTTTTGCGAAACCCTAGCCCTAACGGGCTATTTTTCGGGGGGGGCATCAACCCTATTCGATTGCTTTCTTTGCCCAAAAAGCCTGAAAATTAGCCCATTTTCACAAAAAAATTTCTTTTTTTGGCCTCAAAAGCCCAATAATTAAAGAAATATCAATTTGTGATAGGGTTGAGCTGAAAGATAAATAAAAATAAAATGGATCAGGATTAAAGGTTTTTAAAAAATTTCTTAGCTCACACGTCACTTTCGTTTCAGATTATTTATTGATTTTTACATGCCTATGATATCATATATCTGCGTGGTTGTATATTTATATAAAATCTGCGTGGATGTGGTATTAGACTATGATTTTAGGGATCAGCAAGGTTTCCGACACTATTACTTTTCTGCAAATTTTTTTTGCTTTTTGAGAGAACTTTTGTAACTGAGGATATATATGTAAAAAGTCAAAGCTGAAAGGAGCACCCGTTGGAGATGAAGGCGCTAGTATAAAGAAAAAGGGGGCTTCTCTTAGAAGTTCCCGAGTTGTCTTTATTTTTATGCACTTTTTGATTAATGGGATGTAATTCTCAGACTTTTTCTTTCCTTTAATGTCGGATGGCTGATCCCCATAGTTCTAATTTATTTTCTTTGCCTATACATTAAATGCGTGGATGTTTACTTTAAAATAATTCATGCTATTTAAAATGTTGCAAGATTGCATGCATGGATGTTTATTTTAAAATAATTCATGAAATTTAAAATGTTACAAGATTAAATGCGTGGATGTTTACTTTAAAATAATTCATGCTATTTAAAATGTTGCAAGATTGCATGCGTGTATGTTTACTTTAAATAGTTAAATAATTCATGTTATCTTTTGTTTATGTTGCTAGATTGCTTAAATGGCCAGACTTGCGAATGTCGATTTTTCTGTCCTGAAGACCGATGGGTCGAACTACTTGAGTGGGCAGTTGGACCTGAAGTTCCGCCTGCGGTCTCATGGGTTCAGTCTAACACCCACAGAAAAGGCAATAATAAGTACTGCCGCAGCTGAAAGGATGCTTCTAAAGAAGCCCCTAATGCAGAAGAAGTTTCCAATATACTTAAGGCGAAAGCCATTATTTATATCAGAATACACTTAGACTTGACCCTGAAGGACGAGTATCTTACTGTAGAGGATCCTTATGAACTGTGGGACGCACTTGAGGAGAGGTATAGACATCAAAGGGATGTCATACTCCCTCGTGCACAGTACGAATGGACTCACCTTCGCATACAGGATTACAAATCCGTAGCAGAGTACAACTCAGCACTATTCGGAATCACCTCACGCCTGAAGTTGTATGGTGAGAATGTGACTGAGAAGATGTTGCTAGAGAAGACGTTTACGTCTTTTAATGAGAAGGACATGATCCTCATGCAACAGTACCGTGAACGAAAGTTCACAAAGTACTCTGAACTGCTCACATGCCTACTAATGGCTGAACAGAACAGAGAGTTGTTGATTGCCACTCACAACCTGCGCCCTCCTGGCTCCGCTCCACCTCCACCTCCTGCAGAGGCACAGTTCCAATCTTCCCATAAGAAGAAGATTGATAAGAAGGCAAAGTTCCAGAAATGGAAAGAACAGAAGCAGCGGAAAAAGGCTACTCCTCAGGCTCCTCTACAGAACCAGAAGTTCGAGGCAAAGAAGCAAAAGTGTACGCCCAACAAAGGTGGTCCCCCCAAGAAAGACTAGGAGGATAAATGTTCTAAATGCGGAATGACTGGCCACTGGTCCAGAATCTACCGCACTCCCAAACACCTACAGGATCTCTACCAGGCAAGTCTCAAGCCCCACGCTGAGACAAACATGATAGTTGGGGCAGCGTTACCAGAAACTACATGGAAGCCAGAAGACTTCATGGAAGACGACACTATGTAGTCATGGACCATATGCATTTTATTTTTCTAGCATTGTATCTTATTTCCCTGCAATGTATCTTGCTTTATGTCTTTTCAAATTTCCATGTTAACTATTTTAATTATTCAGCATTTTTAATATAAATGAGTATTTTTCCTTTCGTATTATTTATTGCTTGAATGTTTTTTATATAGATATGGAATCCATATGCCTAGTGGACAGTGCATCAATGCACTCAATCCTTCAAAGTATAGACTACTTTAAAAGCATTAGTAGCTATTCTGGGAACAATCTTAGGACCAGCTGATATAATAGAAGGATCAGGGAAAGCAATCATATTGCTCCCCCAATCACACACTCATCAAACTTAGAGATGTGTTATACTCACCTAAATCAATCTGAAACCTCTTAAGCTTTAAAGATATCCGTTTAAACGGGTATCATTTAGAGACGGTCGAGGATAATGAAAAAGAATACTTGCACGTAACGTCTCTTACAAATGGTACAAAAACCATTGTGGAACGTTTCAAGGGACTCCTCACGGGACTCTACCAAACAAGTATTCACTCTCCAGAAACATTATTAACGGAGCACCTGTAGTGCCCTCAAACACCAGAATTCCAACTCTGGCATAGTAGACTGGGACACATCATAAAAAGCTCAAGGGGTATAAATTTGAAAAACCTGAAGATTCTTCAAAAAGATAAATTCCTATGTCCACCCTGTTACAAGGGTAAACTAATTACGAGACCCTCTCCACTTAAAGTGGACTTGGAGTCTCCAAGCTTTCTGGAAAGAATCCATGGAGACATTTATGAGCCTATACACCCATCAAGTGGTCCTTTCAGGTATTTTATAGTCCTGATAGACGCATCTACTAAGTGGTCACATGTGTGTCTACTGTCCTTTCGTAACTTAGCACTGTCAAGCTTTTAGCTCAGATAATCAGGTTGCGGGCCCACTTCCACGACTACCAAATAAAGAAACTTCGTCTGGACACTGCGGGGGAGTTTACATCACAAGTATTCCTAGACTATTGCCAAGCACATGGTATTAAAGTTGAACATCATGTGGCACATGTTCACACCCAAAATAGGTTAGCAGAATCTCTGATTAAGAGACTGCAATGGATTGCTCGTCCATTATTACTGCAATCCCAATTGCCAGTGGATGCATGGGGTCATGCAATATTGCATGCTGCATCTTTAATAAAATTAAGACCCTCTGGAGGTTAGTCATCTTCTACTATGCAATTAGCACTTGGAGTACCATCAATTGTCTCACACTTGTGAATATTTGGTTGTACGGTATACGTCCCCATAGCACCACCACAAAGGACAAAGATGGGTCTACAACGTCGTCTAGGCATTTATGTTGGGTTTGACACGCCCTCCATAATAAGATTCCTAGAACCTTTTACAGGAGACGTTTTTAAGGCACGTCTAGAAGACTGTGAATTTGATGAAACATTATTTCTAAAACTAGGCTTACAAACCAAGAAGCCTGAAGCTTCAGAAAGTATCACTTGGAATACAAAGAAACTAAGTCACTTTGATCCGCCCATAAGCCAGTGTGAGGAGGAGGTCCTGAAGATTCTCCATATCCAAAACACTGTCTATCTCTTGCCGGACAAATTTACTGACAACCAGAAGACTGTCAGATCACACGTCCCTGCTGCTAACACTCCAGCTAGGATTGACATACCGTAAAATGGATGCAATCCACCTGCAGCAGAGATGGTTGGACCTCTTAAAAAGAGAGGACGACCACCGGGATCCAAGGACCAAGTCCCTCGAAAGAGTAGGACCCTTGGCAATGGTAAAACAATACCACCACAAGAAGCTACTATAAGCCCTGCTCCCCCATCTCTCCCAAACTCTCAAACAGAGGAAAAACCGAGAGAGAATGAAGTTTCGATACATTATGTACGAACTATGGAGTATTGGGATAGAAAGAGCACAATCATAGATGACACATTTGCGTGTAATATTTCCATCAACGTCGCGTACTGCGGCAATGATATTGAACCACACTCTCTGATAGAATGTCAAAGCAGAGATGATTGGCCAAAGTGGAAAGCGACAAAAGGAGTGGAGTTGGATTCACTCACAAAACGCAAGGTCTTCGGACCAATTGTCCAGACACCAAAAGGTGTAAAACCTGTGGGTTATAAATGTGTATTTGTTAGAAAAAGAAATTAACAAAATGAGATCGTTCGCTACAAAGTAAGACTTGTAGAGCAGGGTTTTACCCAACGTCCAGGGGTGGATTTTGACGCCACATACTCCCCAGTCATGGACGCGATCACCTTCCAATTCCTTATTGGCTTAACAGCTCAAAAAGGTCTGGATATGCATCTTATGAACGTCGTGAATGCATACATATATGGCAATTTAGACCGTAACATCTATATGAGATTGCCCGACGGCTATTCTTTGCCTGCAGCACTAAAAGATAGACAACGTGACATCTACTCAGTGAAACTGCAAAGATCATTATATAGTCTAAAACAATCTGGAAGGATGTGGTATAATTGACTGAGCGAATTCCTCGCAAAGCAAGGATTTGCAAATGACGCAGTCTGCCATTGCATCTTTATGAGAGCATAGGCAACATGATTTGTAATTATAGCCGTCTATGTGGACGACTTGAACCTCATCGGATCTCCTGGAGAGATCACTGAGATTTTTAGAAGACTAACAGAAACTTTCGAGATGAAAGACCTCGAAAAATCAAAATTCTGTTTAGGTCTTCAAATAGAGCATCTTAACGATGGGATCCTGTTACATCAGTCAACTTATACATCGAACTTGTTGAAAAAGTTTCAAATGGATAAGTGACACCCCTCAGTACCCCAATGATCGTTAGATCATTGGATGTGCATAAAGACCCCTTCCGGCCGCTGGAAGAGGGGGAGGACGTACTAGGCCCTGAAGTGCCATATCTAAGTGCTATCAATGCACTCCTTTACCTGGCTAACTGCACTCGCCCTGACATGGCATTTGCAGTCAACCTACTAGGCAGATATAGTGATGCACCTACACAGCAGCACTGTGCCGGAGTTAAGCATCTTCTGCGCTATCTCCAAGGGTCCATAGATTTAGGTCTATTCTACAGGAAAGGGGCAACAACAGGTTTAGTTGGTTATCCTGATGCAAGTTACAGATCCAATCCTCACACAGAGAAGTCTCAGACCGAATACATGTTCACCTATGGCGGCACTGTCATATCTTGGAGATCTGTGAAGCAATCCATGACGACTGTCTCATCCACACATTCAGAACTTCTAGCAATCCACGAAGCAAGCAAAGAGAGCTTCTGGCTACGTTCTATGATCCAACACATCCTCACCTCTACCGGCCTGATGACCGGCGTTCTTAAGCCTACTCCACTCCATGAAGACAATGAAGCATGTATAGCCCAGTTACAGGACGGCTACATCAAAGGCGACAAGACGAAGCATATCTCTCACAAGTTCTTCTGGACGCATGACCTTCAGAAGCATAAACAGATTGAGGTATATAAGATCAAATCATGTAATAACTTGGCGGATTTGCTTACCAAATCCCTGCCTACTAGTATCTTTGAGAAACATGTAAATGAGATTAGGATGAGGAGAGTGAGAAAATGTAAACTGGGTCAGGATGAGAGGACTATGAATGTATAGATACATAGGAGACTGATGTATAGATTCATAGGAAATCTGCAAGCCTGAAGCTTGGTCAGATGAGGGGGAGTCAACTACAGAGTTGTACTTTTTTCATTTGACTATTGGTTTTTTCCCACATGGTTTTCCATAGTCAATGTTTTGACGAGGAAACCTCGTTGACTCTGAATCCTGAAGTATCTACCCCTGGACACATCCATAAAACAGGGGAAGTTATGGATAAACTGTTTTTTATTTAACAAGGTAGTTATCCTAACTCGGATCCTGAAGAATCCATATCTTATTCAATATTGGTTGGATAAGGGGAAGTGTTATGAATAGGCCCATGAGACCCATTGGGTATCCGGCACACCATTAAAAAACTATATATATAAGAGTATGGGGCTCTTACTTATCCCCTTACACCTATGACTCTACTTTTCCCTTCACAACAGGGTTCTTTTTTTAACCTCAAAAAGTCCCTTTATTTTGTTTGTATTACGGAGGTATTCATGTATATATGGATCTTTTGATAGGATCGAATTAAGGTATCACCTAGTAAATGCATGTTATGAATCGCATTCGGTCAGATCCGAACCCTGTCTAATGGATCGGATCTGTATCAGGTTCGGGTCGTTATCTGCTCCAGTGACAGACCGAGCCCAGTTATATTTTCTCTTGAGAGGGGAGGCAAGAGAGGGAGGTTGAGAGGGAGAAGAAGGGAGAGATCCAAGGTAAGATCTTTTTATTTTTGATTAATTTCAATTCTAAGTTAGGATAAATTCAATTCATTTCTCTTTCTCTAAATTATCTCCAATTTGATTGGAATTTCCCTTCTTTAATGATGTCGAAGAATGCCACTTTAAAAATGTCGATTTCATATTGATTGTAAAAATGGTTTTCCGGCGGGGGAACTCGCCAGCGACTGTCTCCGGCCGCTGGCAACCCCCGCCTTCCCTCACCTGATGGTTCTGCACTGCGTCGAGACCCAATCAGAAATTGGTTCAGGCGCAGGCACCAAGAAGAAACGAAAATGTTTTTCGGGGATCCCTTGAATTTCATAAAATTTAATTTTCAGTCCAACCATTTACTTGTTAACGCCTGATCTGAATAAATGGATAAGTATTGTAAAAATATCATAGTAGTATTCTGAAATTTTTGAAGCATAGATTTCTAATGAAACACAATTTTGAACCCTTCAGTCTTCGAAAACTAATTAAAAGCTTTTAGCCCTTCGAAAATTTTGGAAGTAATTTGGAAAATAAGTAATTATTCTTTGGTTGGTGTGTTCGTACTGGGAAACCTAATGTGAGGTAACATAAGTTGGAACTTGCCGATTATCTGGAAGGAAGGAGTAATTGCATATTCTATAATTTATGCTTTTGATTATCAGTTTCTACAAATGCTAAATTATTTAGTGTTTACCATGGAAGTACGAATGAATCGTATGAAAGGTGTGACCTTGAGATGTTTCATTGCCGTTGTAGGTACTATTAAATTATCGTTACATTTGTCGTTAAGCCATATTGTTCATTGTTGTAGGCCAAACATATGAACTATGAATTTCTTATCGAACAAAAGTTACAAATGACTTGTGATGTATAGAATGTTTCACATGATATAAGCATGGAAATTAAGCAAGTTACAACCCCCTATGGATGGTTAATAAGGCAATAACAAGCAACCTTTGATGTAGGAAGGTTGTTCCAGCTATATCGCTGTAGTAGGCAACATGGATATAAGACATAATGTGGAAAGCAACCCAGCATTGTAGATAACCTAGTGAAGAACAAGCCAACTAGCCATTGTACGCAGCCTGGTCACCATTGCTGGCCATTTGGAATGATAATCCATTAGGGTGCATTATCACCTGATTTCAACGCAAAAAGTTGGTTTGAATGGATTTTCATTGTTATTGTGATTTTTTTGAAGGCATTACTCTTGCTGCTTGCAAATATTATTTTACCTTAAATGTGTATGGTTTAACATTCTATCTTTCTTATGTAAACAATTGAATGTGTTAATGCTCATTCCATAATAACACCATTTCAGATCCATGTGAAAGATCATTGAGCACAATTATTGAATGTTAAAGATTGTTTATCTTATGTTTTAGTTATGTTATGTATTTGTATTCTAACTGTGTAGTATGATAGTATCCATGCTTTTCTGAAGGTTCCCGATACATGAAATTGTCATTTATTTCCTATAGCTTACTACTCGGAGTGTTGTTTTCCATTTGATTTTTTTCGGTTGCGCTCATTATGTTTCTCTAAGTCTTTTACATGTGGGCAACCACTGTGAAGAGTCGGTATTGAAAATTTATTGCTTTACTCGGTAGTGTATCCCCTAGCCTATACATGCATCCCGTGAGATCCAAAGCGGGGATTGGACAAAGCCCTTATTAAGCCAAATTTTCATCCATATGGCACAACCGAATGAAGTATTCGTGTGTCTCTAAAGGTGATCCATCTCAAGGCACAACCAAATGGTATATTCATGTGTCTTTAATGGTGATCCATTTATAGGGTGCAACATATATCCATTCAATGCCCTTGCTGGCCAAGAGCTACTTATTCCCTAGAGCTTGGCAGAAAAGTTTCCAGTTATGGATCTTGATCAGAAGATAAATGTGACATTATATTGAGCAGATCTATAAGCGGACCATGCTGAGACATCCATTTTGCCCCCCCAGCTTGTCCCGAGGAGTTATATGTAGGGAAGATGTTACTGGTCAGCACAACTAGACGAGTTATATACAAGGGAGCAACCCTTCTTGCAGAGTATGTCTATAATAAACCAAATGGTGGATCATGATTCATATTCATAGATTTTCCATTTCATGATAAGCTATGAGTAGGTTTATAATATCTGAATGGTTGATACTGCAATTGATTAATCGTCACACCCAGAATTGGTCCTAGAAATGGCACGTGGTTGAGGGTATTTTGGTTGAAACACAGATGAGCCATGGGTTTCTTGTGTCTCTTGATTTATGTAGCATTTTGCGTCTCTTGGTTCCGACCAAGTCCCCTCCGATGCTTGAGTCAGCCGATGACTGATAAGTCTACGATGGAATCGAGCTTGGTTGGCAGAGGTACCAAACGTGAATTCTCGAACCGAGTTATGGAGGAGAAATGTAATGTGGAAGAAAGGTCTTGAGAGGTGTAATACCTGAGTCTTGGGTATTCCTGATTCGATCTTTTGGCGTCCCGTTTTTTGGATCTCTTATATGAATCTCGCTCGACAACGCCTTCATGGTGTCCCCTACTTTTCTGTCCTTCACGCACGCCCGCTTTGATGGTCCCTTCCATGGTGATCAAGGCAGGCGTGATCTGGGGAGCGGTTTCCTCGAAGGGCGGGAGGCCAACAGTGCTCCGGGTGACGGTGCCGGGCCGCGATATTCTGGACCCGCTGATGGGGCCTTTTGGGCTTGGGCCCAGTTCAGCTCCTTGGACGTGAGGTTGGTCCGTCTCTTTTCGGCCCGTTCGGGGGGTCGTATCAATGCCAAATCACAGAACATAAAGCTAGACGAGCTATACCAGCAAACTTAACCTTCTTCTTGAAGTGTCTCCGAATTAATAGTGCTTCCTCCATAAGCATCCCAATATGTCCAGGGGGAAGCCAAGCTTAGGGTGACATAACGCACTTAAATAAGCAGTAAAAGGACACTCGAAAAAGAGATGATTCACGGACTCCAAATGATGCGGGCAGAGGACACATGAACTATTGGGAACTTGAATATTTCGTTTTAGCATGCTCTCGTACGTTAGCAGCTTATCATATAGTGCCCTTAGCAGACAGACAGACATTTTTGGGTAACACTGAGGAAGTCGGACCACATCATAATAATACTAAAAACTGGAAATGAGGCTCGAACAACACTCCATGCGGAGCTGAGCAAAAAGACTGGAGTTAGTTTCCAACGGATGGAGAGAACTGTAGCGTCACTTTTCATTTACACATGCAAAACTGATGATAAGATCGATGTTGCAGAATATTCATGAGGTTGCCCAATTTGTATCCACTTGATTCAAAGATAATACGTATAGAAATCATTTAAAGTAAAGATCAAATCCAATGGAATTGAATTTTGATTTGAATTGCAAATTTTTAAATTTGGAATGATAGCATCTTCATTTATCATGCTGTCATACTCGATCTACGCAGTCTGATGGAAGTGTGAGAATGTACAGTGACCATAGACGTGGAGCACTCCAAATTCCAAGCATTCAAAAGAACTGGCATGGGTTCATTCTGTGCAACAGTAAGAATTTGGCATATGTTTCTACGCTCATTAGTCATTACATACATCTGCTACAAAAAAGGGGTGGAAAAATAGAACAAATAGTTGTGTTTCAGAGTGTTTTCTCACTACTAGGCGTTGACCGTGGAGAACCCGGTCAACGTGGTCAAGGGACCCGCTTTGGGTCCCTCGGGGGCTTCGAATCGGTGCAGAAGGGGCGAGGGGAAGCCTCGGCCCTGGTTGAGACGCTCGGCCTCGGACAGACGCGCTCGGCCTCGGCTGGGAGGGGGACGAGGGGTAGCCTCAGTCGCCCGAGTAGATGCACGGCCGTCTGGTGGCGAGGGTGAGTCTCAGACCCGATTAGGACGCTCGGCCTCGGTAGGGCGTGCTCGGCCAAGGAAGGCTGAGGGTGAGGGGAAGCCTCACCGTCCGGTTGATCGAGTGGTCGGAGAGGGGCGAGGGGTAGCCTCGGCCCGTTGGTCTGTTGTTCACCTGCGTAGACGAGAACGCTCGTCAGAGGGCCGGACCTTGGTTCCGGCCAAATCCCCTCCGATGCCTAAGTCAGATAGAGATCTGAGAAAGGAGGCCCGGCGGAGACGGTCCGACTCGTGAGGAGATCGTGACGGCGTCTCTCGACGCGAGCGGGGGAGGAAGGAGATGAATTGGGGGAACGAGGTCGTTGATGGAGTACCTTAGGTTTTGTTACCTCAGATGCGGTCCCCTTCTTCGTCGTTTTCCTGGCTCTTTTGTAGAGCTCCCCGCGTGATTGCCTCTGGCCCACGTCCCACGCCCACCATCGATCGTGCCCCATCAGTCCCCCCTTGCCGCCGCTCTCTCCGCCCTGTCAGCACCTCCCCATTATCGCTATTTAGTGGTCGCGCGTCCGGGGGAGTGGTTTTCGCAGGAGTGGGCGAGTGGCCAGCGGGTTATTGGGGCCGGGTCGGATCGAAGTTCGTGGAGGCCCCTTATAGGGCCCTTGCAGAACGGGCTTTCGAGGATGCAGATGGGCTCTTGACCAGTAGTTGGGCTTCTGGGCTCGTGCTCTTTGGGTCTCGGTCAAATAGGCGTAACAATTGCCCCCATCGGTCGGGTCGATCGGCCTCGGCCGGCTCGGCTCGGCCGATGTGACTTCTGCCGACTTTGACAAGCTCTCCAATCTATGCCGACTCATTTATTAGTCGTCATCATGAGTTGGCCCGTTCGATGTTTTTAAGGCGCGGGTTCCGAAGCGCCGTCGGCCTTCAGATGTTGCCACGTGTTGCGGCAAGATAATCCCTGCCGCTCGCGGAGTCGTCTTTAAGTGGAGAAGCCGAGGTATTCGTGAGCCGCCTTCCCGTCGTCTTTCTTCTTTGCGCTGACCCCCCTTCTGTCTGAGCTCTGCCCCATGTCGTCTTCCTCTGCTACGGGTTCGGTTCGGTCGGAGCGCGATGCGGATCCAGGTCTGGTGGGTGGCACTCCTTCGGCGACTAGTCAGCATGGGGACGATCTTTCAGGGATTCCTTCTGAGGTCTTGGCGTGGCCTTCGTCGATCTGTGCTACCGCCATCGGGAGCATGCGCTCTACCTACCTGCTTCCGCCCTACTCGGCTCGTGCCCCCGGGGCTGACGAGCGGATCTGCTCTCCTGGTCCCAATGAGGTCGGAATATATGAGAAGTGCTTCCACTTCGGGCTCCGCTTCCCGCTTCATCCTTTCATCGTTGAGTTCCTTCAGGCCCACAATGTGTGCTTGTGTCAATTCTGTCCCAATGCCATCGGAATCCTCGTCGGGTTCGTTGTCGTCTGTATGCTGAAGGGGGTGGTGCCCTCTCTCCGCCTCTTTGCCCAGTTCTACCGCCTGAGCCTCCATCAATCGGGGGCGTGGATTTACATCAGCGCCCGCCCGAAGATGTCCCTGGTGCTGGGGTTGCCAAGCTCTCTGAAACGCTGGAAGGGGGAATACGTGTTCGTCACATTCCCCTCGAGCGTACCCTTCCCGGCTCGGTGGAAGGCGGCCGGTGTCGTTGTTCTTAACCTGGGTGAGCCGACGGTCGCCGAGCAGCAGACGGCGAGGGACATGTTGGCAATTCCTACGAGGGAGCGCTCGATCGACTTCCTCTTTAGTGACCACAATTTGCGCCAGACGGTGTGGCCCCTAGGTAAGCTGCTCCGAATGCTCGCCCCACGAGGTCGCCCAGGTTCTGCTCTGCCTCTCATTTCTTCTTTGTGCGCAGGTGGGTTCCCTCTCGGTCCTTCTCCCGTCAGCGCTCTCGTGCAGGTCCCGAACCCGGATCCGCGTAGGAGGGACCATGTGTTGGCGGTCCGGAAGAAGCAACGGGTTGTGACCGCGTCCGGAGGCTCGAAGCGAAAGGAGATGTCGTCTCCCTCTCTCCCCTTGCAGGGGTCTCCCAAGAGGCTCCGCGAGGGGGTCGAGGGGGTCGACGTCCAGCCGACTGCTGACCGACCTCATCCTGCTCCCGTCGAGGTTGCCTGGCCGTGGGCTGGCCCTTCACCTCTCCCGGATGGCTCTCTCCCTGAAGTTTACAGTCGGTATCTCGGGGCGTTCCGCTCCGCTCCTGGCGAGTTCCCTTCGTCTGGGGAGGGTCTTCTTCGTCCACGCTTTCCAGTGGGAGAGAAGGAGTCGGTGTTCTCGAGCCGCGGAGCCGCCGCTCGGGTGGCCGAGAACTGTTGTCTCCCTTCCGACCAGGCGGTGTTGGACGGAGTCAGAGGCGATTGCTTGGCTACCTTCGTGATCCAGGCTGGCCAACAGGTAGTGTGTCTCTGCTTGTCCCCCGGTTCTTCAGCTGCTTTCGCCGTCTTACCTTCGTTGCTTTGGCACAGTTGTCCTCGGCGGGCCTCTCGATGAGGCGTCAATTCGCGGCTCTTCCCAAAGCCAAATCCATGGCCGGGCTAGGCCCTGAGGTCCCTGGCGAGGAGGAGGAGGAAGCTGGTCAGTTGGAGGAAGCACGGGTTCAGTCCCTGAACTCCCGCATAACTGAGCTGTCCTCTGCCCTGGAGGTGGCGGATCGGGAGAGGGCCGTGGCTCTGGCCGCTCAGTCAGAGGCCGAGTCGCGGCTCGCCTCTCTTTTAAAAGATGTCGGCACGTCTGGAGGAGTCAAGCAGATCCCCGACCCGGCCGCTGCCTCCGAAGCCTCGGAGCTCTCCGATCGTCTGGATGCGGCGGAGGAGCAGGCGAGGGCCCTTGCAGCCCAACTTGGAGAGAAATCCCGGGAGATCGAGAAGGAGAGGGCGGAGCACCAACGCCAGGTCGAGACCTTAGAGGCCCGGCTGCGTGGGCTCGAGGAGGTGGACCCGGCCCGGATCGCTCAGGATGCCGTGGCGGAGTATGCCACCTCCTTTGTGGAGACCGCCTTATCGAAGGCGTACGAGAAGGGCTTCGCCCGGTGCCAGTCCGAGATCGAAGAGAAGTTCCCGCTTTCGGGGATCAACTTCGAGATACTTCGGATGTACTCCGACACCGAGCGGAGTAAGGGGGGAGACCCTAGCGAGCTGCCAGCCTGTGGCTCCCCTGGTGCCCCCGGAGAACAATGAGGGAGGGGAATGCCCCTCGACCTCTTCGTGTATCCCTCTGTACACCTTTTTGCTCCATCTGGAAAGGAATGAATTTAAAACAAATTTATTTCATATGAAGTGATACATCTATTGAAAATACTTGCGTAAATGTTCCGCGTTCCAAGTGTGAGTGAGAACTCTCCCTTCCATGTCGGCTAGTCGGTAGGCTGCGGGTCCAAGGACCTCGACGACTTGGTAGGGTCCCTCCCATCTAGCCGCGAGCTTCCCTTTGCGAGCAGTATCAGTGGTGAAGCCCGCTTTCCGGAGGACCAGGTCCCCAAGGTGGAAGCTTCTCCCCCGCACCCGAGCGTTGTAGTATTGGGCCACCTTCTGCTTTTGGCGGATGATGGTGGCCAGTGACTGCTCCCGTCGTTCGTCGAGGAGCTCCAGGCTGAGCCGTAGGCCCTGCGAGTTCCGGTCTTCGTCAAAGTACTTGAGGCGCAGAGATTCTTCACCTAATTCGACCGGTACCACCGCCTCGGCCCCGTAGGTGAGCATGAAGGGGGTCTCGCCTGTAGCCTCCTTGTGGGTCGTCCGGTATGACCAGAGTATCCCGGGGAGCTCTTCCGGCCAGTTCCCTTCGGCGTCCTTCACCTTCTTTCGGAGGGGCTCTATGATGCACTTGTTGGCCGCTTCTGCCATCCCGTTGGTCTGGGGGTGTGCTACCGAGGCGAAGAGGAGCTTGATTCCCCATTCCTCGCAAAAATCTTTAAACCCTGCTGAGTCGAACTGCTTCCCATTGTCTGTGACGATGGCCCGTGGTACTCCGAATCGGGAGATGATGGAATTCCACACGAAGTTTTTCGCTTTCTTCCACGTGATGGTTGCCAACGGCTCGGCCTCGATCCACTTGGTGAAGTAGTCCACTGCCACGATCAGGTGTTTCCGCTGCCCTCGTCCTGGTTTGAACGGTCCGAGGATGTCGAGCCCCCATTTTGCAAAGGGGATGGGGCTCACGATAGGGATGAGCTCTGATGGAGGAGTCGAGATGTGGTGGGCATACCTCTGGCATTCTTGGCATCTCTGGACGTAGCTTGTGGCATCTTGGGTCAGGGTCGGCCAGTAGTATCTCTGCCTCAAGATCTTCTGCGTGACTATCTTGCCCCCGTGGTGATTCCCGCAGATCCCGTCGTGAACCTCCCGCAGGACGTAGTCAGCTTCTTGCGGCCTGATGCACTTCAGGTACGGGAGGACATCCGTCTTGGTCCATCGTCTTCGGTAGAGTGTTCCCTCATGGATTACGTATCGGAGCGCCTTTCTCTCCAGGGTTCGGCGTTCGTCCCCATCGGCTGGCACCTCACCATGAGTGAGGTACCGGATGATCGGGTCCATCCAGGTGGGTTCCTGGTCGATCGCCATCACCTCGTGCTCCTCCGTGCTGGGGGATGGCAGGTTCTCCACGTAGATGGTGCGGCCTAGTTCCTTTGGCGAGGACGAGGCCAGTTTTGACAACGCATCGGCCCGCGCATTCTCTGATCGTGGGAGGTGTAAGACCTCCACGTCCTTGAATTTGGACATCGCCGCTCTGGCGACTGGGAGATATCTCTGCATCGCCTCCTCCCGTGCCTCGTAACTCCCTAAGAGTTGGTTGACAATGAGCTTCGAGTCGCTGAGGAGGCGGACGGACTCGGCCCCAAGCTCCAGGGCCAGCCTCAGGCCGTTGATCACAGCTTCGTATTCCGCCACGTTGTTCGTGGCCGGGAACTCGAACCGCAACGCGTATTCCACAATGCTCCCCTCCGGAGACCGGATCGCGATCCCGGCCCCGCCTCCCGACTGTGTGGCCGAGCCGTCCACATGGACGATCCACGCCCCTGGATCCCCTGGCTGAAAGTGGTCAGCCGAAAGAAAGGACAGGGGTTGAGCAATTACCGTCGCCGGGTCTTTTTCCTTTGGGGGGTCATTTCTTTCCGTCGTGCACTCGGCGATGAAGTCGGCCAGGGCCTGTCCTTTGATGGCCGTGCGCGGTTTGAATCGGAGGTCGAACTCGCTCAGTTCCACTCCCCAGTTTAGCATCCTTCCCATTCGATCGAATCTCTTGAGATTCTGCTCCAGCTGTGAGTCGGTCAGGATTAGTATGGTGTGGGCCTGGAAATAGGGTCGGAGCCTTCGTGCTGAGAGGACGAGGGCGTACGCCAATTTCTCCATGGGCGAGTATCGCACCTCCGCTCCCTTCAAGATCCGGCTCGTGTAATACACCGGCCATTGCACCCCGCCGTCCTCCCGGATCAGCACCGAACTCACAGCCTCTTCCGCGCACGCCAGGTAAAGGCTCAGCGACTCCCCTTCCCGTGGTTTGGACAGGAGAGGGGGGCTGCGGAGATATTCTTTGAGGTCCTCGAACGCCCGGGAGCAGTCTTCGTCCCAATGTATCGTCTTCCTGTTGTTTGGAGGTTCCGCGATCGCTTTCCTTAGGACTTTGAAGAAGGGGAGCAATCTTTCCGCCGATTTGGAAAGGAACCGCCCCAAAGCTGCGATGCGCCCGTTCAGCCTCTGCAGCTCTTTGATCGTCGTCGGCTCGCGCATGTTGATCAGTGCCTCGATCTTGTCGGGATTAGCTTCAATACCACGATTAGTTATCATAAATCCCAAGAACTTGCCAGATCTTACCCCGAACGTGCACTTCGCGGGGTTGAGCCGAATGTGGTGCCGCCGCAACCGCTCGAAGGTCTCGCGCAAGTCGGTGATGTGGTCTTCCGGTCGCCTTGATTTGACAAGCATGTCGTCGACGTAGACTTCTAAGTTCCTCCCGATCTAGGAGCTGAAGACCTTGTTGACCATTCTCTGGTAGGTGGCCCCCGCGTTCTTCAAGCCAAAGGGCATCTTCTTGTAGCAGTAAGTTCCCCGGTCCGTCGTGAAGGCTGTCATTTCTTCGTCCCGGGGGTCCATCTGGACTTGATTATATCCGGAGTAAGCGTCCATGAAGCTTAGCATCTCGTATCCCGAGGCGTTGTCCACCAGGTGGTCGATACGCGGCAAGGGATAGCTGTCCTTGGGGCAGGCCTTGTTGAGGTCACTGAAGTCCACGCACATTCGCCACTTCCCGTTGGGTTTCTTGACCATCACCACGTTCGACAGCCACTCCGGGTACCAGACCTCTCGTATGAAGCCGGCATCAAGGAGACGCTCCACTTCCTCGGAGGCTGCCTTCATCTTCTCGCCACCCAGGTTGCGCTTCTTCTGCCTAACCGGCTTGAAGTTGGGGTCGGCGTTGATCTGGTGGACAATCACCTGGGGGTCTACGCCGGGCATGTCTTCTGGTGACCAAGCAAAGATGTTCAGGTTCGCCTCCAGGCATTCGACCAGCTGATCCCTCAAGTCCTGGCTCAGCCCTCTTCCGATCGAGACGAACCGGCCCTCGATGTCTGTGACCGGGATTTGCTCCTGCTCCTCCACAGGGGCGGGCCTAGGCCCACTCCTCAAATCGAGCGCGGCCATCCGATCGGCTAGGCGATCCTTGGGTCCTTCCTCCGCCAGTAGATAGCAGGTGCTCGGTCTCCCCGCATCGCCTTCGACTTGCCCCATTCCCCCCGGCGTTCGGAACTTGATAGTCCGGTGGAGGGTCGAGACTACCGCGCCGACTGCGTTGAGCAGGGGTCGGCCGATGATCCCATTATATTCCGACCTGATCCCCAAGACGATGAATTCCACCGCCAGGGTCACCGAGTCTGGTGCGTTTCCGAGTGTTATCGGGAGATGGATCGTGCCGATGATGGGGGTGGAGTGACCCGTGAATCCAACCACGGGACCCGAGCGAGGTCGTAAGTCTTCTTTCCGCCGCCCCATCTTCTCCAGGGTTGACATAAAGAGGACGTCACAGGAGCTGCCGGTGTCGACAAGCAGCCGTCGTACCATGGCGGTGTCTATGACCAATGACACCACCAAAGCCACGTCCGAGCTGCGTGCCGTTACGGACGCATTCGGTCTCTCGACCGGTGGGGATGGGGAGGGTTCCCCGGTCCCCTCCTCACGATCCTTCTTGCGTCGGACCCGTGCCCGTCCTTGCCGGTGGTGACGGGCCCTGTCGCCCCGTGTCAGGGCTTCGCTCTCCTTTCGCTGAGAAGGGGGAGGTCGCGTCATCGTAGATGTGGTTTGTTTCTTCGTGGGACTGTTCGTTCCCACAGACGGCGCCAGATGTTTCAGAGTGTTTTCTCACTACTAGGCGTTGACCGTGGAGAACCCGGTCAACGTGGTCAAGGGACCCGCTTTGGGTCCCTCGGGGGCTTCGAATCGGTGCAGAAGGGGCGAGGGGAAGCCTCGGCCCTGGTTGAGACGCTCGGCCTCGGACAGACGCGCTCGGCCTCGGCTGGGAGGGGGACGAGGGGTAGCCTCAGTCGCCCGAGTAGATGCACGGCCGTCTGGTGGCGAGGGTGAGTCTCAGACCCGATTAGGACGCTCGGCCTCGGTAGGGCGTGCTCGGCCAAGGAAGGCTGAGGGTGAGGGGAAGCCTCACCGTCCGGTTGATCGAGTGGTCGGAGAGGGGCGAGGGGTAGCCTCGGCCCGTTGGTCTGTTGTTCACCTGCGTAGACGAGAACGCTCGTCAGGGGGCCGGACCTTGGTTCCGGCCAAATCCCCTCCGATGCCTAAGTCAGATAGAGATCTGAGAAAGGAGGCCCGGCGGAGACGGTCCGACTCGTGAGGAGATCGTGACGGCGTCTCTCGGCGCGAGCGGGGGAGGAAGGAGATGAATTGGGGGAACGAGGTCGTTGATGGAGTACCTTAGGTTTTGTTACCTCAGATGCGGTCCCCTTCTTCGTCGTTTTCCTGGCTCTTTTGTAGAGCTCCCCGCGTGATTGCCTCTGGCCCACGTCCCACGCCCACCATCGATCGTGCCCATCAGTCCCCCCTTGCCGCCGCTCTCTCCGCCCTGTCAGTACCTCCCCATTATCGCTATTTAGTGGTCGCGCGTCCGGGGGAGTGGTTTTCGCAGGAGTGGGCGAGTGGCCAGCGGGTTATTGGGGCCGGGTCGGATCGAAGTTCGTGGAGGCCCCTTATAGGGCCCTTGCAGAACGGGCTTTCGAGGATGCAGATGGGCTCTTGACCAGTAGTTGGGCTTCTGGGCTCGTGCTCTTTGGGTCTCGGTCAAATAGGCGTAACAAGTTGTAAAATGCAAGCCATAAATCTTGCGCAAAAGCACAACGAAAATGGCTCCATTACTTGTTCAGGCTCAGTATGTGTGTGGCAAAGCAAGTCTAGCTCCACCGCGGTGCACTACAGCAGTCTGTTTAGCGCGGCTTTGTCAATTTTATCGTTTTTTGACGTCGTCTGAGGACCGCCATTTTCAAGTCTGTCATGTCTTCTTCTCTTGGGCTACAAATGACGGGCATAATCTTTGTACAAAGTCATTCTTAATGACATTGCACCTGAAAACTCTTTGCCTATACTTGAGTAATACGCCAAAGACATCGTTGGTCACCTCACATTGGTTGGACTTGCGCCATTTCAGCTGATGGCACATCTCCAACAATAATTCAGTAGCCCAGGAATCACTGTCAACTCTCACCTAGACCAAGTCTCAATTCCCTTGTTAATTTTAACTGCATTATTTCAATTTGCTTATCTCCGATTCAACCCAGCTGATGCAAGCATTCACACGAGAGTATCAGAAGGAAACAAAAACTGGATACTTTAAAAAGCCACATTATCAGGTTTCCTCCTCGTATTTATCTCTTACTCAGCAAACATTGATTCAGAATCACATTCTCGATATCAATTCATATTTTGCTTCCTGTTGCATGCTCCTGCTAAGATGCTGATTATCTATTTCTTTCTCCTGTTGCTGGGTAATGATCTGTCCACTGCATCAGATACAATCTCCCAGGGCCAGTCCATCTCCGGCAACAAGACCATAGTCTCCGATGCCGGCGTCTTTGAGCTGGGCTTCTTCACACCAGGTTATTCTGGAAACTACTATATCGGAATATGGTACAAAAAGATCTCCAGCCATACAGTCGTGTGGGTGGCAAACAGAGATGCTCCGGTGTCCGACCCACAGACTTCACAGCTGAAGCTGACCAAGGATGGCAATCTGATTCTCTACTCTCAGTTCAGAGGGTCCAAACGCCGGCCAGTTTGGTCATCCAATGCAACCTTACCGGCACAATCCATGTCTTACGTTGCGGTGCTCCTTGACACTGGAAATCTTGTTCTGAGAGCGCAGTCGGACTCTTCTTCCATAGTTTGGCAAAGCTTTGATCACCCAACCGATACCTTTCTGCCCAACAGCTGTTTGGGGATGAATAAAGTCACCGGAGAGTACCAGAGGATTACTCCGTGGAAGAATTCGCAAGATCCAGCTCCCGGGCCTTTCATCGATACCACAGACCCGGCTCCTGGCGTCCGCGAGGCAATCATCTCGTGGAATAACTCAAATATCTACTGGAGAAGTGGAGCCTGGAATGGGAAGTTCTTTAGCTCGCTCCCCGGGATGAACGGTCCCTCTGTGTTCACTTACAACTTTGTCGACGACGAAAAGCGCAGGTGTTACAGCTACAACATCACCAGCGACAAAATCTTGACACGAGACGTGATTTCCTCATCTGGGCAAGCGCAACAATGGATGTGGTTTGATGATTCTCAAGACTGGTTGCTGGTTTTCTCGGCACCAAGTTCTCTATGCGATGTGTACTCGGTCTGCGGTGCCTTCGGCGTCTGCGACCAGAAGACATGCAGCTGCCCGTATGGTTTCAGTCCGACATCCGTGGAAGACTGGGAGCTAGGAGGTTGGAGCTCAGGGTGTTCGAGGCAGACCAGCTTGCTTTGCGATGGCAAGAACTCGAGTTCTGGAGAAAGAGATGGATTTCTAGTCATGAACAATATGCGTTTGCCCGTGGACGTCCCACAGCCCCTGCCAGCAACCAGCGCAGAAGAATGCGAAGCGGCTTGCCTGAACAATTGCTCGTGTACTGGCTATGTTTACGAGAATGGATGCTCGGTTTGGAGCGGCGACATCCGAAGCCTTCGACGGCTAGGCGATGGCGACGCTAAACCTGTTACTCTCTACCTGCGGCTTGCGGCGGCCGACCTGCCGCCCAAACGAAGCAGCGGAAAGAAAACAACCGTGATCGTTGCCATAAGTGCAGCAGCAGGGATGATCATGGCAATTGTCACCGTATCAATCTGGTGGGTCTGCAAAAGAAACAAGGGAGCATCAATATCGGCCGAGGGGCCTTTGATTGCGTTCACTTACGTCGACGTGAAGCGCATGACGAAGAACTTCTCTCAAAAGCTCGGGGGCGGCGGTTTCGGCTCAGTCTTCAAAGGGGTTCTATCTGATTCAACAGTGGTGGCTGTGAAAAGGCTAGAAGGGGTTCGGCAAGGGGAGAAGCAATTTCGTAGCGAGCTGGGCACATTGGGCACAATCCAGCATGTTAACCTTGTCCGGCTCCGTGGATTCTGCTGCGAAGGAACCAAAAGGATGCTGGTCTACGATTACATGCCAAAAGGATCATTAGATCACTGCCTCTTTCAGAAAGGATCCGAAATTTTGTTGGGGTGGAAGACTCGATACCAGATAGTCCTAGGTGTCGCCAGGGGATTGGCGTATCTCCACGAGCAGTGCAGAGAGTGCATCATCCACTGCGATGTAAAGCCAGAGAACGTTCTCTTGGATTCTGAATATTGTCCCAAGTTGGCAGACTTTGGAATGGCGAAGCTCCTCGGCCGTGATTTCAGCCGGGTGCTGACAACCATGAGAGGAACCTTAGGCTACCTAGCGCCGGAATGGATAGAAGGGCTACCGGTCACGCCCAAGGTGGACGTCTACAGCTTCGGCATGATGCTGTTTGAGGTGGTATCGGGCAGAAGGAATTCGGCGGTGAACGAGGAGGGAAGCATCAGCTTTTTCCCTGCACAAGCCGCCAGCAAAGTCGTCGAAGGCGAGGTCGTCGGCTTGCTAGACGAGAGGTTGGAAGGTTGCGATGACATTGCGGGAGTGACCAGAGTTTTCAGGGTAGCGTGTTGGTGCATTCAGGATTCCGAGGTTGAGAGGCCGACCATGCCGGAAGTGGTGAAAATGCTGGAAGGGGTTTCAGATGTCGGTAGGGGTGGCAATTCGGGCCGGCCCGGTCTTATCGGGCCGTGCCGGCCCGGTCCGGTTTTCTTAAAGGACCGGGCCGGCCCGGCCTGATAAGACTTCGGGCCATTCCAGAGAGGCCCAGGCACGGTCCGATAAAAATTCGGGCCGCCCGGCCCGGTCCGATAAGGTTGAATGAATTATGTATTGTGACAATTTTTATCATATTTTTAAACACAAACTTGTCTCATATGCTTAAAGATGCATCGAAATAGAGCACGAAAGAAGATTAAGTGGGTTGCATAAGGTGATGTGTCCTACATTGTTTTTATTTATTTGGCAAGATGAAGTAACATGTTTGGTGGTTCTTTGTCTCTTCTCGGAAACTGAGATCGACCCCCAAGATCCGTAGACATCAAAGTTGGCGCTGGCGGGAAGTTGTTAAAATTTATGATATTTAGACCTTGATTTGATAAGATTCATGACATTGGACTCAACACCATAAATGAATGCAAATTAGCTTTAGATTAGTGTGTGGTCAAATTGAAGTGGGGTGATCAAATGCTTTTCGTGCCGTGCCGTGCCGTCCATGGGCTGAAAAGCTTGGCCCGGGTCCGGTCCGAAAATGAATCGGGCCGGACCGGCCCGGTCCGATAAGGATTTCGGGCCAAAATTGTTGGCCCAAGCACGGTCTTATCGTGCCGGGCCGAAAATTGCCACCCCTAGATGTCGGGGTGCCTTCTTTTCCCAGAACACTTCAACATCTTGTGATTCAGAACCCAATAACACATTACTATGAGTGGTCATCCGAGAAACGCTCGAGTATCAAAATGGAGTCTTAGTAGTTGTGATATTTTATGTTGCTACTTGCTAGTTACAAGTGCCATATATATGCACAATGTCGAGAATTATGGTGCAAGCTAAAGCAGAATGTCTTGTATAATCTCTCTACTTGATCTGTATGTAAAAATTATCATGTTTTGTGTCCAAGATCTAGATCTAGATTGGACCTAATTATTGCTATTTTTAATAAAAATTTCGATTTTGTTAGAGAGTAATCAAACTCAAGAAGGAAAATAGTGATAGGAATTCTTAGAGATAGAATGAGTAACCATAGCCATAGGCCATGGTTCTCTATATATTAATCTAGAGGGGGAGATGAAGGGCCTCTAGGAGACCAAGAGTCCCCATTACCCATAGTAATGGGACTAATGAATGGGTAATGAAGGAGGGGAGGCAAAAAGCCTCCCTCATTCATAACACTCCCCCTTACCCATTCATCACATTTGGTCTCGGTATCTGAGGCAAAGAGTGGTGGATACTTCTGGATCCAGAGTGAGTGTGTTTGCCTCGTTAAAACCTTAGCTGTGGAAAACCCAGTGGGAAAAACCCAACAGCTTAAGGAAAAAGAGTGCAACCCACAGGTTACTCCCCCTGATCCGTACAAGCTTCAGGCTTGCAGGTCTTTTAATTGTCGCATACCAATGTTCTTTACAAGCTTTACAAAAGTATATTTTGGCAAAGACTTAGTAAAAAGATCAGCTAAGTTGTTGCAGGACTGTATCTGCTGAACTTCGATTTGCTTGTCCTCCTTTAGCTCATGTGTCCAGAAAAACTTGGGAGATATGTGCTTCGTCCTGTCGCCCTTGATGTAGCCCTTTTGAAGTTGAGCAATGCATGCATCGTTGTCTTCAAACAGGACGGTAGGCTCCAAATCACCGGTCTTCAGGCCAGTAGATTGAAGAATGTGTTGGACGACGGATCGTAGCCAATAACACTCTCTGCTTGCTTCATGAATCGCAATGAGCTCCGAATGGTTGGATGATGTAGCTGTTGTGGTTTGCTTTACCGATCTCCAGGAGATAGCAGTACCTCCGTAGGTAAAAACAAAACCTGTTTGGGATTTTACCGTGTACGGATCTGAGAGATAACCTGCATCGGCATAACCAAATAATTTGGGGGAGGCACCTCTCTGGTAGTAAAGTCCAAGATCAATGGAACCCTGGAGGTATCGCAGAAGATGCTTTACTCCATTCCAGTGGCGCTTTGTGGGCGCTGCACTGTGTCTAGCTAGAAGATTAACTGTAAACGCTATATCGGGACGCGTACAGTTAGCCAGATATAGAAGTGCTCCAATGGTACTGAGGTAGGGTACTTCAGGACCCAGTATCTCCTCCCCCTCTTCCAGTGGCCAGAAGGGGTCCTTATGTACGTCTAGTGATCTTACAATCATAGGAGTACCTAAAGGATGACATTTATCCATATGAAACTTGCGTAGAAGTTTCTTTGTATAATTAGATTGGTGTAATAGGATTCCACCTCTTAGGTGTTCTATCTGTAAGCCAAGACAATACTTTGTTTTGCCTAGATCTTTCATTTCAAACGTATGTTTTAGGCTTTCAGATATCTCATTGATCTCTGCAGGAGATCCTATGAGATTTAAGTCATCTACATATACAGCTATGATGACGAATCCTTTTCCCGTTCTTTTTATAAAGATACACGGGCAGACTTCATTATTCGTGAATCCTTGCTGTGCAAGGAAATCACTTAGTCTGTTATACCACATCTTGTCCGATTGTTTTAGACCATATAATGATCTATGTAGCCTTATAGAGAATACGTCCCGAGGTATCTCTTTCATCTCTGAGGGTAGATTAAACCCATCAGGAAGTCTCATATAGATATTTTAATCTATATCGCCATATAGCTATGCAGTAACAACGTCCATGAGCTGCATTTCTAGGCTTTCCAGAGAAGTTAGGCTTATTAAAAATCGGAATGTGATTGAATCCATGACCGGAGAATACGTATCTTCGTAATCAATCCCCGGTCTTTGGGAAAATCCCTGGGCTACAAGGCGTGCCTTATAGCGAACGATCACATTATTTTCATGTCTTTTTCTTATGAAAACCCACTTATATCCCACAGGTTTTACACCTACTGGTGTTTGGACTACTGGTCCAAAGACTTTACGTTTCAAGAGTGAGTCCAGCTCTACTCTTATTGCCTCGTCCCACTTTGTCCAATCATCTCGGCGTTTACATTCCGCCAGAGATCGTGGTTCGACGTCATCGTCATATTCAGTGACGTGAACGGCAATATCGAACGCAAAATCGTCATCGACGACTATGCTATTTCTGTCCAGTACTTCTCCAGTACGTACAACATTTAATGATGTTTCTCCTATTGTTTCCTCTGCTGGGGAAATCAGGAGGGGAGAAGTAGCTGGTCTGAGCTCAGCATCTTGTGGAGGGATAATCTTAGTATCTCCAGGAGTCTTCCTCTTTCGAGGAACTCTATCTTTTGAACCTGGTGGGCGTCCTCTTTTCATTTGAGGTACAGCCAATTCTGCTTCCGGTGGATTGCATCCATCTATGGGGATGTCAATCCTAGCTGGCGTATTGGCAGCAGGGACGTGTGAATGGACAATCTTCTGGTTGTCCGTAAATTTATCCGGTAAAAGATGTACTGTACTCTGGATGTGAAGGATCTTCAGGATCTCATCTTCACACAGATTAGTACGCGGATCATATAGGGACAAAGACTTTTGGTCCCAACTAATGGTCTCAGAAGCTTCTGGCTTCTTAGACTGTGTGCCCAGTTTAGGAAAAATTTTCTCATTAAATTCACAGTCAGCAAAACGTGCCTTGAATGCGTCACCCGTCAGGGGTTCAAGGTATCTTATAATAGAGGGCGAATCAAACCCAATATATATACCTAGACGACGCTGAGGACCCATTTTGGTCCTCTGAGGTGGTGCTATTGGGACATATACCGCACAACCAAACACTCTCAAATGAGAGATATCCGGAGGTGCGCCATATGCTAGTTGCATCGGGGATAAAGTATGACCTCCAGAGGGTCTTATCCTAATAAGTGATGCGGCATGTAAAATAGCATGCCCCCAAGCATCCACAGGCAACTGGGATTGCATAAGCAATGGACGTGCAATCCATTGGAGTCTCTTTATAAGGGACTCAGCTAATCCGTTTTGGGTGTGAACATGTGCTACAGGATGTTCAACTTCAATACCTGTTGCCCGGCAATAGTCTTCGAAGACTTGTGAAGTAAATTCTCCCTCATTATCAAGACGTAGTTTCTTGATTTGGTTATCGGGGAAATGAGCACGTAACCTTATTATTTGTGCCAATAGCTTTGGAAAAGCTAGGTTGCTGGTGGACAAGAGGCACACATAAGACCATTTGGTTGATGCATCAATCAGTACCATGAAGTACCGAAATGGGCCACTTGTGGGGTGAATAGGCCCGCAAATATCACCATGAATTCTCTAAAGGAAGCCAGGAGACTCTAATCCCACTTTCAGGAGGGATGGTCTCGTTATAAGTTTTCCCTTGAAACAAAGGAGACATGGAAATTCACCCTTTTGAAGAATCTTCAGGTTCTTCAATTTGTGTCCACGGGATTCAGAGATGATGCGTCGCATCATTACTGTTCCAGGGTGACCAAGTCTATTGTGCCAGAGTTCGAACTCTGGCAGTGATTGGCACGTCTGGTGCTCAGTCATATTGGCTTCTATTGGTTGAATGTATGTTTGGTAGAGACCCGACGGGAGTCCCTTGAATCGTTCGCAGATGATCTTCCGGCCATCTTTCTGACGAGTTACATACAGATATTCAACCGTATTTTTATCTCTGGTTTCTAAGTGATATCCGTTTAAACGGAAATCCTTGAAACTTACGAGATTCTTATTTGATTTAGGAGAGAATAATGCATTTTTTATTTGAAGTCTTGTGTTATTTGGGAGCAATATAATTGCTTCACCAGATCCTTCGATATTTTGGGACAGTCCTGAAATTGTGATAACAGGACCGTCATATTTATTTACGCTATTAAAATAGCAATGATCGCGAAGGATTGTGTGCGTCGAGGCACTGTCCACTAGGCACTCAGACATCATCTATATAAGCAAAAACGAAATTTTATTTAAGCGAAAATGTAAACATTCATTCGAAAATAAAAGTTCGTACTTAAGCAAATAAAAGATGAAGATACATTGAATTCTAAAAAGCATAGATAAACGATGGTGCTCAATCGAGAAGGTCGTCGTTCTCGAAGTCTTTTGCAGTAAACATTGTTGGCGGCTGAACAGCCGCCAAGTTTGTTTCAGGTAGAGACTTCTGGCTCGCCTGGTATAGATCCTGGAGGTGGCGAGGAGTGCGGCAGTTTCTGGACCAATGGCCAGTCATGCCGCATCTATGGCATTTATCCTCCCATTTCTTCTTTGGAAGTGACACTTGCTCGGTGTTCTTTCGCTTCCAAGTGAAATTTCTTTTCCCCTTATTGTTTTTGTTTGTCTGTGGAGCTGCACCTCTTGGTTGCTTCATTATAGCTTTCCCTTTAGTGTTTTTAGCATTCCTCTTGTTTTTCCACTTCTGGGGAGAAACATGGTGGGCTTCAGGGATATGGGCAGTGCCAGCTGGACGTAAGTTATGAGTTGCAAGCAGTAAGTCTCGATTCTGCTCTGCCCTAAGTAGGCATGAGATCAGATCGGAAAATTTCGTGAAATTGTGTTCACGATACTGCTGCATGAGGATTGCATCTTTCTCGTGAAACGAGATAAATGTCTTTTCCAACATGTGTTGTTCTGTCACTTCTTCACCGCACAACTTCAGGCGTGAGGTGATGTTATGAAGTGCAGAATTGTACTCAGCGACGGACTTATAGTCCTGAAGTCTGAGGTTTTCCCACTCATAACTGGCACGCGGTAATATAACATCAATTTGATGTTTATACCGAGCTTTCAGCGCTGTCCACAGGTCCTTTGGATCCTCAACCGTTAAGTATTCGGCCTTTAAGGTCCGATCGATATGTTTCCTAATGTAGATTATGGCTTTCGCCTTATCTACATCGGATACAGTGGTTGTAGGGCTGCTGCTAGTTGTAGCAGAAGCTTCGACCGCTGCGGGGGCCGAGGAAGGAGCCAAAATGGACCCAAGGAGGGCCATCGAATGCAAGTGGAACTTCAGGTCCACTCGCCAACTCAGGTAATTTGTCCCTGCAGAGTCAAGGACTTCGAAATCGACGCTTGCCAATTTTGCCATTTATCTACGCAATTTAAAATGAGCATGAATTAATTAAAATTCAAAATTCATGCATAAAGAAATAAACAAGTAAAAATGCGGGGATCGGCCAGATACCCAAAATAATAAACAGTCCAGAGTTCGTTTACAGTCCATAAAAAGGAAAGAAAAATACAACTTCGAAAACCCAAAGTGGGTCCCTATTTCTTCGTCTTCATATGCTGTTGCACCGCGCTTGGGCTTTAAATACAAATTTCCTCACTTACAAATTCTCTCAAAAGAAAATAAAAGTGCAAGGAATGTAAATAGGTATACAATGGCCGATCCCGAAAAACACATTTTTACTTATTTAAACATCCACGCAGTTCTAAATATGCTACAGGCATAAAAATAAACAACCACGCATATATCTCAAGCAAAACATATGGTAAAGGAATCTAGAAAATATAAGTATCTTGTAGATCACGTGGAAACGTCATACACCGTTAGGTTAGTTGACTAACGGCAGAGCGGTCTCAGGATCTTTAAGATAGTTATATTTTGAAAAATAGAATCCTAGTAAACCATAGATAATAATTTGCAAAAGCGATGTTTAAATAAATTTGTCAACATGGATTAAAGAAATTATTTGTGAATTTACATAGAGGAGAGTCCCTTTAAGTAATTGGCTAATAATAGAGTGACAAGCACGCATATTTTACATTTGAATTATTTAAATGGGGAGCAGAGGCCCGTAGAGACAGAGACAACATGCTCAGTTTCTTTCGCTCAGTTGATGTATAATTACATTATTAGCCTGCCTTCAACATGCTCAGTTTCTTTCACATTGACAAGTCTGTATAATTGGACTGAGCCCGGTTTTGGTCATTTCACCTCTCTACCCAAAAAGCCCAGTCTGTCTCTATTCCTATTAAAAAAATAGGTGAGGATTTGGGCTAAAACTTGAGGCACTTAAATTGTGGGGGCCAGAACGAGGTCTTGTAATGGGCCTGACCCTGGTCTTGGTCCTAGCATTAGCCTTTTTGGAAGCATTATTCATCCCTTATCCTCCTAGTAGGAATGGTAATTCATTGGTACTGGCTGAAGGTGTAGCAATTCGGCCTTGAAAAATCCCAACAACAGCCTTGTACTGGTTGTAAAATGGGCTGAGATTTGGTTAGAAGGTCATGTCATATTAATTTTGGGCACAAGAAGACCCCATATAAATATTACAAGAATCATATTTGGGCACAAGATCCCAAGTGCCAACACCAAAACCCAAGAGTCATACAACATCCCAAGAGACATTACAAGAACCAAAGAGTCACACCTATTTCCAAGACACATTAAGAATTATGTTAACACTGCCCCCCTCCTCAAACTCAAGGTATAACTATGATTTTTAGAAAGGAATTGCAACGATTCGGAAGAAGATCCAGGAGATGGCGACGTTGGATGGCCGCGGAGTGCAGGATGTAGAGACCGAGGCTGCAAAGGGCCGAGGAGGTATCGCACGGGGCAGAGGTCGCAGTGGACCGAGGCCGCAAGGGGCCTATGAGGTGCAGCAAGGGGTAGAGGTCGTAGTGGACCGCTTAGAGGCCACTGGGATGTAATGGACAGTCAGTGTGCGATGACAATTGTTAGGAAAGAGCTCCGCAATGACCCGGAAGAGTGTTCAAAGGGCAGATTGGATGAAGAAGTTCTCCCCTCTCCCCATGGGAGGTGGAGAGTTTGAATAGTAGAAGGGTTTGGATTAGAAGATCCTTGGCTTTGATACCATGTCAAGAAGAGAAAGATTTGTATTAGTTTGATTTTTTGATGATGGTTACAATAGAAGATGCTCATATATATATATATATATATATATATATATATATATATATATATATATATAGGGATCCTAGGGTGCCTCCTTAGATTCAATCTAAGGAGGCGCCCCCATTTCCCCCCATCTCACACATTTTTTTTGAAATTTTTTTCATGGGTTTATTGTTCACCTCATGGATGATCAACATACCAAATTTCAAGGGATTCCAATACTATTTGAGCCACCATCTACCCCTTACAACTTCGTGGGTTTTTAAACACGTTTTCAAACCGTTGAAGTTGTAATGGGTAGATGGTGGCTCAAAAAGTATTAGAATCTCTTGAAATTTGGTATGTTGATCATCCATGATGTGAACAATAAACCCATGAAAAAATATTTTCAAAAATATTGTAGGAGATGGGGGAAATGGGGGCGCCTCCTTAGATTTTCATCTAAGGAGGCACCTTAGATCCCCTTTTTCCATATATATATATATATATATATATATATATATATATATATATATATATATATATATATATATATATATATATATATATTGGAGAATATGATTTGCATCTTTATTGAATCAAGAAAAGAATACAAGACACTAGGGAGGAAGAAGGATACTTGAGAGCCGGGGTAAGAGCACAGGCGCCATCACCCCCAACCCAGACAAGCACCATCCACTATCCCAAGAGCCACATAGAAAAAATATACAATTATCACACAACCTAAGAAATCAGGCCCCAATTTGAGGGGGGGAAACAACACTGCTGTCAATATCCCAATCCACATTTCTCATGGCAATTCTAATATCCTCAGCAATATCATCAAACAGGGCAGTCTGCCTCTGACTGCTACCTTCAAATATTCTCCTATTCCTCTCTCTCCAAATGTGCCAGGTCATCGCAGCAAGAACAGTCTTAGCAAGTCTCCCAGTGTTATCTTTCTTATGGTAACGTGAGAGAATCAAATCCCCCATACCAGCTAGAGAGGATGGCAAGTCAGATGTAACCCCCATTTTAAGGAGACTCCTGCAAAGGATATAGTTAGAATAACTACACTCAAAAAATATGTGTTCCAAGCTTTCATGAATGTTATTAGAGCATAGCACACAAAAAGGTGAAGAAGGCACTCCCCATTGTACGAGCTTATCACGGGTAAGAAGTTTCCCGTGGAAAACTCGCAAAAACGTGATAGCCATCTTAGGGATGTGCCCCTGATACCAGACCACCTTGTAGAAGGGAAATAATGGCTTAATAGCTCTAGTTCCAGACCAGGCATTTTGCAGAGAAGGAGACTTAGAGACCCAAGACCAAGAATCATCGCCAGAAGTTAAAGAAATCGGATCAATCAAGTGCCGCACAGAATTAATGGAGCTTGAGTTCACCCATCCCTCACCAGTCCAATAATCTCTAACCATATACATCTCTTTCCCAGGAGGAACCTCAAAAGAATCTTTCAGGGGGCCACACGGAAGCCAATTATCATACCAGAAGAAGGTAGAAGAACCATCTCTGACCAGGCGTTGGGTGAGTTTCTTTGTGAATTCACGACAATGCAGGATGAATTTCCAAGTACCAGATTGCATAGGATGTGCCTTAGCCCGGAAGAGGCCCGTATTGCTCATATAATGTTTCCTCATGTAGGAAGCCCAGATACCCTTATGAGTAAGCATACGCCAAGCCAACATAACGCCATATGCGTTATTCAAATCTGTGAAACTTCTAAGCCCCACTCCTCCTTCTTGCTTTGGAACACAAATATCATCCCAAGCCCAAAGGTGGTTCTTCCCCCAAATGAAACCTCTGCAGATATATGTGAGAGTGCGCAAAACAGACTTGGGAATGCGAAAGGCTTGCATCCAGAACACAACCATGCCATAGATAACAGTTTTGACGAGCTCAATACGGCCAGCAATAGATAACAAAGATGAAGACCACCCCTGTAACCTGCTCTTGCATCTATCAATCAGACGGCCATACATAGCAGTGTTTGGATACTTAGAGGAGAGCGGCAAGCCCAAGTATATAGCAAGAGATTGCACCTTTTTAATACCCAAAATATCAGCCAGAGCCCCGGCCCCCCTGACCCCCTTACTGAAAATCCCAGCACTTTTACTCCAATTAACTTCAAGACCCGAATAGGATTTGAAAACAGAAAGCAGATCTCTCAAACCCATAAACGAGTCCTCCCTAGCTCGACAAAAAACCAGCAGGTCATCAGCAAATAACAGGTGAGTAACAGCTCCCACTCTTTTCATAGGCTTAATACTGTTGGTAGCATTGGCTCTAGCCATACGTAAGGAGAAAGCTTCCATAACAATCACAAAGAGATAGGGGGAAAGGGGATCTCCCTGCCTCAGCCCTCTATTAGATTGAAACATGCCATAAGGGGACCCACTAATCATGACAGAGAAGGAGGGGGTTGAAATACATTCACATATCCAACTAATAAACTTGTGCTTGAAACCCATCCGATGGAGCATGAAATATACGAATTCACTGTTAACACTGTCAAACGCTTTCTTCAAGTCTAATTTGAGGCAGGCCCGCCCACCCATGGGGTTGTTGAAATCCCTAATATGTTCATGTGCAAGCAGAGCACAATCAGCTAGTAAGCGGTCTTGCAAAAAAGCGACTTGGTTAGGTGATATGAGCTCAATTACAGCTTTTTTCAAACGGTTGCACAGAATTTTGCTGATGACCTTGTACAAAACATTACAGCATGCAATGGGCCTGTAATCACCCAGCTCAGAGGCATTTGCGTTCTTAGGCACAAGCGTTAAGAATGTATGATTGATTTGGCGATATATTTTCCCAGACGTGAAGAAATTTGTAATAGCAGCAGTAACATCATTTCCAATAGTATCCCAAGAGTTCTGAAAGAAAAAACCATTGAACCCATCGGGGCCAGGGGCCTTGTCCACCCCAATTTGAAAAACGGCATTTTTGACTTCCTCAGCCGAAACCGGCCTTTCAACCCAGTCAGCAGCCGTAACTGTAAGGACTCTTTTAGTAGTGAGGCAAGGGAAGACAGTCCAATAGTCATTTTGATTATATAGATTAGAGTAAAACGCAGGGGCTTCAACTTTAAGGGCGTCAATGGAGTTGTTACGAGAACCGTCAGATGCAATGAGATGACCAAGGTTATTACGACTTTGTCTAGTCCTCATAGCAGTATAAAAGAAGCGGGAGTTTCTATCCCCAAGCCCCAGCCAATCTTGTCTACTTTTCTGCCTAAGATTGGATTCCTCAATATCAATGGCCTCAGCAAGTAGATTGATAAGGGAACGTTCTTTTCTTTGCAACTCAGCACAAGAACCCAGATTAGGGTTGTTCTGAATGGAGGCAAGCTCAGCCCGATATTTGGATACATCATTAGCCTCTCTGAAGGCAACTCCAAACTTCTTAAGACCCATCTTCAGATTCTTAAGCTTAGCAACCAAGCGTATCATAGGGCAGCCATTGACTCTAATAAACCAATGATCCCTCAGAGTACTAGGGTAATCAGGGCTACGATGCCAGGCGTTGAAAAATTTGAAAGGCTTAGGATCCGTGCCACCAGACAGATGAGTGCGGATAATAAGAGTGGAATGGTCGCTAGTACCTCCATCAATATATTCACAATAAGAGGATGTGAGAGTGTTCATCCAGATACTGTTGCAAAAAGCCCTATCCAGCGTAGCAGTGATACGACGCTGCCCGATATTACGATTATTCCAACTCAGAGTATTACTCACAGTCTTAAGCTCAATGAGAGCGCTAGCATTAATGCAATCATTAAACTCATCAACCATAGGACCCTTAACCATTCTGCCTCCAATCTTATCCGTGGAATATCTGACACAATTGAAATCACCCCCGATGATCCAGGGGGAATTTTTGAATTTGCTAGCACAAGAGACAATATTATCCCAAAGAGTCCTACGATCTTGGTAGGAATTGGAAGCGTAGACAATGGTGACGACCATAACAAAACCCGCCACGTTGCTGCAAATCAAGGAGATGTTTTGAGCGGTCATACCATCAACCACACATTTCCAAATATCAGGATCATACATAACGATAATGCGACCATTGCGATGAAACATCCAATTGTTGATAGAAACCCACTTCTCCGGAAAACAATTGGTAATTCTACGGCCATTAATCTCAGTAACCTTAGTCTCAATAAGCCCAATCAGAGAAGGCGCGTATTTCTGGAGTCGAACCTTAAGCTCACGGCGTCTAACAACGCTATTAAGACCCAGGGTGTTCCAAATGAACAAGGTCATTGATCGGATTTTTTTGGGGGGGTCGCTCACCCTCCCTATTGATTCTCGAACTCTTACGAGTGCCTTTAACAGAAATGTCTTCCCCACCCTTGTTTTGATTATGTTTTTTCCGTCCCTTGCTATTGTTTTTTAATAGATCCTGTTCAACAAGCCAAGCATTGTTAACCATGGACATCTCACTAGGCTCGCTATCCGAATCCATACCCTCCCCCGTATCAAGCAACTAACCCCCTAGCCGATTACGAAGGATGTTAAATGGATTAGCAGCAGCAAAGTTCACCCCAGCTGGTTGCCCCCCTATCTTATCCCCTGAGGTAGGCGAGAGGGAGCACGGCATAGGATCCGCCGTCCCCAAGCAGTCCCCGGTCCCATCCCCCCCAATTTTATTTGGAGTCTGATCATACAGTTCGCTGCTGCTACACGGGCCTACAAAAGCCCCACAAACGCTAGGCACATCTAGCTCTTCCTTCTTCTCATACATCTGAGAAGCCTTTTTGTTTACCGTCCCCACCCCTTCACCTACTGACGCAGCAATAGCTTTACAATGTTGAGAATTCCCAACCACCCCTTCATCCCATTTTTCCTCAACACTGGCCCATAGCTGGGAGCTCGAAGCTACAGCTTTATCCTGCCCGTTACATGCCCCCATCCCGCTACTCTTATTACAAACATTCTCCAAAAACCCCCCCTCAACTTCATGGTCCACAACACTAGAGGCCATGTTACAATCAACCCCCTTCTCCAGAATACAAAACCCATTTTCCCGCCCCCTATACAGTTCTCCCAGATATCCCTAGCTCCTTCTCCAGCAACCCGTGTGACATTACAATTTTCAGTCCCCCTTCCCTTTACAACCCCCATGATCCCCCAACATGGGGCTATTACAACCATCGACAACATGGCCTTCCGCCTTCTTACAGTACGCCCTTCCATCATTCACCGTCCCATCAACAGAAGAGATCTAAGAAGAGAACGTGGTTAAGGGGGGCAGACTAGAGATACCTATAGAAGCAGCAGCAGCCTCCTTCAGCTTGTCGCCTCCCAGTCGATTGACAACAGTAGAAGCCTCCTCCCTCTGGGTGATAGGCCGCTCCTCTCCATCACTGGTAACTCCAGTCTTAGTCGAACACTGCTTGGCCAGATGACCGAAACATCTGCAATTTGAGCACCTAGGCGGCTTCCCTTCATACCGGACTTCAAGCTCGAAGCATTCACCACCTTCAACCTGAGCTGTAACAGAGTGCGGAAGCTCCTTCTCAGCAGAAACCTCAACCAAACACCGAGCAAAAGTCATCCTCTCCATTGTGGCGGTGGCTCTATCTAAGCAAATAGGAATCCCCAAGACACTTGTTATCGCGTTCAATATCTTAATTGACCAGAATTTTAGAGGAAGATTAGGAAGTTCAATCCAAATAGGGGCAGAGGATAACATATCTCGATCATAAACCAAGTCCGGAGCCCACCGCTGGATCACCACGAGTCTGCTGTCGAACATCCACGGCCCCCCGAATAAAACTCCATCGCAGTCAGCTTTCTCCTTGAAGCGGAAGAAGAAGAACCCGTTGTCCCTGGAGAAAACAGACATACCTTGCTTCTTCCAAGATCGGATCACCCACGCCTTCATTTGACTATAGAAAGGGACATCTCCAAGAACGTAGGCTACCAACGTGTTCTCCCAAGAGCTAGCAGCTTCATCAATGGCTTCCTGAGATAGCACAGCAACGGGATCTCCCATTTCATCAACACCAGGAGGAATGTAAGCCATCTCCAAGGAATCCGAAATCTTCCTCTTATTTGTGCAGACTTCAAGCCAAGAATGCTTCGCAGCGAGAGGATTGATTTTGATCTCATACGAGGGCCTCATCATCCTCCTCTCATGCATTTTCATAGTACCTGAGGGTCCTGACCCAGCCTTTGAGAACGCTCCCTCATTCTCTTGAGCACGAGGCCGAAACTCCCTTCTGAATCCTTTCCCCTTATTAGCATCAACGTATTGCCTCCTCCTGTTCACCGTATGCCAGCCACCGGCTAGATCAGCAGCCGCTCCATCAGGACGGGAATGAGATTCAGCCATGACAAACTAAGCGGAGGTAAGACCAAGCAGAGAATGAAAACAGATCCAGTGCAAATGTAAGCAACACTCACCACCGGATCGAGAGCTCCGCCTGAGCTCCCGATCCGACCAGCAGAGATCGCCTTCTGAACGAGACACCAGACAGGAACCGATCGAAGCAAAGAGCGCCGATCGTCACCACAGAGGCGTCAAAGAGATCGGAAGCAACCAAAATCACCTCCGCAAAACTCCGAATCAAAAGAGATCCAAGCAAATAGATCTAGGTTAAAAACAACAGAAAGATCAAGTCAGAACTGAGATGAAGGCTCCAAAGCACTCACCGCCGATCGGGATCCACAGCGAGATCCCGATCCGATCAGAAGGATGAAGTCTCCAGCCTTCAGATCTGACTCCACCAGATCGAATCGCCCTGAGGATGCTTCAGATCTACTCCAAAACGATACGAAAAAGCCTCAGATCTACTCGAAACGCGACTCGAAAAAAGCCACGAATCGGGACGAAGAAGCCTCAGAACTCCTCAGGCTTGCGAAGAACAGGCCACAGCACGAGCGTCGCTGCAAAACAAGCGGAGGAGCCACGGCCAGCCACGGAAGCGGCCGGCGGCGAACCCCGAGCTACCTCGACCCCCGGAGCTTCTCTCTCTAAACGAAACGAGGAGAGAGGAACGAAAATATATATATATATACACACACACTAGTCATAACCCGTGCCTGCGGGCACGGTTCATTTAAAATTTTCCCCGACGAAATTTTTATTCCCCAAAAAATTATTTCCACAGCCAAAATTCGCGGAACAACAAATTAGCATAAAAATATTTAGCGGCACGGGCGCCTTCGGTGTGAAACAACAAATTCGGGCGACACGGAATAACAATTAGCGTTAAAAAAATCGGCGCGGGGGCTTTAGGCACGGAACAACAAATTAGCGTAAAAAATTTTCGCGGGCGCCTTAGGCGCATGAGTCGAAGAGACAGTGTGCCCAGCGTTGGGGGAGATATCATTCGATCTGCATCAGCATTAGATCTGCAGCATTAAGTGCAAGTTATGTTTTTCCCCCAAATGCATTAATTGTGTGCACTCTCCTATTCCCAAGAAACTTTCATTTCACATAATGTTTCATTTCCCCAAAAACTTTCATTCCCAAAGTTTCATTCCACATAAAGTGTCTTTTCCCTAGAAATGTTTTTCCCTCCAAAAATTTTCACAAAATCTAATCTCAACCATTCATTCCTCAAGATTAAATCCAAGCCGTCTTTCTATCAACCTGTTTGTCCTAGTCAGCTTGTCCTAGTCAGCCCTAGAATTCAAAAAACACTGTCAAATGTATTATAGATTTTACACAAGTCATGATTGGGCACAAGAGCCCAAGAGCCATACCCAAGAACCTAAGAGGCAACACTAGAACCGAAGAGACATTTTCACAAGATACAAAGTGTCAACAATATTTCCTAAACATAGTAATTATTAACTTCACACACACACACACACACACACACACACACACACACACACACACACACACCCCCCCCCCCCAAAAAAAAAAAAAAAACCCCCCCCCCCCCAAGGTGTAACGTTGAGTTTGGAGAGGAATTGCACTGAGAAGACGCAGGGATAGAGAGTGCATGCCACAATGGCTGCAAAGTTGGAGAGGCCGCATGGGGCCGAGAAAGATGCCGAAAAAGACATAAGCCGATGGGGGACGATGAGAGGCCGCATGGGGCCGATGAGGTGCCACAGGGGACGAGGTCACTGGAAGCCGAGAGAAGTAGCAGCCACTAGAAGAGAATGAGGAGGGAGTGGACATCGAGAGCAGAGTGGTGGAGAATGAGGTGGGGTTGGATCGGTCATCATCCAGATCAGACTACGAGTCCCGCTTCTAGGCCACTCACCGAAGAAAGGACGAAGAAGTGCTCTCTTGTTTCTCAGGCAGCAGCGAACTGAATTGGCTCCCCATGAAAGATGACTGCAGTTGTTGCCCATGATCATTCACAGACTGGATCTGAGGGTAGGAGGAAAGAACAGAGCTGCTGCTTCTGGCCTTGGCGAGCAGATATGCGGGTACCTGAGATGGCGCCAGGCATCATACCTGAGGTAGCACATTTTAATTACATATGAATTTAAATAAATAAATCGATTTTGATATATTTTACACATGCAAAAGTGATGATAAGATCGGAGTTGCAGAATATTCATAAGGTTGCCCAATTTGTATCCACTTGATGCAAAGATGAAGCTTATAGAAATCATTTGAAGTAGTGTAAATGATGCACATCAGATCCAGTGGAATTGAATTTTGATTTGAATTGCAAATTTTTAAATTTTGGAATGCTAGCATCTTCATTTACTCTCTCTACGCAGTCTGATGGAAGTGTGAGAATATATAGAGACCATAGACTTGGAGCACTCCTAATTACAAGCATTCAAAAGAAGTGGCATGGGTTCATTCTGTGCAATAATATTAGTTCAGAGATTACAACAGTAAGAAGATCGCATATGTTTCTATGCTCATTAGTCATTACATACATCTGCAAGAAAAAAAGGGGCAAAAAATTGAACAAATGGTTGTAAAATGCAAGGCATAGATCTTGCGCAAAAGCACAAAGAAAGTGGCACCATTACAAGTTCAGGCTAAGTATGTGGGTGCCAAAGCCAGTCTTGCTCCACCGCGGTGCACTGCCTGCAGTCTGTTTAGCGCGGTTTTGATTTTATCTATTTTGATGTCGTCTGATTACCGCCATTTTCAAGTCAGCCATATCGTTTTCTCTTGGACTATAATGACAGGTGTAATCTTTATATTAAGTCATCGTTAATGACCTTGCACTGGCCTATACTTGAGTAATACGCCAAAGACATATCGTTGGTAACCTCACATTGGTTGGACTTGCGCCATTTCAGCTGATGGGCGTAGTTTGGCACATCTCCAACAATAATTTAGTAGCCCAGGAATCACTGTCAACTCTCACATAGACCAAGTCTCAATTCCCTTGTTAATTTTTCCCTGCATTATTTCAGTTTGATTATCTCCGATTCAACCCAGCTGATGCAAGCATTCCCACGAGAGTATCAGGAACAATCAGAAGGAAACACAAACTGGATACTTTAAAAAAGCCACATTATCACGTTTCCTCCTTGTATTTTCTCTTACTCAGCAAACATTGATTCAGAATCACATTCTCGATATCAATCCATATTTTGCTTCATGCTGCATGCTCCTGCTAAGATGCTGATTACCTATTTCTTTCTCCTGTTGCTGGGCAATGATCTGTCCACTGCATCAGATACAATCTCCCAGGGCCAGTCCATCTCCGGCAACAAGACCATAGTCTCCGATGCCGGAGTCTTTGAGCTGGGCTTCTTCACACCAGGTGATTCTGGAAACTACTATATCGGAATATGGTACAAAAAGATCTCCAGCCATACAGTGGTGTGGGTGGCAAACAGAGAAGCTCCGGTGTCCGACCCACGGACTTCACAGCTGAAGCTGACCAAGGATGGCAATCTGATTCTCTACTCTCAGTTCAGAGGGTCCAAACGCCGGCCAGTTTGGTCATCCAATGCAACCTTACCGGCACAATCCATGTCTTACGTTGCGGTGCTCCTTGACACTGGAAATCTAGTTCTGAGAGCGCAGTCGGACTCTTCTTCCATAGTTTGGCAAAGCTTTGATCACCCAACCGATACCATGCTGCCCAACAGCTGTTTGGGGATGAATAAAGTCACCGGAGAGTACCAGAGGCTTACTCCGTGGAAGAACTCCCATGATCCAGCTCCCGGGCCTTTCATCGATACCACAGACCCTGCTCCGGGCGTCCACGAGTTAATCCTCTCGTGGAATAACTCAAACATCTACTGGACGAGCGGAGCCTGGGATGGGAAATCCTTCAGCCTGATCCCCGGGATGAATGGTCCCTCTGTGTTCGTTAACAACTTTGTCGACGACGAAAAGCGCAGGTGTTACAGCTACAATCTCACCAGTGACAAAATCGTAGCACGAAACGTGATTCACTCATCTGGACAAGCACAACAATGGATGTGGTTTGATGATTCTCAAGGCTGGGTGTTGGTTTTCTCGGCACCAATTTCTCCATGCGATGTGCACTCGGTCTGCGGTGCCTTCGGCATCTGCGACGGGAAGAGCGAGCCCACATGCAGCTGCCCGTATGGTTTCAGTCCGACATCGGATGAAGACTGGGAGCTAGGAGGTTGGAGTTCAGGGTGTTCGAGGAACACCAGCTTGCTTTGCGATGGCAAGAACGCGAGTTTTGGACAACCAGATGGATTTCTAGTCATAAACAATATGCGTTTGCCAGTGGATTCACAGCCCCTGGCTGCAACCAGTGCGGAAGAATGTGGAGCTGCTTGCCTGAACAATTGCTCGTGTACTGGCTATGTTTACGAGAATGGATGCTCGGTTTGGAGCGGCGACATCCGAAACATTCAACGACTAGGCGATGGCGACACTAAACCTGTCACTCTTTACCTGCGGCTTGCTGCGGCCGACCTGCCGCCAAAACAAAGCGGCGGAAAGAAAACAACCGTGATCGTTGCCGTAAGTGCAGCAGCGGCGATACTTCTGGCGATTGTCACCGTATCAATCTGGATGGTCTGCAAAAGAAACAGGCGATCATCAAGATCCGCCGAGGGGCCTTTGATTGCGTTCACTTACGGCGACGTGAAGCGCATGACGAAGAGCTTCTCTCAAAAGCTCGGGAGCGGTGGGTTTGGCTCAGTCTTCAAAGGGGTTCTTTCCGATTCAACTGTGGTGGGTGTGAAAAGGCTAGAAGGGGTTCGGCAAGGGGAGAAGCAATTTCGTAGCGAGCTGGGCACATTGGGCACAATCCAGCATGTTAACCTTGTCCGGCTCCGTGGCTTCTGTTGCGAAGGAACCGAAAGGATGCTGGTCTACGATTACATGCCAAAAGGATCATTAGATCACTGCCTCTTTCAGAAAGGATCCGAAATTTTGTTGGAGTGGAAGACTCGATACCAGATAGTCCTAGGTGTCGCCAGGGGATTGGCGTATCTGCACGAGCAGTGCAGAGAGTGCATCATCCACTGCGATGTGAAGCCAGAGAACGTTCTCTTGGATTCTGAATACTGTCCAAAGTTGGCAGACTTTGGAATGGCGAAGCTCCTCGGCCGTGATTTCAGCCGGGTGCTGACAACCATGAGAGGAACCGTAGGCTACCTGGCGCCGGAATGGATAGAAGGGCTGCCGGTCACGCCCAAGGTGGACGTTCACAGCTTCGGCATGATGCTGTTTGAGGTGGTATCGGGCAGAAGGAATGCGAGAGTGAACGATGATGGAGGCATCAGTTTTTTCCCTGCACAAGCCGCCAGCAAAGTCGTCGAAGGCGAGGTTGTCGGCTTGCTAGATGAGAGGTTGGATGGCTGCGACGATGACATTGCGGGAGTGACCAGAGTTTGCAGGGTTGCGTGTTGGTGCATTCAGGACTATGAGGTTGAGAGGCCGACCATGCCGGAAGTGGTGAACATGCTGGAAGGGGCTTCAGATGTCGAGCTGCCTCCTTTCCCCAGAATGCTTCAACGTCTTGTGTATCAGGATCCAATAACACATTACTATGAATGGTCATCCGGGAAACGCTAGAATATCAAAATGGAGTATCAGGATCTGGAATATTGGTTCATATGCAGAAACGCTGCTTTGGTCTACAAATCTGTTGTGGTGCTCTTAGATCTGATTTGTAGCCTAGGATCTCGGCGGTTTCTGAATTGGTCAATGAACTATCTTGGTGAGATTTTTCTGTTCCTTGTTGTCCGAATTAGTTCCTTAATTGATGGAAGGAGTTTTGTTTAAATCATTTTACCCGAATGGTTAAATGACTCCTTGATTTATAGGATTTCTTACCCGAAGTGATCCTAGATATATTGGTAGAATATCTGCATTAAAGAGGAAGTTATTTACTCGGAAATAGTGGTTACAAGATCTGCGAAAGATTTGTGCGGTTGAAGATTCTATATCTGAATGGTTTCAGATCTTGCATTATTGTTTAGATCTTCTCAAGATTTTCGGTTGTATGCTGGTATGCATAAGATTTGCTGACGATGTGATTGAATGTATCAATCCGCAAATATGGTATGAAAGATCTTATTTATTGGCCATGTTGTATGTTATGTTGACCGTTATGATACAACATAATATACAATATGTTGTGTCAGAAGGCTGGAATCGAATGACGGACTTCAGCGATTATCAAAGGTGGATTTCTCCATATCTTTCTATAATCTCTTTTAGGCATTCTTGTATATTCTGTTGAAGATACATTTGAAAGTTGCAATCTCTCGGTTTTATTGTTGAATTGGTTAGAGAGATTCATGCCCGCAATATTTTTATTCATCGGATCCTTGGAGATACGCAGAACCACCTGCCGGAAATAGTTTCGGAAATTGTGGGTTGTCGATCCGCATCTGATATGATTGAACATCCTTCCCTATTGACCTGCGGATTGAGGGGGAGCGGGGTATATCAGGGCATGCGGTTCTGTAGCTAGGGCACGAATTTTCCGAAAGACGATCAAAGAACTCTGGGAGGGAGGCCGACTGCTATCAAAGGTGGGGATCAATGGAGTTGATTCTAGTCGGCTGTGCAAGGGGATATTGCGGTTTCTACATCCGGGGACGGAGGCCGACGCCTACGCACGTAAGGATCAAGGGAGTTGATATAGTCGGTTGTGCAATGAGAGCTTGCATAGATTACTCCACGGGGTTGATTGCGATCACCCCTCGCGGTTTGTATTGAGGGAAAGTATGCTTCTTCTAATATAGATCAGATATTAGTTGTGTATTCATTGATATTTATAGTGGAGTAATTTGATTTTCTGGGCGTGGCCCCGCAGACGTAGGTGTGCGCACCGAAATGCATTATCAAGTTCCTTGTGTCACCACTTGGTTGCTGTGTTTAATCTTTGTGTTTATTTGATTACACATACGTACTGAATTAACAATTGGTATCAGAGCAGGTCACCCTTGTAATGCCCTGAAAGCTACTGCACAAGTACTAGATGGGGGGTGAATAGTACTTTAAAAATAACAAGGAGTATAATTCCTAATTATCGTGCAAACTACTACCAACAAATGCGGAAGCTAAAAATGACAACAACAAATATTCAATGCAAACAATTGATATGATGGGTTCGGATCCACCCAAGTCTCCCTGACTTGTTCCCGGTGATCCTACGTCCCAGAACACCCGGATCCCCTCCGGATACTTAGGTTAGAAACCCTAACCCAAGATTTCCACTATGAATACCTTGTGAAAAACCTTCACAAGATCAAATCATACAATAAATAGCAATAGTGAATCCCACAACCCGGGATCACAACCTTCTCTCACAACCGAGAGAATCAATAGCAATAAAAGAGTTTATATGAAATAAACAACAACTTACCACAAACCCTATACCTTGAGTATTCTTATCAAATTAGGGCAAGGAGGGATTTGAGGAAGGAGAAGTCACCAAGACCTAGCACCACCAATATGAGCAGCAATGGGTGCCTAGGAATGAATAGGAGACTTGAATCAAGCAATAGCTTGGATGGCTCAACAAGAACAAAGTTCTCTCAAGATGGATTCTAGATCTCAAATGAGGGAGAGAATGATTTCTTGTGAGGAAGAGAGCTTTGGAAATGAGTTTCAATCTCTAACTCTTTCAATCTGAATAAGGCTCTCAATAGCAGCTCTAACCTTGAGAGAAATGACCAAGCTTCGTATTTATAGGGTCCCACAAAATCGAGCTAGGTCAATTCCCAACGGTTGGAAATCTGGGGCAATTAGTCGGTCAAAGAACAACCACTGACCGACCAGTTCATCAACTAGTCGGTCGGTGAAACAACATGAACCGACTAAAGGATGAACAGTGAACAGATGAAATTTCAGACCTAAAGAACTAGTCGGTCCAAGAAGACTTTCCGACCGACTAGTTTCTCAACTAGTCGGTCGGTCAGTTAACTTAGACCGACTAAGAGTTGAAAACTATTAGTCTGAATACAAATTGATTTAGTCGGTCCAAGAACAAATGTTGACCGACTAGATCATCAACTAGTCGGTCGCCAAACGTTCTTAGACCGACTAACGATAAACAGTAACTAGGCATGTACATGGAAAGCTCAACTAGTCGGTCTAAGAAGCATCACTGACCGACTAGTTCACCAACTAGTCGGTCGGTGAGTCAACTAAGACCGACTAACTGTGAACAGTAAAGAGCTTAGAATTTGGGAGACAAACTAGTCGGTCCAAGAAACTTTTCCGACCGACTAGATCACCATCTAGTCAGTTGGTTCTTCTTCTTGAACCAACTAACATGCACAAGAAGTCCCGAATCGAAGCGCGATGCTTCGGAAAAGTTTGAATGGACTTCTACTAAGATCCTAGCTCTAAGATAGGAGCGATATGAAGTTTAAATGATAATACCTACTCAAGGCTTAACATTCTAAAGATCAAAGCTAGAAGACTAAATATAAATCTAGACAAACCGTCTTCAAAAGCTTCAATCGAATCTTCATGACTTCAAAGTTGGTCCAAAAGCTTCAACGAAGCTTTAGGCATATGAATACGTGCTTTGAGAAGTCTTGAGACGTCGCTTTGGATGTTCACGTGAATTTGGAGACGATCTCCATAACTGCGCTCACAAAGTGTTAGTTCACGATTTATTTATGTTTGCTCATCATCCAAAACCAAATCCGGGGAGTCCAATACTCAACATTCTTCCCCTTTTTGGTGATGACAAACCAACATAAATAATAATCAAAAATAATGATTCAAATGTAAAATACTTACTCCCCCTGCATTGATGACACGTTAATTCCAAATTGAATAAATATAATACGCATCAAGCAGAAGTGAGAAATATAAAACATGATCCAAGTATTGAAATTTAGGATCGTAATCTATTTTTATATCTTCACTCCCCCTGAATCTAACATAATAAATTAGATTCATGGACAATAGAGTTAAATTTTCATTTTGCCCTTGTCATTATTACTATTTCTCCCCCTTTGGCATTATCCAAAAAGAGTGGGGGGGGCATACAACGACAACAACAAGGCTAAAGAAAATCCAACATCGGGAGTCGAAGAATACGACGATGGTCCAAAAGACACCAAGAGAAAAAAATACATGAAGAAAATCAAGGTGTGCCAAATTGACCATTATCCAAAAGCGAAAAATGAAATCATCAAAATACCAAATATAATTCACTTATTGAGTAAAGGAACGTGCTCTCCAATCTCAACATTTTGGTTAAATTAGTGCATGGAAAAAAATTCTATGTATTCATAGAAATAAATTCTTTTTAACCAAGTCATTATCTTCGATCGACGAAATCGAACATCATAGACATTCAAACGAATATAAAATGTGCACAACGAAGTAAAAGAGAACAACGATGTATATATATATATGGAGCATCATGAGTACAACCAAAAGATACATCGACTCCATATAATCAAAGACACAAAGTACATGGACCACATCAAAATGTCACATACCATATCAACATGAAAATGTCACAATCCATCATAGACATCAACAGCATCAACAAACATCCAAAAATGATACAACATCGACATCAAGCATCAACACATCCAAAAACATCAAAAACACCACCAACCCTGTCCTAACCCAAAACTCTCTCTAAAAGATGAATCATCCAAGGAGCATCGGAGAGTCCTCCAAACAGACTCTCAAGAAGTAGTGGTAGGATCAGCAGTCTCCGTAGGTTCTGTCGAAGGAGTGGACTCAGGCTCTGCTGGTAGGAGTGGTGTGTCAACAGAAGCAATCGTCGGGGCAGGAGTGGAAACATCAACAGCAGGCTCAACGGTAGAGGCACCAACAGGAACGTCAACAGGAGCAGACGTCTCTGGAGCAGCAGTAGACTCATCCACTGGAGCAGAAGACTCTGGAGCACCTGAAGAAGTGGCAGCTCCAGCAACGGATGTGGTAGCAGTAGCAGGAGTGGCCTCAGTGCCACGAGCAAGAGAATCAACGAGCTCATCGATCTCCTCATCATCCATATCCTCATCCTCAGAAACTGGAGGAGGGACCTCAACACCAATAACACGAGCAATACGACACAGAATCTCCTCGGTACGAGCATACCGAGACTCGAGACGACGAACAGAACGAGCGAGATCATCAAGTGTGGTGGGAGGTCTAGGAGCAGCAGCTGCAGAAGAGGTGCCCTGAGAAGCTGAAGGAGTCGTTCTCTGCACGTGACGGAGTGCAACAAGAGATTTCTTGACGGCCGTTGCGTTCAGGGGAGGACCAAGTGGACGCTCATCATCAGGAGGCAAAGGCACGTGGAAATGACGAAACACCAAAGTCAACAGACAAGGATAAGGGAGATGTGCAGATTTCGTGGACTTGCGAATACACTCGAAAGAGTCCATCTTATCGAGTATAATGCGAGCCCAGTTAATCTCGCAACCCAAGAATAGAGCGTAAATTAACTTTAGGAAAGGCTGGGATGGCAAAGAAGATGAGCCGTACTTAGGAAGTAAGCATGACTTCAGGATAAGATTGAGCATCCAAGCATTCGGCTTAAATGACTTCGATGGGACACCTATGAAAGCTGTAGGGATCACGTGGAAGATATCGGCGAGAACGGACTGATCTAAAGAAGAGATATCATCAACTGAAATATCAGACGGGAGGAGACCAGACGACGAACAACCAAGCAACTCCCCCAAGATTTCTGCTGTGAGGACTATAGGAGTCCCCAAGACAGTATTCTCGATGGAGTGAGTCTCACCGTACTGTCCCCGGGTACGGTTTGCGTAGAAAAGTTTGACCAGGCGAGGATAGGGTCGAGGGTTCGCCTTAGGGTCAAAGCGAAGGTAGTCTAGGAGTCCACTATAGGATAGAAGATCTGCTAAGCCAAGGAAGTCGGAGAACTTAACGAAATGCTCCAATAACAGCGGGCAATGTTCGATACGGGTGTATGCCGCTAGACACATAGGGTCATCGCGACACAGCGAGATATCGACACCACCAGCTAGCATCGAAGCCTTTCCCTTAGGCTTACGGGAGCTAGAACGAAGTGGAGGAGTGGGTTCCTTATGGCCAGGCTCATCCTCGGGTCTAAACTCAGTGTCGAAATCAGATGGTGTAGTGGGGGTATGGAGTATAGGCTTCCTAGACTATCACGCCCCGCTTCCCAAAGCTGGAGGCGAGACGTGAAAAGGTCCGCACGAGAGTGGAGCCGTGAAGCCCCAAACCCGATAAGCGTCAATAAAACATAAGCAGGTCCCTGTAACCACAAACGGAACAACAATAATAACACAAGGAGAGACAGAAATAAAATCTCAAATCTCAGAATTTGTCCAACATGAAAATTAAGTTCAACATCCAGAAAAGCCACCAGGCTAAAAGAAAGAGTCTAAAGGCCCAGAACAAGGCCAACAAAAGGAACAACGTAACAAAGTATAGGTGCTACGCACCGACAACAAAACATCAGTCTAAACAAAAGGGAAAGCTCAACGAAGACACTAGGACTGGTCCCCAGTGTCCACGTACTCCTCGCCAAACACAGGCTCGGGCTCGGCGTCAGCAAACACCTCGTCCTCAACAATGTACTTAGGCTCAGGATCTAACATGTGTCACCCAAAAGAGTAAAGGGGCACATGTCAGCAAGTCTAAAAGACTTGGGCAAGGAAACTGAAAAGGAAGGCAACTATCAACCTAGCAGTTATAGTATGCATGACATGGCAGTTATGGTATGAGTGCACAAGCAAGACATGGTGAGGCAATAAGTACAAGAGAACAATTATCGGGACAAGTCAAGAGTAGCCAAGCTACTAACAATCTCAATCTTTTCACTAGTCACGTTTCAAGTTGTTTGTAGATGTTTACGCCTTACAGCTGAACGGTTTGGCATTCACGCTGATTGGCTGCTTAACACTACCCCAGAACCCAGAGTTTACGCCTTACCACTGCAGTTGCTGATCGGGCAAACTCCCAGTTGATTGGCCACTTAACTCTTATCCCAATACCCACATGTGAACGAGCCAGGGTCCCTGCACACGAGCTCAGTAAATGAGCCAGGGTTGCCCCGCACAAGAGCCCGTTTCCTGGATCACAACCAGGAGCGTATTTCATTTGACATAGGGGTGCACCTAGCCTCAATCATTTCACAAGGTGTAGCGGAGCTACGCAATCACGGGAACACTTAAAGGATGCAATGACATGACAATTAATTTGCGTACCGTTAATGGAAATTAAACATGACATGGTAGTTGTGCAACATGATGAATGCCGGATCTAGCTTCGTTGTCAAGCTAGTTCCTAAAATTGCGCCTAGGCGAGTATCATTTCGTCGCCTAGTCTCTTTTACGCCTACAACACGCAAATGGCCTAAGACATGGCCCAAAACCCTAAGTGGCAAGTTTCACTTGCCTAGCACCGAGGATGACGATCAACGAGGGTTCGTCCCACGGACACTAATCTACGGGGAAGTCGCTGTTATGGAGAAACAATCATCAAAACAACATTCATTTCATTAGGGTTTCACAAAAACACAAATGGGTTATGAGGATATTAAGAGATCGAGTTATTACCGTATCGGAAGCGGAAGAATGATGCCGAGCAAGCACGGCAACGGAAGAAACGCTCCGGGGAACCTAGGGTTCAGATCTGGAATGGATGGGGAAAATATGGAGAAATGGGGTTTTGGGGGATTTTGGGGGTTGGAGATGACCTAGGGCATGGTGGTAGACCAAAATGGAGAGGGAAACTCCAAGGGAGGAAGGAATGGCTTGGGGAAATGTTGGAGAGTGATTTGGGGAAGAAAGGGGCTCAGAAAAATGGAAGAGGGATGAAAGAAATCGTGGGTGGGGTTTAAATAGGAAGTGCTGGTGGCTGCCCAGAAATTAGGGTTTCGTCATAGATTAGTCGGTCAAAGAGCAACCACTGACCGACTAGTTTGGGAACTAGTCGGTCGGTTGACCAACGCAGACCGACTAAGTCCAAACAGTAACTCCTGTACAAAAATAGGATTTAGATTTAGTCGGTCAAAGAACAACTACTGACCGACTAGTTTCGAATCTAGTCGGTCGATGAACGTTCTTAGACCGACTAAGAATGAATAGTACCTGGCATCAAAATGAACATAGAGTTAGTCGGTTAAAGAACGATTGCTGACCGACTAGTTTGCAACCTAGTCGGTCGACAAATGTTCTTAGACCGACTAACGAGAAACAGTAACTCCTGAGAAATTAACAAAGCCAACTAGTCGGTCCATGAAGGTTTACCGACCGACTAAATCGTCATCTAGTCGGTCGGTTCCCCTTCTTGTACCGGCTAACGTGCACAGAAAGTTCCGAAATGGAGCGCGAAGCTCCGGGATCGATTCCTAAGACTCCTAGGCTTGATCTAACAATAAGATATGACCGATATGAAGCCCGTCATGAATGACTTACTCCAAAATCGACGATCAACGGAAGAAGCTAGGAAAATGCGACGAGACGATCGAAAATGAAAGCTACGGAGACGAAAACCACGCCTAAGGAGAAAATCCACCAAAACATATAATATAATATAATAAATCCAGATACATGAAAACCAGTCGTTACATCCTCCCCAACTTAAAAAATATTCCGTCCTCGGAATTTCCCAACACTCACGTGTCCGGAAACAAAAGTGGGTAGCGCTCTCGCATCTCATCCTCATTCTCCCAAGTAGACTCTCCAGGCGAGCCGTGTCGCCACATCATCCTCACAAGATTGACAACCTTGTTCCGAAGTGACTTCTGACGCCTGTCCAGAATCTGTACTGGCTGCTGGTCATACGTCATATTAGGGCGAACGGTAATCTCCGAGAAATCCACAGCATGAGACGGGTCGCTAATGTATCGACGAAGCTGCGACACATGGAAAACATTGTGAACTCCTTCCAAAGATGGCGGCAAGGCTAAGCGGTAGGCTACCTCGCCAACTTTCTCCAGAATGTCAAACGGTCCAATGTATCGCGGGCTCAACTTCCCTCGCTTCCCAAAGCGAATCACACCACGATTCGGGGAAATCCTCAGAAACACATGGTCGCCCGGCTGAAACTCCAAAGGACGACGTTTAGCATCCGCCCAATGCTTAAAACGGTCCTAAGCAATCCTCAACCTCTCCCGAATATTCATGACAATATCCACGGCCTCCACAATCACCTCAGGTCCCAACAGCTCCCGATCACCAACGTCATCCCAACTCAATGGTGATCAACATTTCCTCCCATAAAGAGCGGCAAAAGGCGACATGCCAATACTCGCCTGGAAGCTGTTGTTGTAAGAGAACTCTACCAGATGTAGATGGTCCACCGACGAACCCTTGAAATCCAACATGCACGCGCTCAGCATGTCCTCCAAGATCTGAATCGTCCTCTCGGACTGGCCATCCATCTGCGGATGGTACGCCGTGCTGAAACTCAGACGCGTACCCAAACTCTTTTGCAAACTCTGCCAGAACTGAGATGTGAACCTCGTGTCTCTGTCCGACACGATACTCATGGGGACTCCGTGAAGTCGTACGACCTCCTGCACGATTCACGTTACATCATTATCTAAACTAGGAAAAGGAAATAGAAACGGAGAGTAAAAGAATTTACCTCCAAATATCTCCTTGCTAGCGCCTCAGTGGACTGTCCCACTCGGAATGGAATAAAGTGCACGGATTTGGTCAATCGATCTACGATCACCCAAATCGCGTCATTCTGCTTCGGACTCCGAGGTAATCCAGTCACGAAATCCATAGTGATGTGCTGCCACTTCCACTCCGGAATCGGAAGCGGTTGTAGCAACCCTGCCGTACGCTGATGCTCCGCCTTCACTTGCTGGCAAACCAAACACTTGGTTACACTCCGAGCCACACTCCTCTTCATACCATGCCACCAATAGTTCAGACGAAGATCCTTGTACATCTTGGTCCCACTAGGATGCACAGAATACGGCGAACTGTGTGCCTCCACCATCAACTCCTCTCTGATATCCACAGCCGGCACACACAACCTGGCTCCAAACCTCAGCGAGCCATCCTCATGAATCAAAAAGTCAGTCCGCAGACCGGCTTCCACCTGCTCCCGAATCTTCACCAGCTTCGGATCCTCAGCCTGGCCAGCCTTGATCCGGTCCACCATCGTCGACTGTATCTGCATACACATCAACGAAGAAGCCTCCCCAGGAAGAACAATCTCAACGCCAGACTTGCAAAAATCTTGCTGCAATCTCCACTGCGAGGTCAAAATCATCACCGCTGGAAGCCTACTCAGCGCATCAGGAACCACATTCACCTTGCCAGGGTGATACTGCAAATCAATCTCATAATCCGCCATGAGCTCCAACCATCGACGCTGTCGCATGTTGAGCTCCTTCTGAGTAAAAATATACTTCAAGCTTTTGTGATCGGTGAAAATCTTCCCTTTCTCACTCAGCAAAAAGTGCCTCCAAATCTTAAGAGCAAAAACAACGGCAGCCAACTCCAAATCATGTGTCGGGTAATTCTTCTCATGAACCTTGAGCTGACGAGAAGCATAAGCCACAACATGCCCGTGCTGATGCAACACACAACCGAGACCCTTGCCAGAAGCATCGCAAAAGATCTCAAATCCACCGCTGTGATTAGGCACAACAAGAACAGGGGCAGTCGTCAATCTCTCCCTCAGAACACCAAAGGCATTCTCACAATCACCCGACCAAACAAATGGTACATCCTTCCGAGTCAATCTGGTCATCGGCTCAGCAATACGGGAAAAGTCCTTAATGAAACGCCGATAGTAACCAGCAAGCCCAAGGAAACTCCGGATCTCAGACGCTGACTGCGGAACGGGCCACTCTCTGATGGCCCTGATCTTCTCGGGATCCACTGAAATACCATCTCCAGTCACCACATGCCCGAGAAAAGCAACTCTGTCCAGCCAAAACTCGCACTTCGAAAACTTAGCATACAACCGATGCTTCCTCAAGATCTCCAACACCGTCCTCAAGTGCGATGCATGCTCCTCCTCCGACTTAGAATAGATCAGAATGTCGTCAATAAAGATAACGACAAACTTATCTAAAAAGTCATAGAAAATCAGATTCATCAGATTCATGAAAACTGCGGGTGCGTTGGTTACACCGAAAGGCATAACCACAAACTCATAGTGTCCATACTTCTTCCTGAACGCTGTCTTCGGAACATCATCCTTCTTCACCTTCAACTGATGGTAACCACTCCTCAGATCCAACTTCGAAAACACCCTCGAACCTCCAAGCTGATCAAAAATATCATCGATGCGAGGCAACAGGTATTTATTCTTGATGGTCACCGCATTCAACTCCCGATAGTCCACACACATACGACGCGAACCATCCTTCTTCTTCACTAGCAGTACCGGTGCTCCCCACGGAGACACACTAGGATTGATATAACCCTTCTGCATAAGCTCATCCAACTGCCTACGCAACTCTTCCAACTCTGCTGGCGCCATACGATATGGTGCCTTCGAAATGGGCTGCGCTCCTGGAATAAGATCAATAGAAAATTCCAAAGCCCGATCAGGTGGCAAACCAGACATCTCCTCGGGGAAGACGTCATCGAAATCACGCACCACAGCTGGCCTCTCTAACTCCATCGGCATAGCCACAACCTCCACTGGCCTGGCCTGAAAACTGACAGGACCAAGCGAGCTGCTACCACGGCTGAACTCAAATACTGGATGTCCGGGAATCTCGAACACCACCTTCTTCCTCCGACAGTCGATCGTAGCATAGAAGCTCGCAAGCCAATCCATCCCAAGAACTGCATCATAGTTAATGATGTCGTGGACAATGAAATCAGCGTAAAGCTCATGTCCACAAACCACCAACGGGCAAGAATTGCAACCAAGATGCACCGAGACCATGCCATTCCCTGTAACGATATTCCAACTCTTGGAAAGAGGGGACGTCGACAAGGAATGCTTCTCCACGAAGCTCCGAGAAATGATGCACGTCGATGCACCAGAGTCAAAGAGAACTCGTGCAGGAAATGTGCACACCAAAATCACACCTAACAAGCAATTAACAATCAAACCCTAGTCTAGCAACAATCATGTTCAAGCAAACAACATAATCTAACAATCAAAACTAGCTAGGAAAGTAACAGCTAGTTTGAGGATTACCTACGATAACCTCATCCACAGCCTCGCTCTCCACAGCGGTCATCAGAAAAGCATGCCTCCTCGGTGGAATAGCCTGCTGAAAAGCCTGCCTCTGTGGAACAAGAGCTGCTCCACGTCCAGCAGGAACAGACGCTCGCTGCTGCAACGGCTGTGCTGCAACAGGTGCCCTTCGCAGCTGATTCGCATGCCGACAATCCTTCGCGACATGAGAAGCATCACCACAAACCAAACACTGGCCCAGAAACTTCCTACACGGATCCTTGATGTGGCCAGGCTTGCCGCAGAAATGGCTAGTCTTCAGAATAGGCCCTCCTGGCCTCTTGAACTGAGCTGGCTGATTAGGCTTGAAACCAGGCCTAACCACCGCTCTGGCCTGCTCCATAGGCCTCTTCCCAGCACCAGAAACATGTCCTCTCCTCTGACTCAGGTTCAGCTCATGCCTCCTCGCAGCGACCAGAACCTTCTGATAAGAGTCCAGATCAGAGGAAGACACAAAACTCTGGAGCTCCAAAGCAAGTCCCTGCAAGAACCTCTGAGCCCTCTCATCAGCATCCTGCACCATCTTCGGCGCAAACCGACTCAGCCTAGTGAACTCTTGGTGGTACAGGTCCACCGTCAAGCTCCCCTGCTTCAGATCAATAAAGCGCTGCAGCATCTCCTTCCTAGCAGCCTTCGGGAAGAACTCCTCTTCAAACCTGGACTTAAAGGTAGCCCAAGCTATCGGCTCCACCAGCATCTTCTCTTCCGCATCCCACCAGTTCCGAGCATTATCCTTGAGTTGCCTCTTCGCCAAATCAACCCATCCAGCCAGGGTGATCTTGGCCAACTTCAAGTTATCCTCAATGTTCCGAATCCACTCATCGGCAGCCAGAGGACCCTCAGACCCATCAAAATATGCGGGACCCAGCTCCCGAAATTGCTTCGCTCCCGGCTCGGAGCGAGGGGCATCCGGAAGTGCCCGAGCAGCTCGAGCAAGTGGAGCATTCTGGACTTGCAGGAGCACGCCCTGCTGCACTTGCATCATCTGGAGCATCATCCGCATCATCTCTCCATTGGTGGGTTCCCACTCAGGCTCCTCGTCATGAGGGGGCGCACCACTACCTCCACCTCGGGTGAATCGCCTTCCTGCCATCTAATGACACAGAAAACGAAGCAGATTAGACTCATAGCTTATGACTCGGATGTCGAACTTAGTTTATTGGACATTCTAATATTATTATCGTTATTTCGATAATCGCAGTTACAGAAGAGGACCTGCATGGGCCACCAACAAAACCTGTCACACCCCGCTTCCCAAAGCTGGAGGCGAGACGTGAAAAGGTCTGCACGAGAGTGGAGCCGTGAAGCCCCAAACCCGATAAGCGTCAATAAAACATAAGCAGGTCCCTGTAACCACAAACGGAACAACAATAATAACACAAGGAGAGACAGAAATAAAATCTCAAATCTCAGAATTTGTCCAACATGAAAATTAAGTTCAACATCCAGAAAAGCCACCAGACTAAAAGAAAGAGTCTAAAGGCCCAGAACAAGGCCAACAAAAGGAACAACGTAACAAAGTATAGGTGCTACGCATCGACAACAAAACAGCAGTCTAAACAAAAGGGAAAGCTCAACGAAGACACTAGGACTGGTCCCCAGTGTCCACGTACTCCTCGCCAAACACAGGCTCGGGCTCGGCGTCAGCAAACACCTCGTCCTCAACAATGTACTCAGGCTCAGGATCTAACATGTGTCACCCAAAAGAGTAAAGGGGCACATGTCAGCAAGTCTAAAAGACTTGGGCAAGGAAACTGAAAAGGAAGGCAACTAGCAACCTAGCAGTTATAGTATGCATGACATGGCAGTTATGGTATGAGTGCACAAGCAAGACATGGTGAGGCAATAAGTACAAGAGAATAATTATCGGGACAAGTCAAGAGTAGCCAAGCTACTAACAATCTCAATCTTTTCACTAGTCACGTTTCAAGTTGTTTGTAGATGTTTACGCCTTACAGCTGAACGGTTTGGCATTCACGCTGATTGGCCGCTTAACACTACCCCAGAACCCAGAGTTTACGCCTTACCACTGCAGTTGATGATCGGGCAGACTCCCAGTTGATTGGCCGCTTAACTCTTACCCCAATACCCACATGTGAACGAGCCAGGGTCCCTGCACACGAGCTCAGTAAATGAGCCAGGGTTGCCCCGCACAAGAGCTCGTTTCCTGGATCACAACCAGGAGCGTATTTCATTTGACATAGGGGTGCACCTAGCCTCAATCATTTCACAAGGTGTAGCGGAGCTACGCAATCACGGGAACACTTAAAGGATGCAATGACATGACAATTAATTTGTGTACCGTTAATGGAAATTAAACATGACATGGTAGTTGTGCAACATGATGAATGCCGGATCTAGCTTCGTTGTCAAGCTAGTTCCTAAAATTGTGCCTAGGCGAGTATCATTTCGTCGCCTACTCTCTTTTACGCCTACAACAAGCAAATGGCCTAAGACATGGCCCAAAACCCTAAGTGGCAAGTTTCACTTGCCTAGCACCGAGGATGACGATCAACGAGGGTTCGTCCCACGGACACTAATCTACGGGGAAGTCGCTGTTATGGAGAAACAATCATCAAAACAACATTCATTTCATTAGGGTTTCACAAAAACACAAATGGGTTATGAGGATATTAAGAGATCGAGTTATTACCGTATCGAAAGCGGAAGAATGATGCCGAGCAAGCACGGCAACGGAAGAAACGCTCCGGGGAACCTAGGGTTCAGATCTGGAATGGATGGGGAAAATATGAAGAAATGGGGTTTTGGGGGATTTTGGGGGTTGGAGATGACCTAGGGCATGGTGGTAGACCAAAATGGAGAGGGAAACTCCAAAGGAGGAAGGAATGGCTTGGGGAAATGTTGGAGAGTGATTTGGGGAAGAAAGGGGCTCAGAAAAATGGAAGAGGGATGAAAGAAATCGTGGGTGGGGTTTAAATAGGAAGTGCTGGCGGCTGCCCAGAAATTAGGGTTTCGTCACAGATTAGTCGGTCAAAGAGCAACCACTGACCGACTAGTTTGGGAACTAGTCGGTCGGTTGACCAACGCAGACCGACTAAGTCCAAACAGTAACTCCTGTACAAAAATAGGATTTAGATTTAGTCGGTCAAAGAACAACTACTGACCGACTAGTTTCGAATCTAGTCGGTCGATGAACGTTCTTAGACCGACTAAGAATGAATAGTACCTGGCATCAAAATGAACATAGAGTTAGTCGGTTAAAGAACGATTGCTGACCGACTAGTTTGCAACCTAGTCGGTCGACAAATGTTCTTAGACCGACTAACGAGAAACAGTAACTCCTGAGAAATTAACAAAGCCAACTAGTCGGTCCATGAAGGTTTACCGACCGACTAAATCGTCATCTAGTCGGTCGGTTCCCCTTCTTGTACCGTCTAACGTGCACAGAAAGTTCCGAAATGGAGCGCGAAGCTCCGGGATCGATTCCTAAGACTCCTAGGCTTGATCTAACAATAAGATATGACCGATATGAAGCCCGTCATGAATGACTTACTCCAAAATCGACGATCAACGGAAGAAGCTAGGAAAATGCGACGAGACGATCGAAAATGAAAGCTACGGAGACGAAAACCACACATAAGGAGAAAATCCACCAAAACATATAATATAATATAATAAATCCAGATACATGAAAACCAGTCGTTACATAGACTGAGAACGTCTACTGGGTTTGGTGGTCGCCGTCCTCTGCTTCTTCAGAGGAGGCGAAGACGATGAAGGTTGGGTTGTTTTAGGTCGGCGTTTGGGTTTCGAAGGATCCCTAGGGTGTGGCTCAACAGTCATATGAGACGGGCCAGAGGAAGTGATCGGGATTCTCGTCTTTTCCATAAGTCGTGACAAAACAAGATCAAACAACGCAAGAACGAGATCAAAGAACCCTAGATCCGAAACCCTAGATCTGAAAACGAAATAAGCTTAAACCGAAACCCTAGGAAGTGAAATCGACCTAGAACGAAGCCCTAGATGCAAGAGAGGAGAGGAGGGATACCCTAGGAGGAAGATCGACGGAGATCCACGGCCGAAGTTGGTCGGAGATCGACGAACGGCGACGGAATCGACGATGGAAGACGAAGAGACTCGGGGTCGGGGGGTTTTAGCTGGAGAGAAAACCGACTAAAAATGAGAATAGTCGAATGAAACTGAGTATAAGTCGATCGGAATGCGAAAAGACACGACTGTCCCTGAGCACTTAGTCGGTCACAGTTCAAGCACTGACAGACTAGATGACGATCTAGTCGGTCGGTCAATGAGCTTGAACCGACTAAGTCGAAACAGCCGACAGACGAAAAATTTAGGGCTAGAGTTAGTCGGTCAAAGTTCAAGAACTGACCGACTAGTTTTCATTCTAGTCGGTCGGTAAATGAACGTGGACTGACTAAATGATGTCAGTAGCAAAGGAAAAATTATAAGCTTGAACTAGTCGGTCTGAGTTCTTTTACAAACCGACTAGGTGTGAATCTAGTCGGTTGGTGATTGAACTGATACCGACTAGATGAGTCCAAAAGTTAGAGAATGACCTAGTCGGTTTGAGTTCATTAGCTGACCGACTAGATGTGAATCTAGTCGGTTGGTTGATGAACTTAGACCGACTAGATGAGTCCAAAAATAGACAAATGAGTTCTCTCCTAAATGCACTTGGACGAAACATCGTTCAACTCTCAAAAATCATCATACTACCCCATTAATCATCGAAAAACTTAAATACGACGTTCAAGAGTAAATTCGAGCATAAATTCCAAAAATTCACAAAAATCCCGAAATAATCCAATAAGTCTAGCATGAACAAATATAGCGAAATAGAATAGCATGCAAGATTATTGAATAAAAATGAATCCTATATCTCGGATTCACCCATAATGCCCAATTCTCGACGCAACCGCACAAAGGAATCCTCCTTTAGGGGTTTCGTGAAAATATCGGCGATTTGCTTCTGGGTTTCAATGTACACTAATATGATGTCCTTTTTAGCAACATGATCATCTAAGAAATGGTGTCGGACATCTATGTGTTTAGAACGGGAATGGTGCACCGGATTCTTTGAAAGACAAATGGCACTTTGGTTGTCCACCATGATAGGGCTAGTATCACAATGTATACCAAAATCCTTAAGTGTGTGTCTCATCCAAAGAACCTGGGCACATGCAGCACCGGCGGCAATGTATTCCACCTCGGTGGTTGAAAGTGATACGGAATTTTGCTTCTTGGAAAACCAAGAGACAATAGAATTTCCTATAAAATGGCAAGTGCCACTAGTACTCTTCCTGTCGGATTTGCATCCCGCATAATCTGTGTCACTATATGAGACTAACTCATACGTGCTAGATTTTGGATAAAGTAATCCAAATTCTAAAGTGTAACTTAAATAGCGAAAAATGCGTTTTACCGCTACTAAGTGAGAATCCTTAGGTTGAGACTGATAACGAGCACAAATACATACGGCAAACATAATATCGGGCCTACTAGCGGTAAGATAAAGTAAACTACCTATCATACCTTGATATAGACGAATGTCTACATCTTTTCCGCCCGTATCTTTATCAAGATGCGTAGTAGTGCTCATTGGAGTCTTTTTCCCGGAGGCACTCTCCATTCCAAATCGCTTTAGCAACTCCACCGTGTACTTCGTTTGGTGGATGAAGATTCCATCGTTCATTTGGCGAATTTGGAGACCTAAGATATATTTGAGCTCACCCATGTGGCTCATCTCAAATTGTTCCTTCATAACATTAGAAAACTCTTCGCAAAGAGCGAAGTTAGTAGCACCGAAAATGATATCATCAACATAAATTTGAACTAAAAGTATATCATTATTCGAATGCTTAACAAAAAGTGTAGAATCGGCTTCTCCCATTTTAAAATTCAAATCCAAAAGAAAATTCTTTAGGCGATCATACCAAGCTCGAGGAGCTTGTCTCAAACCGTAAAGTGCTTTCTTTAGTTTAAAAACATGATTTGAAAATTTTTCATTAATAAAGCCCGGAGGTTGAGAAACATAAACTTCCTCAACGACATCTCCGTTTAAAAATGCACTTTTTACATCCATTTGAAATAGTTTGAAATTTTTATGGCATGCAAAAGATAACAATAATCTAATAGATTCTAATCTAGCTACCGGAGCGAAGGATTCTTCGAAATCGATACCTTCCTCTTGTCGATAGCCTTGAGCTACTAACCGAGCCTTGTTCCGGACGACGATTTGGTTCTCGTCGGTTTTGTTCTTGAAGATCCACTTCGTTTCTATAACGGTGTGGTTCTTCGAAGGCAATGGAGCAAGCTCCCATACCTCATTCCTCTCGAATTGAATGAGTTCCTCCTCCATGGCAAGGATCCAAGCAATATCTTCGCACGCTTTATTTATATTCTTTGGCTCAATCGAGGAGGCAAAGGCACAATTGGCGAAGTGGTGGACTTGCGATCTCGTCTTGACTCTATCATGAATATTGCCAATGACTTGCTCATGGGGATGGTCACGAACCGTATGAAGCCGTTTGGGAATTCCCTGATCACTAGGAACATTCTCAACAACCTCATTAGTCGGGTTAGTATCAATAGAATCAATAGACTTAGAATTATCAATAGAATCACATAAAACATCCATTGAATCATCATCATTTGAAATTCTAGAAGGAATAAAATTTTTAGTGATTCCTCTATCGTCGAGGATCTTTTGTTGTATATCCGGTAGGCTTTGCTACGTGACGAATACCCAACAAATATCCCCTCATCCGATCTCGGATCAAACTTGTCCAAATTTTCATAAGTGTTTTTAATAAAACATTTCGCACCAAAAACACGAAAATGTTTAACTTGAGGCAATCTACCAAACAACAATTCATAACAAGTTTGTTTGGTGCCGGGCCTCAAAAGTATTCTATTAAACACATAGCAAGCGGTGTGTACCGCTTCCGCCCAAAATTGATGGCCAAGTTGGCTATCATCGAGCATTGTGTGAGCACACTCCACAAGCGTTCTATTCTTTCTCTCAACAACACCATTTTGAGGGGGTGCGCGAGGGAAGGAAAACGTGTGTGTAATTCCAAGATTATCACAAAAATTTGAGAAAGACTCATTCTCAAATTCACCTCCATGATCACTACGAATAGTGACAATGGTGGTTCCGATGAGATTTTGTACTTTCTTCACAAATGTTGTGAAGTTTTCAAAAGCTTCATTTTTATTACATAAGAAAAATACCCATGTAAATCTCGAAAAATCATCTACGATGACAAGCCCATATCTAGCATTTCCTAAACAAGCAACTCTAGTTGGCCCAAATAAATCTAGATGTAATAGCTCTAGAGGCCGTTTAGTAGAAATGCTTTTCTTAGGTTTAAATGAAGATTTAGGAAGCTTGCCTCGTTGACATGAGTCACAAAAACTTTTCTTTTCAAATACAAGCTTAGGAAAACCTTTAATGGAATTTAATTTTGAAAGCTTAAAAAGTGTTCCAAAGTTCACATGACCAAAGCGTCGATGCCATAAGTGTTGTTCACTTGTGTTGGCAACGAGACATTGTTCATATGACTTAGGAAGATCCAAAATATAAATATCTTTATGGCGTGTGCCGGAAAATAATAAATCATTATTAACATTATTAAAAATGTGACACAATCCTTTCGTAAAGCTAACTTTGTAACCTTTGTCACAAAGTTGGCTTATTGAAATAAGATTGTGGTTTAAACCATTAACAAGATAGACATCACTAATTAAGGGTTTAGATGGGTTACCCACTTTACCAACACCGACGATGGTTCCGCTCTCGTTGCCTCCAAAGATTACCCGGTTCCCATTAGCAATGGGCACCACTCCGGAAAGCAATTGAGCATCACCCGTCATGTGTTTTGAACACCCGCTATCGAGTATCCACCCATCCTTGGAGCCAAATTTACCTTTGTTGCTCCGTTTGTTTTTCTTGAGTACCTAAAGATGATTATATCATTTCATGGTACCCAAGGTCATTGGGTCCTCAAAGGTTAGACCTTTGGAAGCCAAGTCCAATTGGACTTAGACTTCCCAATATAATTAATATTATCCACTACATTCAAAAAATAATCATTCATGTAGATTTGTTTTTCATCCATACTTGTGTCCTTTGGGCTCCAAAATGAGAATATTTTGGAAGCCTTAATCCTATTGGGAACATGCATGCTTTGTTGATTTCTACGTGATGCATGTCATGGATAGGTAAAAGGAACATGATGAAATGGTGCATATGGATAATTATTCATATGACGATGTTGGTAAACATATGCATGTGAGGGAACACGTGCGTGAGGGTGTCTCACATGTTGTGCACATGCCCGTGAATGTGTAGCATAGAAATCATCATATGAGTGAGCCGGTGGAGTAGGACGTGTGTTCCTACGTGGCATGCTATTTGTGTATATGTAGGCATGACCCTTCTTTGGAGGTCCACCCAAAGTGGGTTTCTTTCCAAAAGAGGGTGTGTGCGAAGTGGAAGCACCATTGAAAGATGAACTAACAATAGAGTGTTTGCTCCCACTCGGTGAGGCATCGGAAGTAGGCCTAACAAAGGTAGTGGCCGATTTGGATGAACTCCCCATCGTATACCCCAAGCCAATGTGGTGGTTGGCCGGAAGTAATTCATTTAGGATGTTATCCAAATGGTCCTTACCCTTATTGAATTTATTAATTCGGCCTATAGTGCACTCATATTTCTCGGTGAGAGAATGCATCGAAGCACCCAAAGTGGACACTTGCGATGTGAGCGCATAAACACGAGACTTGAGATTTTCATTCTCAATACTCAAAGTCGAGATTTGAGAAGTCAAATCCGCTATCTTATGTTCATCTGAATCCTCGATGCTAACATGTTCAAGTTTAGATTTGAGATTAACAATCTCATTTCTTAACTCTTCAACAACGGTGTCGTTGTTGGTGATGATAGTTTTAGGTGAGGTTTGGATGCTAACTAGCTCATCATTAGTCTCAGTATATCGTTCAACCAATTTAGTATATCTATTCCATATTTGCTCATTAGCTAGTCTAAGGTCATCCATAGTTACCTCATCGCTTTCATCCTCGCTATCATCGGAGGCGGGTTTTTGAACATTTTCCTCGTTAGCCATGAAACATACGCGCGCTTGCTCCACTTTCACATCATCCGACTCCCCGCTTGAAGAGTCATCTTCGGAATCGGTGAAACCGACAAATCTTTTCTTGTAGACTTTCTTATACTTCTTCGATTTGTCGTACTTCGGCGCCTTCCACTTTTCCTTTTGCTTGTTTTGTGGACAATCCGCTTTGATGTGTCCAGGCTTATTGCATTTAAAGCACAAAGGAGGAGAGGCGTTAGTAGAAGTAAATTTAGATTTGCCTTTGAAGTTACCTTTTCGGAAGAAGCGATTGAACTTCTTTGCCATGAGGGCAATGGATTCCATGTCCATTTCGTCTTCCGAGTCCTCGTCATCGGTAGAGGTGGATGGAGCCGCCTTGAACGCAATCTCCTTTTTCTTAGGCACGTCTTGGTTCAAGTAAGACTTCATCTTCTCTTGTAACTTCACCTTGCTATCCTTGCGTACCTCGTATGACATTAAAGTACCCATTAATTGAACTACGGTATACTTGTTCATATCGTTACCTTCCTCGATGGCGAAGGTACGCTTTTCCCAACTAGAAGGAAGTCCTTCGATAAGCTTCGAACATTTCTCCTTTTGGGTGTAGGTTTTGCCGAGAGCCTCTAAGTCGTTTATGATGTCGACGAAGCGAGCATAATACTCCTTCATCTTCTCACCCTGTAGCATATGAAACATCTCATAATCTTTATTAACTACTACGAGTTTAGAGTCTCTTACCCTACTCGTCCCTTCATGTAGGATGAGGAGGGAGTTCCAAATTTGATATGCACTCTTACATGTGCATATCTTATTGAAGTCCTCGGGCTCCAATGCGCATTGCAAGGTGTTCATTCCCTTGGCATTGCTTACCTCCGCGGCGACCTCCGCGGGAGTCCATTTCTCGAAATCTTCTTCGGCGGGCTCGACATACTCCTTCATTGTGGTCCTCCATAGTGAAGCACTCCGGAGGAAAGTTTCCATCCGGCATTTCCAGTACCCGTAGTTGGTACCGTTGAAGAATGGAGGCCTCGTTGAGGAATGTCTTTCCATTACCGAACAAGCTCCTTCACGGTTCTTGAAGGTGCTATAATCCGGAGGTGGACACACGGTCTTGTTGTCGTTGGCAGACATAGCTTAGTATCTGGCTCTGATACCAAATGTAATGCCCTGAAAGCTACTGCACAAGTACTAGAGGGGGGGTGAATAGTACTTTAAAAATAACAAGGAGTATAATTCCTAATTATCGTGCAAACTACTACCAACAAATGCGGAAGCTAAAAATGACAACAACAAATATTCAATGCAAACAATTGATATGATGGGTTCGGATCCACCCAAGTCTCCCTGACTTGTTCACAGTGATCCTACGTCCCAGAACACCCGGATCCCCTCCGGATACTTAGGTTAGAAACCCTAACCCAAGATTTCCACTATGAATACCTTGTGAAAAACCTTCACAAGATCAAATCATACAATAAATAGCAATAGTGAATCCCACAACCCGGGATCACAACCTTCTCTCACAACTGAGAGAATCAATAGCAATAAAAGAGTTTATATGAAATAAACAACAACTTACCACAAACCATATACCTTGAGTATTCTTACCAAATTAGGGCAAGGAGGGATTTGAGGAAGGAGAAGTCACCAAGACCTAGCACCACCAATATGAGCAGCAATGGGTGCCTAGGAATGAATAGGAGACTTGAATCAAGCAATAGCTTGGATGGCTCAACAAGAACAAAGTTCTCTCAAGATGGATTCTAGATCTCAAATGAGGGAGAGAATGATTTCTTGTGAGGAAGAGAGCTTTGGAAATGAGTTTCAATCTCTAACTCTTTCAATCTGAATAAGGCTCTCAATAGCAGCTCTAACCTTGAGAGAAATGACCAAGCTTCGTATTTATAGGGTCCCACAAAATCGAGCTAGGTCAATTCCCAACGGTTGGAAATCTGGGGCAATTAGTCGGTCAAAGAACAACCACTGACCGACCAGTTCATCAACTAGTCGGTCGGTGAAACAACATGAACCGACTAAAGGATGAACAGTGAACAGATGAAATTTCAGACCTAAAGAACTAGTCGGTCCAAGAAGACTTTCCGACCGACTAGTTTCTCAACTAGTCGGTCGGTCAGTTAACTTAGACCGACTAAGAGTTGAAAACTATTAGTCTGAATACAAATTGATTTAGTCGGTCCAAGAACAAATGTTGACCGACTAGATCATCAACTAGTCGGTCGCCAAACGTTCTTAGACCGACTAACGATAAACAGTAACTAGGCATGTACAGGGAAAGCTCAACTAGTCGGTCTAAGAAGCATCACTGACCGACTAGTTCACCAACTAGTCGGTCGGTGAGTCAACTAAGACCGATTAACTGTGAACAGTAAAGAGCTTAGAATTTGGGAGACAAACTAGTCGGTCCAAGAAGCTTTTTCGACCGACTAGATCACCATCTAGTCGGTTGGTTCTTCTTCTTGAACTAACTAACATGCATAAGAAGTCCCGAATCGAAGCGCGATGCTTCGGGAAAGTTTGAATGGACTTCTACTAAGATCCTAGCTCTAAGATAGGAGCGATATGAAGTTTAAATGATAATACATACTCAAGGCTTAACATTCTAAAGATCAAAGCTAGAAGACTAAATATAAATCTAGACAAACCGTCTTCAAAAGCTTCGATCGAATCTTCATGACTTCAAAGTTGGTCCAAAAGCTTCAACGAAGCTTTAGGCATATGAATACGTGCTTTGAGAAGTCTTGAGACGTCGCTTTGGATGTTCACGTGAATTTGGCGACGATCTCCATAACTGCGCTCACAAAGTGTTAGTTCACGATTTATTTATGTTTGCTCATCATCCAAAACCAAATCCGGGGAGTCCAATACTCAACAACCCTTGTTACTTTGTTATCAAAGAGGTTGTGATCTTCGATTTCAGTACTTGAATCACGACTACACGAGAAGGTGCCTCCGTTGTTCGTCCTCCATTGCTCATTGGTACAAACTACACTTACTGGAAGTCTCGAATGTGTGCATTCATTAAGTCCCTTGATGAGAAGGCATGCATCGCTGTCATTGAAGGATGGCCACTGCCGATCGAAATTGACGAAGATGGCAAAGAACACCTCAAGCCGGCAAGAGACTAGAGTCGGATTGAAGAACATGTGGCCCTGTGCAATTCTAAAGCAATTAATGCTATTTTTTCCGCTGTCGACGAAGAGCAATTCAAGTTAATCTCTACGTGTGAGTATGCAAAGAAAGCGTGGGATATACTGCAGAAAATTCATGAAGGAACCACTACGATAAGAGCATCTAAACTTCAAATACTCGCATCTCAATTTGAAAGTCTCAGGATGAATGATTATGAGACTGTAGCTGAGTTCAATGGGAGACTGCGCGATATAACTAATCGGGCATTTCAATTTGGGAAGTATTCTCAAAAGAAGTTGGTTGAAAAAACTTTGAGATCCCTACCCGATAAGTTCTCTGCGAAGATTGCGACCATTAAAGAAGTGAGGATCACATCTACTATGAGACTGGATGAACTCATGGGATCACTTTAGACATATGAAATGAATTTGAAGCAAAACAAAAGGGACAAAGGGATGGCACTAAAGGTAGAAGCTTGTGAAGCACCTAAATCTGATTATGAGTCAGAACTTGATGACGACATCGCATCGCTGACCAAGAATTTCAGTAGAATGATGAGAAAGATCAGCAACAAGGGTGAAAACTTTAGATCTGTCAACAAGATGGCACGGCCAAATCTTCCCACTGCTGAAAAGACCACCAGCCGTCCTACTCAAAGGTATGAGTTAAAGAACAAAGGCAAAGGGATACAGTGCAGAGAATGTGAGGGTTTTGGTCATATACAAGCCGAATATGCCAATACCCTCAAGAAGCAGAAAGGGAAATGATCACTCCGTATTTTACACCTTTTTTTCTGCATGTTTGCATGCCATTTAGATCGCTCAAATCGTGTTTTTCACGTTTATTCGGCAATATTGCGATGCTTTTCACGATTTGTTGTTTTTGTCGTATTTCAGGAGATTTGGAGCGATTTGGAGTGATTCTGAGATACACCCACTCCGGAGTGTCAGCGACGACTCTCTTGGGGGGTATTTTGCTATTGGAGAGGAGTGGAAGGAGAAAGAACGTCGTAGGAGCGACGAGGAGGCGAAGATATGAAGTTTGGGCATTTTTAGCACTTCACTCGGCCGAGTGAAGGAGTCACTCGGCCGACCATAGGAAGCCCGCTCGGCCGGCCAGATCGGACACGCAACAGAGCAATATCAGCGTGCACTCGGCCAAGCATCACCATGCCACTCGGCCGAGCACCGAGTCACCCATCACCCGAGTGGAGCCAAGACGACGGCAACAAAAGAGACCGAACTCTCTGTTTTTCTTCGTCTGACAGTCCCGATGACTGACTCGGCCGAGTGGAGAAAGACGGTCCGCCCGAGTGACGAAAGACCGTCCGCCCGAGTAACCTCCGAGGAGACGACCCCCGAGACCACCAACTCTCTGTTTTTGTACAGGGTTCGTCGCTCGGCCGAGTGACATTTTTCACTCGGCCGAGTGAGCCGCGCTGCCTGTAGCGAAAACTGCGGATTTAAGGCTGCGCAGGGGCATTTTCGTGAGGGTTTTTTGGGCGATTTTGGGGGGTATTTAACCCCAGTTTTTAACCTAGTTTAGGAGAGCTTTTCAGAACTTTTTGGCAGCTTTTTTTTAGATTAACTTTTTAGGGATTAGATTTAGCTTTAAGGGAGGAGAGAAAAGTGAGATTTTGTTGGATGCTATCTTGTTCTTCATTGGTTTGTATCTCTCTCCCTCAAAAACTCAATTTTTGTTGATATTTTGAATATTGCTATGAATTCTATTGATTTTATTTGTGAATTTCTATTGCATTCTATTATGAATTGTGAGTAGTTCATCGTCTTAGGGCGTAGGGATGAACCCTACGAGCCCAATTTCGAAATTGTGATGAATTGGTGAAACTATTGCTAGGATTGATTAGGGTTAGTTTGGGATTGCTATAATACGAATAGCTAGGGATTCATATCGATTGGGATTTGCAAGAGATTGGATCCCAATTCGATAGGAAGCCCTAGATATTCGAATTGGGTTGCAATTGAATTCCTCCGGAATCGGTTTGCAAGAGATTAGACCGAAACTAGGGTTTTTCGATTGCAATTCTATACCAATACCCATTTGCAAGAGATTGGATGGGTAGGAACTATCCCAACCTTGGTCGTAGCTCGAGTTTGCACGAGAGTGGGCTCGAGATACGATTGAACGATGATGTTGTTCTTCACGCTAGTTTGCCTAGGTTAGGGTTTGCAAGAGATTGGACCCTACCCTAGGTTGGCTATAGACCGGCAATAGCGCGAGAGCGTGAGCTTGGTTCCACATTTAGTTGAAACTAGTTCACCTAAATTTCAAGTCTAGCAATTGTGAAACCTATGAGTCACAATGATGAGATACGGCAAGTAGCGGGGATTCCCTATCCCCTAAGCATCTTTATTAATTTGTTAATTCCTTTATACATTTAAACGACTGTGACCGCACATTGCGAACATTCTCCCGACTTCCCCTATAGCCAGGTGATTCGAAGAAGACACTGTTATTAGGCCTCCCTATGTTCGATACCCGCTCGCCGCTACACCGTGCGCTTGCGGTAAGACTACGATCGTCGCCGCTCCGGGACGTGTATCCGGGACGCGATCAAGTTTTTGGCGCCGTTGCCGGGGATTTATCTCCGTGTATTTGCGCCATACTAGGTTGTGCTCTTGGGTTACATTTTGGAGCGATCAAGTTTTTGGCGTCATTGCCGGGGAGGCAATAGTGTTTGATTCATATAACCTAGCTATTTTTCTTTTTGTTCTATTATTTCTATTTTTATTTTACCCTTCCGTTGTGCTAACTATTTCTTTGAAACTCTGTTTTCCCTTGCATGTACACGAGATCCTCGTCGAACCCCGAAGAGATAATATACGATCCGGAGATCAAGCGTACATTGAGGAGGATCCGATCGGAGAGGAGACCTGATACGGAAGGAAATTTTATGACCCATCCTGAGACCCCAGAAGAATTAGCGGCGCGAATGGCGAGGATTATTTCCATAAGAGATAGGCTTCGGCCTAAGACTTCTTCCACGACCTCGTCCATAGCCATGCCGGAGTTGGCGATCGACAAGAATTTTGAGTTGAAGACCGGATTGGTGGTCCTTATGCAACAAGATCCTTTTCATGGGAACTCCCATAAAAACCCTCACTACCACATCCAGCTCTTCCTATCAAAGTGCGCCACCTTCCAAATGCCGGGTGTCTCTGTGGATGCTATCAGACTGCGCCTCTTCCCTTTCACACTAAAGGACAAGGCATTATATTGGTTGAGGATGCAAGCTGAAGGAATCTTCACCACTTGGGATGAGTTGGCGAGTGCCTTCGTCGACAAATTTTACCCGCCCTCCAAGACGGTGAAGATTTTCCTCTCATGTCCTTCAAGTAAGGACCTCAAGAGACTCTCTACGAAGCATGAGAGCGCTTCAAGGACTTGCAACATCAGTGCCCTCATCATAGCATTGAGGATTAGGAGCTTGTCCATAGCTTTTACAATGGACTCCAACCAGGGACGAAGCAGATTATTGATGCCACGGCAAATGGAACCATTTTGTCGAAGACTCCCGATGAAGCTACGGCCTTGTTTGAGGAGATGGCCTCGAACAACCAACAATGGGGGGACGAGCGAGGACATTCTTCATCCTCCTTGAAGCCCACAAGTATCTATGAGGCCAAGGCCGTGGCGGAGCTTTCTAGCAAGTTTGATTCTCTCCACAAGGTTGTGGAGAGATTGGAGAAATTCATTACGGAGCCTCGAGGATCCCCTTCTACATCCATGCCGACAAATCATATGAGCGATTGGCAAGACCAATCCCAATCCATATATGCAGGAGGAGAGCAAGGAGAAGGAGCTTTGGAGCAAGTTCAATACGTCGCGGGGAATTCTGGATATTGGGCCAATCCGGCCGCTAGAAACCATCCGGGTTTCTCATATGCCAATAATGATGGAGCATCGAACCCCCCGCCACAACAACCTCCTCAAGCTCGGGCTCCACCACCACCACAACCGAATTATCCACAAAGGGGGCCACCGCAACAAAATTTCCCACCGAGGCAACAAGTGGGACCTTATAGGCCACCCGGGTATAATCAAGGGTGGAGAAATCCCAACCCACCGCAAGCTCAACCACGTCCGGATTTTGAAGCTAAGGTGGATGAGTTTATGGCGGAACAACAAAAGATCAATGCCACATTGAAGGCGGGACAAGATTCGATCGCCACCGTCGTCGCTCAAATTGGGGAGCAACTTGCGTTGCTCAATAAAAACAATCAACAATTGCCGGATCAACCCGAGCCGAATCCACGGGGCAACACCGGCCATATCAATGCGGTCGTTGCGGTTACTACAAGAGGAGGGAAGGATACCACTCCCCCCATGACTCGAGTCAAGGAGCCCGTGGTGGAGAATCTACAAGAGAGCGAGCCGACAATTGAAGTTGAAAAGGAGAAGGAGCCGCAAGAAGGATAAAAATCTAGAATGAAGGAGCTTATCGATGAGCGCCGATTTATGCCACCGGTGCCCTTCCCTCAACGGCTAGCTAGAGCCAAGATGGAGAAACGGCTAGCCAAGTTTCTCGAGTATTTGCGAGGGGTGAGCCTTAATATCCACTTCCTCGACGCTTTAGTGGAAATCCCATCTTATGCCAAGTTCTTAAAAGACTTGATCACGGGAAGGAAGAGGAAGGAGAAGATAATGCTAGCGGAGGAAGGGACTTGGTTCACAAAGAGAGAGAAGGAGCCTGCCAAATTTAAAGATCCGGGGAGTTTCCAAATTCCTTGCACTCTAGGCGGCGTCCCCCTACAAAAAGTATTGGTGGACTTGGGGGGCTACTGTTAGCCTCATGCCTCTCTCCATGTTCCGGAAGTTGAATACCGGCATGGATTTAAAGCCTACCGACATGCGGATTCCAACTAGCGGACGAGAGGATTACAAGACCGGTCGGGATCGCGGAGGACATCCCACTCCAAGTTTCGGGGGGCATATGTTTGCCATGCGATTTCGTGATAATGGACATCAAGGAGGAGGGCGATACATCACTCATACTCGGACGCCCATTCCTCGCCACCGCCGGTGTCATCGTCGATGTGCGGGAGGGGACCCTTACCGTGAACGTCGGCAACATCGAAGTAGAGCTTCATATACCAAAGGTAATGAAGCACATGACGTGTCACGAGGAGCTTGATTACATGGACCTCCTTGATGAGGTCATTGAAGAGGCGATCCCCCATTCCATCGGCGCACCCCACGAAGATAGCTTCGAAGAAGGCCTAGATTTGGCCGAGGAAGAGAAGATGGAGCACTCCGCCGATATCTCCATGGCAATTGATGATGGCGACGCTGATGTCGCTAGGATACGGGAGCTCTGCAAGCTCTCGAAGTTGAGGACTCCGAAGAAAGCTCCACCGATACGAAGATCGGTGTCACCGGCAAAGAGGAAGACCGGAGCAAGCTCTAGCTTGGGGGAGCCACCCCCCAACATTGCCCATGACGAAGGGGGGCTGAGGAAGACCACATACCACCATGATCCAAATCCGAGTGGTCTTCCAAGCAAGTTCGACGGGTGCATTTCGTATGCACCCAACATCAAGCGTTAATTGAAAATCAAAAGGGGTCGAGCTCAAGACCTTAAACGAGCGCTTGTCGGGAGGCAACCCGACGGTTATCGCAATTTTTCTATTTTGGTTTTTATTTTCGTTTTAGACTTTATTAGTGTTTTTGAGTCTTTTGCCCGAAAAATTTAGACAACGGGTCCTATTTTCTTTGACAGGAGAGGAGAACGGGATATCTATCATATGGAGGATGACTAAGGAGAAGAAGAGCGCTCCAGGAACGTGCTCAAAGCTTAGGAGAAGGAAGAAATCAATTGGAGGAAGAAAAACAGAGATTAGAGCCAAATCTGAGCATCACAGCAGAAAACAGAGTCTCACTCGGCCGAGTACCATATTCACTCGGCCGAGCCACTAACGTCGTCCGCCCGAGTGGCGCACCAACGAGGGAAGTCTGCTGCACCCAACTCTCTGTTCTTTTTTCGATTTCAGTATAAATTGCCACTCGGCCGAGTATATATATTCACTCGGCCGATTGAAACTGATACGCTCCTAGGGCGAGAATTGCCGAATAGCTTGTGCCACTCGGCCGAATGGACTTCTTCCACTCGGCCGAGGGTGGCAAATCCACTCGGCCGAGTCGTAAGCGGAGGGAGAAATTTTATAAACATTTTCGTTACGATCACTCGACCGAGTGACTTAGTCACTCGACCGAGTCGTAACTTCACTTATATAAGGCGCTGATCGCTCCGGGATGTAACCCAAAAGAACGGTTGTAGTTTTACCGCAAGTGCACGGTGTAGCAGCGAGCGGGTTATCGAACACAGGGAGGACGAATGACCGTGCTTGTTTAGATCAACCTGGCTATATAAGAAGAGAGAAATTTGCCTTTGGCGATCCTGTCACAATCGTCAGACAAAGCGCGGAAATTTCAAATCAAATAAAGAACGTCTAGGGAATGGGGAATTCCCGCTACTCACCATATTTCGTAAAAGTGGTTCATTGGTGTCAAAGTTGCTAGAATAAGATTTTGGATGAACTAGTTGCAACTGAATGTAGAACCAAGCTCACGCTCTCGCGCTGTTGCCGGCCTATAGCTATCCTAGGTTCGGGTCCAATCTCTTGCAAACCCTAGCCTAGGGAAGCTAGCATTAGGATCAACATCATCGTTCAATCGCGCACCGAGCCCAATCTCTTGCAAACTCGGTCCACAACCTAGTTTGGGATAGTTCCTACCCGTCCAATCTCTTGCAAACGGGTATTGGCGCGGAATTGGAACCGGAAACCCTAGTATCGGTCCAATTTCTTGCAAACCGATACTACGGAAATTCGATTCCAACCCAAATCGGATTTCTAGGGTTTCCTATCGAATTGGGATCCAATCTCTTGCAAATCCCAATCGATGTGAATTCCTAGCCATCCGTAGTAAATTGATCCCAATCTAGTCCTTAGTAACAATTCTAGCAAAATTCCTACCAATTCATCACAATTATGAAATAGGGCTTGTAGGGTTCATCCCCACGCCCCAAGACGTGGCGACTACTCACAATTCGTAGCAAGATCACAAAAATAATCAATGAAATAAGCAATAGAATTCATCACAATATTGAGATATGTAATAAAAATAGAATTTTTAGAGAAGAGAAAAGCAAACCAATGGAGTTCTTCAATTAATCCAACAAAAATCCAATTTTGTCTCCTCTCCAATCTCAAGAATAAAACTAAAAAGCTAATCTAAAAAGCTGCAAAAAAAAATCTAAGAGAAAAGCTCTCAAAACTAGGGTAAAAACAGGGGTTAAGTAGCCCCCAAAATCGTCCAAAAACTGTGACCAAAATACCCCTGCACAGCCTGTTTTCCGTAATTTTCACTACAGGCAGCGCGTCGCACTCGGCCGAGTGACAAAAGTCGCTCGGCCGAGTGAAAACCCTGTAATTTTCCAGTAAGTATCGATCTTCAGGGGTCTTCACTTCGGGGGCGGCTCGGCCGATTGAGTTGTCGTCACTCGGCCAATGGCTTCATGGTACTCGGGCGGACGGGATTATCCACTCGGCCGAGTGGGTCTTCTGAAGCTCAGGCAGCCGAAAAACAGTAACTTGGAGATTTTTGAAGGGCTTCGTCTGGGCGCCACTCGGGCGGACGGGGTCTCGTCACTCGGCCGATGTGGTATCCGTCGCTCGGCCGAGTGCACATATAAATCGTGCCTGCTCTGGTCGGCCGAGCGGTGTCTCGCTGGTCGGCCGAGTGACTCCTTCACTCGGCCGAGTGGGACACTAAAAATGCCCAGATTGCTCATTTTGGCCTCCTCGTCGCTCCTGCGACGTCCGTTCTTCTTCCGCTCCTCTCCAACAGCAAAATACCCCTCGGGGAGGTCGTCGGTGACCGTCTGGAGTAAGCGCATCTCGAGATCACTCCAAATCGCGCCAAATCACCTGAAATGCGACAAAAACAACAAATCGTGAAAAGCATCGCAATATCGTCGATATATCGTGAAAAACATGATTTGGGCGATCTAAATGGCATGCAAACATGCGGTAAAAAAGTGTAAAATAAGGAGTGATCAAAATCCCCCAAGCTTACCTCTTACTCGTCCTCGAGGAAGATAAGTAAAAGGAGAACCCGGTGGATTCGGAAAACGAAAACGGCGAAAAATGAAGAATGAAAAACGGAGAAGAATGAAAAACGAAATAAAAATAAAGAAGAAAGAAAGAAGCGAAGAGGTAAGCTGCTAGATCATTTTCTCAGGACGTGGGTTCCGCATACTCATATGGCATGCACTGAACGAAAAACACATGTCAAAGAATTTTATTTTGATATCATAGTATAATAGTGCAAATAGAAATAGAAAACCCACGAACAACAATATAATCATGAAAAACGGAATAATTTTATAATTACCGTCGTCTGAATCATTTAAAGCGGTATACAAATCACAGATCACACACTTTTCAATCGAATGCTTTCTATCAGGAGTATAAGAGTATCACACTATAGAATAGAGAGAATAGAAAAGTATGGATTTCATGATATGAATGCTAGGCTTAGATTTCTGGATGTCGTAAAGCTAAAAATAATCTCACCGAGTATAGAATATTACTTAGCCTAGGTTGTCGTGCAACGTCAAGTAGTCACTCTCTCACACATCAATGGATCCCCTCCCCCAAGCTTATCTATAAGCGTGGTGGCATAAAAAAATATTTACATCCCCATTTCTATAAAGCTCCAAAAGCAATGAAAAGAGAAGAGAAAGAAAGAAAGTGAGATGGGATCTTTTATTGAGGATTTTTCCTCTTTTCTCTTTTTTTTTCTTTTTTTTTCTTTAAGCAATAGCATATATACACAATGATCCCAACTCAAAGAGAGATAATGATATACAAGAATATTTTCTCTTTTCTCTCTCTATCTCTTTTCGAATAAGAAATTTGGAGCTAGGAATTAATAGCGGGGGAAATGCCATATAATAGAATCGCTGAGGGGAGATTCACCAATGATTTTAAAAGTAGAGAAATGATGTTCAAGATTTGTGGAGAAAGAAATGAATATATCTCTCGGTTCACTCTATAAGACATGCACGACAACTTCAGCAGTGTAATCTAATCTACTCAGTTTCGATCACAAAAAAGCTAACTAGCCCAGATTTATCATAGCTAACATCATTCAATCATCCTGAAGTGAAATGTACAGTTCATGCATATAGAAGTGATATAGCAAAAGAAATCGGTACTCCAGATATAGGCATTCAATGCGTGAATTTTGGTGTGTTTTCTGTGATAGCATACGTATGAATATTCAGACTCAGCTAATAATAAAATTTCATCCATTTTCATGTGGAAAAAGTGTGGGTTACTATCTCTAGATGCAAGGCAAGTCATAGCATATGATATCAGAAATAAAATCTAAGACATGACAAATTAAGCATGCATATAGAATAAGCTAACTCCACGTCATCATCATCACAGAAAAGTCATCTCTAGCATGAGATGAAAAATAAAGAAATAAAGATAAAGGGAAAATAGGACTATTTACAATGCGGCACACAGAAAAATAAGAAAAACGTGATGCATGGCAAAATGAGAAAAAATGATGAAAAATAAGTGCAAAAGCGAAAAACGGCGTGAAAAACTAAAAATAAAGGTGGCAAACCGAAAAAGAACGTGAGAACTCACTCCCCCAAGCTAAATGGCACAGTGTCCTCAATGTGCAAAGTGGGGCACACCGAGAGACAAGTAAAATGAGGGGCAAGTGAGGATGCATGCATAATGAAAAAAAATGAAAATAAAAAGAAAAATAAAGAAATGAAAATTTGATGCGGACATGATGCATGCACAGATAGGAGTGATACAGATATATAAGTGTGTCACCAAAAACTCTCCCTCTCTCCCAGAAAAGATATATAAATATATGGTCGACATGAGAATTCCAAAATAAGTGAGGGGAGGGGGGGCAAAAGTGCAACAGGACCCAGCGGAAACGGGCAGCACAACGGCAGGAATAATCGATGGCATCAAGGGTGCCTAAGAAGGTGGTGCTGCGCCGTCTCCGTCCTGAGGCGGAAGTGGTGGTGGTGGCTGGACAGGCCGCTGAGCGGGTGTGGGTGTGGAAGTGGTAGCAGGCTGAGTGTGTGTGGAAGTGTAGGTGGGAAACTGCTGGGTGGGTGGTGGTACGCGGGGGAGACGCTCCAGGACCTGGGTAAGACAGTAGTGAATCTGGGGGATCAGGTCAAAGCGGCCAGCCATCGCAGAGACGGTGGAGGACAGGGTCCTAAGGTCGCCTCTGAGGCCACTCACCGCCCCCTCTAGAGCACGAATGCTCTGAAGTACAGTGTCGGGGGGAGGTGGTGCAGAGGGACGCACCGGTCGGGGCTGTGCAGGGCGGGGCTGGCGTACTCGGGTCGCGTATGTGACGGGCTCAGCGGGGAAGGGAACGAAAGGTGCTGCGCTCGCAAATGTGGGCTTGGCCTCAGTGTGAGGCCGGGGCACCGGCTGGTGAGAAGTGGAGGCAGCAGCAACGAAAGAAGAATATAAAAGAGGCAGCGAGGCGGCCAGAGAGGTCAGTGGCACAGAAGTGTGGACAGACGCCACGACACTCTCGGAAAATACAGCAGCAGTGGAAACAGAGGGCTCTCCGCACTCAACTATGGTCGGCGGGTGCTCAGGGGGTGCAGAAGAAACAGGCTCAGCAGACAGAGGGCCAGTGGGGGTGGTGACAGCCGCGGGAGTGGTGGAGGTGGGCTCAGCTAAGGTACTCCCGACACCGACAGAGGTGTCAGGAGCAGCGGAAACATCAGGGATAGGCTGAGGGGCCACAGGGTCAACAGGGGCGGCAGGCTCGGCCGGGGCGACAGGGTCTGCGGGGGCAGCGTGGGCAGCGTGGGCCTGCTCGGCCTCCTCGGCCTCGAGCACGTAAGCAGCGGGGATGAGAACATCCATCGCAGGGAGCCAGTCAACGTGGGCTGGTGCAATCTGAGTCCGAGCTGGGCTTGGAAGAATCATGTAATCGGCACCGTAAGGGCCGTGCAACCAGACCCAGTGACGCTCACCGTGCGGACGAAGCATCTTCATCCGGGCCATAACATCGATCGACAAAGAAGTGGGGCCCGGTACTCGTCGCAAGTCGTCAGGGAAGTCCTCGCCGGTCATAAGGGCAAGCAAGGTGATCAGGCCGCTGCAGCATATCGGTGAGCGAGCGCCCACCGATACAATGATGCGGTCCAAAAACCAAGCCGCGACATCAATCACGACGGCGGGGACAAGCTCATCGCCATCCCTAGATAGAGCTCTGGGACGTGTCATCGCGTAGAGCATGTAGAGCTCCGGCGTAGACATCGTGCCCGGCTCATACCTGGCCAAAAAGGTCGTCGCCATAAGGCGCTGAGCAATACGGAGGCAGGGATGGACAATGGCCGAGGCCTTGGCCCTACTAGGGTCAAAGGCAGCGTGAAGACCCGTAATCCGGGCCCAGAAGGCACCGACGTCGAAGGAAGGTGGGGGGGATATGGGTGGGGCCGTAACCGCGATCGGCTCTGGGGACAGCGGGCCACGAGAAAAATGCTCTCATCATATCGAGAGTGACCTGGCACTCCCGATCCATGAACCGAAACGAGCATCCCTCGTCGGTCCGGGCGATCGAACTAAGAATCTCAAGTGTCGGGCGGGTAAACGTGTCCGCCGACACCTGGAAGAAATCTCGCCAGTCCACGTTGTCGTACAACGTGAGCATCCCCTCTAGTACCCCCAGGTGTCCTAGGTCGGCAAGGTGTGCAAACCTGGAGGGTACGATCGAGCGCTGGGAGATACGCTCGAAGACGGCGCGGTGTGCGTCGTCTCGGAACGTAATCCCGAGCGGCCCGACCAGTGGAGCCGGAGGTGGTGGCTGTGGAGCGGCGGGGAGTGGCTGTGCGGGCTGTGCGGGCTGTGTGGGCGCTGCAGGCTGTGCGGGGTGTGCGGGGCCTGCAGGCTGTGCTGGGTGGATGGGGTGTGTGGGAGAAGGCGGAGGAGAGTCCTCCAACTCGTGGGAGGGGCCGGCGTCATCCGACCGCTTCCGCTTGGCGGAAGCTCTCTTCGACCGCGGCCGTGTCCGGGGCGGCATATCGGCCCCGAGCGCGCGCCGAAAAGTGTAAAAAGTGCGACGTGTGCAAAAGAATGGAAGGAGTATATCCAGACACGCCGCGAGTGCAAGATAATGGAAGCGTGCAAAGTCAGCGCCTCCGCGAAGCCCGAATCAGTCCCTAGAAGCTCCCCGGGGCTCCCCTAAGCTCCCAAAAACAACCTGCGCATGAAATGGAGATATCAGCGAGTAATATTCAAAACGTATGGGGCATTAGGGGTATAATAGATAGATATAGAAATCAATTTGAGTTTGGGGGTCGTTTAATACATGGATCCTCGAAAAATACACAAAAAGAGGGGAAATAGGGCGAATCAGGCGATACCGGAGGTGGTCGGAGCGGCAGCCGCCGGCGGCGACTCGGTCGAGGCGCGGCGGTTGCTCGGCCGACGGTGGCTGGCCGAGCGACGGCGCGGCGACGGTCGGTCGGGCGAGTGGGGGCGCGAGCGAGGCGAGCGGGCGAGGGGAGCTGAAGGGTCGGGCGGTTTTGGGTTTTTTGCGTTTCGAAAAACGTGCCCCCCTCGGCCACTTATATAGTAAAAGTTACGACTCGGCCGAGTGACTATGTCACTCGGCCGAGTGGGATCAATGGAAATATCCTCCTCGCTTACGCTTCGGCCGAGTGGCTTTGCCAGCCTCGGCCGAGTGGAGTAAGTCCATTCGGCCGAGTGGCTCAAGCTACTCGGCAAGACTCGCCCTAGGAGCGTATCCGTTTTACTCGGCCGAGTGAAAATATATACTCGGTCGAGTAGCAGTTATACTGAAATCAAGGAAATAAACAGAGAGTTGGGTACAGTAGACTTCCCTCGTTCGTGAGCGGCTCGGCCGGACGAACTTGTGTACTCGGCCGAGTGACTAGTATACTCGACCGAGTGAGCCTTGTGTTCTGCTGTTTGTCTTCGTTTGGGCTCTAAACTCCGTCTTTCTTTCTCCAGTCGATTTCATCTTACTCCTAAGCATCGAGCGTCTTCCTGGGGCGCTCCTCGTCGTCTCGTTCATCCTCCTCATGATGGATTTACCTATCTCCTCTCCTGTCAAGAAAAATAGGACCCGTTATCACAAAATTTTTGGGCGAACGACTCAAAACACTAAAAATTTCTAAAACAAAAATAAAGAAAAAGTAAAAATAAAGCGATAACCGTCGGGTTGCCTCCCGACAAGCGCTCGTTTAAGGTCGTGAGCTCGACCCCCTATGATTTTCAATTAATGCGGGATGTTTGGTGCATATGAGATGCACCCATCAAACTTTCCGGGGAGAACGCTTGGATTCGGAAGTTGCGGTGGCGTGTTCTCCCGCGGTGGTCTCCCGTCTCGAATAGTGTTGGGGGGAGGCTCCCCCAAGCTAGCGTTTGCTCCGGTCAACGGCTTCACCGGTGACGCTGATTTTCGTAGCGGCGGAGCTTTCTTCGGAGACTTTTGTTTCGAGAGCTTGCAGAGCTCTCGAATCCTTGCGACATCAGCGTCGCCTTCATCATTTTCAGCGGTCGGGGGAATCATCTATCTTCTCATCTTGGCCTAAATCCGGGCCTTCATCAAAATCCTCATCGAAAAGAGCGCCAATCGAGTGGGGGATCGCCTCTTCTATCACCTCATCAAGGAGGTCCATGTAGTCAAGTTCCTCGTGGTAAGGCATGTGTTTCATAGCCTTAGGAATGTGAAGTTCCACCTCGATGTTGCCGACATTTAAAGTTAGGGTACCTTCACGCACGTCGACAATGACTCCGGCAGTGGCGAGGAACGGGCGTCCAAGTATCAATGAAGTATCTCCCTCCTCCTTAACGTCCATGATCACGAAGTCACATGGCAAGCATATTCCCCCTGGGACTTGTAGCGGGATGTCTTCGGCTATCCCTACCGGCCTTGTTATTCGCCCATCGGCCAATTGTATCCGCATGTCGGTAGGTTTCAACTTCGTCCCGGTGTTTAGCCTTAAGAACATGGAGAGAGGCATGAGGCTCACACTAGCCCCTAGATCAACCAACGCCTTTTGAAGAGGGACGCCGCCCAAGGTGCAAGGAATCCGAAAACTCCCCGGGTCTTTAAATTTGGCCGGCTCCTTCTCTCTCTTGGTGAACCAAGAGCCCTCCTCGGCTAGCATAATCTTCTCCTTCCTTTTTCTCCCCGAAATCAAATCCTTTAAGAAATTAGCATATGTGGGGATTTCCACGATGGCGTCGAGGAAGGGAATGTTGAGGCTAACTCCTCTAAGATACTCGAGAAACTTTGCTAGCCTTTTCTCCATTTTCGCTCTAGCAAGCCTTTGGGGAAATGGGACCGGTGGCATGAAGCGCCTTTCCTCAATCAATTGCTCCGCTCTAGATTTCTCCTTTTCTTGTGGCTCTTTCTCCTTATCATCTTCAACTACCGGCTCAATTGGCTCCAAGCTTTCTTCCACGGGCTCCTCGGTAGGAATCATAGCGGAGGAGGTATCCTTCCCGCCTCTAGTAGTAACGGCAACTACGGCATTGATGTGGCCGGTGTTGCCCCGTGGGTTTGCTCGGGTTGCGCCGGCAATCGTTGAGTGTTCCGATTGAGCAACGCCAATTGCTCCGATATTTGAGCCACAACGGTATTGAGGGAGTCTTTCCCCGCCTTCAAGGTAGCATTGACCTTATTTTGCTCGACCATAAACGCCTCCACTCTAGCTTCGAAGTCGGATCGTTGTTGAGCTTGTGGAGGGTTTTGATTTTGATTCCTCCACCCTTGATTGTATCCAGTCGGCCTATATGGTGGGACTTGTTGCTTCGGTTGGAAATTTTGTTGTGGAGGCCCCCTCGGCGGGTAGTGTTGTTGTTGGGGTGGCGGTGGTCGAGCTTGTTGAGGTGGTTGTTGTGGCGGGTTCAAAGCTCCTTCATTGTTGGCGTAAGAGAATTCGGGATGATTTCTTGTGGCCGGATTGGCCCAATATCCTTGGTTCCCCACGACATATTGTGCTTGCTCCAAGGATCCTTCTCCTTGCTCTCCTCCCACATACATGGCTTGAGATTGGTCTTGCCAATCACACATTTGGTTCGTTGGAGCGGAGGTGGAAGGGGTTCCTTGGGGCTCCGTGATAAACTTCTCCTGTCTCTCCACTACCTTGTGGAGAGAATCAAACTTGCTTGTAAGCTCCGCTACGGCCTTCGCCTCATAGATACTAGTTGGCTTCAAGGAGGACGTGGAGTGTCCTCGCTCATCGCCCCATTGTTGGTTGTTTGAGGCCATCTCCTCAATTAGGGCCGTAGCTTCCTCGGGAGTCTTTGACAAGATAGCACCATTCGCCGCGGCATCAATAATTTGTTTGGTCCCCGTTTGGAGACCGTTGTAGAAGCTATGAACTAGCTCCCAATCTTCAATGCTATGATGCGGGCATTGATGCTACAAATCCTTAAAACGCTCCCAAGCCTCATAGAGCGTCTCCTGGAGTCCTTGCTTGAAGGACATGAGAGCGCTCCAGATCTTCACCGTCTTGGATGGCGGATAGAACTTGTCAATGAATGCACTCGCCAACTCGTCCCAAGAGGTGAAGACTCCGTCAGCCTGCGTCCTCAACCAATAGAGTGCCTTGTCCTTTAGCGTGAAGGGGAAGAGACGCAGTCTGATGGCATCGATGGAGACCCCCGGCATCTGAAATGTGGCGCACTTCGACAAGAATAATTGGATGTGGTAGTGAGGATTTTCATGGGCATTCCCATGAAATGGATCCTGCTGCATCAGAACCACTAGTCCAGTCTTTAGCTCGAAGTTCTTGTCAGCCGCCAACTCCGGCACGGCAATGGATGAGGTCGTAGAAGAGGTCTTAGGCCGAAGCCTATCTCGAATAGAAATTATCCTCGCCATCCTTGCCGCTAATTGGTCCGCAGTTTCCGGGTTGGTCATAAACCGCCCTTCCGGATTTTGTCTCCTTTCCGCTCTAAGTCTCCGCGCGGTACGTTCGATCTCAGGATCAAATAATATAGCTTCAGGGTCCACCGTAGATCTCGTGTACATGCACAGGGAAAACAGAGTTTCAAAGAAATGATTAGTACCGTGGAAGGGTTAGGTAAAGATAAAGGAATGGAAATAATAATAATAATAATAATAATAAAATAAAAAAAGGAAATAGCTAGGGTGGTAAGATCAAACGCAATCGCCTCCCCGGCAACGGCGCCAAAAACTTGATCGCTCCGGGATGTAACCCAAAAGAACGGTTGTAGTTTTACCACAAGTGCACGGTGTAGCAGTGAGCGGGTTATCAAACACAGGGAGGACGAATGAACGTGCTTGTTCAGATCAACCTGGCTATTTAAGAAGAGAGAAATTTACCTTTGGCGATCCTGTCACAATCGTCAGACAAAGCGCGGAAATTTCAAATCAAATAAAGAACGTCTAGGGAATGGGGAATTCCCGCTACTCACCATATTTCGTAAAAGTGGTTCATTGGTGTCAAAGTTGCTAGAATAAGATTTTGGATGAACTAGTTGCAACTGAATGTAGAACCAAGCTCACGCTCTCGCGCTGTTGCCGGTCTATAGCTATCCTAGGTTCGGGTCCAATCTCTTGCAAACCCTAGCCTAGGGAAGCTAGCATTAGGATCAACATCATCGTTCAATCGCGCACCGAGCCCAATCTCTTGCAAACTCGGTCCACGACCTAGTTTGGGATAGTTCCTACCCGTCCAATCTCTTGCAAACGGGTATTGGCGCGGAATTGGAACCGGAAACCCTAGTATCGGTCCAATTTCTTGCAAACCGATACTACGGAAATTCGATTCCAACCCAATTCGGATTTCTAGGGTTTCCTATCGAATTGGGATCCAATCTCTTGCAAATCCCAATCGATGTGAATTCCTAGCCATCCGTAGTAAATTGATCTCAATCTAGTCCCTAGTAGCAATTCTAGCAAAATTCCTACCAATTCATCACAATTATGAAATAGGGCTTGTAGGGTTCATCCCCACGCCCCAAGACGTGGCGACTACTCACAATTCATAGCAAGATCACAAAAATAATCAATGAAATAAGCAATAGAATTCATCACAACATTGAGATATGCAATAAAAATAGAATTTTTAGAGAAGAGAAAAGCAAACTAATGGAGTTCTTCAATTAATCCAACAAAAATCCAATTTTGTCTCCTCTCCAATCTCAAGAATAAAACTAAAAGGCTAATCTAAAAAGCTGCAAAAAAAATCTAAGAGAAAAGCTCTCAAAACTAGGGTAAAAACAGGGGTTAAGTAGCCCCCAAAATCGTCCAAAAACTGTGACCAAAATACCCCTGTACAGCCTGTTTTCCGCAATTTTCGCTACAGGCAGCGCGTCGCACTCGGCCGAGTGACAAAAGTCGCTCGGCCGAGTGAAAACCCTGTAATTTTCCAGTAAGTATCGATCTTCAGGGGTCTTCACTTCGGGGGTGGCTCGGCCGATTGAGTTGTCGTCACTCGGCCGATGGCTTCATGGTACTCGGGCGGACGGGATTATCCACTCGGCCGAGTGGGTCTTCTGAAGCTCAGGCAGCCGAAAAACAGTAACTTGGAGATTTTTGAAGGGCTTCGTCTGGGCGCCACTCGGGCGGACGGGGTCTCGTCACTCGGCCGATGTGGTATCCGTCGCTCGGCCGAGTGCACATATAAATCATGCCTGCTCTGGTCGGCCGAGCGGTGTCTCGCTGGTCGGCTGAGTGACTCCTTCACTCGGCCGAGTGGGACACTAAAAATGCCCAGATTGCTCATTTTGGCCTCCTCGTCACTCCTGCGACGTCCGTTCTTCTTCCGCTCCTCTCCAACAGTAAAATACCCCTCGGGGAGGTCGTCGGTGACCGTCTGGAGTAAGCGCATCTCGAGATCACTCCAAATCACGCCAAATCACCTGAAATGCGACAAAAACAACAAATCGTGAAAAGCATCGCAATATCGTCGATATATCGTGAAAAACATGATTTGGGTGATCTAAATGGCATGCAAACATGCGGTTAAAAAAGTGTAAAATAAGGAGTGATCAGGCGCAGCGGTTCGACGCGGAATTCGAAACGTCAAAATCCCCCAAAAATCGCCCGAACCGCTTGCGACCGCTGCTCCCTCGCCCGCTGCGACCTCCCACTCGCCCGAACACCACTCGACCGCCGGCGGCCAAGCACCGATCGCCGACCGCCGACCATCCTCACCGCCGACGACTCCCTCGCCGTCGGCCAACCTCCGGTAACCCCAATTTCGCCCGTTTTCTCCATTTTCTCCTATTTTTTTGATGATCCGTGCACCTATCGAGCCCCTACCCCAAATTAATTTCATTATCTATCTATTATACCCCTAACCCCCCATGTATTTTGAATTTTACACGCTGATATCGTTGTTTGATGTGTAGGCAATCTTGGGGAGCTTAGGGGAGCTTAGGGGAGCTTCCGGGGTGCGCTTTTGGCCTTGTGGAGTAGGCGTCTTCACACGCATCCGTTGTTTTGCTCTCGCGACGTGTTCAGGTACCATCGTTCCATTTATTTTAGCACGCCGCACGTTTTACTTGTTGGGTGATCACTCGGGGCACACATGCCGCCCCGAACACGGCCACGCACTAGGAGAGCTTCCGCCAAGCGGAAGCGGCCGGATGAGCCCGGCCCCTCCCATGAGATGGAGGACTCTCCTCCGCCTACACCACCTCATCCCACACAGCCACAGCCTGCCAATCCAGGCTCGATCGCCTGGACCGCTGAGGGATGCTCCTTCCGACTTATGGATCGAGAGTGTCAGATCACTCTCAATATGCTTCAAGCGTTCTTTCAGTGGCCCGCAGTCCCCACACCCGACCAAGCCTACGCCCCCACACACATCCCTCCCCCATCCTTCGATTCACACGCCTTCTGGGCCAGGATCACAGGTTTGCCTCAGGCCTTTGACCCTAGTAGGGCCAAGGCATCGGCCATAGTCCACCCCTGCCTCCGCATAGCACAGCGCCTTATGGCGACCACCTTTCTAGCGAGGTACGAGCCTGGGACGATGTCAACGCCTGAGTTCTATATGCTCTACGTGATGACTCGCATCAGAGTTCTTGATAGGGATGGTGTCACGATGGTCCCCGCCGTTGAGATTGACGTCGCTAGCTGGTTTTTGGACTGCATCATCGTATCGGTGGGTGCTCGCTCCCCGATATGTTGCGGCGGCCTGATCACCCTGCTAGCTCTGATGACCGACGAGGACCTACCGGCCGACCTGCGTCGACCTTCGGGCCCCACTACATTATCGATAGACGTCATGACCCGGATGAAGATGCTTCGTCCGCACGGCCAGCGGCACTGGGTATGGTTGCACGGTCCGTACTGTGCTGACTACATGATCCTTCCGAGCCCCGCTCGGACACACATAGGACCAGCACACGACGACTGGCTTCCGGCGATGGATCTCCTGATCCCCGTCGCCTACGTACTAGAGGCCGAGGGAGCTGAGCCTGCACCACCTGCACACCCCGCACCGCCAGTTGACCCTGTGTTCCCTCAGCCTGAGCCTGCACTTCCTGCTGCTCCCGACACTTCTGTCCCCACTTCTGCCAGTGTCGGGAGTACACTTGCTGAGCCTACGCCCACCACGTCTACCACTACCACCACCACTGTTGTGCCCTTGTCGGTTAAGCCACTCACCTCTCTGCTACCCGAGCGTCCACCCACCATACTTGAGAGCGGTGAGCCTTCTTTCGCTGCTGTCGTGGAGACCATGGCCAGTATGATCTCCGATGGGGTTTCACCTTTTGGACCCCACACTTCCTCCCCAGCGGTTGACCTTTCCGTCTCCACGGCTGCCGTTCTATCCGAGAGTGTCGTGACGTCTGTTCCCATGTCTGTGTCACTGACCTCTCTCGCTGCCTCGTCACCGATTTTGTCTTCCACTCCCACTGATGCTGCTTCCACCTCACACCAGCCTGCGTCCCAGCCTCGCACTGAGGCTGGGCATCCACTAGTGAGCACAGCACCCTTTCGACCCATGCCTGCTATCCCGATCACCTACACTGCACGTATTAGACAGCCCCGACCAGCTCAGCCTAGACATGTCCGTCCCTCCGCTCCACCACCCCATGACGCCTTAGTTCAGAGCGTTCGCGCTCTTGAGGGGGCGATGAGTGGACTGCGGGGCGATTTTAGGGCTCTGTCTTACACAGTCACCGCCATGCAGCACCGACTCGAGCTACTTCCCAGCATTCACTTTTGCCTGACCCAGATCCTCGAGCGACTGCCACGACCACCACCCACCCAGCAGACTGTGCCACGCCCACCACCCCCACCACCACCCACCCAGCAGACTGTCACCCAGCCACCACCACCCCCACCTCCGCCTCAGGATGGAGATGGCACAGCACCACCAGCTTAGGCACACCCTTGATGCCATCGATATTTTTTGTCATTATGCTGCCCATTCTCTGCTTGGTCCTGCTGATTTTTGCCCACCCCCCTCCTCCCATCACTATTTTTGTCCACATTTTGATCATATCATTCTATATCTTTTTTTCGGGAGTGAGGGAGCGTATTTTTGGTGACATACACATATCTGCATCACTCTTATCCTTGCATGCATCACATTCACATCATATTTTTCATTTTGTTGTTTTTATTTATTTTTCTCATGCATGCATCCCCACCCCCCTCCCATTACATGTCTCTCGGTGTGCCACACTTCGCACATTGAGGACACTGTGCCCTTTAGCTTGGGGGAGTGAGTTCTCACACTTTTTGCTTTTGTCACCTTTATTTTTAGTTTTCCCACGCTTTTCCACTTTATCACTCACTTTTTCATCACTTTTTCATTTTTTACCATGCATCACGTTTTTCTTATTTTTCTTGTGTGTTGCATTGTAAATAGTTTTATTTTCGTTTATCTTTATTCCTTTCATCTTTTGCTAGAGATGACTTTTCTGTGATGATGATGACGTGGTGTTAGCTTTTCTCTATATGCATGCTATACTTGTCATGTCATAGCCTCTTATTTCTGATATCATATGCTATGTTCTTATTTGCATTTAGAAATAGTAACCCGCTCTCTTTTGCTGTATGAAAATGGATGAAGTTCTATTATTAGCTGATGTCTGATAATTCATATGTATGCTATCGTAGAAAACACACCAAGATTCACGCATTGATGCTTATATCTGGAGTACTGATTTCCTTTCTCACATCACTTCTATTTGCATGATTTATACGCTTCACTTCGAGTTGATTCAAATGTTTGCTAGCTTTGATAAATCTGGATTAGTTTACTTTTTGAGATTAAACTGAGTGGATTATATTGCCCTGCTGAAGTTGTCATGCACGTCCTATAGAGTGAACTGAGAGACACATTTATTTCTTTCTCCACATATCTTGAACATTATTTCTCTATTTTAAATTCATTGGTGAATCTCCCCTTAGCGATTCTATTATTGACATTCCCCCGTTATTAAAATCACATGCTCCAAATTCCCCAAAATCCAAAGAAAAAAATACTTGTATATCCTTCTCTTTGATTTGGGATCATTGTGTATATATGCTATTGAAAAAAAAAGAAAGAAAAAGAAAAAGATTTGAGAATAAGAAAAGAAAAGAGAAAAGTAGTTCGAAAACGATCCCATCTCATATACTTTGTCTCTTTCTTCCCTCTTTTGTTTTATTTTTGACTTTTGGAGCTTCATAAAAATGGGGATGTAAATATCGTTTTATATATGCCACCACGCTTATAGATAAGCTTGGAGGAGAGAATCCAATGATGTGTGAGAGAGTGACTACTTGACGGTGCATGACGACCTAGGCTAAGTAATATTTTACACTCGGTGAGATTGCTAAAATTTCACGAAATCTACGCTTAGCATTCATTTCATGAAAACCGCACTTTTTCTATTCTTACTACTCTATCGTGTGATATCTCTTATACTCCTTATAGAAAGCATTCAATTGAAAAGTGTGTGATCTACGATATTGTATACCGCTTTAGATGCTTCAGACGATGTTAATCTTAGAATTATTCCATTTTTCATGCTATATTGGTATTCTTGGGTTTTCTATTTCAAATGCATCATTATACTATGGTATCAAAATAAAAGTCTTTGACATGTGTTTTATATTCGATGCATGCTATATGAGTAAGCAAAACCCACGTCCTGAGAAAATGATCTAGCAACTTCCCTCTTCGTTTTCTATTTTGTTTTTCGTTTTCCGTTTTCCGTTTTCCGCCTTTCCGCCGTTTTCTTTATCTTTATCCACCGGGTTCGCTTTTTACTTATCTTCCTCGAGGACGAGTAAGAGGTAAGCTTGGGGGATTTTGATCACTCCGTATTTTACACCTTTTTTCTGCATGTTTGCATGCCATTTAGATCGCTCAAATCGTGTTTTTCACGTTTATTCGGTAATATTGCGATGCTTTTCACGATTTGTTGTTTTTGTCGTATTTCAGGAGATTTAGAGCGATTTGGAGTGATTCTGAGATACACCCACTCCGGAGTGTCAGCGACGACTCTCTTGGGGGGTATTTTGCTGTTGGAGAGGAGTGGAAGGAGAAAGAACGTCGTAGGAGCGACGAGGAGGCGAAGATATGAAGTTTGGGCATTTTTAGCACTTCACTCGGCCGAGTGAAGGAGTCACTCGGCCGACCATAGGAAGCCCGCTCGGCCGGCCAGATCGGACACGCAACAGAGCAATATCAGCGTGCACTCGGCCGAGCATCACCATGCCACTCGGCCGAGCACCGAGTCACCCATCGCCCGAGTGGAGCCAAGACGACGCCAACAAAAGAGACCGAACTCTCTGTTTTTCTTCGTCTGACACTCCCAATGACTGACTCGGCCGAGTGGAGAAAGACGGTCCGCCCGAGTGACGAAAGACCGTCCGCCCGAGTGACCTCCGAGGAGACGACCCCCGAGACCCCCAACTCTCTGTTTTTGTACAGGGTTCGTCACTCGGCCGAGTGACATTTGTCACTCGGCCGAGTGAGCCGCGCTGCCTGTAGCGAAAACTGCGGATTTAAGGCTGCGCAGGGGCATTTTCGTGAGGGTTTTTTGGGCGATTTTGGGGGGTATTTAACCCCAGTTTTTAACCTAGTTTAGGAGAGCTTTTCAGAACTTTTTGGCAGCTTTTTTTTAGATTAACTTTTTAGGGATTAGATTTAGCTTTAAGGGAGGAGAGAAAAGTGAGATTTTGTTGGATGCTATCTTGTTCTTCATTGGTTTGTATCTCTCTCCCTCAAAAACTCAATTTTTGTTGATATTTTGAATATTGCTATGAATTCCATTGATTTTATTTGTGAATTTCTATTGCATTCTATTATGAATTGTGAGTAGTTCATCGTCTTAGGGCGTAGGGATGAACCCTACGAGCCCAATTTCGAAATTGTGATGAATTGGTGAAACTATTGCTAGGATTGATTAGGGTTAGTTTGGGATTGCTATAATACGAATAGCTAGGGATTCATATCGATTGGGATTTGCAAGAGATTGGATCCCAATTCGATAGGAATCCTTAGATATTCGAATTGGGTTGCAATTGAATTCCTCCGGAATCGGTTTGTAAGAGATTGGACCGAAACTAGGGTTTTTCGATTGCAATTCTATACCAATACCCGTTTGCAAGAGATTGGATGGGTAGGAACTATCCCAACCTTGGTCGTAGCTCGAGTTTGCACGAGAGTGGGCTCGAGATACGATTGAACGATGATGTTGTTCTTCACGCTAGTTTGCCTAGGTTAGGGTTTGCAAGAGATTGGACCCTACCATAGGTTGGCTATAGACCGGCAATAGCACGAGAGCGTGAGCTTGGTTCCACATTTAGTTACAACTAGTTCACCTAAATTTCAAGTCTAGCAATTGTGAAACCTACGAGTCACAATGATGAGATACAGCAAGTAGCGGGGATTCCCTATCCCCTAAGCATCTTTATTAATTTGTTAATTCCTTTATACATTTAAACGACTGTGACCGCACATTGTGAACATTCTCCCGACTTCCCCTATAGCCAGGTGATTCGAAGAAGACACTGTTATTAGGCCTCACTGTGTTCGATACCCGCTCGCCGCTACACCGTGCGCTTGCGGTAAGACTACGATCATCGCCGCTCTGGGACGTGTATCCGGGGCGCGATCAAGTTTTTGGCGCCGTTGCCGGGGATTTATCTCCGTGCATTTGCGCCATACTAGGTTGTGCTCTTGGGTTACATTTTGGAGTGATCAGGAAATCATTAGCTAGTACCTGGAGTGAAGAGGATTCAGAAGAAAGTGCCGAAAATGAGGACATCACCAGCAACTATGTGGCTTTTACGGCTATTCTTGATGATCAATCCGAATGTGACACCCCTAGCTGTGTTGGACTTAATGTTGCGACATCTAGAACAACATTGAAAGACAAAATTGCAAATGTCAGAAAGAATGTTACAACATTCAGTACAACATCTGATGGTGACAATGATTCTGAGGTTGATAGCGATGAGAAAGTTAGTGACGATGATATCCGAAAAGCATACCAGATGATGTTTGAGATGGATGCAACTCTGCAATATCTACAAAGTCCTGAAGGAGGAAAATGAAAGACTGAAGAAAGAGAAGGAAGAGGTCAAAATCAAATGTCTGAAAGTTGAGGAAAACTGTAGAAAATTGAAAAGCAACTTCAGAAATGTTCTTCTCATGGCAGAGAAAGCTGAATGCACTTTGGATAAGTGGAATTCTGGAAAAGTAAAGCTGGATGATATCTTGAACATGGGTAAGATTTCAGGAGATCGCACCGGAGTGGGATACAATAGAGGAGCTTTCTATAATGTGTCTGCTGAAAGAAGAAGTCAAGTTATCAAAGAACTTGAAAGAATGGGTCAGCACAAGGGCCATGATCAGAAGAAGAAGCAGATCAGAGGGATAAAAGGTGGTCATTCTGTGTGCAGTTACTGCAAGTTCATAGGTCATACTAAGAGAAACTGCTTCAGTCGCATGTGACATTGGTCAGAAGGAAGAAATGTTAGACACCCTGATATGAAGATAAAGAAGCAATTGGTCAGGAAGTCCAAATTATACAGCCTGAACACTACAGTTTCAGAGAAAACACCTCATGTTGTAACTAATATTGCAACATTAGATACAACACAGAATGATGTTGCTGCAGATGTTATGACACCAAACTTGACATCTCCTCTCAACAATCTATGTGAGCAAAATGCACCAAATTCTTATGAATCTTCCTCCAGAATTATCAGAGTGCTATCTCGCCGCTCTGCTCACTGCTCTTCCTCCACCGGTGCCATTGGAACTTCGCATGTACCCTCTCCAGCATGGTAATCCACCTCTGTTCCATCTTTATGACCTCTTCACCTATACCGACTGACTTTCCCAAAGTTTGTCTATTTCTTAGTCGTTTCCACCGCATCCACGTCTCCAAATATTGACATACAGACCACCGAAGCTTCTCTGTCAACACCGCCGATGTTTTCAATTCTCCAGCTACTTTTCGGCCTCTCAGAGCTTGACTTCTACTCTGGATTTCGTTTCATTTTTGCAGCCTTCTATCAGATGTGAGTTCTGTTGGAGACCCGCTATCCAGGTGTGCATTCGAATCCTCCTCATCCATGTCTTATCTCTCAGCAAATATTACTCTCAGCAACTATGTCTTATCCCACTATTTCCCAAAGAGGTGTGCCTTGGGTTGTGCCACATAATGCCAAAGGGGGAGATTGTTAGGTTGATTTTCTATTGCTATAAGTTGGCATTAGTGGCACTAGTTCTGGAGAGTTCAGGTTGTGGAATCAGAACAGTTTATGAACATTTTGAGTAGTCATATTGTATATTATGTTGCAACATAATGTTCAACATTCGGGATCTGAAATATTGGTTCGTATGCAGAAACGCTGCTTTGGTCTACAAATCTGTTGTGTTGATCTCAGATCTGATTTGTAGCCTAGGATCTTGGGGGTTTCTGAATTGGTCGAGGAAATATCTTGATGAGATTTTTCTGTTCCTTGTTGCCCGAATTAGTTCATTAATTGATGGAAGGAGTTTTGTTTAAATCATTTTACCCGAATGGTTAAATGACTCCTTGATTTATAGGATTTCTTACCCGAAGTGATCCTAGATATATTGGCAGAATATCTGCATTAAAGAGGAAATTATTTACTCGGGAATAGTGGTTACAAGATCTGCGAAAGATTTGTGTGGTTGAAGATTCTATATCTGAATGGTTTCAGATCTTGCATTATTGTTTAGATCTTCTTCAGATTTTTGGTTGTATGCTGGTATGCATGATATTTGCTGACGATGTGATTGAATGTGTAAAGGCCAGGCCCATTTGGGCCTTTAAAATAACCCGAGCCCCTCACCCTCTTTATTTTCCGTTCGCAGGCTCTTTCTCTCTCTCTCACGACGGGCCTTAGGGCTTTTTTTTTCTCTCTTCTTCTTTCATCGCCTCTCGCGGCAGCGGAGGCCTCGACGGCTTCGACAAGGGGTCCCTCCCCCTCGACTCACTGCAGCGAGACCCCATGGGGGCTTCTTCGACTTCTTACCCTCTCTCCTTCGTCATCGCACTGCAGCGTGGGCCCTAGGGGCTTCGACGTCAGCTCTCGTTCTCCCGCACGTCGCCGTGGGCCCCCCCGATTGGACCTCGCCGCCCTTGTCACCTCAAACTGAGCTCGATTGAGGCGGTTGGCTCTCTATTTAAACCCCTCTTCCCCCTCCTTCTCTCGGTTGCTCGCTGGTAAGTCGCTCTGATTTTTTCCTTCAAGTTGCTGCTGATTTGGGGATTTTCGCACTAAGAACTGTGGCGGATTTTCTGTGGCTTCCTTCTTCCACCCCCACGCTGATTTCTTCTCGGCTACGGTAGACTTCAACTCTTCTTCGTTTTCGTTTCCTTCAGTCGGTTTGCATGTTGCTCTGTGGTGATGTTTTGGGATGTTTCCGGGATAAAGTTGGATTTTTAATACGGGAAAGGATGAGTCAGGGGGGAGTGACGTAGGGTTTGAACCCCTACGATAGTTTTGGTGGGTAGGTTTCCCTCGCCCGCTCGTTGTGGAGTCCCGGGGTGCCCTAGGGGTTGCGTAGGTTTGTGGTCTGCCCCCTTTTACTTGCTGACCCTAGCATCGGTGGCTCCTTGTTCACTGTCGTTCCCTTGCTCAATTTTACTTGCTGCTGCCCTTTTTCCTTGCGGCCTGTATTGACCGAACCTGAGGGTTGCTGATTTTTTTTTGCTGCCATTAGACCCAACTGAGAGTTTCATCGCTAATTGTGGGACATTGCTGAGATTCGCTTGAATATGAGCCCCGATGTTTTTGACCCATAGCCCCAGCCCCTTGTTAGGAATCCCGTGGACTTTGCCGCGGGCATGGGTGCCCCCGCTATCTGATGAGAAACCCCCGTTCTGATCCCAAATGGCCTAGAGCACCTAAGGCCATGATGCATTAGACTTTCGGGCTTTATTATCTTCAGATGTTGCTTTCTTTGTTCGGTTGGGTTGGCTCATAAATACTTGCTGCTTTACTTACAGTTCAGTTTTGACATGTCATGCCATGAGAAACATCCATGCTATTTATTACCTGCCAGTATCCTTATGGTGTTGTCTCTTGGGCTGCTAGTACTCTGAGGTTCGTTATTGCGATTCATTTATGTTGGTCTCTGGGTTGTTGTATCCGACAGTGGAATATCTTGATCAGGATTCTTGACAGAACAGGTTATCTCCTGACCGGACGACGCAGTCGTCCCGTATTGCACCTTATTGTAATTCACGACACTAATAAAACTAATAACATGGTTACTTTCTGCTTGACTCACCGTGTTTGGGAAACTCATGATAAGGGAGTACGGGAGCGACTGGGACCTGATCTATAGCCCCTAGTAAGGGGGGACGTCCATCCTTCTGATGGGTCCTGAGTCCTGGGGGCAGACAGGGACGACCATCTTGATGGGTCCTGGAGCCCCACCACAGGCCACAGCGCCACAGTTCTTACAGGTTTTGCAGCTTACAGTACGGTACTTTACGCTTTTGGACTCTGCCCGGGGTCGCACCCTCGCGGTCAAGGTAGCTCCCAGATGCTTACTGTACTCCCCCTCATAAGTCACGACCTAGGGTTGGTTTACTATAGTTGTCACCATCTCACAGTAGTAGAGTCATTAAAATGCTTATCACATGCTTTCTTTCAGTATCATCTTATTTCAATTGTGGTGGTCTTTACTTTTCGTAGCACCATCTGCATGCTTTAGATGTCGTCTACTCCTCTGAGCGTGGTACAACTTTTATTGTCCACTTAGGTGACACACAGGCCTACCCGGAGACGTCAGGCCAGCAGTTTCCGACCCAGGACGTCAGGCGTTGAGCGTGGTTTGCTCGTGAGTACCCCAGAGGCTCACCTTTTGTACTTTTGGTTGTAGGTTGGAGCGGGCTTGAGAGTTGTACTTTTGTTTCCCGTTTCTTCTCTCCTTTACATACGTCTATGTGAGTATCTGTCACGCCCCGCTTCCCTAAAATGGAGGCGAGACGTGAGAAGGTCCGCTCAAACGTGGAGCTGTGAAGCTGCACGCCTGATAAGCGTCAATTTAGTATAAGCAGGTCCCTGTAATCGCAAAAGGAACAACAACAATAATAATAATAAAGAGACGGATATGAAATATCAATCCCAAAGTTTGTCCACAAAATATTCAACATCACAGAAAAGCCACCAGGCTAACAGGAAAGAGTCTAAGGCCCAGAACAAGGCCAAACAAAAGCAACACAAACATAACAGAGTATCAACTAGGTGCCACGCACCGACAACTAGGCAGTCTAACAAAAGAAGCTAAACGAAAACACTAAGACTGATCCCCAGTGTCAACGTAGTCCTCGATCAACGCGGGTCCTGACTCAGCGTCAGCGAACACCACGTCCTCAGCAAGTAACTCAGGCTCGGGCTCTAACATGTGTCACCCAAAAGAGAAAAGGGGCACATGTCAGCAAGTCGGAAGACTTGTGCAAGGAAACGGAAAGAAAGGTAAACTAGCAACCTAGCAGTTAAAGTATGGTGCATGACAAGTAAGGTAAGGTGGTAACAAGTAGAGTAAGGTAAAGTGCAAGTAGCAAGTATCAAGTAGTAGGGGTGACATGTAATGTCAAGTAACAAGTAAAGTACAAGGGATCACTCAACGAGTGCCCTATTGCCCTCAGGCTGTGTTCAAGTATCAAGTACAAGGGATCACTCAACGAGTGCCCTATTGCCCGCAGGCTGTGTTGAGCTCGTCTTCTGGAACACGAGCCAGAAAGTGAAATTGGCATAGGATTGTGCCCACGCAAGGTGGGTGCCTAGCCGGAACAAATAGTACAAGTCTGTAGCAAAGCTACGCATTCACGATGAGTATTCAAGCATGCAATGACATGAGCAGTTAATATGCGTACCGTTAATCGTATTTAAACGTGACAGGCAAAATGCTATGACATGAACATATTCGCGTACCGTTAATTTAAATTAAACATGGCAGTTAAAATGCAATAACAGTTAAGGATGCATGGATGACATGAACAGTTAATTCGCGTACCGTTAAGGGAAAGTAAACGTGACATACAAGCATGATGAGGGTGACGGACCAAGCTTCGTTGTCAAGCTAGGTCAATGGCGTCTAAACGGCTATCCTTTCACCGTCTAGTCTCTTTTACGCTAAAGCAAGGTAAATGGCCTAAGACATGGCCCAAATCAAGAGATGCAAGTTTCACTTGCCTGATACCGGGATTGACGAGCAATGAAGATCGTCACACAAGCTAACTACGGAATGGATCACTGTTATGGCAAAACAATCATTAGCACAATGATTCTAAATTGATTTCTTATTAGAACCCTAATCATCTAATAATCCATTTTATTAGGGTTTCACAATGTCAATGTGGGTTATGCTAAAACTAAAGGAATCGAGTATTACCGTGTAGGAAACGGGAGAATAACGCCGAGCAACCACGGCGACGGAAGAAACGCTCAGGGGAACCTAGGGTTCAGATCTGGAAATGATTGGAGAAGTTTGGAGAAATAGGGTTTTGGGGGATTTTGGGGATTTGATGGAGATTTGGGGAAGATGAGAGGTGGAATGAGTTGAGGGATGGTTTGGATGATGGAGGATGAGCTTGGGATGAAGGATTAATGGTTTGAGGGAGATGGGGGCTCAATGGGGGAGAAATTAGGGTTTTAGGTCGTGAGGGAGGAGAAGAAAACGTTTGGAGGGGTATTTATAGAGTTTGGTGGCGGCTAGGGCAAAACTAGGGTTTCCTGCACTGCTTAGTCGGTCAAAGAACAACTGTTGACCGACTAGTTTGAGATCTAGTCGGTCGGTTGAACAACGCAGACCGACTAAATGTAAACAGTAACTCCAGTCGAAAACCTGAACTAAGAGTTAGTCGGTCCAAGAACAACTACTGACCGACTAGTTTGAGATCTAGTCGGTCGATGAACGTTCTTAGACCGACTAAGAGTAAACAGTAACTAGTGTCAAAAATAGTTGATGAGTTAGTCGGTTAAAGAAGCATTGCCGACCGACTAGTTTGCAACCTAGTCGGTCAACCAACGTTCTTAGACCGACTAACGATAAACAGTAACTCCAGAATAATGTAGAAAGCCAACTAGTCGGTTCAAGAAGGTTTGCCGACCGACTGGATCGTCATCTAGTCGGTCGGTGGCCCTTCTTACACCGGCTAATTAGCACCAAAAGTTCCGATACGGAGCGCGGAGCCCCGGGATCGATTCCTAAGACTCCTAGGCTTGATCTAATAGTAAGATACGACCGTTATGGAGCCCGTCATGAATGACTTACTCCGAAATCGACGATCCTAAGGAAGAAACGAGAAAACACGACAAAACGATCGAAAATGAAAGTTACGGAGACGAAAACCACACATGAGGAGAAAATCCACCAAAACATATATTATAATATAATAAATCCAGATACATGAAAACCAGTCGTTACAGTATCCCTTTTACTTTCATGTCTGTTCTCTTTGTTTCACTGGCACATGCGGGACCTGCACATGTATCTATTGCACTAGCAACCCCCGGGAGTTGGGGCGTTACAAAGTGGCGGCCCATGCAGGTCCACGCAATCGCCTCGTGAGCAATGCTGGACAGACGGAGAGTACCCATCTGAAATACTCACTGACTCGATCTTGGTGTATGATGCAGGTGCATGAAAGTTTTCGTGCGCACGAGACGTAGACCATCTAGGAGAGCGTTGATGGCTTCAGGATCAGGGTCGAACACGGTGCACCAGATCTCAGACGCTGCCTTGCGGGAGATGGTCGAGGCAATTCAGGGGGCGTCTAGAGCAGGCGGGGTCCAGCAGTTTCGATCGCTGCGACCGCCGGTGTTTGCAGGACTGGGAGATGCTCTTGCTGCAGAAGGCTGGATACGCTCGATCACCAACATGTTAAAGGCTTCGGAGGCTTCCCCCGCCTTGTGGGTCGATATGGCGACGCTCCAGCTATCAGGAGAGGCCAAGAACTGGTGGGATGCTATAGAGGATCGGTCGGTGAAGCCTATCTCATGGGCTACCTTCAAGAAGGAGTTTGATGACCAGTATTTCTCGCCAGAGGCACAGTCGGAGCTAGAGGCTCAGTTCGGAAACCTCCAGCAGGGCTCCATGTCAGTAGTAGAGTATGATGCCGAGTTTTCTAAACTCAGCAGGTACGTATGTCAATGCATAGTAGTTGACCATGCCTTGTGTATGTTCTTAACCATTGGCATTTTAGGTTTGCCAAGGATGCGGTGTCTACCCCTGCGGCTCGTGCGAAGAGGTTTCGGCAAGGGCTGGACATTGACATTCAGGACAAGCTGGTGGGACTGAGATTGACGACCTACGCAGAGATGCTCTCTACCGCCCGGCAGTACGAGCATGTGCAGCGGGAGCGGGCACGTCTACATCAGGCAGGGGTCCATCAGAGTCAGCCGCCACCTTCTTCCACTACTTATACGGGACATGGACGTCGATCGACTCAGACACCTGCCCCTGGTAGACAGCTGCACCGGCCTATCCAGTAGCATCAGTTCAAGAGGCCGGCGCAGCAGCAGCCTCAGCACCACCAGCAGCAGCAGTACCAGCAGCACCAGACACGTCGCCCTACCCCGAGTTGCTACCACTGCGGCAAGCCCGGGCACGTTAAGGCATATTGCAGGTCGTTCCTAAACTTGTGCCTTGTCTGCGGGGCCCGGGAGCACACTGCCAGGGATTGTCCACGGAGAGAGCGAAGACCTTCGGCTCCGGCTTCGACTTCAGCACATACTCCGACTGGAGATGCGCAGCGGAGGCCTCCACTTCCACCTCAGCAGGGGGCGTTTCCGCAGGGCAGGCCGCGGGCTCCACCCTACCGACGTCAGACGTTTACCATAACCGCTGCAGAGGCCGACGCTACCGGCCAGGTCATCACAGGTACATTTCTTTGTTTTATGCAGTCCTTTATTTCTTGCACTAGTTACGACACAATTAGACTTAGTGTCTGTCCCCTTAGGTGTAGTGTTGGTGGCTTGCAAGCCCGCCCTGGTATTGTTCGACTCGAGAGCTTCCCATTGCTTCATATCAAGACGTTTTGTCGACCAGCATGGAGTTCTTGAGTCGCCACTTGCATCTGGTTGGGATGTTAACACCGGAGGAGGAGTGCTGAACACGTCTAGTGGATGCTCCTCTTGTCCCGTAGTAATATGCAGACGAGAGCTGTATGCAGATTTCTTAATTATCGAGATGCCGAGCTTTGAAGCCGTCTTTGGGATGGACTGGCTGGGATCATTCTATGCCACCATCGACTGCCGCCGTGGTGTAGTGATGTTCGAGATGCCTGACCATCCGAAGTTTGAGTTTTTCAGAGGCACCAGGTCTACCGGACCGATTAAATTCAGGGCAAGACCAGCGGAGGCAGTAGCGTCTGACATAGATGCTGAACCAGAGAAACCGGAAGTTGTGCGGGAGTTTTTAGACGTATTTCCAGAGGAACTTGCAGGTTTGCCCCCAGACCGTGGTATTGAGTTTCCGATTGAATTGTTTCCAGTGTTCAACCCATATCTAAGAAACCGTATCGCATGGCACCGTCAGAGTTAGAGGAAGTACGGGCCCAGCTGGAAGACCTTTTGCAGAAGGGATGGATACAGGCTAGTGTATCATCTTGGGGCGCGCCAGTATTGTTGGTAAAGAAGAAGGACGGGACCAGACGCATGTGCATCGATTACAGGGAACTTAATAAGGTTACGTTGAAGAACAAGTATCCTCTTCCCCGCATCGATGATTTGTTTGACCAGCTTGGTGGGTCTAGTGTTTATTCCAAGTTGGATCTCAGAACTGGTTACCACCAAGTGAGGGTTAAGAGGGAGGATGTACCCAAGACCGCATTTCGGACCAGGTATGGGCACTATGAGTTCTTGGTAATGCCGTTCGACGTTACGAATGCACCGGCAGTGTTCATGAGTTTGATGAACCTGGTATTGTACGAGTATTTGGACAAGTTCGTAGTGGTGTACATCGATGACATCCTGGTGTATTCAAGGAACCGGCAGGAGCACGCAGAACACTTGAGGAAGGTGCTTGGGACCTTGAGGCGCCACCGGTTGTACGCCAAGCTCAGCAAGTGTGAGTTTTGGTTGAGCAGGGTGACCTTCCTGGGCCACGTAGTGTCGGGAGAAGGAATCTCAATGGATCCAGAGAAAGTGTCAGCAGTTCAGAAGTGGCCAGCCCCTACGTCAGTGACAGAGATTCGGAGCTTCTTGGGACTTGCTGGATATTATCGGAGATTCATCCAGGATTTTTCGAAGATTGCGGAGCCGATGACGCGATTGACAAGGAAGGACGTGATGTTTGTATGGACCAAGGCGTGCCATGATGTTTTTGAAGAGCTGAAGAGGAGATTGACTTATGCACCCATTTTGATCATCCCTGATCAGATGAGGGGATTTGAAGTGTTCTGCGATGCATCTGGCAAGGGTCTCGGCTGTGTACTACATCAACATGGTCGAGTTATGGCATACGCATCCAGACAACTGAAGGTTCACGAGAGAAACTACCCCACTCATGATCTTGAGTTGACGGCAGTTATTTTTGCTCTGAAGATCTGGAGGCATTTCCTGTTGGGAGAGCAGGTGAAGGTATTCACCGACCACAAGAGCCTGAAGTATCTGTTTACTCAGAAAGAGCTAAACATGCGGCAGCGTCGGTGGGTTAAGCTTATGGCAGATTACCACATTGACCTTCAGTTCCATCCTGGAAAGGTCAATGTTGTACCTGATGCACTGAGTCGTCTTCCTGTAGTAATTACCCTTACGACTCAGTGGAAGCTTCAGCAAGAGGTCAGAGAGATGGGGATAGAAGTGGTGCCGTTAGGAGGGACTGCTATCTTGATGAACCTTCAGATTCAGTCGACCTTGGTGGATCGGATCAAGGCCGCCCAGGATGGGGATGCCAGGTTGCAGAGGATTAGAGAGTCAGTTCTAGCAGGGCAACGGCCAGAATTCCGCATCCATGAAGACAAGTCCTTGAGGTACAGCAGCCGGATATGCGTGCCGTCTGGAGATGTCAGGGAGGAACTGTTGAGAGAGGCTCACAGTTCTCCATATTCCATTCATCCGGGTGGGACGAAGATGTACAAGGACTTGAGGCAGCACTATTGGTGGCACGGGATGAAGAGGGGCGTTGCTCAGAGTGTCGCTAAGTGTATTGTATGCCAGCAGGTGAAGGCCGAGCATCATCGTACTGTCGGGTTGTTGCAGCCTCTGCCTATTCCAGAGTGGAAATGGCAGCACATCACGATGGATTTTGTGACCGGGTTGCCACGGAGTGCGAAGCATAATGATGTCGTTTGGGTAGTCGTTGACCGATTGACCAAGTCGGCCCATTTCATACCATTCCGGGTGGGCCAGTCTACAGAAACGCTTGCCAGGAAGTACGTGGAGGAGATTGTGAGACTGCATGGGGTTCCTGTCAGCATTGTTTCAGACAGGGACACCCGGTTTACATCACACTTCTGGAAGAGCTTGCAAGGACGTCTGGGCACACAGTTGAGTTTCAGTACGGCATATCATCCTCAGACGGACGGGTAGTCAGAGCGCACAATCCAGATCTTGGAAGACATGTTGCGTGCTTGTATGTTAGACTTCAAGGGGTCGTGGGAAGACCACCTACACCTCGTTGAGTTTGCATACAACAACAGTTATCATGCCAGCATCGGAATGGCCCCTTTTGCAGCACTATACGGAAGGAAGTGTCGATCACCACTGAGCTGGGATGATGTGGGTGATAGAGAGCTGGTTAGGCCAGAGTTAGTTGTGGAGGCTATTGGCGTAGTGCGGATTATCAGAGAGAAGCTACAACTGGCACAAGACCGATACAAGCATTGGGCTGATTCGAAGCGACGTCATCTGGAGTTTCAGTCAGGCGACCACGTCTTCCTGAAGATCTCGCCCAACCGAGGCATGATCCGATTTGGTCGTAGAGGGAAGCTTAGCCCACAGTACATCGTGCCTTTTGATGTGCTGGAACGAATTGGCAAAGTGGCTTATCGACTTGCATTGCCTCCATCCTTGGAAGGGGTGCATAATGTATTCCATATATCCCAACTGCGGAGGTACGTGGGTGACCCTATGCACGTGATAGATCACTCGGAGATAACAGTGCGGCCAGACTTGTCTTATGAGCAGCAGCCTGAGAGAATCATCGATTGGCAGCAGAAGGCTCTCCGGAACAAGACTGTCCACCTGGTGAAGGTGATGTGGCACAGAGATTCTCCTGGGGAGTCCACCTGGGAGAGGGAGGATGAGATGAGAGAGCGTTATCCTTACCTTTTTGTTGTATCCTAGTTGTAATTCCGAGGACAGAATTTTTGTAAGGTGGGTAGAATGTAAAGGCCAGGCCCATTTGGGCCTTTAAAATAACCCGAGCCCCTCACCCTCTTTATTTTCTGTTCGCAGGCTCTTTCTCTCTCTCTCTCACGATGGGCCTTAGGGCTTTTTTTTCTCTCTTCTTCTTTCATCGCCTCTCGCGGTAGCGGAGGCCTCGACGGCTTCGACAAGGGGTCCCTCCCCCTCGACTCACTGCAGCGAGACCCCACGGGGGCTTCTTCGACTTCTTGCCCTCTCTCCTTCGTCATCGCACTGCAGCGTGGGCCCTAGGGGCTTCGACGTCAGCTCTCGCTCTCCCGCACGTCGCCGTGGGCCCCCCGATTGGACCTCGCCGCCCTTGTCACCTCAAACTAAGCTCGACAGAGGCGGTTGGCTCTCTATTTAAACCCCTCTTCCCCCTCCTTCTCTCGGTTGCTCGCTGGTAAGTCGCTCTGATTTTTTCCTTCAAGTTGCTGCTGATTTGGGGATTTTCGCACTAAGAACTGTGGCGGATTTTCTGTGGCTTCCTTCTTCCACCGCCACGCTGATTTCTTCTCGGCTACGGTAGACTTCAACTCTTCTTCGTTTTCGTTTCCTTCAGTCGGTTTGCATGTTGCTCTGTGGTGATGTTTTGGGATGTTTCCGGGATAAAGTTGGATTTTTAATACGGGAAAGGATGAGTCAGGGGGGAGTGACGTAGGGTTTGAACCCCTACGATAGTTTTGGTGGGTAGGTTTCCCTCGCCCGCTCGTTGTGGAGTCCCGGGGTGCCCTAGGGGTTGCGTAGGTTTGTGGTCTGCCCCCTTTTACTTGCTGACCCTAGCATCGGTGGCTCCTTGTTTGCTGTCGTTCACTTGCTCAATTTTACTTGCTGCTGCCCTTTTTCCTTGCGGCCTGTATTGACCGAACCTGAGGGTTGCTGATTTTTTTTGCTGCCATTAGACCCAACTGAGAGTTTCATCGCTAATTGTGGGACATTGTTGAGATTCGCTTGAATATGAGCCCCGATGTTTTTGACCCATAGCCCCAGCCCCTTGTTAGGAATCCCGTGGACTTTGCCGCGGGCATGGGTGCCCCCGCTATCTGATGAGAAACCCTCGTTCCGATCCCAAATGGCCTAGAGCACCTAAGGCCATGATGCGTTAGACTTTCGGGCTTTATTATCTTCAGATGTTGCTTTCTTTGTTCGGTTGGGTTGGCTCATAAATAATTGCTGCTTTACTTACAGTTCAGTTTTGACATGTCATGCCATGAGAAACATCCATGCTATTTATTACCTGCCAGTATCCTTATGGTGTTGTCTCTTGGGCTGCTAGTACTCTGAGGTTCGTTATTGCGATTCATTTATGTTGGTCTCTGGGTTGTTGTATCCGACAGTGGAATATCTTGATCAGGATTCTTGACAGAACAGGTTGTCTCCTGACCGGACGACGCAGTCGTCCCGTATTGCACCTTATTGTAATTCACGACACTAATAAAACTAATAACATGGTTACTTTCTGCTTGACTCACCGTGTTTGGGAAACTCATGATAAGGGAGTACGGGAGCGACTGGGACCTGATCTATAGCCCCTAGTAAGGGGGGACGTCCATCCTTCTGATGGGTCCTGAGTCCTGGGGGCAGACAGGGACGACCATCTTGATGGGTCCTGGAGCCCCACCACAGGCCACAGCGCCACAGTTCTTACAGGTTTTGCAGCTTACAGTACGGTACTTTACGCTTTTGGACTCTGCCCGGGGTCGCACCCTCGCGGTCAAGGTAGCTCCCAGATGCTTACTGTACTCCCCCTCATAAGTCACGACCTAGGGTTGGTTTACTATAGCTGTCACCATCTCACAGTAGTAGAGTCATTAAAATGCTTATCACATGCTTTCTTTCAGTATCATCTTATTTCAATTGTGGTGGTCTTTACTTTTCGTAGCACCATCTGCATGCTTTAGATGTCGTCTACTCCTCTGAGCGTGGTACAACTTTTGTTGTCCACTTAGGTGACACACGGGCCTACCCGGAGACGTCAGGCCAGCAGTTTCCGACCCATGACGTCAGGCGTTGAGCGTAGTTTGCTCGTGAGTACCCCAGAGGCTCACCTTTTGTACTTTTGGTTGTAGGTTGGAGCGGGCTTGAGAGTTGTACTTTTGTTTCCCGTTTCTTCTCTGCTTTACATACGTCTATGTGAGTATCCCTTTTACTTTCCTGTCTGTTCTCTTTGTTTCACTGGCACATGCGGGACCTGCATATGTATCTATTGCACTAGCAACCCCCGGGAGTTGGGGCGTTACAGAATGTATCAATCCATAAATATGGTATGAAAGATCTTATTTATTGGACATGTTGTACGTTATGTTGAACATTATGATACAACATAATATATAACATGTTGTGTCAGAAGGCTGGAATCGAATGACGGACGTCAGCGATTATCAAAGGTGGATTTCTCCAGATCTTTCTATAATCTCTTTTAGGCATTCTGGTATATTCTGTTGAAGATACATTTGTAAGTTGTAATCTCTCAGTTTTATTGTTGAATCGGTTAGAGAGATTCATGCCCGCAATATTTATATTCATCGGATCCTTGCAGATACGCAGAACCACCTGCTCGAAGTAGTTCCGCTGCCGATCCGCATCTGATATGATTAAACGTCCTTCCCTATTGACCTGCGGATTGTGGGGGAGCGGGGTATATCAGGGCATACGGTTTTGCGGCTAGGGCATGGCTTTTGAAAAAAACGATCAAAGAACTCCGGGAGGGAGGCCGACGGCTACCAGAGGTGGGGATCAAGGGAGTTAATTCTAGTCGGCTGTGCAAGGTGATCTTACGGTTTTCTACATCCGGGGACGGCGGCCGACGGCTACACACGTGGGGATCAAGGGAGTTGATCTAATCGGTTGTGCAAGGGGAGCTTGCATAGATTACTCCACGGGGTTGATTGAGATCAACCCTCGCGGTTTGTATTGAGGGGGAGTATGCCTCTTCTAGTATAGATCCGATATTAGTGACGTATTCATTGATATTTATAGTGGAGTAATTTGATTTTCTGGGCGTGGCCCTACAGATGTAGGTGTGCGCACCGAACTGCTTTACAAAGTTCCTTGTGTCACCACTTGGTTTCTGTGTTTAATCTTTGTGTTTATTTGATGACACATCCGTACTGAATTAAGTTGGTGGAGATAGTTTTACTGGGATAATGCTCTATGTCTCTCTAGTTATCAGAATATTACAACCTTTTCGGCCTTACTTCTATGATAATCAACTCCAGTTGATGTTCAGCCTGCATAAAAAATTTGCATTGGTTCGAGCTACCGTTAAAGCATTTTCTGGTTCTCAAGGTTAACACCTCATCATCATCTATTATCATCATCTATTGTCAGTATCGAGTCAACTCATTGCTAAGCTCGCTTTTCTGTAGCACATAACGCATCATCTATATCATCATATTGTTGGTGACTTCTCATATTGTCATTCTCTCCATACCAAATCATTTGCAAAAATCTCTGAGCAATTCGTTCTTTCCATTCTTCATGCTTATCAGTATTGCTAGATTTTTAATAGTGATTTGGCTTATGGTGAAGTGTTATATAAACTCTTGAATCAACTGGTCAAGGTTATGAATTGACTCAAATAGGAGCTTGTCCTGTGAAAAATCATGTAAATAGGTGTTTGATGCACCAAAAATATGCATGTTCTACGTAAAAAAAACTAGATAAGATCTTTTGGATCTCCCCTTCAGTCATAGTTGAAAAATATGAGAAGCTTGGCTTTATGAGAAAGATGTTAGTCTAAAATCACATTTGCCATAGAATCATGTATTGTCGACATGCAACCCTTAGGTAACCATCTAACAATTGTGACTTCCTTGTGTATTGTCACTATGCACTCTGGATCTCATGCTCTTAGCATGAGTAGATGGGCTACTAGGCCTCTTTTGCAAGTCTTCTACTACAAACAGAAATAGCTGTCCAAGAAGCTATACCTGTTTACGGGTGTTTTCTCACCACTGAAGTCGATGGAAGATGATTCGATTGAAGTTGTAATGTGGGATGACGTGAGCAGCTAGTTGGGCACTGCGCAAGTGGCCTACGGTCTGAATGAGCTCCGATCCAAGTTACTGGAGTCAGTTCCCGGCTATCCCTGGTTCTCCTGCAGCACAAGGAGCTCATCAGGGGGTGTCAGATCTGGGGGTCTGATCTAATCTACTTCGATACTGCAGTCAGCAGATGACTCAATGAGGCTCGGGGTTACTATGTCCGACCTGTTGGGAGGTCGTCTGCTATTTATAGCACCGAGCTATGGAGAAAATGTGAAAAGCTAGGTCAGAGCAGATCCTGAGTTTGGGGTGACTCGAGATTGTCCGAGAGTAAAGTCGAGTTGAGTAGTTTTTGGAAAAAGATCACTCCTCACATCATCTGAGAGTCTTCTTATAGGCGGGTTGTTAGAGGGTAACGCCCGAGTAATTAATTCGCTGAGTTGGCTCCATTGATGATGAGCCAATGGCCGGTCATTAAATGCCTTAAAGGAAGAAGCCACACGGTCAGTCTGAGCTGCCACCTTAAATGAATGAACGGCCGGCCTTTGGGCTGTTGGGCCGAAGCTTTGGGCTTGACTGGGCTTCCGGGCCGGGATAAGAATGATGCATCAGTACCCTAGTGTAATGCAACAAGCAATACAATAGTTGTATTCTCTGTGCACAAGTCTTCTACTAAGAGCATGATACCACATTAGGTCAATGCCAGCCTCAACTGAGCTTCCGATTTATTTCAACCGTATTGGGCTGAGGTCCTACCGAGATTTAGGCCGAAGTCCTCTGTGCTCCATGCGAGCCCTTTACAAACCATGTCATGAGACAGCTTAAACTCCTCACTCCTCTGATTGGTAAGATTTATTTTATATTATTTTAAGCCTTCATTCTCTAAGATTTATTAAACTACTTTCATAAGTACCTAAAAGATTGATGGTATCTATGATAACCAAACTCTATATTTCTTTGTATTTCTTGCCTTAACAATAATCTAATAAGCTTTGCTATTTTAATAGGATTACTTTTCTTCCTCAAAGTTAAAAAGAAGGGTTTGTTATGAATAGGTCCATGAGGCCCATTGGGTATCCGGTCCACCAATGAAAAGCTATATATATATGAGGGTAGGGGGGCTCTTACCCTCTTACACCTATTACTCTACTTTTCCCTTCACAACACGTTATCAGCACGATCACGCTCATAGGAAAAGACGACGACGCTAAAGGAAGGAGTTCATCCAACGCTCAGTTTTAAGAAGATCGTATTCTTCTCAACGAAAAGCGTAAAGGGCATCCTTCATCAACCCTCGTCTAGATTCCTGAATCGAATCTAGAGGTAAATCCTCAAATTTTTAAGATCTAAACTTGCTTTTCCAGTAGATTTTGCATGTTTTAAGATCAAAAACACGGTATAAATCGTATTTTTATTTAGATCTGCATGTTTTAAGATCAAAAACACGATAAAAATCGTATTTTTATTTAGATCTGCATGTCTATTATCAGTAAAAATCGATTCTTTTTAAATCTGAATGTCTAGAAAAAATATCTGTTTTTTCTCCCTTGATCCAAATCATGCTCGCCCCGAGGGCACGGCGGCGGCGCCGTTTCCAGGCGCCACTGGCGGCTAGAAGCTGGCCGGGGCCCGGATGCACACACGGGGCACGCGACTCGCTAGTCTTACCGCAAGCGCACGGTGTAGCGGCGAGCGGGTATCGAACACGAGGAGGCCAAATGACAGTATCTTCTTCAATTCACCTTGCTATAAGAATAGTCTAGAAATGTTCGCAATGAAGCGGTCACAGTCGTTCAATTGTATAAAAGGAATATCAAATTAATAAAGACGCCTAGGGGATAGGGAATCCCCGCTACAAACCGTATCTCGTCATTGTGAATCGTAGGTGTCACAATTGCTAGACGTGAAATTCAGGTGAACTAGTTGCAATTAAATGTAGAACCAAGCTCATGCTCTCGTGCTATTGCCGGTCTATAGCAAACCTAGGGTAGGGTCCAATCTCTTGCAAACCCTAACCTAGGCAAGCTAGCGTGAAGAACAACATCATCGTTCAATCATATCTCGAGTCCACTCTCGTGCAAACTTGAGCTACGACCTAGGTTGGGATAGTTCCTACCCGTCCAATCTCTTGCAAACGGGTATTGGCATGGAATTGCAATCGAAACCCCTAGTTTCGGTCCAATCTCTTGCAAACCGATTCCGAAGAAGTTCAATTGTAACCCAATTCGAATATCTAGGGCTTCCTATCGAGTTGGGATCCAATCTCTTGCAAATCCCAATCGGTATGAATCCCTAACTATTCGTATTATAGCAATCCCAAACTAACCCTAATCAATTCTAGCAATAATTTCACCAATTCAGCACAAATTAGAAATAGGGTTCGTAGGGTTCATCCCTACATCCTAAGACGGTAAAACTACTCACAATTCATAACGAAATTCAGTAGAAATTCATAAATAAAATCAATAGATATTCAATATATCAATAAAAATGGAGTTTTTGATAGGGAGAGAGACAAGCCAATGAAGAACCAATAGCATCCAACAAAATAACACTTTTCTCTCCTCCCTAAAGAACTAAATCTAATCTCCTAAAAGTAATCTAAAAAGGGCTGCAAAAAGTTCTGAAAAAAACTCTCTAAACTAGGTTAAAAACTGGGGTTAAATACCCCCCAAAATCGCCCAAAAAATCCTGACGAAAATGCCCATGCGCAGCCTCAAAATCGCAATTTACGCTACAGGCAGCGCGGCTCACTCGGCCGAGTGACAAATGTCATTCGGCCGAGTGACAAACCCTGACAAATTCCAGTAAGTTTGGACTTTTGGGGGTCGGCTCCTCGGGAGTCACTCGGCCGAGTGACTTTCTTTGCTTCGGCGAGGGGACTTCTTCACTCGGCCGAGTCGAAACTCGGGATTCGACTGACAATTTACAGTAACTCTGGGATTTTTGTTGACGTCGTCTTGATGCCACTCGGGCGAGTGGTGTCTCCGTGGTTCGGCCGAGTGGACTGGCAATGCTCGGCCGAGTGCACGCTGATACTCAGTCTTCTGCGTGTCCGATTTGTCCGGCCGAGCGGGCTCTCGATGGTCGGCCGAGTGACTCCTTCACTCGGCCGAGTGACATGCTGAAAATGCCCATTCTTCATTTTTTTGCTCCCTCGTCGCTCCTACGACATTCTTTCTTATTCCACTCCTCTCCAATAGCAAAATTCCCCTCGGGAGAGTCACAGGTGACACTCCGGAGTGGGTGCATCTCAGAATCACTCCAAATGGCTCGAAATCTCCTGAAATTCGACAAAAACAAGAAATTGTGAAAAGCATCGCAATATTGCCGAAAAATCGTGAAAAGCGCGATTCGAGCGATCAAAATGGCATGCAAACATGCAAAAAAAGGTGTAAAATATGGAGTGATCAAAATCCCCCAAGCTTACCTCTTACTCGTCCTTGAGGAAGATGAGTAAAAAGCGAACCCGGTGGATAAAGAAAATAGAAACTATGGAAAAGTGGAAAATGAAAATAAAACGAAAAACGAAATAGAAAACGAAGAAGGAAGCTGCTAGATCATTTTTCTCAGGACGTGGGTTTTGCTTACTCATATAGCACGCATCGAATGTAAAACACATGTCACAGACTTTTATCTCGATATCATGGTATAAATGTGCATTTGAAATAGAAAACCCAAGAATATCAATATAGCATGAAAAACAGAATAATTCTAGAATTAGCATCGTCTGAAGCATCTAAAGCGATATACAATATCGTAGATCACACACTTTTCAATTGAATGCTTTCTATAAGGAGTATAAGGGATATCACACAATAGAGTAGTAAGAATAGAAAAGTGTGGTTTTCATGAAATGAATGCTAAGCGTAGATTTCTGGATTTCGTAAAACTTTAGTGATTTCACCGAGTATAAAATATTACTTAGCCTAGGTTGTCATGCACCGTCAAGTATCCACGCTCTCACACATCATATGATCCTCTCCCCCAAGCTTATCCATAAGCGTGGTGGCATATACAAAACAATATTTACATCCCCGTTTCTTTTGAAGCTCCAAAAGTCAAAGAAAATAAAAATAAAAATAAAACCAAAAGATGGAAGAAAGAGAGAAAGGATATGAGATGGGATCGTTTTCGAACTTCTTTTCTCTTTTCTTCTCTTATTCTCAAATCTCTTTTTTTAATAACATATATACAAAAATGATCCCAAATCAAAAGAGAAGGATATACAAGTATTTTTTTCTTTGGGTTTTGGGGAATTTGGAGCATGTGATATAATAACGGGGGAATGCCAATAATAGAATTGCTAAGGGGAGATTGACCAATGAATTTAAAATAGAGAAATAATGTTCAAGATATGTGGAGAAAGAAATAAATGTATCTCTCGGTTCACTCTATAGGACGTGCATGACAACTTCAGCAGGGTATCTAATCTACTCAGTTTGATCTCAAAAAGTAAACTAATCCAGATTTGTCAATGCTAGCAAACATTCAATCAACCTGAAGTGAAGCGTACAAATCATGCAATAAGAAGTGATGTGAGAAAAGAAAGCAGTACTCCAAATATAAGCATCAATGTGTGAATCTTGGTGTGTTTTCTACGATAGCATACATATGAATCATCAGACATCAGCTAATAATAGAATTTCATCCATTTTCATACGGAAAAAGAAGTGGGTTACTATTTCTAAATGCAACACAGGACATAGCATATGATATCAGAAACAAAAGCTATGACATGACAAAATTAGCATGCATATAGGGAAAAGCTAACACCACGTCATCGTCATCACAGAAAAATCATCTCTAGCAAAAGATGAAAGAAATAAAGATAAAGGAAAACAAAGATATTTACAATGCAGCACACAAAGAAAAATAAGAAAAACGTGATGCATGGTAAAAGAAACGAAAAAGTGATGAAAAATGGGTGCAAAAGCGGAAAAACGTGAAAAAACTAAAAATAAAGGTGATAAAAGCAAAAAGTGTGAGGACTCACTCCTCCAAGCTAAAGTGCACAGTGTCCTCAATGTGCAAAGTGTGGCACACCGAGAGACGGGTAATGGGTGGGGAGGGTGAGAATGCATGCATGATAAAAAAAGGTAAAAATAAAAAGAAAATATGATGGTGTGAATGATGCATGCAAAGATGGGAGTGATGCAGATATGTGTCACCAAAAATACTCTCCCTCTCTCCCAAAAAAGATATATAATGATGTGAGCAAGATAGGGACAAAAATAGTGCGGGGAGGAGGGGGGCCAAAAATCCATCGACAGGACCAGCAGAGAATGGGCAGCATAACGACAAAAAAGATCAATGGCATCAAGGGTGTGCCTAAGCTGGTGGAGCTGCACCATCTCCGTCCTGTGGCGGAGGTGGGGGTGGTGGTGGGGGTGGTGGTGGACGTGTCTGCTGGGTGGGTGGTTGACGTGTCTGCTGGGTGGGTGGGTGTAGTGGAGGGAGTCGCGCCATTATCTGATTCAGGCAAGCCTGAATATCGGGAAGCATGGCGACGCGGGACTCCATGGAACTGACCGCGGCAGAGAGAGCCCTAAAATCGCCCCTGAGTCCACTCACCGCCCCCTCAAGAGCACGAAGGCTCTAAACTAGGGCGTCAGGGGGTGGTGGAGCGGAGGGACGAACAGGTCTAGGCTGTGAAGGTCGGGGCTGTCTAATACGGGCAGTGTAAGTAATCGGGCCAGCAGGTAGGTGTGGAAAAGGTGATGTGCTCACTAGTGGATGCCCAGCCTCAGTGCGAGGCTGGGACGCAGGCTGGGACAAGGAAGCAGCAGCAGTAGTGGTGGAAGACAAAATCGGCAACGAGGTAGCAAGAGAGGTCGGTGACACAGAAGTAGGGACAGACGTCACGACACTCTCGGATAGGACAACTGCGGTGGAGACGAAAAGGTCGACCACTGGGGAGGAAGTGTAAGGACCAAAAGGTGACACCCCAGTGGACATCAAACCGGACAGGGTCCCCACGACGGCAGCGAAGGAAGGCTCGCCGCACTCGAGTATGGTGGGTGGACGCTCGGAAAGAAGTGAAGAAATAGGCTCAACCGAGATAGGCACAGCAGTGGTGGGGGTGGTGGTGGACGTGGTGGACGGCTCAGCGAGGGTACTCCCGACACTGGCAGAAGTGGAGACAGAAGTGCCGGGAGGTGCAGAAAGTGCAGGCTGGGGCTGAGGGATCACGGGGTCAGCAGGAGGTGCAGGGTGTGCAGGGTGTGCCTGCTCAGTGCCCTCGGCCTCAAGAACGTAGGCAGCTGGGATGAGGAGATCCATCGTTGGGATCCAATCCTCGTGGGCCGGTCCTATATGTGTCCGAGCGAGGCTCGGGAGGATCATGTAATCGGCACTAAAAGGACCGTGCAACCACACCCAGTGCCGCTGGCCGTGGGGACAAAGCATCTTCATACAGGCCATGACGTCTATCGAGAGTGCAGTGGGGCCCGGGGCTCGTCTAAGGTCAGCAGGTAGGTCCACGCCGGTCATCAGGGCTAGCAAAGTAATCAGACCGCCGCAGCAAATCGGTGAGCGAGCGCCCACCGAAATGATGATGCGGTCTAAGAACCAGCTAGCAATATCAATCTCAACGGCGGGGACCAGGTCATCACTATCCCTATCGAGAACTCTGGGGCGAGTCATCGCGTAGAGCATGAAGAGCTCAGGCGTAGACATCGTCCCAGGCTCGTACCTCGCTAAAAAGGTGGTCGCCATAAGGCGCTGGGCTATGCGGAGGTAGGGGTGTAGGATGGTTGAGGCCTTGGCCCTACTAGGGTCAAAGCCATGGTGGGAGCCCGTGATACGTGTCCAGAACGTGGAAGCGTCAAATGATGGTGGTGGGATGTGAGTGGGTGCGTAGGCTCGGTCGGGGACGGGGACATCGGGCCACTGGAAGAACGTACGGAGCATGGCGAGAGTGACCTCGCACTCTCGGTCCATGAGGTGAAATGTGCATCCTCCAGGGGTCCGGGCGATCGAGCTAAGTACCTCAAGTGTCGGACAGGCGTAGGTGTCCGCTGACACAGACAAGAAATCGCGCGAACCCACGTTGTGGTACAACGTGAGCATCCCCTCAAGCACCCCTAGGCGGTCCAGGTCTGCTAAGTGTGCGAATCTAGAGGGCACTATAGATCGCTGGGTGATACGCTCAAATCGGACGCGCTGTGCGTCGTCTCTGAACGTGATCCCCAGCGGCCCGACAACGGGAGCCGGTGGTGGGATAGGATCGGCGGGGATGGGCTGTGCGTGTATGGGATCGGCGGGAAGCGGTTGTGTGGGTGGTGGTGGACTAGGTGGAGGGGAGTCCTTCCTAGCGTGAGAGGGACCGACGTCATCGGTCCTCTTCCGCTTGGAAGAGGCTCCCCGCGTGCGTGGCCTAGTACGGGGCAGCATGTGTGCCGCGAGTGCTCACCCAACTAAAATATAATGCGGCGTGCGCAATAAAGGGAACGAGTGTGCCTGTACACGCTGCGAGTGCAAGCCAGCAAGTGCGTGCGAAGAGTGCCGCCTCCGCGAAGCTAAAATCACGTCCTGAAGCTCCCCTAAGCTCCCCCAAGATAGCCTGCAAATCAAACAACGATATCAGCGGGTAATATTCAAAATTCATGGGGGAGATGTGGTATAATAGATAGATAAACAATTTAATTTGATTTTTGGGCTCAACGGGTCCACGGATTGAGAAAAATAGGAGAAACCCGACGTTTGGGAGCAAACCGAGGTGATAGGGGAGTCAGCCGGCGGCGGGGGGTGTCGCCGGAGTCGGGGCGTCGGCGGTCGGACGATCACCGGCGTTGGTCGATCGAGCGGGCCGGCGATGAGGTGAATCGGGCGAGGGGAGTGCGGTCGCAGGCGAGGGAGTTGAAAGGTCGCGGGGGCTTGGGCGAGATTTGGGAATAGCTGTGTTGAAATTCGCGCCGAGCCCGCGCGATATATATAGGGGTAGTTACGAATCGGCCGAGTGACTATGCTGCTCGGCCGAGTGACGTAACGAAAAAATGAGTTTAAATTTCTCCCCGCCACTTACGACTCGGCCGAGTGGCTTCTATTCACTCGGCCGAAGGGATAAACTCCTTCGGCCGAGTGGCACAAGCTACTCGGCAATATTCAGGCTAGGAGGGTATCCGTTTCCCTCGGCCGAGTGACTAAACATACTCGGCCGAGTGACAGTAAATTCGAAATGCACAAAAAAGACAGAGAGTTGGGTTTAGCAGACTTCCCTCGTTGGTGCCCCACTCGGCCGAATGGGATCCTTTGCTCGGCCGAGTCACATATGATACTCGGCCGAGTGGCATGCTGTTTTCTGCTTCGGGGCTCCGTTTTCGCTCTGCTCTCTGTTTTTCTTCCTCCAGTTGGTTTCTTCCTCCTCCCAAGGCCTGAGCACATTCCTGGAGCGCTCTTCCTTGCCTCTATCTTCCTCCTTATGAGATATCTCCTTTTCTCCTCTCCTGTCATAGAAATTAAGACCCGTTGTCACAGTTTTTATGGGCAAAAAGACTCAAAACACTAATAAAGTCTAAAACCAAAATAAAAACCCAAATAAAAAGAATGCAAAAACCATCGGGTTGCCTCCCAATAAGCGCTCGTTTAAGTTCTTGAGCTCGACCCCTTTGGATTTTCAATTAACGCTTGATGTTGGGTGCATATGAGATGCACCCGTCGAACTTGCCAGGAAGACTGCTTGGGTTTGGATCGTGGTGGTGTGTGGCCTTCCTCAGCGCCCCTTCATCATGAGCAATGTTGGGGGATGGCTCCCCCAAGCTTGAGCTTGTTCCGGTCTTCGACTTCGTCGGTGACACCGATCTTCGAGTCGGTGGAGTTTTCTTCGGATTCTTCAATGTCGAGAGCTTGCAAAGCTCCCGTATTCTCGCGACATCAGCGTCACCATCATCATCTGTCGTGGATCTATTGGGAGAGTCCTCCATCTTCTCTTTTTCGCTCAAATCTTGGCCTTCTTCGAAGCCGTCATCATGGAGTGCACTGATGGAGTAGGGGAAAGCCTCTTCAATGACCTCATCAAGGAGGTCCAAGTAATCTAGCTCCTCATGATACGGCATGTGCTTCATAGCCTTTGGTATATGGAGCTCGACTTCAATGTTGCCGACATTCAAGGTAAGAGTCCCTTCCCGCACATCGACGATTACACCGGCGGTGGCGAGGAATGGGAGTCCAAGTATGAGCGATGTGTCACCCTCCTCCTTGATGTCCATGATCACAAAATCACAAGGCAAGCATATGCCTCCTGGAACTTGGAGTGGGATGTTCTCAGCGATCGCAACCGGCCTTGTAATCCGACCGTCCGCGAGTTGAATCCTCATGTCGGTTGGCTTTAAATCCGTGCCGGTATTCAACTTCCGGAACAAGGTGAGAGGCATGAGGCTCACACTAGCGCCCAAATCAACCAATGCTTTTTGTAAGAGGACGCCTCCGAGTGTGCAAGGAATCCGGAAACTCCCGGGATCTTTAAATTTGGCGGGCTCCCTCTCTCTCCTAGTAAACCAAGTCCCTTGTTCCGCGAGCATGATCTTCTCCTTCCTTTTCCTTCCCGTAATTAAGTCCTTTAAGAACTTCGTATAGGACGGGATTTCCACTAAGGCATCAAGAAAAGGAATATTGAGGCTCACCCCTCTCAAGTATTCGAGGAACTTGGCTAGCCTCTTCTCGATCTTGGCTCTAGCTAGCCGTTAAGGGAAAGGCACCGGTGGCATGAATCGGCGCTCATCAATAGGTTCCTCCACTCTAGATTTTGCTCCTTCTTGCGGCTCCTTTTCTTTTTCCATCTCAATTACCGGCTCGCTCTCTTCTAGATTCTCCACCACGGGTTCCTTGATTTGAGTCATGGGGGGAGTGGTATCCTTCCCCCCTCTTGTTGTGACCGCAACAATCGCGTTGATATGGCCGGTGTTGCCCCGTGGATTTGGCTCGGGTTGAGCCGGCAATTGTTGGTTATTTCTATTGAGCAACGCAAGTTGCTCCCCGATTTGAGCGACGACGGTGGTCAGAGAATCTTGTCCCGCCTTCAACGTGGAGTTAATCTTTCTTTGCTTCACCATAAACTCATCCACCTTAGCTTCAAAATCCGAACACGGTTGAGCTTGCGGAGGGTTCGGATTTCTCCACCCTTGATTATACCCGGGTGGCCTATAAGGTCCCACTTGTTGCCTTTGTGGGAAGTTTTGTTGCGATGGCCCCCTTGGTTGATAATTCGGTTGTGGTGGTGGTGGAGCCCGAGCTTGAGGAGGTTGTTGAGGCGGGGGGTTCAAGGCACCATCATTATTAGCATAAGAAAAACCCGGATGGTTTCTAGCGGCCGGGTTGGCCCAATATCCGGAATTCCTCGCAACATATTGAATTTGCTCCAAACCTCCTTCTCCTTGCTCTCCTCCTACATACATGGCTTGGGATTGGTCTTGCCAATCACTCATATGGTTTGTCGGTGCGGATGTAGTAGGGGCTCCTTGAGGCTCGGTGATGTATTTTTCCAACCTCTCCACTACCTTGTGGAGAGAGTCAAATTTGCTAGCAATCTCCGCCACGGCCTTGGCCTCATAAATACTCGTGGGCTTCAAGGAGGATGAAGAGTGTCCTCGCTCATTCCCCCATTGTTGGTTGTTGGAGGCCATCTCCTCTAGCAAGGCCGTAGCTTCATCGGAAGTCTTTGACAAAATGGCTCCATTTGCGGTAGCATCAATAATCTGTTTTGTGCCCGGTTGGAGTCCATTGTAGAAACTGTGGACAAGCTCCCAATCCTCAATGCTATGATGGGGGAATTGATGTTGCAAGTCCTTGAAGCGCTCCCATGCTTCATAGAGAGTCTCTTGTGGTCCTTGCTTGAAGGACATGAGAGCACTTCTAATTTTCACCGTCTTGGAGGGCGGGTAAAATTTGTCGACGAAGGCACTCGCCAATTCATCCCAAATGGTGAAGATTCCTTCAGCTTGTGTCCTCAACCAATATAAGGCCTTGTCCTTGAGTGTGAAGGGGAAGAGGAGCAGTCTGATAGCATCTATGGAGACGCCCGGCATTTGGAAGGTGGCACATTTTGATAGGAAGAGCTGGATGTGGTAGTGGGGGTTTTCATGGGAGTTCCCATGAAAAGGATCTTGTTGCATAAGAACTACCAATCCGGTCTTCAATTCGAAATTTTTGTCAACCGCCAACTCCGACATAGCTATGGATGAGGTCGTAGAGGAAGTCTTAGGCCGAAGCCTATCTCTAATGGAAATGATCCTCGCCATTCGCTCCGCCAATTCTTCGGGTGTCTCAGGATGGGTCATAAAATTCCCTTCCGTATCGAGTCTCCTATCTGCTCGGATCCTCCTCAATGTACGCTCGATCTCCGGATCGTATAGTATTTCTTCGGGGTTCGCCGAGGATCTCGTGTACATGCAAGGGAGAACAAAGTTTCAAAGAAAAAGTTAGCACAAAGGAATGGTAAAAATAAAAATAGAAATAATAGAACAAAAAAGAAAAATAGCTAGGTAGGTAGAATCAAACACTATTGCCTCCCCGGCAACGGCACCAAAAACTTGGTCGGTGCCCGGATGCACACCCGGGGCACGCGACTCTCTAGTCTTACCGCAAGCGCACGGTGTAGCGGCGAGCAGGTATCGAACACGAGGAGGCCAAATGACAATGTCTTCTTCAATTCACCTTGCTATAAGAATAGTCTAGAAATGTTCGCAATGAAGCGGTCACAGTCGTTCAATTGTATAAAAGGATTATCAAATTAATAAAGACGCCTAGGGTATAGGGAATCCCCGCTACAAACCGTATCTCGTCATTGTGATTCGTAGGTGTCACAATTGCTAGACTTGAAATTCAGGTGAACTAGTTGCAACTAAATGTAGAACCAAGCTCACGCTCTCTCGCTATTGCCGGTCTATAGCAAACCTAGGGTAGGGTCCAATCTCTTGCAAACCCTAACCTAGGCAAGCTAGCGTGAAGAACAACATCATCGTTCAACCGTATCTCGAGCCCACTCTCGTGCAAACTCGAGCTACGACCTAGGTTGGGATAGTTCCTACCCGTCCAATCTCTTGCAAACGGGTATTGGCATGGAATTGCAATCGAAAACCCTAGTTTCGGTCCAATCTCTTGCAAAACGATTCCGGAGAAGTTCAATTGTAACCCAATTCGAATATCTAGGGCTTCCTATCGAGTTGGGATCCAATCTCTTGCAAATCCCAATCGGTATGAATCACTAACTATTCGTATTATAGCAATCCCAAACTAACCCTAATCAATTCTAGCAATAATTTCACCAATTCATCACAAATTAGAAATAGGGTTCGTAGGGTTCATCCCTACGCCCTAAGACGGTAAAACTACTCACAATTCATAACGAAATTCAGTAGAAATTCACAAATAAAATCAATAGAATTCATTGCAATATTCAATATATCAATAAAAATGGAGTTTTTGATAGGGAGAGAGACAAACCAATGAAGAACCAATAGCATCCAACAAAATAACACTTTTCTCTCCTCCCTAAAGAACTAAATCTAATCTCCTAAAAGTAATCTTAAAAGGGCTGCAAAAAGTTCTGAAAAAACTCTCTAAACTAGGTTAAAAACTGGGGTTAAATACCCCCCCAAAATCACCCAAAAAATCTGACGAAAATGCCCCTGCGCAGCCTCAAAATCGCAATTTACGCTACAGGCAGCGCGGCTCACTCGGTCGAGTGACAAATGTCATTCGGCCGAGTGACAAACCCTGACAAATTCCAGTAAGTTCGGACTTTTGGGGGTCGGCTCCTCGGGAGTCACTCGGCCGAGTGACTTTCTTTGCTTCGGCGAGGGGACTTCTTCACTCGGCCGAGTCGGAACTCGGGATTCGACTGACAATTTACAGTAACTCTGGGATTTTTGTTGCCGTCGTCTTGATGCCACTCGGGCGAGTGGTGTCTCCGTGGTTCGGCCGAGTGGACTGGCAATGCTCGGCCGAGTGCACGCTGATACTCAGTCTTCTGCGTGTCCGATTTGTCCGGCCGAGCGGGCTCTCGATGGTCGGCCGAGTGACTCCTTCACTCGGCCGAGTGACATGCTAAAAATGCCCATTCTTCATTTTTTTGCTCCCTCGTCGCTCCTACGACGTTCTTTCTTCTTCCACTCCTCTCCAATAGCAAAATTCCCCTCGGGAGAGTCACGGGTGACACTCCGGAGTGGGTGCATCTCAGAATCACTCCAAATCGCTCGAAATCTCATGAAATTCGACAAAAACAAGAAATCGTGAAAAGCATCGCAATATTGCCGAAAAATCGTGAAAAGCGCGATTCGAGCGATCAAAATGGCATGCAAACATGCAGAAAAAGGTGTAAAATATGGAGTGATCAGAAGCCGCGGCCGGCAGTCGACTGCGGCCGGAAGCCGCGGCCTGCCAGTCGCGGCCTGCGGCCGCGGCCTGTCGCCGCGGAAAACCCCCCTAAGGTTCCCTTTTTCGAAACCCTAGCCCTAACGGGCTATTTTTTGGGGGGGAGGCCCATCAACCATATTCGATTGCTTTCTTGGCCTAAAAGCCTGAAAATTAGCCCATTTTTCACAAAAAAAAATTCTTTTTTTGGCCTCAAAAGCCCAATAATTAAATAAATATCAATTTGTGATAGGGTTGAGCTGAAAGATAAATAAAAATGAAATGGATCAGGATTAAAGGTTTTTAAAATTTTTCTTAGGACACACGTCACTTTCGTTTCAGATTATTTATTAATTTTTACATGCCTATAATATCATATATCTGCGTGATTGTATATTTATATAAAATCTGTGTGGATGTGCTATTAGACTATGATTTTAGGGATCAGCTAGGTTTCCGACACTATTACTTTTCTGCAAAATTTTTTGCTTTTTGAGAGAACTTTTGTAAGTGAGGATATATATATATATATATATAAAGTCAAAACTGAAAGGAGCACCCCTTGGAGATGAAGGCGCTAGTATAAAGAAAAAAGGGGCTTCTCTTAGAAGTTCCGGAGTTGTCTTTATTTTTATGCACTTTTTGATTAATGGGATGTAATTCTCGGACTTTTTCTTTCTTTTAGTGTTGTATGGCCGATCCCCATAGTTCTAATTTATTTTCTTTGCCTATACATTAAATGCGTGGATGTTTACTTTAAAATAATCCATGCTATTTAAAATGTTGCAAGATTGCATGCGTGGATGTTTATTTTAAAATAATTCATGATATTTAAAATGTTGCAAGATTAAATGCGTGGATGTTTACTTTAAAATAATTCATGCTATTTAAAATGTTGCAAGATTGCATGCGTGGATGTTTACTTTAAATAGTTAAATAATTCATGCTATCTTTTGTTTATGTTGCTAGATTGCTTAAATGGCCAGACTTGCGAATGTCGATTTTTCGGTCCTGAAGGCCAATGGGTCGAACTACTTGAGTTGGTAGTTGGACCTGAAGTTCCACCTGCGCTCTCATGGGTTCAGTCTAACACCCACAGAAAGGCAATAATAAGTACTGCCACAGCTGAAAAGGATGCTTCTAAAGAAGCCCCTAATGCAGAAGAAGTTTCCAATATACTTAAGGCGAAAGCCATTATTTATATCAGGATACACTTAGACTCGACCCTGAAGGACGAGTATCTTACTGTAGAGGATCCTTATGAACTGTGGGACGCACTTGAGGAGAGGTACAGACATCAAAGGGATGTCATACTCTCTCGTGCACAATACTAATGGACTCACCTTCGCATACAGGATTACAAATCCGTAGCAGAATACAACTCAGCACTATTCCGAATCACCTCACGCCTGAAGTTGTGTGGTGAGAATGTGACTGAAAAGATGTTGCTAGGGAAGACGTTTACATTTTTCATGAGAAGGACATGATCCTCATGCAATAGTACCGTGAACGAAAGTTCACAAAGTACTCCGAACTGCTCTCATGCCTATTAGGCTGAACAGAACGCAGAGTTGTTGATTGTCACTCACAACCTATGCCCTCCTGGCTCCGCTCCACCTCCACCTCCTACAGAGGCACATTTCCAATCTTCCCAGAAGAAGAAGATGGATAAGAAGGCAAAGTTCCAGAAATGGAAAGAACAGAAGCAGCAGAAAAAGGCTACTCCTCAGGCTCCTCCCCAGAACCAGAAGTTCGCGACAAAGAAGCAACAGTGTGTGCCCAACAAAGGTGGCCCCCCCAAGAAAGACTGGGAGGATAAATGTTCTAAATGCGGAATGACTGGCCACTAGTCCAGAATCTGCCGCACTCCCAAACACCTACAGGATCTCTACCAGGCAAGTCTCAAGCCCCACGCTGAGACAAATCTGATAGTTGGGGCAGCGTTACCAGAAACTACATGGAAGCCAGAAGACTTCATGGAAGACGACACTCTGTAGTCATGGACCATATGCATTTTATTTTTCTAGCACTGTATCTTATTTCCCTGCAATGTATCTTGCTTTATGTCTTTTCAAATTTCCATGTTAACTATTTTAATTATTCAGCATTTTTAATATAAATGAAATTATTTTTCCTTTCATATTTTTATTGCTTGAATGTTTTTATATAGATATGGAATCCATATGCCTAGTGGACAGTGCATCAATGCACTCAATCCTTCAAAGTATATACTACTTTACGAGCATTAGTAGCTATTCTGGTCCATTGAGAACAATCTCAAGACCAGCTGATATAATAGAAGGATCATGGAAAGCAATCATATTGCACCCCAATCATACATTCATCAAACTTAGAGATGTGTTATACTCACCTAAATCAATCCGAAACCTCATAAGCTTTAAAGATATCCGTTTAAATGGGTATCACTTAGAGACGGTCGAGGATAATGAAAAACAATACTTGCACGTAACGTCTCTTACAAATGGTACAAAACCCATTATTTACGGGACTCTACCAAACAAGTATTCACTCTCCAGAAACATTATTTACGGAGCACCTGCAGTGCCCTCAAACACTAGAATTCCAACTCTGGCATAGTAGACTGGGACACCCTGGATCTGTTATGATACCGCATTATAAAAAGCTCAAGGGGTATAAATTTGAAGAACTTGAAGATTCTTCAAAAAGGTAAATTCACATGTCCACCCTGTTACAAGGGTAAACTAATTACGAGACCCTCTCCACTTAAAGTGGACTTGGAGTCTCCAAGCTTTCTGGAAAGAATCCATGGAGACATTTGTGGGCCTATACACCCATCAAGTGGTCCTTTCAGGTATTTTATGGTCCTGATAGACGCATCTACTAAGTGGTCACATGTGTGTCTACTGTCCTTTCGTAACTAAGCACTGTCTAAGCTTTTAGCTCAGATAATCAGGTTGCGGGCCCACTTCCCCGACTACCAGATAAAGAAACTTCGTCTGGACAATGCGGTTTACATCACAAGTATTTCTAGACTATTGCCAAGCACAGGGTATTGAAGTTGAACATCCTGTAGCACATGTTCACACCCAAAATGGGTTAGCAGAATCTCTGATTAAGAGACTGCAATGGATTGCTCGTCCATTATTACTGCAATCCCAATTACCAGTGAATGCATGGGGTCATGCAATATTGCATGCTGCATCTTTAATAAAATTAAGACCCTCTGGAGGTCAGTCATCTTCTCATATGCAATTAGCACTTGGAGTACCACCAATTGTCTCACACTTGTGAATATTTGGTTGTGCAATATACGTCCCCATAGCACCACCACAAAGGACAAAGATGGGTCCACAACGTCGTCTAGGCATTTATGTTGGGTTTGACACGCCCTCCATAATAATTCCTAGAACCCTTTACGAGAGATGTTTTTAAGGCATGTCTAGAAGACTGTAAATTTGATGAAACATCATTTTCAAAACTAGGCTTACAAACCAAGAAGCCTGAAGCTTCAGAAAGTATCACTTGGAATACAAAGAAACTAAGTCACTTTGATCCACCCACAAGCCAGTGTGAGGAAGAGGTCCTGAAGATTCTCCATATCCAAAACACTGTCCATCTCTTGCCTGACAAATTTACTGACAACCAGAAGATTGTCAGATCACACGTCCTTACTGCTAACACTCCAGCTAGGATTGACATACCGCAAAATGGATGCAATCCACCTGCAACAGAGATGGTTGGACCTCTTAAAAGAGAGTACGACCATCGGGATCCAAGGGCCAAGTCCCTCAAAAGAGTAGGACCCTTGGCAATGATAAAACAATACCACCACAAGATGCTACTATAAGCCCTGCTCTCCCATCTCTCCCAAACTCTCAAACAGAGGAAAACCCGAGAGAAAATGAAGTTTCGATACATTATGTACGAACTAGGGAGTATTGGGATAGAAAGAGCACAATTATAGATGACACATTTGCGTGTAATATTGCCATCAAAGTCGCGTACTGCGGCAATGATATTGAACTACACTCTCTAACAGAATATCAAAGTAGAGATGATTGGCCAAAGTGGAAAGCGACAATAGGAGTGGAGTTGGATTCACTCACAAAACGCAAGGTCTTCGGACCAATTGTCCAGACACCAAAAGGTGTAAAACCTGTGGGTTATAAATGTGTATTTGTTAGAAAAAGAAATTAACAAAATGAGATCGTTCGCTACAAAACAAGACTTGTATAGCAGGGTTTTACCCAACGTCCAGGGGTGGATTTTGACGCCACATACTCCCCAGTCATGGACGCGATCACCTTCCAATTCCTTATTGGCTTAACAGCTCAAAAAGGTCTGGATAAGCAGCTTATGGACATCGTGACTGCATACCTATATGGCAATTTAGACCGTGACATTTATATGAGATTGCCCGATGGCTATTCTTTGTCTGCAGCACTAAAAGAGAGACAACATGACATCTACTCAGTGAAACTGCAAAGATTATTATATGGTCTAAAACAATCTGGAAGGATGTGATATAATAGACTGAGGGAATTCCTCGAAAAGCAAGGATTTGCAAATGAAGCAGTCTGCCCTTGCATATTTATGAGAGCAAAGACAACAGGATTTTTCATTATAGCCGTCTATGTGGACGACCTAAACCTCATCGGATCTCCTGGAGAGATCACTGAGATTTTTAGAAACATGACAGAAACTTTCGAGATGAAACACCTCAGAAAGTCAAAATTCTGTTTAGGTCTTCAAATAGAGCATCTTAACGATGGGATCATGTTACATCAGTCACCTTATACATCGAACTTGTTGAAAAAGTTTCAAATGGATAAGTGACACCCCTCAGTACCCCAATTATCGTTAGATCATTGGATGTGCATAAAGACCCCTTCTGGCCGCTGGAAGAGGGGGAGGACGTACTAGGCCCTGAAGTGCCTTATCAAAGTGCTATCGGTGCACTCCTTTACCTGGCTAACTGCACTCGCCCTGACATATCATTTGGAGTCAACCTACTAGGCAGATATAGTGCTGCACCTACACAGCGACACTGGGCCGGAGTTAAGCATCTTCTGCGCTATCTCCAAGGGTCCATAAACTTAGGTCTATTCTATAGGAAAGGGGCAACAACAGGTTTAGTTGGTTATCCTGATGCAGGTTATAGATCCGATCCTCACACAGAGAAGTCTCAGACCGGATACATGTTCACATATGGCAGCATTGCCATATCTTGGAGATCTGTGAAGCAGTCCATGACGACTTCTCATCCACACATTCAGAACTTCTAGCAATCCACGAAGCAAGCAAAGAGAGCTTCTGGCTACATTCTATGATCCAACACATCCTCACCTCTACCGGCCTAATGACCGGCGTTCTTAAGCCTACTCCACTCCATGAAGACAATGCAGCATGTATAACCCAGCTACAGGACGGCTACATCAAAGGCGAAAAGACGAAGCATATCTCTCACAAGTTCTTCTGGACACATGACCTTCAAAAGCATAAACAGATTGAGGTATAGAAGATCCAATCATGTAATAACTTGGCGGATTTGCTTACCAAATCACTGCCTACTAGTATCTTTGAGAAACTTATAAATGGGATTGGGATGAGGAGAGTAAGAAAATGTAAACTGGGTCAGGATGAGAGGACTATGAATGTATAGATACATAGGAGACTGATGTATAGATCCATAGGAAATCTGCAAGCCTGAAGCTTGGTCAGATGAGGGGGGCGTCAACTGCAGAGTTGTACTCTTTTTCCTTGGCTATTGGTTTTTTCCCACAGGGTTTTCCATAGTCAAGGTTTTGACAAGGCAACCTCGTTGACTCTGGATCCTAAAGTATATACTCCTAGACACATCCCTAAAACAGAAGAAGTTATGGATAAACTGTTCTTTATTTAACAAGGCAGTTATCCTAACTCGGATCCTGAAGAATCCACCTCTTATTCAATGTTGGTTGGATAAGGGAAGTGTTATGAATAGGCCCATGAGGCCCTTGGGTATCCGGCCCACCATTGAAAAGCTATATATATATGAGGGTAGGGGGGCTCTTACTTACCCCCTTACAACTATTACTCTACTTTTCCCTTCACAACAGGGTTCTTTTTTTAACCTCAAAAAGTCCCTTTATTTTGTTTGTATTGTTGTGAACGGTTATTTACTGGGTTGGTTGAGTTATTGGGTCATCCTAGTTTGGGCCCATATCTGTGTAAGCCCACCTTGTATTCTCCCCTTTGGCTATAAATAAAGACATGAGGGCTCCCCCCTCAATCAGTTGATTCATAACACGTTATCAGCACGAGCCTCTAAATATTTTTTTCTCCACAAAAATTCTTTTTCCGTTCGTTGCGAAGGCGAAGGCGAGACGGGAGATCCACGAGCGTGGTGCAAGGCTTCCTCAATCGAGCGTCTTCATCCGCGTAGGGCTTCGCGCAACCGTCGCTATATCCGGAGGACGGATATAGAGGTAAACACACTAAAAACGATATTTTTATCATACGTATGATTGCTCTATCCCTAGATCTCAAAAGATCGTTATAGGGATCAATTGTCGCCTTGAAAACGACGGATTTTCCATCCCAAAAACCAATTTTTTAGGGTTCTATGATTATTTTTTCTTCCAACCCTAGAATTTTGAGCTCCGGCGGCTTCGCCGCCGGCCCCCCTCCTCCCCGCGTCGTTCCCCCTCCCCCCTCACAGAGGGGATGGGACGGCAGCCGCCGGCACCCCCCCCCCTGCAGGGGGGGCGGCGGCCCTCCCGTGGCCGCAGCGCCCCCCTCCAGAGGGGGGCGGCGGCCCCCGCCGCTCCCCCCTACAGGGGGGCGGCGGCCCCCGAGGCCGCGGCGCCCCCCTGCAGGGGGCGGCGGCCCACGAGGCCGCTCCCCCCTGTAGGGGGGCGGCCCCTGCCGTTTCCCCCTGCAAGGGGGGCGGCGGCCCCCGAGGCCGCTCCCCCCCTGCAGGGGGGGCGGTGCCCCCCCCCCCGCCCCCAAGGGGGCGGCGGCCCCGCCACCGCGCCCCCCCAACAGGGGGGCGGCGACGGCGCCCCCCCCAAAACCCTAATACAGAACAGAAAAAAATAATAATACAGAGATAGCCTGTGGGCCTGAGGCCTGCGGCTGTGGGCTTCAGGCCCACAGGCCTATTTTTCCTTTTAAAAAAACAACCTGTGGGTCTGAAGCCCACAGGCCGGCTGTGGGCTTCAGGCCCACAGGCCGGCTGTGGGCTTCAGGCCCACAGGCCGATTTTTCTTCAACAAAAAAAAACTGTGGGCCTGAAGCCCACAGCCGACTGCGGGCTTCAGGCCCGCAGGCCGTTTCTAATAATAAAAAAAATTGGGGGGCATAGGCTGAAAACAAGCCTGAAAAGGCAACTGTTTGGCCTAAAAATTAATTTAAAAAGGGGATTTGAGGGCAAAATATTCGTGAAAAATCACGGTAAATTACGAGACAAATATCGGGCAGGCGAGGACTTTTTGGGGATTCTTGGGGGGCTTTTGGGATGATGAGGGAACCTCTCTTCCTCAGACAAAGAAAATGTTTATTTTGGGCACTTAATCAATTTAATTGATTAAACACATTTACTTTACAACCCATGCATCGTAATTACTTTTACATGCTTTTCATCTCTGGTAAAATTATGTGGATATTATATGCGTGGTTGTGCATTTTATTTAAAACTTAATAATTAGGAAGATTCTGCGACCGCTCTGCCGTTAGTTAACTAACCTAACGGTGTATGATGTTGCCCAGTGGTCCAATAATTATTAAGTGATTAAATATAATTTTATCCTCATGTAATAAACTGCCTGTGATGTCTGTGAATGAAAATGTTGATGAGCACAATATTTCTGCATGAATTGCTAAATGTGGTTTTTTGGATCGGCCGTTTAGTCCCACAGTTTATTTCCCGCACTTTTCTTTTATTTTTGAGAGAAATTGTAGTGAGGAATTTATGTAAATGTCAAAGAAAGAAGACCAACTTCCATGGAGACGGAGGCCACGCTTGAAGACGGAGATATTATATGGGACCCACGGGGTTTCCAAAGTTGTATTTTCATTTTATTCAAGCTGCAAATTTGTATAATTTGGACTGTGGACTTTTGGACTCTTTCTTGTGGGACTGGCCGATCCACACGTTTAGCTTTTCATTAAATATTGCTTCCGCATGAAAATGTTTTTTTTTTCTGATTGATTATTAATTCATGCATGTTTATGCTCTGTTAGATAAATGGCTAAAATTGCAAGCGTTGACTTTAAAGTGCTGGATGCATCAGGTAGAAACTATCTAAGCTGGCAGCTAGATGTTAAGTTTCACCTGCGGGCCAAGTCCCTCATCACTGCTGTGACTGAAAAAGAAAATGTTAGCGATATAGAGAAGGCGCAAGCCATCATCTATATTCGCCGCCATGTGGACAAGACCTTAAAGGCTGAGTACCTTACGGTCGAAGATCCACTTGAGCTATGGACCGCCCTTGAGGATAGGTATAAACATCAGAGAGATGTTATACTCCCAAGGGCGAGATATGAGTGGGAGAACCTGAGACTGCAAGACTTTAAGTCCATTGCTGAGTACAACTCAGCACTTTTTAGTATCACCTCACGCCTGAAGTTGTGTGGTGAAAAAGTCTCAGAAGATCGAATGCTGGAAAAGACATATACGTCTTTCCATGAAAAGGATGCGATACTCATGCAGCAATACCGTGAACGTAAGTTCACCAAGTATTCATAGCTGCTATCATGTCTTCTCATGGCCGAGCAAAACAGAGAGCTTCTTCTCGCCACTCACAATATGTGCCCTCCTGGCACTGCCCCCTACCAGAAGTTCACCATTCCTCGTCCTTCAAAAAGAAGAGGGATAATAAAATAAAAGAAAGACCACAGAAAGGGTGACAACAGAAAAGAGCCAAGGGCCCACCACAGCAGCGCAAGAATGAAGGGAAGCGCAAGTTCACCTGGCGCAGGAATGATAACAAGAAAAATAATGCACCCCCACCCAAGAGGGATTGGGAAGACCAGTGCCACAGCTGTGGCATGACAGGCCACTGGTCCAGAGTGTGCAGGACCCCAGTGCATCTCCAGGAGCTTTATAAACAAAGCAAGAAAAAGAATGCTGAATCAAACCTGGTGGCTGCGAATGATGCAGTCAAGTTCATAGCCAAAGACTTCGAGTCAAATGATATGCTTGATTAGCCTGTTTTTATTTATCTTAGCATTTTATTGTATGGACAATCTATTTTATGAGAGCTTTTATGTAATCTGAATTCTGTTGAATAAAATTTAGTTTTCTGAAATGCAAATGTTTACTCATCTTTTTAGATGGGATGCTCTCATGACTGCTTAGTAGACAGCGCGTCGACACATACGATCCTTCAACTCAAATGCTACTTTCATAGCATTACTCCGTATAAGAGCCCTGTAAACACAATTTCAGGGCCATCGGACATAATTGAAGGTTCTGGGAATGCAACCTTGTTGCTTCCCAATGGAACAGAAATAAAAATAAAAGATGCACTTTACTCTCCGAATTCCAAGAGAAACTTATTAAGTTTCAAAGATATCCGTCTTAACGAATTCCACTTGGAAACAGCAAATGTTAAAGAAAATGAATTACTGTATGTAACGTCTCAAGACAATGGAGTTAAATCCATACTTGAACGTTTTGAGAGCCTCTCATCAGGCCTCTACCATACAAAAATTCGGAGAGAGGAAGCAAACCTAACGGAACACCTGAAGTGTCCGACATCGGCCAAATTCTTACTTTGGCACGATAGACTTGGCCACCCCGGATCTGTGATGATGCACCGCACTATATCACAATCCCACGGGCATAACCTGAAGAACCAGAAGATTCTTTAGAAGGGAGAATTCCCTTGTGTACCCTGTTTTAAGGGAAAATTAATAACAAGGCCATCACCACTTAAAGTGGACATTGAGTCTCCTAGCTTCCTTGAAAGAATACATGGAAACATATGTGGACCTATCCACCCCCCTAGTGGGCACTTTCGGTACTTTATGGTACTGATTGATGCATCTTCAAAATACTCGTATGTATGTCTACTTTGAACCCACAACTTGGCTTTTCCAAAGCTCTTGGCACAAATAATAAAGTTGCGGGCGCATTTTTCAGACAACCAAATTAAGAAAATACGTCTGGATAATGCGGGGGAATTTACCTCTCAGTCATTTCAAGAATATTGCCAGGCAACGGGAATAGAAATCGAACATCCAGTGCCGCATGTTCACACCCAGAATGGGTTAGCCGAGTCGCTAATTAAAAGACTCCAATGGATCGCACGTCCATTGCTGATGAAATCCCAGTTGCCGGTGGATGCATGGGGACATGCAATTCTGCATGCTGCATCACTAATAAAAATAAGACCCTCGGGAGGTCAGAGTCTATCTCCAATGCAACTTGCATATGGAACGCCGCCGAACATCTCTCACTTGAGGATCTTCGGCTGCGCAGTTTATATCCCCATTGCACCACCACAGAGGACCAAGATGGGTCCACAACGTCGCCTAGGTATTTATGTAGGGTTTGACTCACCCTCCATTATAAGATACCTAGAACCTCAAACGGGGGACGCTTTCAAGGCACGACTTGAAGACTGCGATTTTGATGAGACGTATTTCCCCAAAATGGGCCTAGACATCGAAAAGTCTAGTGCAAAGCAAATGTTAACGTGGGATACAAAAAGCTTGACCCACTACGATCCGGTAACAAAACAATGCGATGATGAGATCCGGAAGATCTTACATATCCAGGACACAGTCCATAGATTACCGGACTCGTTTACTGACAACCAGAAGATTGTCAGATCACACATCCCTGCTGCAAATACTCCAGCTAGGATTGACATCCCAAAAGATGGATGCAATCCACCAGCAACAGAAGTGGCTGCACCTCAACAGAAAAGAGGCAGACCACCAGACTCCAAGGATAAAAATCCAAGAAAAAGAAAAATATCCGGAGACCTTGGGACGATACCCCCACAGAGAAACGAGCTCGTGTCCATACCCTCTCCCCTCCCGGAATCCACTGCAGAGGAACGGCCGGGAGAAACTGAAATATCATTAAATTATGTACGTACATGGGAGGTATTGGACAGAAAGAGTATAGTCGTCGACGATGACTTCGCGTTTCACATTGCCATTCACGTCGTCGGAAGCGACGATGATTATGAACCACACTCCGTTGCTGAATGCAAACGTAGAGAAGATTGGCCAAAGTGGAATCAGGCAATAGAAGCCGAGCTGGACTCGCTTCAGAAACGAAAAGTCTTTGGGCAAATAGTCCAGACACCTACTGGTGTCAAACCTGTGGGATACAAATGGGTATTCGTCAGAAAAAGAAACGAAAATAATGAGATCGCACGCTACAAAGCTAGACTTGTAGCACAAGGATTTTCCCAAAGACCGGGCATAGACTATGACGAAACATACTCCCCGGTCATGGATGTGATTACCTTCAGATTCCTGATAAGCTTAACAACAAAGGAAGGCCTAGATATGCAGCTAATGGATGTTGGAACTGCATATCTATACGACAATCTCGACAAAGAGATATACATGAAACTTCCTGATGGCTTTTCCATGCCTGCTGAACTAAATGATAGACCTCGGGACGTCTATTCTGTTAAGCTACAAAGATCATTGTATGGTCTCAAATAATCAGGAAGAATGTGGTATAACAGACTCAGTGAGTTCCTTGTCCAACAAGGATTCACGAACAATGAAGTCTGCCCCTGTATCTTCATAAGAACAAAGGGAAAAGGATTCGTGATAATAGCTGTCTACGTAGACGATCTGAATCTCATAGGATCTCCTGAAGAGATCACTGAGATATCTGTAAGCCTAACAAAAGAATGTGAAATGAAAGACCTAGGCAAAACGAAATTCTGCCTTGGCTTACAGATTGAACATCAAAAGGATGGAATCCTATTACACCAAACCACATATACGAAGAAAATGTTACAAAGATTCCATATGGACCATTGTCATCCACTGAGTACACCTATGGTGGTACGATCGTTGGATGCACATAAAGGCCCCTTCCGGCCGCTGGAAGAGGGGGAGGACATACTTGGTCCGGAAGTTCCTTATCTGAGTGCCATCGGAGCACTACTATATCTGGCAAACTGCACGCGTCCCGATATAGCGTTTGCAGTAAATTTGCTAGCCAGATACAGTGCAACGCCTACACAGCGCCACTAGACCGGAGTAAAGCACCTTCTACGCTACCTCCAAGGGTCTACAGATTTGGGACTCTTCTACAAAAATGGAACATCCTCTACACTTGCTGTAACGGCCAGTATTTTCTAGGCGTATTATTTGTGTGTGCCCGTATTTTCATTTTGACCATCCGGATGTTTTCTGCGCGAGATATATGTTGTGCGTCAACGCGAGCGCGTTTCCGTTTTTCGTTTTACCGTATCACCATTAACCGACTATCAATTTTAACTAATTGCCTTAACTTAATTATCTCACTAATTACAAAATTGCTAATCACTTTAACTTTCACTAATGACTTCGTTTATTTTTAATAATCACCTTTTCGTAATTACTTAATTTCTTTAATTAAAAGTTAATTGCTGATTAACTTATTACCGGTGCCTGAAAATCAATTCCCTAAATTAACTAAGTTATCTTTACCCTAACCCTACAGCATTTCTTCCCACCAAATTGTTGGTGAGATCCGACATGCACATCAATTTGTTCTCCCCACAACCAGCTATTTTCCTCCACCAAACTGTCCCCCACTATTCCTATAACAGTTACAACAACAACGATTGGGCATCACCATCGTCTTCCTCTTCTGATACAAACAACCCAACCAGTAAACTCCATCTTCCTGCAACCCATCACAAACCCAACTCCCTGCAAGATTCTCCAAGCCAAACCCGAACCAAGTTCAACAAATCAGCCCACCAAAATCATTTCAGCCTCAATCATCCATCGATCAAATTCCCAAATACAACAATCAAACCCAAATTCTTCCCAAATCAAATCCTCCACCAACTTCATCAAAACCAGAAAACAAAATTCCAAACCCAATTTCAACAATTTCCCAAATTCGAATCCGTTCTTCATCATCCCCAAACCAATCCATTTCCAAAAACAAAACTCAAAATCTGAAATTGGAGGATGAAGGGAGAGACAAATCAGATCTGAAACAAGGGGAGGAAAACAACTTCAGATTCATCACAAAACAATCAAATCCAAACTCCAGAAATCAATCTCAGATCCATCTCCAAACCCTCTTATTCCTCATTCCCTCCTTCCCGGGATCGAGCGCCACAGTAGCCACGCGCGCGCCACCAGCAAGAGCCGCCGCCGTGCTGCAGGCCGTGCGCGCCTCCAGCTCACGGCCGTCTGCCGGACCACCGCGCGCGCCGCCAGAAAACGCGCCGCCGTCCGCCGAAGAAGCCCCTGCGCCGCACCCGCCTGCTGCCGAAGATCGCCACCGGCCGACTCCCCTCGTGCGATCATTGCGTGAGTGTCCCCTCCCCCATTTTGCGTAAGCCCCTGCTGCAAACGAAAGCAAATGAAAAAAAAGAGAAAGCAAAGAACAGATGAAGAGGAGAGAAAAGGACTGAGAGAAAGAGAGGGTGACAGTGTGTGTTGGGTCAACTTTATTAATAGAAGGTTATTAAAGAATGGTAGAAAGAGATGGAGTGTATGTCAGCCTATTGTTAACATTGCAGTGCCCTATTAAAGAATAAGAAAAGAGAGAGATGAAGTTAGAGTTTAATATATTAAATTGTTAGAGTGGGTGTAGAGCCTTAATAAAGGGTATTAGTATAATGTTAACATGGTAGCCCTTGAAAATAAATTGTATTAAAATCGTTAGGGTAAGTGTGTAGTAGGTGCACTATTAAACATGGTGATTAACCCTATAATTAACTAATATTGGGTTAGCGTTAATACGATTGTTAATATTAATTAACTAGCTAGTACTAAATTTTAACAGCTTGCTATTAGATAAATCAGAATAAAATGAGACGTTTAATCCCATATAAACATCACCATAGCTAGTGAACCCAATAAAATTATACGAACCCACTAAAAGGATTTACTTGATATTTGATTATCTCGCAATATATCTAATTCAGTGAATTCTTTAGCCAAAACAGAGAACCGGAAGTACCGACACGTAGTACCAGTCAAGACAAACCCAACGGCACCAAAATCACCGAAAACAGGCAAGTATACAATTTATAGTGTATTTTTGAAGTTGGATGTTCTTTTGGTCTTTTAAGAAAAGTTAACTTTCTATTCTATTCGTTTTCGTTAAAATCGCATGTTCACCTTTTCTGCTAAACTATTATGAATGTTGTTTTGATACTCTTGTAGCGTGAAAATTGCTGCATGCCTTGAAATAATTAACTAGCGTGTGACATCGTGAAATCGTGCGCCTCGAAGGCGAAATCGTGATTTTCGTGATGTCATGTAAGTTGACAAATTCGTGCTTGTAATTCGTGAATTAGGCTGGCTCGTGTTCCAGCACAAATCTTGGGTAGGGTAAGGGTTGAGCGGCTGCTAGGCGTATGAATGGGTACTCTCTTCAAGGGCACCACCCGTATGCGGTGGGTTAGCGCCAATCACGATAAGCCCCCGTGAGAAGAATGATTCACTCATCACGTCATAAAGGCGAGAACCCTATTATAGACGCGAATGCTAACAATCGTGAATGCTAACAATCATGAAATGCTAACAAGAAACTTGCAATTTGAAATTGTTATCTCGGTGAAATTGACATGCTTTACTTTACTTGTCAGATTGCTTAGAACTGCATGATAGGATGTAATTACTTCAAAATCAGCATGCTTAAACTTTTATTGTACATCGTTTAAACATTATAATTGCCTCTTAAATTCAGTATAAATTTGTATATATCTTGCCTTGGGTTCTAATCTCTACTTGCAGACCCTTACTGACATACATTCATGTTTTTGGATGTATGTCAGATCTCGAGCTTTAGCACCAGAAGGACTAGTTGAGATAGCTGAACCAGTGGACCAGGAACTGTCAAACTAGAGAACTTTGATTGCACTTCTTTTCACTTGTTGTACGGTCATATGACCCACTTCTCTTTTCTCCATTTGTTATAATTCCGTTGAGACGGTTGAGATTGTAATAATGTTTTACTTATCTGTGTTGTTTTTGAGTAATGCAAGCAAGAACCTGCAGTTTTTACACAGACGCTTATTGTGATAAGTCAAGGGGGAAAGAAAAGCAAAAGTACCTCCTCCTAACTTGCACAAGCGGGCCCGTTCGCGTCCTCGCTCTCAAGCCTAATGGGAAGCGGGGCGTGACACTTGCAGGTTATGCTGATGCAGGTTACCTGTCTGATCCCCACAAAGCAAAATCACGGACTGGGTACGTGTTTACCTACGGAGGGACAGCCATTTCCTGGAGATCCATCAAGCAAAGCTTGACGGCGACCTCATCCAATCACTCAGAGATCATTGTCATCCATGAAGCAAGCAGAGAATGCGTATGGCTACGCTCAGTTGTCCACCACATCCTGTCTACGACCGGACTGAAGACTGGAGACCTCGAGCCCACTACCATGTTCGAGGACAACGCTGCTTGCATAGCTCAACTACGAGGTGGCTTCATCAAAGGCGACAGAACAAAACACATTTCACCAAAGTTCTTATGGACGCACGAGCTACAGAGAGATGGCAAGATCGACATCAGATAAGTGCAGTCATGTGACAATTTGGCAGATTTGTTCACAAAAGCCCTTCCTACTGCTACTTTTAGAAAACTTGTACATAGGATTGGAATGAGACGCCTAAGAGATCTGAAAGCTTGAGAGCTTGTACAGATCAGGGTGAGTTTGGCAGAGTTTGTACTCTTTTCCATTAACTATGGTTTTTCCCACTGGGTTTTTCATATCCAAAGGTTTTAACGAGGCAAATCTCACCAACTCAGGATCCTGAAGTATCCACCCCATGTGAGACCCATACAGGCTCAGAATCCCGAAGTATTCATGAGCATGGTCCACACCTATGGCTGGATAAGGGAGAGTGTTGTGAACGGTTATTTACTGGGTTGGTTGAGTTATTGGGCCATCCTAGTATTGGGCACATATCTGTGTAAGCCCACCTTGTATTCTCTCCTTTGGCTATAAATAAAGACATGAGGGCTCCCCCCTCAATCAGTTGATTCATAACATGTATTACGTAGGTATTCATGTATATATGGATCTTTTGATAGGATCGAATTATGGTATCACATAGTAAATGCATGTTATGAATCGGATTCGGTCAGATCCGAACCCTGTCTAATGGATCGGATCTGTATCAGGTTCGGGTCGTTATCTGCTCCAATGACAGCCCGAGCCAAGTCATATTTTCTCTTGAGAGGGGAGGCAAGAGAGGGAGGTTGAGAGGGAGAAGAAGGGAGAGATCCAAGGTAAGATCTTTTTATTTTTGATTAATTTCAATTCTAAGTTAGGATAAATTCAATTCATTTCTCTTTCTCTAAATTATCTCCAATTTGATTGGAATTTCCCTTCTTTAATGATGTCGAAGAATGACACTTTAAAAATGTCGATTTCATATTGATTGTAAAAATGGTTTTCCGGCGGGGGAACTCGCCAGAGACTGTCTCCGGCCGCTGGCAACCACCGCCTTCCCTCACCTGATGGTTCTGCACTGCGTCGAGACCCAATCAGAAATTGGATCAGGCGTAGGCACCAAGAAGAAAAGAAAATGTTTTTCGGGGACCCCTTGAATTTCATAAAATTTAATTTTCAGTCCAACCATTTACTTGTTAACTCCTGATCTGAGTAAATGGATAAGTATTGTAAAATTATCATTGTGGCATTAAGTATTCTGAAATTTTTGAAGCATAAATTTCTGTTGAAGCACAAGTTTTACCTCTGCAGTCTTCAAAAATTAATTAAAAGCTTTTAGCCCTTCGAAAATTTTGGAAATTATTTGGAAAATAAGTAATTATTCTTTGGTTGGTGTGTTCGTACTGGGAAACCTAATGTGAGGCAACATAAGTTGGAACTTGCCAATTATCTGGAAGGAGTAATTGCATATTCTATAATTTATGCTTTTGATTATCAGTTTCTACAAATGATAAATTATATACTGTTTACCATGGACATACGAAGGAATCGTATGAAGGGTGTGACCTTGAGATGTTTCATTGCTGTTGTAGGTACTATTAAATTATCGTTACATTTGTCGTTAAGCCATATTGTTCATTGTTGTAGGCCAAACATATGAATTGTGAATTTCTTATCGAACAAAATACAAATGACTTGTGATGTATAGAATGTTTGACACGATATAAGCATGGAAATTAAGCAAGTCACAACCCCCTATGGATGGTTACTAAGGCAATAACAGGCAACCTTTGATGTAGGTAGGTTGTTCCAGCTATATCGCTGTAGTAGGCAACATGGATATAAGACATAATGTGGAAAGCAACCCAGCATTGTAGATAACCTAGTGAAGGACAAGCCAACTAGCCATTGTAGGCAGCCTGGTCACCATTGCTGTCCATTTGGAATGATAATCCATTTGGGCGCATTCTCACCTGATTTCAACGCAAAAAGTTGGTTTGAATGGATTTTCATGGTTATTGTGATTTTTTTGAAGGCATTACTCTTGCTGCTTGCAAATATTATTTTACCTTAAATGTGTATGGTTTAACATTCTATCTTTCTTATGTAAACAATTGAATGTGTTAATGCTCATTCCATAATAACACCATTTCAGATACATGTGAAAGATCATTGAGCACAATTATTGAATGTTAAAAATTGTTTATCTTATGTTTTAGTTATGTGATGTATTTGTATTCTAACTGTGTAGTATGATGGTATCCATGCTTTTCTGAAGGTTCCCGATACATGAAATTGTCATTTATTTCCTATAGCTTACTACTCGGAGTGTTGTTTTCCAATTGATTTTTCTCGGTTGCGCTCATTATGTTTCTCGTCTTTTACATGTGGGAAACCACTGTGAAGAGTCGGTATTGAAAATTTATTGCTTTACTCGGTAGTGTATCCCCTAGCCTATACATGCATCCCGTGAGATCCAAAGCGGGGCTTGGACAAAGGCCTTATTAAGCCAAATTTTCATTATGGCACAACCGAATGAAGTATTCGTGTGTCTCTAAAGGTGATCCATCTCAAGGCACAACCAAATGGTATATTCATGTGTCTTTAATGGTTATCCATGTATAGGGTGTAACATATATCCATTCAATGCCATTGCAGGCCAAGAGCTACTTATTCCCTAGAGCTTGGCAGAAAAGTTTCCAGTTATGGATCTTGATCAGAAGATAAATGTGACATTATATTGAGCAGATCTATAAACGGACCATGTTGAGACATCCATTTTGCCACCCAGCTTGTCCAGAGGAGTTATATGTAGGGAAGATGTTACTGGTCAGCACAACTAGACGAGTTTTATACAAGGGAGCAACCCTTCTTGCAGAGTATGTCTATAATAAACCAAATGGTGGATCCTATTCATAGATTTTCCAGATAAGCTATGAGTAGGTTTATAATATCTGAATGGTTGATACTGCAATTGATTAATCGTCACACCCAGAATTGGTCCTAGAAATGGCATGTGGTTGAGGGTATTTAGGTTGAACTAAGATGAGCCATGGGTTTCTTGCATCTCTTGATTCATGTAGCATTTTGCTGCATGTTGTACGATAATGGCTATTAGGTTAGTCCTTCTGGTTTCACAGATTTATTCTAGTTTATTCTGTTGATGGTTGATACCAAGAAATGAGGTTTCAAACGAATGTTTTGTTTCAATTTTTGATCAACCAAAGTAAAAACTTAGTATTGCTCAGTTTCGCTCATTTTTTTCTCAGTTTCGTTCTATTTTTCGATGGTTTTCATTAGTTTCCCTAATGATTCAACTAGATCAATCAGTAAAATGAAGAAATAACTAGAAGAATGAAGTCCCAGATCTACAAAACTTAATCTTATGTTGATCTTTTTGGGTCAAAAAATGGCAAAAAAAGAATACTCATCGGAGGACGGAAGTCCTCCCTAACTCGCATGTTGCTGCTGCCTGCTCCACTTGATGTACTGATCCAAGACCGAGAGGAAGAGAGAGTGAATGATAGATTGAGAGAAAAGAAGATTCATGTTGATGTGCTGCTGGTGTGTTTGCAGGCTTGCAACTTCTGCTTCCTGACTTGATAACAAAAGAATGAAGAATGAGAGAGATTGAAGAGGAGAGGGAGAGATTGAAAAGGAGTTAGGGCAAACTCTATGTCACCCCCTTTTCTATGCCTTTTATATTTGATAATTAAAGCTTTTAGGTTGCGTTAGATCTAATTTCAATTGGATCTGCCCGTTAGATCTAATTTCAATTGGATCTGCCCGGAGTATGGTAAAAAAATTAAAGGGCTGAGTTTAGGATGCATAAGATAATGGCTATTAGGTTAGTCCTTCGGATTTCAAAGATTTGGCATAGTGTCTTCTGTAGGTGGTTGATATCAAGGATTGATGTTTCGATTGTTTCGTTATGATTTTTGATCAATTGAAGTAAAAAACTTAGTATCATCCAGTTTCACTCTTTTTTTCTCAATTTCGTTCTATTTTTGATTGTTTTCATCAATTTCCCTAATGATTCAACTAGATCAAGCAATAAATTGAAGAAATAACTGGACGAGCGAAGTCCCAAATCTATAATATTTAATATTAAAATGATCTGTTTAAGCAAAAAATTGCAAAAAAAGAGTGCTCATCGGAGGGCGGAAGACCTTCCTCACTCGATAGTTGCTGACACCTAATTTATTGATCCGAGAATCCAAATCATTGCCTTCGAAAGGTGGTTTTATCTCTCACCCTCTCACATCTTTGTTGACCCAAAGATAGCATGAACGCAGACGAATTGTCCCTGTGATCCGACCCTTCACTAGGAATTACTACTTGACGACCTCCTATCCTTGGGAGTAGTTTGCATCTTTTTGCGACACGTCAGAGTTACAATTTATATATAGCCTTTATGGTGAACCTCATGTGTAGAAGTGAGGCAATAAAAATTTTGATCTCACAAAAGATGTAAAACTGAGGCTTAGAAGATTAAGGGAAGGGCCCCAAAGGAATCTGGGTGAAGGAGGAGGGCAATCCGTTTGTACTAAGTTTGATGCACAAGTTGAGTAATTCCCATAGAGGCCATCATGACATAAGTAGCCCAATGATCTTATTTAAATAATATCGTCGTCGTCGTCGTTGTCATTGATGCACTCCGGATTTAACTCCGGAAACTTACCGCAAGTGCACGGTGTCAACGCTTTGTAGTATAGAAAAATGTCGAACCCACAGGGAGGCAGATGCTTATATAGGCTTGGGTCTATTCAAAGTCTCAAAACAATGCTAGTTTGGCACTTACAATCATGAAGAAGTATATCCTTCATCAGGCGACTGCTACAGGGATGGAAATGAAACAGAGAGATGCAACTTACTCCCAGTATGCATACAGGCGACTGATGACCAAAGTACACTCGACTGTAAAATAGACAGGCGACTGTATATACTTCTTTAGTCGACTGCTGCAGAGGATGGAATTAAAACAGAGAGAGAGATGCAATTTTCGCACTTACGCCTTTCAGACGACTGTTGACTATTTCACAGGCGACTGTAAATATACAGGCGAAGGAAACGAGAGTGATAGGCTACGAGAAAAGAAGATGCATGCCGATGTGCTGTTGATGTGCTGCTGATTTGCTTGCAAAGCTTGCGACCTTTGCTTCCTTACTTGAGAACTAAAGGATGAAGAATGGGAGGGCTCGAAGAAGACAGAGAGAGATCAAAGAGGAGTTGGGGTAAACTCTGTCACCCCCATTTCGCCTTTTATATTCGATGATTAAAGGTTTTAGGTTGTGTCGGATCTTATTTTAATTGGATGTAACCCGAGCATATGGTAAAAGAATTTATGTGCTAGTTTAGGATGCATATGATTAAAATGAATTGGATCCCAAAATGTTTATATGATTAAAAGGCTGAGTTTAGGATGCATGTTTATTAACTTTGGTTTTACTTACAATAAGAAATCAAATTTTTATCTATATTTTGATTTTGATAGCACTATAAAGAAAAAGCAAACCTATCAGTATATTTATAGCTCTATTAAGAAAATGCAAGTCGAAACCAAAACCAATATCAAAACCATCAATATTTCTGAAACTCATTGAAACTAAGTTTTTTTGAAGGAACGAAACAGAACCGGAACCCGAATTCTCAAACCTTGGTTGTCATTAGCCTAATCGACGAGATGAACTCGTGTGCTGGTGCAATAGCCAAGAGGAAGTGGTGCATGCAGGATATTAGTGTGAAAGGAGGGTGGTGCGTACCAATAGCTTGTGGAAGAGGTGGGTAGCATAGATTATTAGATTGAAGGGCAGTGTACTCTGCCTGCTAAGGCGATTTTAGGGTTTTGCCACTGTGTATGCTGGCATGGTACCCTTGTTGTGTGGTTGGAATCGAGACTTTGTCGCTGCAGTTAGTGATCAAGACGTCAAGGAACATGAAGTCTTCATTTGACACCAGGCATGTAAACATTGCTTTGATAGCTTAGAGGAGCCTGATATAAACCCCATCCACATTGCAGTAAATGGATGACTTGGATTTTTTCTCTTTTTGACTGGATGCCAACTGATGAAGGCGGAGGAGGCTTATTTGATGATTCGCTTCAGAACATGTTGCATGCTGGAAGATTACAGGTTTGTTTGTTAATAAAACATGCATTAGGCCCTGAAGGAGGCATCTAATCCTGAAACTTGGTCCTGGCCCTGTGAGTTACATATACGGCCTCCATTGGGGCAAAGAAGAGGATGCTAGTGGGTCATCTTTTTGAAGGCTGTCCTCTGTGTCAATCGGTGTGTCCATGACATTGCCATTTTAGTACCAAGCAGAGCTGAATATCCCGAAACATGGACCTGTCCCTGTGGAGTTGCATATGCAACCTATGTGGTGGCAAAGAAGAGGATACTAGTATGCTGTCTTTGTGAATACTGGCCGGTCCAATGACCTTGCCCATTTTAGTACTAATCGGATCTACGTGGCATCAAGCATGTAAGCAAAAGACCTTGTCCTCCTATGCACTCAAATAAATTGTACAATTTGATTTCAGGATATGATTAATATAATCTCAATTGATCATAAATAATAATGGTTGTAAAAAGCGGAAAGCGGAAAGCAGAGCAAATCGGCAATGCATTACTTGGGCAGGGCTTCAGATGGGCTTAAGCAGGCAAAAGAACCAAGAAGTATTCTCTAAAAATAAGGGCAAAAACGTAACAATAGGGCAAATTGATTTTTTTTTTGGTTTGTTTTTCTTTTGGGGGCGGGGGATGAATGGAGGGAAAATTCTTCGAATATTATTTTGATGATTAATACTATTGAGTTGTAGAACTGATATGCAATACTTTAATATTTTATGATGAGTCATACTGTAAGAAATAGTCCAAAATCTAGAAGCGGGTTAAAGAATTCTGAAGATCACAAAAGTGAGTGTGTGTTCTTAAGCACGGCTTAAGTAGCCTTTTTACAACAATGATTAATATATATTAAACGTGTGTTTGGTTTGAAGTAAAAGGAAAGAAAATGAAAGAAAGTTAGAATGAAAACTATTTCCCATTGTTTGGTTGAAAAGAAAAAAACAAAGTAAAAGGAAAAGGAAAGAAAACATAGGAAAATTCATATTAAACCTTTTTTTTTGAGTTTTTCCTCTTCTTGACCCAAGGAAAATGAGAAAAAAGATAGCTAAACTAATTTTCTTTCATTCATGTATTTGTATTTGTATTTTTTTAATAAACATAATTAGTTTTTATTTTTAAACAATTCACGAATTAATCATAATTTTGTATCAAAAAATCACGAATACATAATTTTTTTCAAAAAATCATGAACATAACCAATTTTCTTTTTGCGAATTGTTTGAAAAATTCGTGAATTTTTCTCGAAATTTTCAAATAAATCGCAAATAATTGACAAATTCTCAAAAAACACCTTTAATATATTCATTTGTGAATGGTTCGAAAAGAGTAATTCGTGATTTTTTAAAAATTCGCAAATGATTTTTGAACTTTTAAAAATTCGTGAATAATTCGCAAACTTCTAAAAATTCATAAATTATTCGAGAACTTTTCAAATAGCTTGCGAATAATTCGATAATTTTCTAAATAAATTTCGATTCTTTAACGTATTTTCTCAAAAAAAAAATTAGCGAATAACTCACGATTTTAAAAAAATTCGCGAATTATTCATGAGTACTTGACAAATCCACACATTATGATGAATTTTTCAAATAGCGTGTGAATCATTTCACACGTTTTAACAAATTTTGGAAATTATTTTTGTACTATTAATAACATATTATCTAAAATTATTCGTGTACTATTTGTTAATTACTTGTGTACTATTTAATAACATATTATCTACAATCGTAATATTTATAGTGTTAGCGAATTATTCATTACAATTCACAAATTATTTGCTAACTTAACGAATTTTTCAAAATAACTAACAAGTTTTAATTTAAAAATAAAATTTTAATTTGTTACGCTGGCAGAATGATTTGAATTCACATTACACTGTTAAATTATTTTTTTATTTATTTTCAATGAGCAACCTAATAAAAGTAATTTCACCATTTTCCTTTTAGTTTTCTTCCCAATTTTCTTTGCTAACCAAAGATGAGAAAGAATTTGATTCCTTTTTCTTTTTCTTTCTATTTCTATTTTCTTTTCTTTTCTTTTCACTTTTCTTTCTATCAATTTCTCTCAAACCAAACATAGCCTAAGATTGAATAATCATATGTAAACTAAATTCATTCACTAGCATTCAGCTTCACTTTCAATAAATGTACAGTTTAATTGTCAAAACTATTTTGTTACCCAGGTCTTCTAATTTAGAGGCATTGCGCTAAGGTTGCAGTGTGACTGATTAAACAACTCATTTAGCCCTGTGTAGTTGTGCAGTTCAATGACATTTATGTTAATGAGAAAAATATGTTTACTGGTTGGCTGCTAATGTTTTGTTTGTTCCATAAAAAATGAAGTGAGAGAAACGAACTTGCTTGCCCATTGAAATATAGAAGCAGAATTAGAAGAATATTTTAACTACAATTCTCTCTCAATGGAGCCTTTCCCAACAGGAATGGTGAAAAAAGTGAAATAAACTTACTGTTTTCTTTCTCTTTGTTTTTCACTCCAGTTTTATGGCATTCCTTGTTTCATATGAAACAAGGAAAGAAAGGTCTATGTGTCGTGAGATTTCTTTGGTTGGGCAAGAAAGAGAAATATAAAGCTGGTGGAATTTTTGCTACTAAGCATAATCGAAGTTTGTTGCTGCAGATGCCTTTTGGTGCACTCCAAGCATAATGCATGCCAATTTCTAATCAATTATACTCTTCGGGTGGCAGCTTGGCTCCTCTTCCAAGAATGTCGGAAAATACTAAGCAAGCAGCTGAATCATATGTGCCATTGATCCATGGTCTTCCCGATGACCTTGCCGTTCTTTGCTTAACTAAGGTTCCTCGTCAATTCCATCATGTTCTTAGATGTGTTTCCCGTAGATGGAGAGGCTTGCTATCCAGTGAACAGTGGCATTCTTGTCGCCGGATGAGCAATCTCGAGGAGGCTTGGATCTATGCTATGTGTAAAGACAATTATGGACAGAACTACTTTTATGTGTTGGATCCTGAAAGACGTGGTTGGAGACGCCTTCAACCCATCCCACCCGCATGCTTAAAGAGGCAGGGGACGTCCTTTGAATCCGTGGGAAACAAACTTTATCTTTTAGGTGGTTGCAGCTGGGAGGAAGATTGCACAAATGATGTTTATTGTTATGATCCTTCTGCGGAGAAGTGGACAGAAGCTTCTAAGATGCCAGCAGCAAGGTACTTGCACTCTTTTCATGTAATTTGCTTGTCGTTCCATCTTCTTAGTCATAAAATCGAAAGTCCAGTTGATCTGTTATTGTTGAAATTTTAATTTTTGTTTTGTTTTATCGGGATTCCACTGCACTTAAACCACTCAATCCTACGCAATTTGGGATTGTTGGCTAAACAAAAAACTCATTTGAAAATGATGGCCTTCATACTCTGGGAGTAGATGCCATCTTGTATGCCTGTGTGGTTCCTCTTGCAGGGAGCTACATTGCTATGATATACCATCTGCATAACTTGGAATACATGCATCCTTTGTTTTCCAATCAGTTTCAGCTCCTAAATATCTGCATGCCGTTTTCAAATTTAGTGTATTCTTATTATTTCTGATATTCTTTTTGTTTACACTTGTAATCCTAATTACGTTCATTGAGCCAGTTTAAAAATGAACCTGCAACCACTGACAGCACATCCAATTTTGATTGGGAGATCAACTCCATGTCAGAATCAGAAATCTCAAATCTAAATTGTCCCTAGAAATGCGTTATTGATGACAACCTTCCTGGGTTCATAGCTGTGGATAGTCTCACAAATAGAGCCAACCTGCGCTTTGTATTTCAGGTGCTTCTTCATGTCAGCAGCTGTGAGCGGAAAAATCTACGTTACAACTGTGGCGGCGCTCTGCTCTGGGCTCAGAGCGGTGGACAACTACGACTCACAAACAGCATGGGACGTCTACGACTCGCAATCAAACAGCTGGAGCTCTGAGGGCAATTCGACCGACATCGTCGACCTTGACAAGTCCGCCACCATCGACGGCAAGATATATACCTTCAATAAGACATGGTATGACTCACGTTATGCAAAGGCCTATGATCCGTTGAGCAGAACGTGGGAGGACGTGCACAACGAGCTCAGTTCGTGCCACTGTGGGCCGACAGTCGTCGTGGACGGAACCCTATACATGCTGGATGAGACCCTGGGGACGCGGCTTATGATGTGGCAGAAAGAAACCGGGAAGTGGGTCCCGCTTGGCAGGCTCGCCCTACCGCTGACCAGGCCACCGTGCCAGCTTACGGTCATCGGGAGGAGTATTTTTGTGGTCGGCAAAGGGCTTAGCACGGTGGTGGTCGACGTGGACAAGGCATCAAACGGCGGAGGAGTGATGGTGACCTCTTCGTTTGCTCCTCAACTCGGCAGTAGTTTTTATGTCGTGGGATGCAAGACGATTGCCATTTGAACCGCAGAAGTTTGCATGTCCCTTCTTTTCGGAGTGTATGCAAAACCTTTGCTGTCGAAGATGCATGTATATCTGGTTACAAATAACGTCGGGTGAATGTCATTGAGGTTAATTGCTGTTATTTTGATGTTTAATTTTAATTATTAATCGAGATTGCATTGTGTTGATCTTGGGTGCTTCATTTGATACTTCCTCTTGATCTGCACCCCTTGAATATACCTTGGTTTGAGCTTCCGCCAAAGCTTTTTCCAGAATCTATTTGCTTCTTTTGTCTACTTCTTTCCTTCTCTCGTTTTCCCTTATTCCCAAAGACTCTCACATTATCATCATTTATGTAACTTTGGATGACCTTTATCATGATTTAGATCGCGGCAAGTCAATACCGAGGCTACTCACTGTTAAGAGCATCTCCAACCACACTCCATATCACCAAATTTGCAGTTTTTTGCCCTTCAATCACACTCCAAAAAATCTGCAAATTTGCAGATATGCTACAGTACCCCTCCAAATTTGGAGGGTCACTGTAGCAACCTGCATTTCTTTTGTGTGTGTGCAAATGCTAAATGTACACGGTTTAATGACCACCTACACTCTATTTTAGGGTTGAAGGGTGTATTTTTAAGTGCTAAAAATTGCTAATTGTGTATATGTAGCAATTATGGAGGGTTGGGTTGGAGCTCCCTCCATTTTCCACCCTCCATATAGGGAATATTCTCGGAATATTCCAACCCAACCCCCAAAAATGGAGGGTTGGATTGGAGATGCTCTAAGCTAGTTTTTCTGTAGCGCACAAGGCATTGTTCATATAGGCTATATAGCACCATATTATCTGTGGCTTCTCCTAATGGCATTCTCTCCTTATTGAATCATTTGCAAAAATCTCTTAGCAACCGTTCTTTCCCTTCTTCTTGCTCATCAATACTACTAGATTCTTTGTAGTCATTTCGCTTATTGTGAAGTGCTAACTAGTCAATGCTTTGAATCGATCCAAATAGGAGCTTGTCCTATGAAAAATCGTGTAAAGAGGTGTTTGATGCGTGAAAAATATGCATGGTCTACATAAAAAAATCTCTCTTGGCTCTCCCATTCCATCATAGCTGGAAAATATGAGAAGCTTGGCTTTCTAAGAAAGAAGTTACTCAAAATCCCATTCACCAAAGAATCATGTATTGTCGCCATGCAAATCTTAGGTAACCGTCTATTGTGACTTCCTTGTGTATCGTCTCTACACACTTTGGATCTCAAGCTCTCAACATGAACATGAGTAGATGGGCTACAAGGCCCTCTACTACAACAGAAATAGCTTCTCTTTGCAGCTAACTATAAGGTAGTTGTATTCTCTTTGCACGTGTCTTCTACTACGGGCAGTATACCACATTAAGTCAATGCCTCCCTCAATTAAGCTTTCGACTTACTCCAAGCGGTCCATTTACCATCTATGTTTGAAATCCTAAGCCTATACAACTATGTTACAAGACAGCTTAAGCCTCTCTGGCCGGGAAGACCTATTTCTTAGAGCATCTCCAAGGGGGTTCCCTAAATTTTAGCCAAATTTTAGCTATTATAGCTAAAAAGCTATTTTAGGGAGCCACCTTTTGTATTCTCACTCCAACCATACTCCACATTTTACCTAATAGTGATTAATTTAATATTTTTTAAAAAAATTTAATTTGTTATAAAGATTAGTTTAAATTTTTAATTAATTATACTATTCCTTTTACACATTTATTAAACTAATTTTTATTAACAAATTAAATTATTAAACTAATCCATATCCAAATTAAATAGTTTAAAATTTTAAATTTTAAAAAATTAAATTAAATTTGTAAAAAAATAGATTAATATAAATTAAATTTTAAATAGATTAATTATAATATTTCCAACGGCTCTATTTCCAACGGCTACTTTTTTCATATAAATAAGCATATTTCATATCTCATATTTTTCCATTTACACTTCATCTACAAATATATCATAAATAGTTATGGCTAATCGATTAGCTAAAATGCTTTTTCAAGATGATAGTGATGATGATCTTCTATTATTGACAATGGTGATGGCTGAAGAAGAAGAATTGGCAAATGAGAGTCGAGCACAACGTCGTCATGGATCTATTGTAGGTCATACTGTTATTCAACGAGGTAGAGTTGAAGGTAATGAAAGACTTTATCGTGATTATTTTGCAGAAACACCAACATTTGGTTCTCGTTTATTTCGGAGGAGGTTTCGAATGAATCGATCATTGTTTATTCGAATTCAACATGCTGTCGAAGCTTATGATCCATACTTTGTCCAAAGGATGGATGCTTGTGGAATTGTAGGTCTATCATCACTTCAAAAAATTTGTGTTGCTTTTAGGATGCTTGCGTACGGGGTAGCAGCAGATTCTGTGGATGAATATGTGCGAATTGGTGAAAGCACTGCAATTGAAAGCTTGAGAAAATTTGTCAAAGCAATTATTGGAGTGTTTGGGGATACATATTTGAGATCACCAAATATTGATGATATTGCTAGATTGGTATAGGTTAATACTGATCGTGGATTTCCTGGAATGCTTGGAAGTATTGATTGTATGCATTGGAAGTGGAAGAATTGTTCGGTTGCATGGCAATGTATGTATTCCGGTCACATTCACGAGCCAACAATCATTTTGGAAGCCGTTGCATCTTATGATCTTTGGATATGGCATGCCTTTTTTGGTTTACCTGGATCTCTTAATGATATCAATGTGCTTGATCGAACTACCGTATTTAATGATCTTGCGGAAAGGCGTGCTCCACTAGTTAATTATTCCATTAATGGTCATGATTATACAATGGGATATTATCTGGCTGATGGGATATATCCTTCATGGTTAACATTTGTTAAAACAATATCAGCTCCTCAAGGAAATAAGAAGAAACATTTTGATGCATATCAAGAGTCTGCCAGGAAAGATGTGGAGCGAGCATTTGGAGTGCTTCAATCTCGCTTTGCAATTGTGCGTGGACCAGCTCGTTTTTGGGATCAAGAAACAATCAATGATATTATGAAGTCATGCATAATAATGCATAATATGATTATTGAAGACGAGAGAGATATTGAGCAATCTTGATCTTGAGCAAATGTTCTTTCATACAGCTCCATTTTTGGCGATCCATTTCTTTTTTTGACTCAAACATTTCCCTACATAGTAAAGCAGTAGGTGTCATTTGATTTTTTTCTTTGTCTTTTTTCAGCATACCTTAGATGCCTTTCTACCTATTGGTTGATCAAAGTTGACAGTTGTTGCATTTACCAAATCATCATTTGCTAAATTCATAGAAGATGGTGTGGAAGGAGAAGACGTGGCTGGACTAGAACTCTTTGTAGATTTTGATTTCTTCTTCGCGCCTTCAGACATCCATTTTGGATGGATATTCAATTCATTTCAGCAATGTAATAGTTTGAATGTTTAACCTTGACATTGTTGGTATAAATTTTTGGCTTGAATAATCTAAAAAATATAATCAAATGCTCAAAATATAATAATTACACAAAATAATATTAATATAAAAATATAAAGATAAATATATTAAATGATATAATTAATACATTGTCTTGCTCGTTGACACCACTTTGTCTTCCATCAATTTGAGCATAGTAGCCACAAACTTTATTCACCAAGAGTTGAATTCCCGACCACTGATGCATCAATGAGTTGGCGGTGCGTTCAGATTCAAAAGTTTTATATTCATGAAAGTAATCGCAAACTCTTTGCCAATATTTCACAGATTTTTGATTGTTGCCATGTATAGCATCAATACTAATGTTAAGCCATGCAGAAACGAGAAGACTATCTCCTTCAACTGAAAAATTGCGAGACCTTGAAACTTTTTTGACTGAAGTATTAATTTGGATAGAAATTTGAGAAGGATGAGGTGGGCTAGAAAAATTTTCAACCTCTTCGTTAAGAAGATTTGTGTAGTAAGAAAAATCTTGAGAATCCATAATTGAAAAGCAAGCAAAAAAAAATTATATGTAAATTTAAGGTTGTGTAAAAAAAATGCTAACATTCATCAAGATATATAGGCAAAAAAAATAAAGCTGTTGGAACATATCCGTTGCAAAACAAATAGCCGTTACAAATAAAAAATTTGTTTCAATAAAATAATAAAAAATGCTTTTAAACAGATGAGGAGCTCGCCACATCTGGCGAGCTCCTCGGCTTCTCCCTACTTTGGCGCATGCGTTAAGGGAGTGGTTGGAGCCGCTGTTTTTGACCGTCCTCCCTAAATTGACGAAGGAGCGGCCATCTTCGTCCCTCGTTGGAGATGCTCTTATTATGTTAAGATTTCTTTCGCTAAGATTTATTAAACAACTTCCACACGTACTTAAAAGATTGATGATATCTATGATAACTCTTCTCTATTTTTCATGTATTTTTGCGTTAACAATAATCTCTAAGCTTTGCTATTTTTAACATGATAATTATTCTTCCCCAAAGTTAAAAAGTAGAGTTCCTTTCTAACCTCAAAAAAAATCCCTTTATTTTGTTTGTATTATGGATGCGTTCATGTACATCTGGATCGTTTAATCGGATCGAATTTCCGGATCCTAGTAAATGGGTGTTATGAAAGGATCCGGACAGATCCAAACCATGTCTAATGGATCGGATCTATATCGGGTTTGGGTCGTGACCTGCTCCAATGGCAGCCCAACTACTTATATTCTACCGCAAATAGGGTAAGCAAGAGCAGAGGGAGAAGCTAAAGGCTTGCGCTTTCTCCCGGCGACCCCAAGGTACTATCTTTTTATTTTGGTTAATTTCAATTATAGGTTAGGATAATATTCAATTCATTGATCTTTCTCTAAATCGTCTCCAATCTGATTGGAATTTCCCTTCTTTAATGATGTAGAAGAATGCCACTTTAAAAATGTTTAATTCATTTTTGATTAAAAATGGGGTTTCCTGCGGGGGACTCGCCGGCGACTGTCTCCGGCCGCGGGCAACTACCGCATTCCCTCACCTGATTATGCTGCACTGCGTCGAAACCCAATCGGAAATGGGTTCAGGCGCAGGCACCAAGAAGAAAGGTTTTTCGGGGACCACTGGAATTTCAGAAAAATTAATTTTCAGTCCAAGCATTTACATGTTAACCCATGAGCTGAATAAATGGATAAGAATTGTAAAATTATAATTTTAGTGGGGGCATTAAGTATTCTGAAAATTTTGAAGCATAGACTTCTGTTGAAGCACAATTTTGACCCCTGCAGTCTTCGAAAATTAATTAAAAGCCGTATTGTTCATTGTTGTTGGCCAAACATATGAACTGTGAATTTCTGTTCGAACAAAAGTTACAAATAAAATGCGATGTATATAATATTTGACACGATATAAGCCTTGAAATTAAGCAAGTCGCAACCCCATATGGATGGTTAAGGCAGTAACAAGCAATCTTTGATGTATGAAGACTGTGCCAGGTATATCGCGGTAGTAGGCAACATGGCTATAAAACACAATGTGGAAAGTAAACCAGCATTGTAGATAACCTAGTGAAGGACAAGCCAAGTAGCCATTGTAGGCAGCCTGTTCACCATTGTTGGCCATTTGAAATGATAATCCATTAGGGTGTATTCTCACCTGACAATGCATAAAGTTGGTTTGAATGGCTTTTCATTGTTATTGCGATTTTTTTTGAAGGCATTACTCTTGCAAATGTTATTTTGCCTTAAATGTGTACGGTTTAACATGCTATTTTACTTATGGGAACTGTTGAATGTGTGAATGGTCATTCCATAATAACACCATTCTGTTGGATCCACGTGCACCTCCTCAACACTTAGGCTAGGACGCAACGACACCTACAATGTGCGGAAAAGGTGGCCAAACAATTCCAAGCCCGAATTTCACCGACATGTCACCTAGGCACAAAACCAAACACATCACGGGCACAAGAGAGAGTTGTCACCAACTAACAACTCCCTCGACGATCTTGCGATAAATAATGTAAGTACACAAATATAATACGAAAGTAAGAGCAACACAAAAGAGACAGCGATTTACCCTGGTTTGGTTGCGAACAACCTACATTCAGCATCTAATGCACCCGGTTTCACTAATGATCAAGTAAGGCATACACCAACCCCGTCATCTTTTCTTCCTCCACCACAATGAGAGAAAAGCTCCAAGCAAAAAGACCTAATCCTAGATCTCTCACCAAGCTCACACACTCTCAACCAAGTGGGAATCCTTGATAACAAAGCCCCTACAACATGTAGAGCTCTTTAAGGGACCAATCCCACACCAATGGAGACCACTCTTTGGTAATATAGCTCCAAACTAGGAAGCTACCCAATGGACTCTTGATCTCAAATACGGAAGAAGAAATGCAGGCACTCACCTTGGATCTCACAAGCAAAGCTCTTTGGCTTTCTAAACCCCTAGCTTTGCTCTCCTTTTCTTCTCTGATCTAAGACCTCAATCAGAAAGAGAGCTGGCTCTATTTTTAGCTCTCTGGCTCTCTGAAAACTGAGAGTGCATGCTCTCTGGAAATGAGTCACTCTAGAATGAAAGAGCCAACCCTCAGTTTGCTGTCAGTTGCCTAAAGGGAAAGCCAAATGAAACAAGAAGGCACATAGCCTTCAATTCCCAACAGCAATTCAAAGGAGGGGGCCATGGGGACTGTGGCTGCACATGAAATTTTCAGCATATAAAAAACAACACTTTACACTGCTGATAAATCCAAACACTCTCTTCAGCACAGCTACAGCTCCATCGTGTATGAACTCCCTTTGCCTTGACCATCAGACATGTGAACCTCCATCATGTGTATTGAAAATCACGCCATCTTGCGCCTCAATCCTCCGAGAGACATGCCAAGCTCTGAAGTCGTCTGAGCCTAGCCTCACGCATCTCTGCCTCGTCCATCACCATGTCTGTGATGAAGTCATCTGTCTCTGAGGATAACCCTGCGAGCTTGGACTCCATGAATGAGTCAAATGACACTGTGTCGGTATCCAATGAGCCCTCTGTCAATCCATGAACATTCCTATCATCACTCCTCGGGTCTGCGAGCAACTCATGCTCGCCATGGCCATCATCTATGAGAAACACGCTGTCATCCACACTGCTCTGCAGACTGACCCCAGCTGGGTCACATCGATACACTGTCTGTATCCACTCTGTCTGCTGATGTCTGTCATCAAGACTAGCCGTCCACCGGCTTCGCGCTTTAACCTGCTGTGCCGACGACTCAAAACACGAATGCGCACACACAAGCACCAAACTGTCCGCCGCACCAACATCCAGCCTCTGATGATCATCCTCACCTACTATGCCCTGTGATGAACTCGCCGAAAGTGAGATATGAGCGCACACTGAAGAAGCCCCACTCGGCTCTGCCTCCTCTTTATATCGAGCGAGAACGCATTCGATATGTGGCCTCTTAACTCTCAGCTCTATGTCCCTAGTGGCAACTCCACCTGGGACCACGATCCCAGTGTCCACACTATCGTGGGAGTCTCCACGCCCCACCACGCTATCAGATTCCCCCTCTGCATCTCCACCGGTCTGGCCTCTGAAGTATCAGAAGATGCGCCTGATAAATTACCCTTAGCCAAACGAGAGCCATATCGCATGTGTCCATACTGTAAAGACTGCTCAACCATGCACAACGAATGCTCTACCTTGATGTCAAGCTCCTCAGAAGACATCTCTACCCTAAAGCTAAAACTGAAGCTGCACACCTCAACACACTGGTCCTCAACAGAAGCAACCGACTCGTGTGTGCTGGAAACGTGAGAGACCTCTGTCTCCTCACCCACTGCAACCTCTGACATCGGTGCAGAAACCGACTGACCTACTCCTCCGTAGATCGACGGCTCTACCTTGAAGCTAAAGTTGCACACCTCAGTATGCTGGGTCTCCTCAAGAGCACCCACAACGTGCATGCTGGAACTGTGAGAGACCTATGTCTCCTCACACACTGCAACTGGCTGCATTGATACGACGACCGACTGTAACGCCTCCTCGTAGACTGATGTCCTCTGCACTTCCAACTAAACTGAATCTGGAGCTACATCGTGAGATGTCGGCTGATCACTGACACTAACCACATCGGATGAACACTGCACCATGTCCGTCTGCATACGTGTCTGATCACGTGCCTGAGTCTGAATCTGCACCACCTCATCTTCTCTATAGACAGGGCTGTCCTCTGTTCTCTGCACACCGTCATGAGTCTGCTCCGCCCTAAGCACTGCAAACTCGTCAATCATGACGTGTCGTCTCACCTTGCGGGTACTAGGACACCATAACCTGTACTCTCTCGCACCTTCAACAGCGTACCCGAGTAGGACACAATCATGTGCACATTGTCCTACCTCGACATTGTCCCTCTCGTGCGGCCGCACAGGACATCCAAACGTACGCAAGTGCGAGAAGTCAACGACTTTGCCTGTCCATAACTCCTCGGGAATAGAACTACATGCGACTAGTGACGGTGTTCGGTTGATGAGGTATACTGCAGTAGAGTCTGAATCTGCACCACCTCATCTTCTCTATAGACAGGGCTGTCCTTTGTTCTCTACACACCGTCATGAGTCTGCTCCGCCCTAAGCACTGCAAACTCGTCAATCATGACGTGTCGTCTGACAATCACTTTGCGGGTACTAGGACACCATAACATGTACCCTCTCGCACCTCCAACAGCGTACCTGAGTAGGACACAATCATGCGCACATTGTCCTACCTCGACATTGTCCCTCTCGTGCAGCCGCACAGGACATCCAAACGTACGCAAGTGCGAAAAGTCAACGACTTTGCATGTCCATAACTCCTCGGGAATAGAACTACATGCGGCTAGTGACGGTGTTCGGTTGATGAGGTATACTGCAGTAGCAAGGGTCTCCGCCCATAATTCCTTAGGAAGGCCAGATGGTCTGAATAGCACCCGTGTCTTCTCTACCAACATCCTGATCATGCTGTCTGCTACGCCACCATGAGGGTCTCCATCAGGAATGGTGTAATGGCACGCAATCCCCTCTGACTTGCAAACATCCCGAATCTCTACGTCGTTGGTACGGATCTCTCCTACGGGTCTACCCTTCCGCCTCTTGACTATGCTCCATAGCCGCACCTTCTTATGGATCTCCTCCTGAGATCACATGAGAGTAACCATGACTCTTCTCGAGAAGTCATCTATGAAGGCCGCGAAGTACCTCGTGCCTTTCATGAAAGGAACTGGACATGGACCCCATACACCGACGTAGACGCACTCCAAGGCCTCCCTGTTGTGTTTGACAGCTGTCTCAAACTGCACTTGCCTCGACCTCTCCGCACCACAGTCACTGCAAGACTCAAGCCCACAATCACCTCCGAACACACTCCTTCTCTGAAGAATGTCAAGGCTCTGCTCATCAGCATGCCCCAATTTGAGATGTCACAGTCTCGCTGGATCTCCACTCTTGGACTATTGTGATCTGCCAATCTCGCCTACTAATGTGTGCCCATCGAGCGCATACAAGTTGCCACGCTTCTTTCCCCTCATGATAACCAGACATCCTCGGAAAATACGCAGTTGATCCTCCTCGATCACTGCTCTGTAGCCCATCCCAGTCAAAGCTTCTATCGATATCAGGCCGCAGCGAAGATCAGGAACATGTCTGACGCCTTCAAATACACGAATGATGCCATCGTGTATCCTAACTCTGACCGTGCCACTCCCAACCTGCTCGCACTCCATACCATTCCCCACGAGAATCCGCTCTCCAATGCATGGAATGTATGAGTCGAACGCACTCCGATCCGGAGTCATATGGAATGAACACCCCGAGTCCAATAGCCACGAACATTGTGCTTCTCCCACGGAGTATGCCGCAAACACCGAGCAATCATCCTCGTCAGAAAACATCCCCTCTCGTGCTCCAACATGAGTCGAACTCTGAGAAACCTCTTCCACAACGCCAATCGATGTCCTCGCTTTCAACCTCGGGCAATCCCTCTTCCAATGTCCTCTTTCCTTACATAAAAAGCATTTGTTGTCACCACGGTCCCTTAACTTGGACCGTCGCCGCTGCCGTCGATTCCAACTCTTGGAACGGCCCGTCTTGGATCTTGGAGTGGGTCTGCCCTCTTGGCGACCCCGGATGACATTGGGTACCTCACAACCATCGATGTCACCTAACACCAAACTCTGGAGATCCTTCGTATGCAATGCGAACTTCACCTCATCCAACGTGAGTGAGTCTCGGCCATTTAACATCGAGCCTACAAACTTGGAATACACCGAAGCAAGAGAACACAGTAGCGACATAGCATGTTGCTCGTCCTCTATCACACTTTCCAATTCTCGTAGGTCCATTACTATACGGTTCATCTCGCCAACATGGTTCCACAACGAGGTTCCCCTTTTCATCCTGTGAGTATAAAAGCGTTGCCATAATTGCAACCTTCGTCCAATGGGTGTCTTGGTCGAGTACCGAGCTTCAAGCATCCTCCATAGGTCGAACACGACCTCAACATCGGCAAATTGTTGAAGGATCTCATCCTCCAAGGATTGCAATATCTCACCGAGGGCTTAAAGCTCCATCATTCGCTTATCATACACCGTTGCCTTACATTGCATGTCCATATCACATACGACACTGTAAACTCCGTGGTGCTTCAACAAAGCCACCATCTTTTGTCGACATGGACCATAATTGTCCCGGTCATTAAACATCTCTACTTCGTATGAACACCCGACCGTCTCCTTACATGAGCAAGACGTCATCGCGGCACTACACTTCTTTGCAAACCGGAAGCTCTGGTACCACTTGTTGGATCTCTGTGCACATCCCCAACACTTAGGCTAGGACGCAACGCCACCTACAATGCGCGAAAAAGGTGGCCAAACAATCCTAAGCCTGAATTCCATCGGGATGTCATCTAGGCACAAAATCAAACACCTCACGAGCACAAGAGAGAGTTGTCGCCAACTAACAACTCCCTCGATGATCCTGCGATAGATAATGTAAGCACACAAATATAATATGAAAGTAAGAGCAACACAAAAGAGACGGAGATTTACCCTAGTTTGGTTGCGAACAACCTACATCCAGCATCCAATGCACACGGTTCCACTAATGATCAAGTAAGGTATACACCGACTCCGTCATTTTTTATTTCTCCACAACAATGAGAGAAAAGCTCTAAGCAACAAGACCTAACCCTAGATCTCTCACTAAGCTCACACACTCTCAACCAAATGGGAATCCTTGATAACAAAGCCCCTACAACATGTAGAGCTCCTCAAGGAACCAATCCCACACCAATAGAGATCACTCCTTGGTAATATAGCTCCAAACTAGGAAGCTACCCAAGGGACTCTTGATCTCAAATACGGAAGAAGAAATGCAGATACTCACCTTGGATCTCACAAGCAAAGCTCTTTGGCTTTCCAAAACCCTAGCTTTGCTCTCCTTTTCTTCTTTGATCCAAGACCCCAAGCAGAAAGAGAGCTGGCTCTATTTTTAGCTCTCTGGCTCTCTGGAAACTGAGAGTGCCCGCTCTCTGGAAATGAGTCACTCCAGAATGAAAGAGCCAACCCTCAGTTTGCTGTCAGTTGCCTAAAGGGAAAGCCAAATGAAACAAGAAGGCACATAGCCTTCAATTCCCAACAACAATTCAAAGGAGGGGGCCCATGGGGACTGTGGCTGCACATGGAATTTTCAGCATATAAAAAACAACAATTTCAGATCCATGTGAAAGTTCATTGAGCGCAATTATTGAATGTTAAGAATTGTTTATCTACCCCGAATGTGAAAGTTCATTTCAGATCCATGTGAATTGTTTCAAATCCAATTTTAATTTGAGCTACCCCGAATATGTTTAAAAAATTAAAGGGCTGGGTTTATGATGCATAAGATAATAATTATTAGGTTAGTCCTTCAGGTTTCAAATATTTAGCCTAGTCTTCTGAGGTGCTTGATACCATGGATTGATGTTTTGATTGAAACCATTTGGTTTCGCCTGATTCATTTTGATTTTTATCAACTAAAGTAAAAACTTAGTATCTCCCCGTTTCACTTTTTTTTCTCAGTTTCATTCTATTTTTGATAGTTTTCATTAATTTCCCTAATGATTCAAATATATTAAACATTAAAATGTAGAAATAACAAGAAGAGCGAAGTCCCGGATATACAAAACCTAATCTTAAGATGATCTTTTGCTGGAAAAAATTGCTAAAAAAGAATACTCATTGGAGGATGGAAGTCCTCCCTTACTCGCTTGTTGCTATTGCTTGCTGTATTGATCCGAAACCGAGGGATAGAGTGAATGATAGGTTAAGAGAAAAGAAGATTCATGCTGATGTGCTGCTGATGTGCTGCTGATGTGCTTGCAGGCCTGCGACTTTTGCTTCCTGACTTCAGAACGAGAGGATGAAGAATGAGAGAGCTTGAAGAAGAGGGAGAGATCGCAGAAGTTAGGGTAAACTCTCCGTCACCCCATTTCTCTGACTTCTATATTCAATAATTAAATGTTATAGGTTGCGTTGGATCTAATTTTAATTAGATTGACCCGAGCATATAGTAAAATATTTAAGGGCAGACTTTAGGATGCATAAGATTAAAATGAATTAGATCCGATCCCAACATGTTTATATGATTAAAAGTCTGAGTTTAGGATGCATGTTTATTAACTTTCGATAGTTTTACTTACAATAAAAAATCAAAATTTTTATCTATATTTTGATCTATCAATATATTTGATAGCACTATAAAGAAAAAACAAATATATCATTATATTAATAGTTCTATAGAGAAAATGCAAACTGAAAACAAAACCACCATCAAAATCATCAAAACACCCGAAACTCGTTGAAACTAAGTTTTTTTTTGAAGAAATGAAACCAACCTGAATTCTCAAACCTTGGTTGACATTAGCCTAATCGACTAGATGAACTCCTCTGCTGGTACAACAGCCAAGAGGAAGTGGTGCATGCAAGATATTAGTGTGAAAAGAGGGTGGTGCGTACTAATAGCTTGTGGAAGAGGTGGGTAGCATAGATTATTTGATTGAAGTGCAGTGTAACTTTGCCTGCTAATGAGACTTTTGGGTTTTGCCGATGTGTATGCGGACATGGTACATGTGTTATGTGGTTGGAAACGAAACTTTGAGGCTGTCTTTCGAATGCTGGCGGGTCCAATGACCTTGCCATTTTAGTAATAAGCGGATCTACGTGGCATTTAGCAGGTACACAAAGGACCTTAACCTCCTCTGCACTCGAGTAAATTGTACAATTGGATTTGACGATATGATTAACATAATATCAATTGATCACTAATAATAAAGGTTGCAAAAAGCAGAAAGTGAAAAGTGAAAAGCGGAAAGCAGAGCAAAACAACAAGGCATTACTTGGGCCGGGCTTTAGAGGGTCTTAGCGGGCAATAAGGGCAAGAAATCGTAACAATAGGGCAAATGAATGGGGGAAAAGGAAAATGAATGGAGGAAAAATTCTTTGAATATTATTTTGATGATTAATACTATTGAGTTATAGAACTGATATGTAATAATTTAATACTTTAAGATGAGTCATACGATAAGAGCCCTCCCAATGGAGGGTTGAACGCGTGGGGCTGAATTGGGGATTAATCTGTTCCACAACAGATTCAGCCCATGTTTGGTCCCAATGGAGGGATGAATGCAGGGTTTAATTAATGGATGCAACATCGGCCGTTGAAGGCTGGATAACCAGACGTCTATGTCAATGCATTAGACGTCTGGTAATCTAGCTGTAAATTTTACCCCAGAATCAGACATCCTGATGTTCTCTTATCAGACATCTAATCCTTTAATCCTCTATCAGACGTCTGGCAAATGAACTACAGACGTTTAGTTTCTGGTCACTAAAAAAATTTATCCCCCCTTGATCAATCGTTTGGTGCTTAACCAGACATTTGGTCGTCGAAGGGTTTTAAAAAAGGTCCCGCCAGAATCATGTGTCTGGTGTGTAACAACCAGACGTCTCATCCTGGAATATTTGGTAAAAAATATTTTGCCTGCTGAGTCAACGGCTGAATGCGTGGCTGAACAGGGGCTTAATATATTCAACCATGTTCATCCATCTGTCTCCAATATTTTGCAATCCCCCCCCCCCACACGTCGGATTAAGCCACTCGTTCAGCCCTCCATTGGGAGGGCTCTAAGAAAATAGTCCAACATCTAGAAGCAGGCTAAAACATTCCAAAGAGCACAAAGGTTAGCACGGGTTCCTAAGTAGGGCTTGAGAAGCCTTTTTACAACAATTATTATTATACATTAAGATTAAATAACCATATGTAAACTAAATTCATTCACTAGCCTTCAGCTTCACTTTCAATAAATGTACAGTCTAATTGTCAAAACTATTTTGTTACCCGGCTCTGCAAATTTAGAGGCATTGAGGTAAGGTTGCAATGACTGATTAAACCACTCATTTAGTCATATGTGTACTTGTACAGTTTTGTTAATGAGAAAAATATGTGTACTTGTTGGCTGCTAATATTTTGTTTGTTCCATAGAAAATGAAGTGAGAGTAACGAACTTGCTTTCCCACAGAAATAGAGAAACAGACTGAGAAGAATATTTTTACTATAATTCTCTCTCAATGGAACCTTTCCCAACAGGAATGGTGAAAATAAATGAAGAAACCTATTGTTTTCATTCTCTTTGGTTTTCACTCCAGTTTTATAGCATTTCGTGTCTCTCTTTTTATATATATGAAATGAGGAAAGAAAGTTGTGTGTGTCATGAGATTTCTTTGGTTGGGTTGTTTAAAGAAGCTAAAAAGAAAAGAACAAGAAAGCGAAATATAAAGCTGGTGGAATTGTTAATGCTACCAAGCATAATCGAATTGTGTTGCTGCAGATGGTTTTTGTGCACCCTAAGCATAATGCATGCCAATTTCTAATCAATTATATTCTCAGGTGGCAGCTTGGCAGTTGGCACCTTCTCGAAGAATGTCAGAAAAGAGCAATCAAGCAGCTGAATCATATGTGCCACTGATACATGGTCTTCCTGACGACCTTGCCCTTGTTTGCTTAGCTACGGTTCCTCGTCAATTCCATCGTGTTCTTACATGTGTTTCAAGGAGATGGAGAGGCCTGCTATCCAGTGAACAGTGGCATTCTTGTCGCCGAAAGAGCAATCTCGACGAGGCTTGGATCTATGTCATGTGTAAAGACAGCTATGGACAGAACTACTTTTATGTGTTGGATCCTGGAAGACACAGTTGGAGACGCCAAGCCATCCCACCTGCATGCTTAAAGAGGCAGGGAATGTCCTTTGAAGCCGTGGGAAACAAACTTTATCTTTTAGGTGGTTGCAGCTGGGAGAAAGTTTGTACAGATGATGTTTATTGTTATGAGCCTTCTGCGGAGAAGTGGACAGAAGCTTCGAAGACGCCAACAGCAAGGTACTTACCACTCTTTTTATGTAATTTGCTTGTCGTTCCATCTTCTTGGTCAAAAAATCGAAAATCCAATTGATTTAGGACAAAATTTCAATATAGGTTAAAAATTAGAAATAATTTTAAAACCCGGTCAAATTTAAACTTAATTATAAAAACTAACCAATTTCTCGCTATGTTTTCTCCACGTAAATATGTGTTGAAAAACAACCAGGGTTGGCAGTCCCGGTCAAATAGTGCACACTCGTACTAGCCGGGGTTGCCAATCTTGGCTATTTCATTGTAATATGTATTGAGAAATTCTCCAAAACGGCTGGGATTGGCAACCACATCCGATGATCAAAATTGCCAGGTTGCCAACCCCGGACGTTTTGGAACGTCCACTTATTTGATGTGACGAGAAGTTGGTCAGTTTTTTCTAATTAAATTTAAATTGGGTCAATTTTTAAAATTATTCTTAATTTTTGGCTGATTTTAAAACTGTCCATTGTTCTATTATCATTGAAATTTTAAGTATGTTTTGTTTTATGAGGATTCCACTGCACTTAAACCACCATATCCTACAAGTTGGAATATCTGCACTTAAACCACCATATCCTACACAAGTTGAAAATGATGGCCCCCTGCCTAGAGTGTATACTCGGGGATAGATGCCATATTGTATGACCGTGTAGTTCATCTAGCAGGGAGCTACATTGCTCTGATATACCATCTGCATAACTTGGAATACATGCATCTTTTGTTATCCAATCAGTTTCTGCTCCTAAATATCTGCACAAGTTGGAATATCTGCACTTAAACCACCATATCCTACACAAGTTGAAAATGATGGCCCCCTGCCTAGAGTGTATACTCGGGGATAGATGCCATATTGTATGACCGTGTAGTTCATCTAGCAGGGAGCTACATTGCTCTGATATACCATCTGCATAACTTGGAATACATGCATCTTTTGTTATCCAATCAGTTTCAGCTCCTAAATATCTGCACAAGTTGGAATATCTGTATTGTGTGTTAGTGTATTGGGTGTGTGTGTAAAGGAAAGTAAGGGATGATATATATATGAAGGGTTAGCCATCATTTGTGGCTAATCACACTTTCCCCAAAAACAACTTGGTATCAAAGCACAAAAAATCCTAAACCCTAGCCGCAAAAACCCTAAACCCTAGCCGCCGCCCGCCACATCTTCGCGCCGCCCGCCACATCCTCGCGCCGCCGCCGCTGCGCGCCAGCCGCTGCTGCTTGCTGCTGCGCGCGCGCGCTGCTGCTGCGCGCTGCTGCCGCCGCCGCCGCTGCTCCTCTTCTCCTCTCTTACGTCCTCTTCTAGCCCCTACAAAGCCCTAACTAGCCACAAAGGAGAATCCCAAAAAACCCTAACCCTAGATCTATGGTAGAGTCATGAAAAGGACTCCATAGATTTACGGTTAGGGTATGACCTAGAAGAGGAGGAGGAGAAGTAGATCTGCGGATCTAAGGAGGGAGATAGGAGAGATCTGCGGATCTGGAGAGATGGGGGACAATCTTACCTCCGCCGACATGAATGCCTTCATTGGAGAGATAACGAAGCTGCTTGCTTCGAAGGAGTTGGGATCCTCGAGTGGATCGGTGCCTTCACGACCTGTGCAGAAGCTGGAATTGATGTCAAATGATGTGAAACTGGAAGGGACGAAGAACTACCTCAGTTGGTCCAGGAGGGTGCTTCTCATTCTGAAGTCGAAGGGGTTAGAAGGCGTCGTTCTGGGTTCATGTAAGGAACCGGTGGATAAGACTGGGGATGATTGAAAAGTCTGGAGCACCACCAACTCACTGGTGGCTGCTTGGTTGATGACATCGATGGTTCCACCCATCGCTGGGATGGTGGAGGCCATAGAGAGTGCTGCGGGGATATGGAGTATGGTGGAGAAGATGTACTCTGGAGCAGGGAATGTGATGCTCATGATGGAGGTTCAGGGCAAGGTCGACACCTTGAAGCAGGGGGAGATGACTATTCTAGCCTACTCTGCGGAGTTGAAAAGGCTTTGGTCAGAGTTAGACCACTATGACCCTATTGATCTGCCTGATCCTAGGAGCGCTGCGATACACAGGAAGTGGGTGGAGCGTAGACGTGTGACATTTTCTGAGGAACCTGAATGGAGATTTTGAGGTCAGGAGGGCGAGTATGTGTCACTTATCCTCCATCCTATCTCTGGAGGAGGCCATAGCTGCAATGGCACAGGAGGAGACCAGACTGAGAGTTATGAAGGATGAGGGTACTCAGGTCACTCGGGCTGCACTGGCTGTACCGGTAGTGGCAGCAGTGAGCGAGGATCGGGAGTGCTACACATGTGGGGTGAAGGGGCACCTGAGCTTTAACTGCCCACAGAAGGGCAGTGGACGAGGACGTGGCACAGGAGGTAGAGGAGGTCGTTGGGGCCGTGGAGGCCGTGGACGAGGTCGCGGCGGCCCACGGGCCAACTTTGCTACCGCTGATGGACGACAGGAGACAGTGATGATTGAGGCCACGCCAGCTGAGGCTTCAGATCTAGAGCAGCGGAGACAGTCCAGGTCTACTACTGAGAGCTCGGAGAGTCATGCAGACCAGACTAGGGATGTTGCTTCGCCATTCGGTAACTTTGCCCACTTCGCTCACACAGGATCAGGTAACCGATTAGCCCTCTCATGTAGAAATCATATAGAGTGGATTATTGACTCAGGTGCATCTAGTCATGTGTCAGGAGCATATAGACAGTTTTCCACAAATAAACCACATACCATTCATGAAACTGTTCAGACAGCTGATGGCACATCCCAACCCATTAGAGGGTTTGGCACTATTCAGTGCACTCCCTCCTTACGCCTCTCTTCAGTCTTCCACGTCCCATCATTTCCAGTCAACCTCTTATCTGTTGGCTCTATTGTTGATGATCTCGGCTGTAGCATTACTTTTGACTCTACTCATTGTGTGTTGCAGGAAAGGAAGACTGGGAGGAGGCTTGGGACTGGCGTCAGGCGTGATGGACTGTGGTATCTTGACAGAGTTAGTGGGGATTCTGCACTGGCTGTCGTTGGTGGAGAGAAGGAAAGGGATGTACTTTTATTACATTGTCAGTTGGGACACTTGCCTTTTGATATTTTGAGTAAAATGTATCCCGATATTTTGAATAGAGTGAATGAAATGAATTTGAAATGTGATGCATGTGAATTTGGGAAACACACTAGGACATCATATCCTAGTGTGGGGATGAGGAGTGTAGAGAGATTTCATCTTATTCACTCAGATGTTTGGGGGCCCTGCCCAGTGACTTCAGTAAGTGGGTTCAGGTGGTTTATCACCTTCATAGATTGTCATTCTCGGATGACATGGCTTTATATGATGAAAAACAAAGGCGAAGCGTTGAAGTGTTTTCAGGACTTCCATAGAAGTGTCAGAAATGTGTATGAGGCCAAGATCCGTGTCTTGAGAACGGATAATGGGACAGAGTATGTAAACAAGGAGTTTGCATCTTACCTATCTGAGAATGGGATGACTCATCAAACCACTTGTCCCAACACCCCTCAACAGAACGGAGTTGCTGAAAGGAAAAATAGACACTTGTTGGAGGTAACTAGATCACTCATGCTCACCATGACTGTACCTAAGATATTGTGGAGTGAAGCAGTGATGACAGCTACCTATCTCATTAACAGGATGCCTTCGCGGATCCTTGGTATGAAGTCTCCATGTGAGATTCTTATGGGAAAGAACACTTTTGTAGTTCCACCAAAAGTGTTTGGATGCACATGCTTTGTGAGGGATCATAGACCTTCTGTGGGGAAGCTGGATGCTCAGGCAATTAAATGCATATTTGTTGGGTATCCTTCACATCAGAAAGGCTATAGGTGTTGGAGTCCCTCAGAAAGAAGGCTGTTTGTGAGAATGGATGTGACGTTCAGGGAGACTGAGCCTTTTTATGGAGGACTGACAGATTCTACATCAGTATTTGATACTGGTACCTCTCCAAACACAGGAGGAGCTGGTCGAGAGGGGGAGACTGATGACAGGAGGGTAGTGGTTGGACTTATACCGTGTCCTGTCGGGCCTACTGGTACTGGTCCTGATAGCAGGGAGGAAGAAAGGACCTTGGTGGAAGAGGAGGAAGACAGGTTGTACGGCAGGAAATATAGCAGGAGACAGAAGGATAGTCATGGCGACGGAGAACAACAAGAAGACATCTTTCCCACTGAAGAACCACTAGCTCCACAGCCACATGTCGAGATTGATCAGTCTATCACGCCTGCTCGAGTCCCGACGTCCTTACTGTCTTCCTCTCCTATCACGGATGGTAACCTTTCTTTGCCTTCCTCTAGTTTATATCTTCCACTTGCATCACGTAGGGAGCCTCATATCAATGCCGACAGGCCTCCTGTACGGTATGGATATGAGACTGATATTGCTAATCATGTCTCCTATGCTTCTCTTACACCTGCATATAGGGCTATCATTGCATCCTTACAGTCTATCCCTATACCAAGTGATTGGCGAGTGGCAAAACAACATCCCCAGTGGAAGAAAGCAATGCTCGAAGAACTTGAGGCACTGGAGAAGAACAAGACATGGAGACTTGTCTCACTTCCAGCAGGGAAGAAAGCTGTGGGCTGCAAGTGGGTATTCACAATAAAGCAAACTTCAGAAGGGAAGGTGGACATGTACAAGGCGAGGCTGGTTGCCAAGGGCTACATAAGAAGGGGGCACCGACCGACTAGATGACGATCCAGTCGGTCGGCAATCCTTCTTGGACCGACTAGTGAGCTTTCTAAATTTTCTCAGGAGTTACTGTTTATCGTTAGTCGGTCTAAGAACGTTGGTTGACCGACTAGGTTGCAAACTAGTCGGTCAGCAATGCTTCTTTGACCGACTAACACATCATCTAAATTTTAGTATCAGTACTGTTTACTCTTAGTCGGTCTAAGAACGTTCATCGACAGACTAGTTGCTAAACTAGTCGGTCAGTATTTGTTCATGGACCGACTAACTCTAAATCCTATTTTCGTTCAGGAGTTACTGTTTGCACTTAGTCGGTCTGCGTTGGTCGACCGACCGACTAGTTGCCAAACTAGTCGGTCAGTGGTTGTTCTTTGACCGACTAACCTGTGTTAAAACCCTAATTTCTAGGCAGCCGCCAGCCTAGCCTATTTAAACCCAACCCAAACGTTTTCTTCTTCCCCAACACGACCCAAAACCCTAAAATCTTCCCCCTTGAGCCCACATCTTCCTCCAAGCTTCAATCCTTCATTCCAAGCCCTAAATCCATCATCCAATCCATCCATTCACTCTATCTACCACTCATCTTCCCCAAAATCTCACCAAAAATCTCATCAAACCCCAAAATCCCCCAAAACCCTAGTTTCTCCAAACTTCCCCAATCCTTTCCAGATCTGGTCCTAGGGTTCCCCGGAGTGTTTCTTCCGCCTCCTCTTGGTAAGAAATCGATCTACCGTTGTTTTCATATCCTATTGTAATTTTTATGAAACCCTAATAAAATACTTGTGTTTTGATGATTGTTCCCCATAACAGCGATTTCCCGTAGGCTAGCATCCGCGGAAACGAACTTTCGTAACCGTCATCCCCGGTGATAGGCAAGTGAAACTTGCATTTCTTGGTTTGGGCCATGTCTTAGGCCATTTCTCTTGTTTTAGCGTAAAAGAGACTAAACGGTGAAAGGATAGCCGTTTAGACGCCATTGACCTAGCTTGACAACGAAGCTTGGTCCGTCACCCTCATCATGCTCATATGTCACGTTTACTTTAAATTATCGGTACGCGAATATGTTCATATCATTGCATTTTGCCTGTCACGTTTAAATTCCATTAACGGTACGCAATTATCTGTTCATGGCATTGCATAGTGATTATTTATCGTGATTGCGTAGCACACGCTACAATCCCATGTTTCCTGGCTCGTGTTCCAGAAGCGAGCCCTGTAGTTGCTAACCCCAACGCTCGGATGTCAACACACACTTATTTTCCTGGCTCGTGACCAGAAGCGAGCATAATGAGTTGGAAACCCCAACGCTCGACACATGTGGGTGGGGTAAGAGATAAGCGGACTGAGCCCGAGTGGCTTGATCCGCCACTCCGGCCAGCAGGTGAAATCTCTAGTGTTTAAGTGATTGATAGTGATAGAGATAAACGAGCTGGCCAGTAAGTGGACTCTCTATGCACTAAGTGTTAAGTGTTAAGTGTTAAGTGATAAGTGTTAAGTGATTAGTGATTAGTGAATTGGTAGCTTTTGCTACATCGTGCATGCTTGTCACTCTTTTAAACTGTCGCATCATATTCAACTGTCATGCCATTGTTTAACAATTAAATGCTAGGTTGTTAGTCACTTTCAGTTTCCTTGCCCAAGTCTTTTTAGACTTGCTGACATGTGCACCTTTCTCTTTTGGGTGACGCATGTTAGACCTTGAGCCTGAGTTGCTCGCTGAGGGTGAGGTGTTTGCGGACGTCGAGCTTGCGCCCGTGTTGGACGGGGAGTACGTGGACACTGGGGACCAGTCCTAATGTCTCCGTTGTGTTTTACTTTTGTTAGACAGTTGTTTTGTTATCGGTGCGTGTCACCTATACTTATTTATGTCGTTGCTTTTGTTTGGCCTTGTTCTGGGCCCTTAGACTCTTTCTTTTAGCCTGTTGGCTTTTCTGTGATGTTGAATGTTTTGTGGACAAACTTTGGGATTGGTATTTCATATCCGTCTCATATTATTATTGTTGTTGTTGTTTCGATTGCAATTACAGGGACCTGCTTATACTAAATTGACGCTTATCGGGTTTGGGGCTTCACCGCTCCACTCCCGTGCGGACCTTTTCACGTCTCGCCTCCATTTTAGGGAAGCGGGTCGTGACAGAAGGTGGACAGGTACAAGGCGAGGCTGGTTGCCAAGGGCTACAGTCAGACTTATGGGATTGATTATGATGAGACATTTGCCCCAGTGGCAAAGATGAGTACTGTGAGAGTACTGATATCCTGTGCAGCGAATTTTGGATGGAAATTGCATTAGTTGGATGTGAAAAATGCCTTCTTGCATGGAGACTTACAGGAGGAGGTATACATGGAGGTTCCACCTGGCTTTAGCACACAACAGACGATGGGAAAGGTGTGTAGACTGGACAAGTCTTTGTATGGGCTGAAGCAATCTCCAAGGGCATGGTTCGACAGGTTCAGGCGTGCAGTCATCACTATGGGCTACAAGCAGAGTAATGGTGATCATACTGTATTCTATAGACATTCAGGACAGCGGATTACTCTTTTGGTTGTGTATGTTGATGATATTATTATCACTGGAGATGATGAAGAGGGAATCTCTCACTTGAAGGTAAGGGTTGCGAGAGAATTTGAGGTCAAGGACCTTGGACAGTTGGGGTATTTCCTTGGATTGGAGATTGCCAGGTCCAGGAAGGGTATAGTTCTCTCACAGAGGAAGTATGCTCTGGATTTACTGGCTGAGACTGGTATGTTGGGGTGTCGTCCAGCAGTCACTCCTATTGATCAGAATCATAGGTTGCATTCACAATCAGGGGAGCCAGTAGACAAAGAAAGGTACCAGAGACTTGTTGGACGCCTTATCTACTTATGCCATACCAGACCTGACATTGCCTATGCTATCAGTGTGGTAAGTAGATACATGCATGATCCTAGGACTGGACATATGGAGGCAGTCTTCAGGATACTGAGGTATCTGAAGAATAGTCCAGGAAAAGACATATTATTTAGTAGTCATGGTCACATGAATGTGACAGGCTACTGTGATGCGGATTGGGCCAGTTGCCTAGATGATAGGAGATCGACCTCGGGCTACTGTGTGTTTGTTGGGGGCAACTTGGTCTCTTGGCGCAGCAAGAAGCAGGATTTGGTGGCTCGTTCCATTGCAGAGGCAGAGTATCGTGCTATGGTGCTAGTACCTGTGAGATGATTTGGTTGAGATCACTCCTACATGAGCTACGCCTGCTGAGAGAAGGACCATTGCGGTTGTTGTGTGATAACAAGTCAGCAATTAATATTGCCAACAACCCAGTGCAACATGATAGAACGAAGCACATATAGATTGACAGGTTCTTCATTAAAGAAAGACTGGACAAGAAACAGTTGGAGATCTCCTACATTACTTCTGGACAGCAACTAGCTGATTGTCTTACAAAGGGGTTGAACTCTAAAGGAGTAGAGGATGCTTGTAACAAGATGTGCATGATAAATATCTTTTGCTCATCTTGAGGGGGAGTATTGTGTGTTAGTGTATTGGGTGTGTGTGTAAAGAAAAGTAAGGGATGATATATATATGAAGGGTTAGCCATCATTTGTGGCTAATCACACTTTCCCCAAAAACAACTGCACTTAAACCACCATATCCTACACAAGTTGAAAATGATGGCCCCCTGCCTAGAGTGTATACTCGGGGATAGATGCCATATTGTATGACCGTGTAGTTCATCTAGCAGGGAGCTACATTGCTCTGATATACCATCTGCATAACTTGGAATACATGCATCTTTTGTTATCCAATCAGTTTCAGCTCCTAAATATCTGCACAAGTTGGAATATCTGCACTTAAACCACCATATCCTACACACGTTGAAAATGATGGCCCCCTGCCTAGAGTGTATACTCGGGGATAGATGCCATATTGTATCACTGACGTTTTCAAATTTAATATTCTTAATAGTTCTGATAATCTTCTTGCTTTTTCGTGTACGCTTGTAATCTTTGTTACGTTCATTGAGACAGTGAAAACTGAACCTGCAACCATTGACATCATGTCCAATTTTGATTAGGAGACCAACTCCATGTCAGAATGAGAAATCTCAAATCTTAACTGTTCCTAGAAAAGCGTTATTGATTACAACCTTGCTGGATGCATAGCTATGGATCAGTCTCACACATGGAGCCAACCTGCGTTTTGTGTTTCAGGTCCTTCGTTCTGTCAGCAGCTGTGGGCGACAAAATCTACGTTACGACTGGTATGGGGTTGCGCTCTGTGCTCACGGCATGGGACATCTACGACACGCAATCGAATAGCTGGAGCACTGAGGGCAATTGGACGCACATCGCTGACATCGACAAGTCCGCCACCATCAATGGCAAGATATATACCTTCCATAAGACATGGCAGGACAAACGTTGCGCCAAGGCCTATGACCCGTCGAGCAGGACGTGGGAGGACGTGTACAATGAGCTCAGTTCGTGCCACTGTGGGCCGACAGTCGTCGTGGATGGAACCCTATACATACTGGACGAGACGCATATGATATGGCAGAAGGAAGCTGGGGAGTGGGTCCCGCTTGGCAGGCTCGGCCTGCAGTTGTCAAGGCCGCCGTGCCAGCTTACGGCCATGGGGAAGAGTATTGTTGTGGTCGGCAAAGGGCTTAGCATGGTGGTGGTCGACTTGGACAAGGCAGCAGACGGCGGAGGATTGAGGGTGACATCTTCCTTCGCTCCTCAACTCGGCAATGGTTTACGTGTCGTGGGATGCAAGACGATTGCCATTTGAACCGCAGAAGTTTTCATGTTCCTTTTATTCTAAGTGTATGCAAAAGCATTGCAGTCATGAGCTTGCTGTCAAAAAGTGCATTGATCTTAGTTGATATTATTTTGATGTTTAGCTTCAATTATTAATCGAGATTGAATTGTGTTGATCTTGGGTGCTTCAAGGGATCCTTCCTCGGGTCCTGCTTTCTTGAATAATACATTTGCAGTCGGTCCTCAATGTTGAGAGTCAACATCGGCAAAGAAATGACAGCTATTCGGACTAGAGTCTTGGTCGAAATTTTTGAAAATTTTCGTTCTTTGATGTGAATAAATAAAAAGAGAGTTAATGTTGTTTTGGGCCAATCAAAACTCAGATTGAAAAAATCATTGCTCTTTCGCAATCACAAATTTTGCAAGTAATCAACATCACCACGTACATCCTCGAGTGCTTTGGGGGTAAACAGGAAGAAATATGAAATTAATTTCGGACTTACTAGCCACGCTCTGCGTTGTAGCAATCATGCCCTGAGTTCCATGATGCAAATCTTTCCCTCGGCCAAGTGTATCGACTGCCCCCAAATCATGGTTCATAGCTGTCAATCACTGTCCCATTGTCACAATCATTCAAGATCCGGGCCACGTCAATCAACATGACACTTATCTTTAATTTCAATGGTTGTATGTTTTTTAAGGGAGCAAACTATATACACCCCTATAGTAGGGGTGTAGATAATGATTAATAACCAAAAATAGGTAAAAGTAAGAGAGAGAAAATGTTAGAAGCACAAATTGATTTAAAGTAATTTCTCATTTTGTCAATCATCATTACATGCACCCCTACTTTTAGGGGTGCATGTAGCAATTCTCTTTTTAAGTTGGCAACAGTTGGTGACTAGACGTTTTCTTGGATCTAAGTGCAACATTTTCCCAAGAGTAAGGAAATCATAGAATTATAATGTCAGATGTTAAGTTACATGATTGCCCCTAAAACAGAGAATCTGAGTTCAGTTATCTTTTGTCTATTCGAGTTTTGAAACCAAGAATCTGATTAAATGTTTCTAAGCTTTTAATGCAGAGTGAAAAGCTTGTAACTCCCGCCAACTCATGGTATTAGGAGTAATCAACAATTAATATAATGGGCTACGTGTGAATGGTCCCTCAAAGCTCTGTCATTTTGAGCTCCATTATTGTTTTCAAAAAAAAAGTCGGAGCTTAAAACGTTTCCTCTCATGGAAAACCTGTAGAGATTTTGTAAGTGCGTTTTTGATGCTCCATCGAGGAGGGAGCATCTTCTCCGTATCTATAAAAAGAGAGATATATGAGAGAAGAAGCACCATTGGAGCCTCATTCTCTATCCTTCACTGAATCAGGTTGTTACCTCTTTACAACTCAATATTCGCTTCTGTTTATGTGTTTGTGTACTTTATTTGCTTGCCCATTTGGTGTTTGAAGTTATGCCTGAATGAGACGTCAAGGGGAAAAAAAACTCGGGTTGGACCTTTTGCTTTGAATTTTCCAATTTGATCTGCCCGGTTCTTAGAAATTTGTTAGATTTGTGATTTGAATGCACATAATGAGTGAGCTCAATGATGATGTTTTAAATCTTTAAGTGGATATAGGAATCGTTGGCATCAAGAAGACTCAAGAGACGAGATTTGGAGAGAATCGATTTTTGTCACTCACCTCTCTTCCCTCAGCTCACACCCAAGCTAAACCCAAGAGCTGAGAATCACCTCACCTATGCACCAGGTACTTTGGTTTGGCATATTCAATCTGGACATGCACAATTGAGAAAATGTCCTTGTACACGTACTTGGTAAAAACCAATCATATAAAGTACGAATGCAAAGACAATAATCATGTGTAGTACATACAGAATACAAGTCATGCCCCTAACAAAGATTAAGATTGGAATAGTTGGCATCAGGTGCTTTGTTTTGGCAGATTCAAGCTGCGAAGTTTTTGCTTAGCAAAAGTTTATCTCCAACTAATGCTATTAATTAACAAGAAGTGTGGGTTTATAAAAATACTTCTTTGCTGCTTATGGAACTGTGTGATCAAATGGAACAGTTTAATTTGTGTAGATTTAATCTAGACAGTTGATCAGCCCTCGCTATTCTCAAAGACCTCTATGCTTGATCAGAAAACCTCATCCTTGAAGCAATGTAAATGGAAAGGCCTTCTGGTATCAACCAATTTTTTTTCTCTCATGATTGGATCATTTACATTATTGTCTATAAATTCATCTTTGCAAAATTCTCAGCGGCTAAAATACCAAGGTGCACTTGCAGCATACTAGTGTGCTTTTTTTCATGTTATGGAGTCTGTCATTGATCCATCATGCATTTTGTGTTCATGTTTAAGTTTTGTTCTGTAAAGTTGAGTTGTTCTCAATGTCAGTAGGCCACTAAATGAACTTTCACCTAATGAAGGTTCCTAGTCTTTCTTAAGCTTGTTTGCAAAAGAATTATGTAGATGTGAAATTAGGTTCATCAACTAACAAAATTGAAGCTTACATGAAGTGACACAACTAGATGGACCCGACACTAAATTCAGAGGAGCCATGGGATTTGAAGCTCACCTTAAAAGAACTTATGATCTCATTGTAGCGGACATGATAAGACTAGCTTGGTGGTACAAAGTTCAGGTCATTGTTAACAATGAACTAATGAAGACTGCAGTTGTCTATGTTTTACTGTAAGAATTTTCGATCTGAACTCTTTAGGCAACAGATTTATTATGATTTCCTTGGTAGCAGAGGGTGCTTGCTACGCGTAGGGAATCTTGATCAAAGTGTAGAGGGTTTTGTTTATTTTTGTGTGTGTGTGTTTTTTTTTTTTTTTTTTTTTTGGGGGGGGGGGGTGGTGGTGGTGGTGGTTTGTGTGGGTGTGGGTGTGGGTGTGGGGGGGGGGGGGGGGGTTTGGGGGGGGGGATTTGATGGGAGTGTAAGTTTTGGTTGGGGCAGAGCCTTATGATGCACATATATCTCAAGAAGAAAGATACAGCTAGTGATGTGCTTATTTTTTTATGTAGTTTCTACGATTGTATGCTACTCTGTATGGTTAATATCATGACCATGCTTTTCCAGCATAGATTTTGTACCGTGCCACATTTCAAGGATACTTCTCTTATAGGCTTGCAGAAATGGCCTCCCAGCATCGAGTTTCAAAGAATGATAAGTCTTCAATCAGATATTGGTGGATTCCACTAGACGTGTGGTCTTCTGAACCAGATAATGCCTTTACTACTGGAGCTGTTAATTTACTATCCAAGCCACATGCGAAAAGCAGTAAACAACCCGATACCATATATTCCATCAATAGACTAAACACTTCACAACTTTTATCAGCGGTTGTCGGTATATGGGACTTTGTTGGTCAACCAGCAGGTTTTGATACCAAATCAAGCTTGAAATATAGTGAAATTTACCCAAAAGAGAATATTAGTGGCTATTTTGACAGTTTGACTGACAGACCGACAGTGCTCGGTGATGGCCAAAAAATTTCTAATGATCTTGCTTTTAGAAGCTCTTCTCCATCCTCAGTGAAGTCAGATTTTCAGGATGTGAAAACAATTAAGAGGATGTTATGTTTTGCTTCATGCAATAGGAATGTCAGTAATCTGAATGTCTTGAGCGATTCACATTCCGATGTAGACTCCTCCGGATGTGACAAGCTGCCAAACATCGAAGTCGCCACTGGTCTGGCTTACAGATATGACTGTATGAGTGTTAAAGATCGGCCTAAGCTTACTGGAAATGAGTCACATGATGCTGATAAAAGCAGCACCATTGGAAAATCGGATCCTCCAGCCAATCAATTTTCTTCTCGCAGCACAGAGAGTGATTCCACAATTGAAGGTGAAGATTGTTCAGGTGACAGAGATGTGAACTTAGTGAAAAATCCGTTGCAAACCCCAGATTCTCTTCGTGCAACTTATTCGGTTCAATTGCCAGTTACAAACACCAGAGAGACAATATTCATTTCCACGAAGAGTCCAAGTTCGGATGATTACCCCAACTACGACATAGAAGTCTTAAAGTCAGCTGACTGGAATCTTGGGCGGTATCAGCAGTCAGCAGATTCTGGTTGTGTTGATGTTGAAAATTCAGCAGAAGTTCCCACCAAAGGTCATATTGTCCATGAAAAACATAAAAGCTTGATCCATGAAGATGTTACTGATGATGGACGTTCCACGATGTATTGGTTATCTATGCAAGACAAGCTCCAACTTGCTTTCTCCAAAAATAAGCATGCCCTGGCTGGAGCATTGTCTGGAACTTTAGTAAGCCTTTGCCTGCATCCTGTGGACACAGTTAAGACTATCATCCAAGCTAATGGTGCAGGACAGATAACATCGAATGACATTCTCAGAAAAATAATATCTGAGAGAGGTAATACTCGATTTGAAGTTTTAAGTTATCTTCCCAAATCTTGTTGTCCTAATTGGGACTTTAACCGGCTTAAAGGAATTTTATACACTCGTAACCATTTGACATGAGTAATCATTATGTTTTTATCAGGTGTATTGGGACTTTATCGCGGTATTGCTAGCAACATTGCTTCTTCAGCACCAATTTCTGCAATTTATACCTACACGTACGAGTCAGTTAAGGGTGCTCTACTGCCTATTCTACCAAAGGTTTCACTCTCAACATAGTTTGATGACCTTTTTTAAATATCTAATGTGTATGTTTCCTTTGACCTGTTTTGGTGCCACTGTTATCCAAACAGGAGTACCATTCTTTTGCTCATTGTATAGCGGGTGGTTGTTCAAGTATGGCAACTTCCTTGGTTTTTACACCCAGCGAACGGATAAAACAGCAGATGCAAGTGGGATCACATTATCAGAATTGTTGGTGAGCTTTTCTTACACTTCCAATTGTGTTTTCACTAAATTACCATGGTGGTACTATTCGTCTGCAACAGAAAGACCTATTCATTTGTAAGTGACTAAGATTTATGTCATTGGTATGCAAGTTTGTCTTCCTAATTTTGATATAATGACCCGATTAAGGGGTCTCTGTTTTCCTAGTTTTAATACATTGACCTAATTAAGGGATATTAATACTTAAGGATTTTAATCCATAATGGTGTTTAGATTTAGTTCATTATTGATGTTTCGCTGATGTCTACTTTAACTTTTAATTCTTCATTCGTCATATTTTAAGGAATCTTAATACAGAATGAATATATTCCATAATAGTGTTTAGATTTAGTTCATTATTGATGGTTCGGTGATATCTATATTATTTTTTTTATCATTCATTTATCATTTTCTTATTAGAAAATCTTTTGTAGGAATGCTTTGATTGGATGTCTTGAAAAGGGAGGTATCCCTTCATTATATACAGGCTGGGGTGCTGTGCTTTGCAGGAACATCCCCCATTCTATTATTAAGGTCTTGCTCATTGAAAAATCATAAACATTACCACAATAAATGCAGAACTTGTTCCACAATTTCAGATCTTTTGGATGTCTATATCTGCATTTACCTATGATTGTGCACACAAATGAAAGCACTTAGAATGTTATCATTTTTACTTGCAGTTCTACACCTATGAACGCCTAAAGCAATTATTTTTGACTTCATCAAACCCAAATGCTGGTCTCAGCACCTTGCAAACGGTTTGTCCTTCTCTTCTGCGTATCATTTAGCATCGTATTATTATTTCCTTGTAGCAATTTGACCAACCTACTGCATAGATGCCTACATGGTTACTTAATTTAAGACTGTTTGTAGAATAAGAAATCTTTCTTAGTTACTGAAAATCATGTGCAAAATGCTTGATCATACTTCCAATAAATAATCCTTATTTTTTTCTCTTTAATCTAGTTGAACTCAAGAAGGTGTAGTTTTCACCAATAGCTAAACAGGTATAATCTAATATTTGAAAAATATGATATTTTCTCAAAACAGCCATTTTCTATTTGAGGTGTTTAGTTCCCAAGGTTTTTAAATATAGTGGAAAGCCTACATTGGTTCCCTTTTTTCTGTCTGAAACCCTTGTTTTAGACAGCATGACTTGTTTCTGTTTTTTCATGAACAGTCAAGGAACCCGCATGTATGGCCAAATGCAATGGAACACCTTTTCTTAATTCAAATATATTATCTGCTTGTTGTAGTCAATAAAGCATGCTTAGGTATGCACCGATGTCTCGCATTCAAGGAGTTTTCTTTGCAAATTAATCGGTACACGACATACATTCATGGTGTGACTCACTTTCATTGTAAATCTTCAACATGGTATACATCTATGAAATTTCACAAACTGTGGGGAAAAAGTTTTATTTTCCTTTTCTTTTCCCTGGGTTGGGCTTCTAAAATGCGTGTGTTTGTAGGCAACATTTTGTTAGTAGTCTTAGGTTGTATTACTAGTTCCTGCTGCATAGGTGATGAGGCTTAATATGGATTACCAGTAATGTGCTTTTATAAAACTGCAGCTAGTATGTGGAGGTCTTGCTGGTTCTACTGCAGCTTTTTTTACGACTCCGTTTGATGTGGTGAAGACAAGATTACAGACTCAGGTCTATTTCATGCTTGCATTTAATTTAACCTTTAATTTGGATACTTCATCGCTCCAATTTCTTTCTCTGGCTTAAGGCTTTTAAATAAATAGTTATTTCTTAAAATATGCAAGTGTTTTTCTAGTTAAATATGAATTAGGACTTTGGTTCGTTTATTTGCCTTCTGCTCCATATTATTCCTTGCCATCATTTTTTTTTCTTGACTTGATCTCTCATACTAAATCTGCAAGAAATGTTTCTAGGCAATAAGTTTCAGAGAATGATGTGGCAGAATGTTATTGCAATTTTAAGTGGATTGTCAGAAAAAAATATAACTTTCACTACTTAAATGATATAATTTAGCAATATGTACTTCAACATTAAAGCAATGTATTTTATTACTGTAAAAAGTTATGCAAAGGGAAGTATTCTATAGCCGAATGTTAATGCATGTACTTCTGTGTCTATGCGTGGAGGTGGTTGTTTTCTCTATGCGTGGAGGTGGTTGTTTTTGTTATTCTTTTTTTGTTTTTCATCTTTTTTTTGCAGGCATAACTATCACCTAAGATTCTGGTGACCACATTATAATTCGACTTTTTTTCCAAGATTTAACTTGTCTAATTTGTGTTAATTAGGTTAAAACCAGTAAAAAATTTCATTCCAAGCATTGGTGTCATAATCAACCCCGTCTATAAAGGAAGACCTCATGGTTAAACTTTTTCCGCATTGGCTCTTTTTTCTACTGGTAGTTTAATGATAGTTTCGGTGGTTGTTGTTCGAGACTAATCAATGAGAACAACATGATTTTGATGCGGACGCCCTAGCCGCCCCATCCGCATGCCTCGCGCCACACCCGGGTACCGCTTGGTGCTTCGGCTTTGGTGATTTAGTCATTTAGGGGTATTATAGTCTTTTCAGACTAGATTAGTAAATCCCATCTTTTCTATTTATTAGGGCTAGCCGTCTTTTTCATTTGCTTATGCTTGATTTGTGAAGAACTTGTTAGGCATCATTGAGAGGGTTCTTAGAATGTAGTGCCCTGTGGTAGCTACCGCACACGTACTAGAGGGGGGGTGAATAGTACTTTAAATAATCAAGATAGTTATTCCTAATTATTGTGCAAGAAACAAACGACAATGCGGAATTAAACAACTATCAACAAGAATTAAAACATACGCAAACAAACAAAATTACTGGGTTCGGATCCACCAAAGTCTCCCTGACTTGTTCCCGGTGATCCTACGTCCCAACCACCCGGATCCCCTCCGGATACTTGAGTTAGCAACCCTAACTCAAGATTTCCACTATGAAATACTTGTGAACAACCTTCACAAGTCAAATCATACAAAAGACATGTGACTCCCACAAACCGGGATCACAACCTCTCTCACAACCGAGAGACACAATTCAAATACGATTGAAATGAAATAAACTCTTACCTTACAAAATCCTATGCCTTGAGTATACTTACCAAATTAGGGCAATGATGGATTTTGAGGAAGAGGATGTCACCAAACCCTAGCTTCAAGAAGATGACCAGCAATGGAAGCCTAGGGTGGAGTATGGTGACTAGGATCAAGCTCTTGGCTTGAGAAGCTCACAAAGGAGAGAATCTCTTTTGAGAAATTAGGGCTCAAGGTGTTGAGGGAGAGATTCTTGTGAGGGAGAGAGAGCTTTGAAATAGCTTGGGAGAGCTCTTCTCTTAGGTCTGAAATTGCTTGGAAATAGGACCTCTAACCCTCTTTCAAACGAATCAGGATTCTATATAAAGGGGCAAGAGAAATCGAGTTTGAAAGAATCCCAACGGCTCTATTCTGAAGCAGACTAGTCGGTCAAAGAAGGATCACTGACCGACTAGTTCATCAACTAGTCGGTCGGTGATACAACGTAGACCGACTAACGGTAGAACAGCCAAGAAGTCGAAGTACAGGCAAAGACAACTAGTCGGTCTAAGAAGGCTTTCCGACCGACTAGTTCCACAACTAGTCGGTCGGTGAATAATCATTGACCGACTAACAGTCGAAATAGAGTAGGTTGACTTCAAGATGAATTAGTCGGTTTAAGAACAAATGCCGACCGACTAGTTTCTCAACTAGTCGATCGACAAACGTTCTTTGACCGACTAACTCGAAACAGTAACTCAGGCTGTACAGAGGCAAGCTCAACTAGTCGGTCCAAGAAGGATTCCTAACCGACTAGATCGTCATCTAGTCGGTCGGTGACTCTTCTTTGACCGACTAATTGATCAACCTGTAAAGAGCTGAATATAGCAAGGCATCTAGTCTGTTCATGTAGAGTTGCTGACCGACTAGATCGTCATCTAGTCGGTTGGTGACTCTTCTTGAACCAACTATCATGCACTCGAAGCCGAGGGAAAAAGCGATAGGCTTCGGGAAAGTTTCTAATGGCTTCTATGAATATCCTAGCTTTAAGATATGAGCGAAATGAAGTATATAATGTAAGTCCTACTCAAGACTTAACATTCTAATCAATGAAGCTAGAAGACTATAAAATAAACCTTACGAGCCGTCTTCAAAGCTTCAATCTTCATTCCTCTTGACTTCAATATTGCTCCTTGAGCTTCAACGAAGCTCCAGGCACACGATCATGCGTATTGAGAAGTCTTGAGACGTCGCTTTTGATGTTCGTATTCTTTTGACGACGATCTCCATTACTGCGCTCACAAATAAGTTAGTATTCATTATTTATGTTTGCTCATCATCCAAAACCAAATCCAGGGAATCATATCACAACATTCTCCCCCTTTTTGGTGATGACAAACCAACATAAATAATAATCAATAATAATGATTCAATTGAAATTTACTTACTCCCTCTGCATTGATGACACGTTAGTTCCATATTCAATAATATTCATTCGCATCATGCAGACGAGGAAGATATGAAATATGAACCACATATTGACATTTAGGATCTAAATCCATTTTATATCTTCACTCCCCCTGAATCTAACACATCAAATTAGATTCATGGTAAATTCCTTTGAATTATTAATTAGCACATTGTCATTATTATATCTCTCCCCCTTTGGCATTAGCAAAAAGAGAGGGAGGAGATCAACGACAAAACCAATAGCTAGAAATAATGCAAGGGAGTCGAAGAATACGACCACGGTCCAAAATGACACCAAAGCAAGATATCAAATGTAAAATACCGAATGAAAGCAAAGCGTGCCTAAAGAGACCAAAGTCGAAAATCGGAAACCGAAATCATTAAACCATAGGCGAAATACGAAATACGAAATCATCTAGCCATAGGTGAAACTCGAAAACCGAAATCATAAAATCATCGGCGAAAATCGGAAAACGAAATCACCAAGCCATAGGCGAAAATCGAAATACGAAATCATCAAGCCATAGGCGAAAAACGAAATCATCAAAACTCAAATCAATTTCACTTATTGAGTTTTGGAACATACTCTCCAAAATCAATAGAATGCATGGAAAACAATTCTATGTTTCCATAGAAAGAATTCTATTAAATCCATAAAATCGTCGAACGACGAAATCAACATCAGAGACAAAAATAATCCGATGTGCATACCAAATGTAGCATGCAAGAATGTTATGCCAAAAATAGATAGAACATCATATAACCATGGCATATAGTAATCTAGCATACCAAATGAAGCAAAATGATACCAATCGTAATATATTCTACCAATGGATACCAATATGAATCAAAAGTATGAACATACTTACAACATTAAGCTCCCCCTACTTTGGTGCATCACTCAAGCACCATCAACTCCAATCGAATGAAAATCCTTACAAATCACGGAGTTGGTAGGGTTGATATCTCATGGTGAATTTAACCTAGAGAATATCAATTTGGTATCCAAAAAAATCTTTTTGGATCCTATGGGTTAGGCAATAAATTTAGCGAACTAAATTCAACTTAAATGTAACCCAATCTTACCATAATTGCTTTGGTACCCATAAAATGTAATTAAACTTATGGTACCAAGCAATGAAGGGTCAAAGGGAGCTAACCCTTCGGAAACCAAGTCCAAGAGGAACTTGATTTCCCAACATAATCATCATTCAAAATAACATCATTTATAAATGATTTCACATATAAATTCTTAGCATGCATGCTTGTGTTCTTCGGACCCCAAATAGTGTATATCTTGGGAGTCCTAATCCTATTGGGAACATGCATACGTTGTTGATTTCTATGTGATGCATGTCGTGGGTAGGCATATGGCATGCGATGCAATGGTGCATGACGATAATTATTCATATGAGAATGAGGATGAACATATGAATGTGGAGGAACACGTGCATGAGTGTGTCTCACATGGTGTGCACGTGCTCGTGGATGCGGAGCATAAAAATCATCATTTGTGCTAACATGTGGGGTAGGATGTGTGTTCCTACGTGACATGGTATACATGTAAGCATGACCCTTCTTTGGAGGTCCACCCAAAGTGTGTTTCTTTCCAAATGGGGGCGTGTTCCTAGCGGAAGCACCATTGGTAGAAGATCTACCCATGACGTGTTTACTTCCACTAGTAGAAGCATCGGAAGATGGCCTAACAAAGGTGGCGGACGATTTGGATGAATCTCACATCTTATACCCCAAACCAATGTGATGATTGGCCGAAGGTAAGTCATTTAGGATATTATCCAACTTGCCCTTACCAAGCAATGAAGGGTCAAAGGGAGCTAACCCTTCGGAAACCAAGTCCAAGAGGAACTTGATTTCCCAACATAATCATCATTCAAAATAACATCATTTATAAATGATTTCACATATAAATTCTTAGCATGCATGCTTGTGTTCTTCGGACCCCAAATAGTGTATATCTTGGGAGTCCTAATCCTATTGGGAACATGCATACGTTGTTGATTTCTATGTGATGCATGTCGTGGGTAGGCATATGGCATGCGATGCAATGGTGCATGACGATAATTATTCATATGAGAATGAGGATGAACATATGAATGTGGAGGAACACGTGCATGAGTGTGTCTCACATGGTGTGCACGTGCTCGTGGATGCGGAGCATAAAAATCATCATTTGTGCTAACATGTGGGGTAGGATGTGTGTTCTTACGTGACATGGTATACATGTAAGCATGACCCTTCTTTGGAGGTCCACCCAAAGTGTGTTTCTTTCCAAATGGGGGCGTGTTCCTAGCGGAAGCACCATTGGTAGAAGATCTACCCATGACGTGTTTACTTCCACTAGTAGAAGCATCGGAAGATGGCCTAACAAAGGTGGCGGACGATTTGGATGAATCTCCCATCTTATACCCCAAACCAATGTGATGATTGGCCGAAGGTAAGTCATTTAGGATATTATCCAACTTGCCCTTACCTTTGTTGAATTCATGAATTCGGCCTAATGTGCTCTCATGCTTCTTGGTGAGAGAATGCAAAGAAGCATCCAAAGTGGACACTTGCGATGCGAGTGCACAAACACGTGACTTGAGATTTTTATTCTCAATACTCAAAGTTGAGATTTGAGACGTCAAATCCGCTATCACATGTTCATCCGAATCCTCGATATGAACATGCTCAAGTTGAGATTTGAGATTTTCAATCTCATTTCTCAACCCATCAACAACGGTGTTGTTGTTGACGATGAAAGGCTTAGGCGAGTTTTTAAGACTATCTAATTCATTTTTAGTCTTTATAAACTTAGTAGCCATATTAGAAAACTTATTCCATAGTTGTTCATTGGCTATTCTAAGTTCATCATTGGTTACCTCTTCGCCTTCATCCTCGCTTCCATCCTCGCTTTCATCGGAGGAAGTCTCTTCATCACGATCCTCTTTTCCCATGAAGCACGTGTGTGCATTCTCCATTCTTTCATCGTCCGACTCTCCACTTGAGGAGTCGGAGTCGGTGAAGGTACCTACAAGTCCTTTCTTGTGCTTTCTTGACTTGTCGTGCTTGGATCCCTTCCATTTTCCCTTGTGTTTGTAGAGAGGACAGTCTGGCTTGATATGTCCTGGCTTGTTACATTTGTAACACACGGGAGTAGAAACATTAGTCGAAATAAATTTAGATTTACGATTCAACTTACCTTGTCGGAAGAATCGGATGAATTTCTTTGCCATATTGGCCAATGCTTCCATGTCCAATTCTTCGTCCTCTTCTTCTTCCGAATCTTCATCATCGGTAGATGGAGCGGCCTTGAATGCAATTGTCTTTTTCTTTGGCTCGTCTTGCTTCAAGTACGCCTTCATCTTTTCCCTCATCCGGATCTTACTATCCTTGCGTACCTCATAAGACAACAAGGTACCCATTAGTTGTACTACGGTATATTTATTCATGTCATTACCTTCCTCGATGGCGAAGGTACGCTTCTCCCAACAAGAAGGAAGTCCATCGATTATCTTCGAGACTTTCTCCTTTTGGGTGTAGGTCTTCCCAAGAGCTTCCAAGTCGTTTGATATATCCACGAAGCGAGCGTAATAATCCTTCATGGTTTCGCCCTGCTCCATATGAAACAACTCAAATTCTTTATTAGCAACGACGAGTTTAGAATCTTTTACCGTACTCGATCCTTCGTGCAATATGAGGAGTTGGTTCCATATTTGATATGCACTCTTACATGTGCATATCTTGTTGAAGTCCTCGGGCTCCAACGCACAATTCAAGGCATTCATTGCCTTGGCATTGGCTACTTCCGCGGCGACCTCCGCGGGAGTCCACTTCGCGAAATCTTCTTCGGAAGGCTCGACATACTCCGTCATGGTGGCTCTCCATAGTGAAGCGCTCCGGAGGAAAATTTGCATCCGGCATTTCCAGTACCCGTAGTTGGTACCGTTGAAGTATGGAGGCCTGACGGAGGATAGTCCTTCCATAACAGAAGAAGCTCCATCGCGGTTCTTGAAGACGTTGTAGTCGTTGTTCGTCATAGCTTTGAACTTTGGCTATGTGTAGCTTTGAACCTTGGCTCTGATACCAAATGTAGTGCCATGTGGTAGCTACTGCACACGTACTAGAGTGGGGGTGAATAGTACTTTAAATAATCAAGATAGTTATTCCTAATTATTGTGCAAGAAACAAACGACAATGCGGAATTAAACAACTATCAACAAGAATTAAAACATACGCAAACAAACAAAATTACTGGGTTCGGATCCACCCAAGTCTCCCTGACTTGTTCCCGGTGATCCTACGTCCTAATCACCTGGATCCCCTCCGGATACTTGAGTTAGCAACCCTAACTCAAGATTTCCACTATGAAATACTTGTGAACAACCTTCACAAGTCAAATCATACAAAAGACATGTGACTCCCACAAACCGGGATCACAACCTCTCTCACAACCGAGAGACACAATTCAAATACGATTGAAATGAAATAAACTCTTACCTTACAAAATCCTATGCCTTGAGTATACTTACCAAATTAGGGCAATGATGGATTTTGAGGAAGAGGATGTCACCAAACCCTAGCTTCAAGAAGATGACCAGCAATGGAAGCCTAGGGTGGAGTATGGTGACTAGGATCAAGCTCTTGGCTTGAGAAGCTCACAAAGGAGAGAATCTCTTTTGAGAAATTAGGGCTCAAGGTGTTGAGGGAGAGATTCTTGTGAGGGAGAGAGAGCTTTGAAATAGCTTGGGAGAGCTCTTCTCTTAGGTCTGAAATTGCTTGGAAATAGGACCTCTAACCCTCTTTCAAACGAATCAGGATTCTATATAAAGGGGCAAGAGAAATCGAGTTTGAAAGAATCCCAACGGCTCTATTCTGAAGCAGACTAGTCGGTCAAAGAAGGATCACTGACCGACTAGTTCATCAACTAGTCGGTCGGTGATACAACGTAGACCGACTAACGGTAGAACAGCCAAGAAGTCGAAGTACAGGCAAAGACAACTAGTCGGTCTAAGAAGGCTTTCCGACCGACTAGTTCCACAACTAGTCGGTCGGTGAATAATCATTGACCGACTAACAGTCGAAATAGAGTAGGTTGACTTCAAGATGAATTAGTCGGTTTAAGAACAAATGCTGACCGACTAGTTTCTCAACTAGTCGGTCGACAAACGTTCTTTGACCGACTAACTCGAAACAGTAACTCAGGCTGTACAGAGGCAAGCTCAACTAGTCGGTCCAAGAAGGATTCCTAACCGACTAGATCGTCATCTAGTCGGTCGGTGACTCTTCTTTGACCGACTAATTGATCAACCTGTAAAGAGCTGAATATAGCAAGGCATCTAGTCGGTTGGTGACTCTTCTTGAACCAACTATCATGCACTCGAAGCCGAGGGAAGAAGCGATAGGCTTCGGGAAAGTTTCTAATGGCTTCTATGAATATCCTAGCTCTAAGATATGAGCGAAATGAAGTATATAATGTAAGTCCTACTCAAGGCTTAACATTCTAATCAATGAAGCTAGAAGACTATAAAATAAACCTTACGAGCCGTCTTCAAAGCTTCAATCTTCATTCCTCTTGACTTCAATATTGCTCCTTGAGCTTCAACGAAGCTCCAGGCACACGATCATGCGTATTGAGAAGTCTTAAGACGTCGCTTTTGATGTTCGTATTCTTTTGGCGACGATCTCCATTACTGCGCTCACAAATAAGTTAGTATCCATTATTTATGTTTGCTCATCATCCAAAACCAAATCCGGGGAATCATATCACAACACTTAGGCTTTGATCGGATATTCAAAGCTAGGAGATAGGGTTTCGTCTCGAAGGAAACCCAACTTAATTGTAGTTCTTCGCATTTCTTATCTATAAAAATCCTCTTTTTACATTTTTCCTCTTTAAAATGTATCGATTTGATTGATTCGATCTCCGGATCGTATCAAATTGGTATCAGAGCACTAAGATCCAATGGCGACAAGTACTAGATCGAAGGCGACAAGTACTAGATCGAAGGCGGATTTGATCGATGAGAAGATTCAAGGGCTACGGGAGGATCTCAATCGGAAGATCGAAGAACGGTTCGAGGGATTGAAGAAAACGGTTGGGGGATTCCATCAAGGATCACGCCCATTCGCAAGAAGACATTCAGATCGAACTCCGAGGAATGAGGAAGGACGTCGTGCAACAAGACCGAGATCTCCAAGAACTGAAGGGGTCAAATTCAGATCTGAAGGCAGCTACTTCAGTTCTGAAGGAGACAATGACGATGATGATGGCGATGATGCAAGCCCTAACGGTGGCGAAAGAAGGAGATCGGGGGCCGGGGCAAGGGGATTCAAGAGGGGGAGATTCCACCCTAGAATCAGCCTCCCAAGAGCAAGCGCGGACGACGACGAAGCTTCCATTTCAAGACGACACCGTGGAAGAAGCACGGGTGACGACGCGCCAAACCCTAGACCCTCGCGGGGCCGTTTTACAAAAAACAAATCCACACGGGTCTGTTCAGGCGACGGCAGGCCCGATGGGGCCTGCCAGGGGGCCGGCGGCCCAGCCCAGGCCCCCCAGGCCTGGGCAAGGCCGCCAGGACCTCAGGGGGCTTCGACGGCCCCGACGGCCCCACCCAGGCCTTCCCCGTCCTGGGCGAGGCTGTCGGGGCCTCCGGAGGCTTCGACGGCCCCCTACGGGGGCCGGGAGCAGTCGGCACCCCCAACTGGGGGTGCGACCAAGCCGTCGGGCCATTTCGTGGCCTCGGCAGCCCCAGGCAGCTTCGCGAAGATGGCGGCACCCTCTTCCGGGGGTGCGGGAGGCGCAGCGACCCCATGCGGGGGTCCGAAATGGCCGGCCGCCCATTCTGGGGGCCTGACGAGTGGGGCCGGCCCATCTGGGGGTCTGGCGGGCTGGGTCGGCCCTCCTGGGGACCCGGCGACTTCTTCCCGACCCTTTGGAGGTGTGGCGGGGTTCGTGCCCCACTCTGGGGGAACTTCAGGGACAGTGGGAGGCGGTTGGGCCTCGGGAGCAGCGATTGGGACCCCTGCGGGTCAATTTTGGAGAGCAGAGACCACCTCTCTTGGACCGAGGCCCGTTTTTGAACGACCACCAAAGTTTCCGGGACACCGCTATCAGCCCGAGGCATGGGAGAGGCCTGCGTGGCCTGAAGAGTTGTACGAGGTTGACGGGGGAGGCCCGATGGAGACCCGGGGTGGCGGTTTGACCCGGGGTGGTGACCGTGGGGGAGATAGAGGGCAACAAGGTGACATCAATGCGGACAGACGGCTGATGAAGCTGAAGATGCCGACCTTTGATGGCACCGATCCAGACAGATGGATCTACCGGACGGAGCGGTATTTTCAGGTGATGGGGATGACGGAGCAGGAGGTCCTGAAGGCCATCGGGATTTATTTTGAAGGGAATGCACTAGCATGGTTTCGATGGAAGATAGCACGGACTCCTTTTCGTACCTGGGAGAAACTGTCAGCACTGATCGTGGATCGGTTCCAGGAGACAGCAGGGGGAGATTTCTACGAGCAGCTGTCGACCCTAAGGCAGGAGGGGACAGTGAGGGACTACGTGGAGCGATTTGAGATGCTGAACAACCAGATGAAGAGGGTGACAGATGAGGTGATGATCGGGAACTTCATGCGGGGGCTGAAGCCATCGATACGAGCTGAGTTGCGGATGCAGAGCCTGGCGTCCTTGGAGGATGTCCTTCGCTTGGCCCACAAGACGGAGGAGAAGCATGCAGAGGAGAGACGCATTCGGGGGACTTGGGGAGCCCAGGGCCAGTGTAGTCAGACCGCACCGGTCCCACCTCCGGGGGTTACAGTAGCACCAGAGGACGCGGAAATGAAGAGAGGAAACCCGACCAGTGATCCCTGGAAGGCGGCCGACGGAGGCTGATATGAGGGCGAGATGTGCTGCAGGCCTCTGTTTCAGATGCGATGAGAAGTTCAGTCCCGGTCATCGATGTGCGAGCAGACTGATGCAGATTGTGATAGTACCGGACGAAGGGGAGTATGCAGATGAGGGGGAGCCAGTGACGACGGAAGAGAGCGAGGTTGAGCACGTACATCTGGATGTAGCGGAGGCGTCCCTGAACTCCTTAGTAGGGGTAACCACGAACCAGTGGCGGAGCCACATGGGGGCAAAGGGGGGCAATTGCCCCCACTAACTTAAAGAAAAAATAACTAGTATTTAATGTGTATATTAGATTACCGAATCAAAAAGTATTATTTGCCCCCATATTAATTCTCTTGAATAGGCAATTAGCTAGTATGTATATTAGATGTATATTAGACACTGAGATACTAACGTTGCCCGGCCCCATGTTAATTGCCGCCCTTTATTAATTGCCTAGTATTCATATTAATTATTCGGAATTTTAATTACCCCATATTACTTAGCTAGTATCCATATTAGTTTCCCCCCTTTGCCCCCCCGTGTAGCTCCGCCAATGTATGCAAGAATAAAAGCCAACATAATAAAAAAGAAACCAAACTACTATACCTCTTTATATCAACTATTTAGTGTAGTACTCATTTAAATGTTATTATGATCTTCAAATACAATGGTCAAATTGAAAGCTTAAATTTTGCTCTAAAACATAGCCACTCATTTATTTTACACAAAAAGTCCATTCATTTTTCTTCTGTTTATGTTATCATTTTCTTCTTTACAAATTTTTAAAGGGAAACTCTCAATTAAAGATGAAAAATTTGAAAGAGAACTTTTTACTCATATTATCGTCAAGTTTTTAATTATAAATTTATTTCTCTATTTTCTTGTTAATTTATTAAAACTTTTTATTGCTATATTCTCCTTATCCTTAATGGTTATTCTTGAACACATTGAATCTTGCAAAATATTCACTTGCTAAACTTATGGATTCTACAAATGTTAACATTTGAATAGACCGGTCTTTTTTCATGTTTCTTTGCGACTTCTTTGAAAATGATGCTAATAATTATATGTTTGGTTCTATTTTTGAATTAAAAAATACCTATCACCTTATCCATTTCTTACTACAATCTTGTGTAAATGTTTCAACATTTCTAATTCAATCTTTCTGGAATTTTGTTGCTCAAGTTTTCATTCTTTCTTCTTGCACCCATCCTTCTTTCCGCATTACAAAGTATTAGACAGCTGAAATTCATTTTGTATGCAAATAACAAATGCTCATTGTGTTATGATTTCTTTTTTGTTTCATTTTGTTCTTATAAATTTGTATCAATGAAACTACGAATTTTGCAAGTACCCTTCTTTTTTTTTCAAAAAAGAAGATTTTTTTGTTAAGATATTGCCCCCACTATGAAAGTTTTCTGGCTCCGCCAATGCCACGAACCATACCATGAAGTTGTCAGGACGATTGGACGACGCGCCGGTGACGGTACTCATAGACAGTGGGGCCACCCACAACTTCATCTCTCGACATTTGGTGGATCGTCATAGGTTGCAGATGAGCACCTTGGAGACGTTTACGGTCCTCTCAGGGACAGGGAGGAGGGAGGAGAGCAGTGGGATGTGCAAGGGGCTGAGTCTGACCTTACAATGGGTGCAGATTGTGGAGGACTTCTTGCCCCTAGAGTTGGACAATATCGATGTGATTTTGGGCGTGCAGTGGCTGAGGGGATTGGGTGAGGTGAAGATGAACTGGAAGCATCTTAGGATGGAATTCCGGGAGGGGGGTCGCACGGTGGTTCTGACGGGTGACCCTAGCCTCTGTTTTCCCTCGGGGGCCTTCAAAGCCAGATCTCCACCTTGAGGACAATGTGGCTCTTTTAGGGGGGGTATTGATGCGGACGCCCTAGCCGACCCATCCGCATGCCTCGCGCCGTACTTGGGTACCGCTTGGTGCTTCGGCTTTGGTGATTTAGTCATTTAGGGGTATTCTAGTCTTTTCAGACTAGATTAGTAAATCCCCTCTTTTCTATTTATTAGGGCTAGCCGTCTTTCTCATTTGCTTGGGCTTGATTTGTGAAGAACTTGTTAGGCATCGTTGAGAGTGTTCTTAGGCTTTGATCCGACATTCAAAGCTAGGAGATAGGGTTTCGTCTCGAAGGAAACCCAACTTAATTATAGTTCTTCGCATTCCTTATCTATAAAAATCCTCTTTTTACATTTTTCCTCTTTAAAATATATCGATTTGATTGATTCGATCCCCGGATAGTATCAGATTTCTTATTGTTTTCTTCTGCACAAGAAGGATGTTATGTGAATTTGACAAGGATAATGTATTCAGGTTCCAGGGTCTCTTGCAAAATACGACGGGGTTCTTCATACACTTCAAGAAATTGCCAGAGAAGAAGGTTTACAAGGTCTATACAGGTATGGATTATCAGGAGATGTAGTTAATAGTTTCCCAGGATTTGAAGAAAGTGATGTTAATAGAGAAATTTAGGAGATGAGCCTTGATAGCTAGAGGGACGGAGGCAATCAAAATTTAAGATATGAAAAGATACTCGTATCTTTTCCTTGATATACCATCATTTTATTAAAAGAATTCTTGTGATTTTTGGTAACTGCTATAGACAGTGAAAAGAACCTGTCTCCTTTCCTTGTAACCTGCATATTCTGATATCTTTAACAAAGAATGGTGTATATAGAGTCATTTAAAACAACTAAGCTTTTGATTACTCCCTGTCGTAATGTCTCATAATTCCTAAGAAAGCTTCATTGAACTTTTTATACGATTATTGGTTCTATCTTGTTTTCAGGGGCTTGACTCCACGATTGGCTATGTATGTCTCTCAAGGAGCCATCTTCTTTGCGTCGTATGAGTTTCTTAAAGCTGTTTTTTCTTTGGAGGCTCCACGTCCATCTTCTCAAGCAATTGAGAACGAAGAGAAAGCTGATTGCGCACCATCGGGATTGCAAAAACTGAGTTCTTGATGGAATGTTCGAGGCCCTAAAGATATTCACCAATTGAAGTCATCTCCGAGTCTCACAGTTTCACCAAAAATCATGCTATCATTCTTTCAATAATCAGAATGAAGATTGCATTTCATTCTGCTCATCAAGATTGTTACCAAATATCAGCGCACGGGGGTATTCCAATTTCAATACCCTCTTTTGGGCCACACTGACAGTCAGAGCAAAATATGTGATGTGCGAGGGATGTATCTTTGTATGTGTAAGCAGTTTTGACGTTAAATATGAAATAAATCCCACGCAATCCCCTGCTACCACCTCCCTGTATGTTGTTATGTATAGTTTGTATGTTAACGTTAACTTTGTATTACAAGCTTGAATGATATGCATTTGCATCTTGTCTGGGTGCCCTCGCTATATCGTTGAAAGCATTTAGCCTTCAGTGTATTTCTTCACATCGACCTAAAATTTTGGTTTAATGCAGCTCTAGCATATTTTTTGAAAATTGAGCTTTCTTCAAATCTGAGAGTTTGCTCTTTATCATGATGAAAATCATCGGTTCATTAACATTCCTGTCATGGTTATACTAAAAAGTTAACGCGAAATTTCCCCCAATTATATTAAATTGTGATTGTGAACTAGATGAACCATCTAAAAATCACCCTCTAAATTCACTCCACCTATGTTAACTTGTGGATGTGAACTAGATGAACCAACTGTCCTATGTAAGTGTTTTCTCTAATAACGTCTCAAGAGTGTACTGGTGTCAGAACCGTTTGCATGTTTTTATATATTTTAACAATATTTACATTGTGCTAACATACCTTTTGTGATTTTACTACTTAATTTTTCATAATGTCCGCAAGCTAGGGCATTTCCTCTATAATTCTAACATTTTGAGCTTCTACTTCATCCCCCACAATATAATTATTAATAGACTGTAATGTGTGTTCTGATTGTCACTGTGAATGTGAAGGACTACCTTCCATAATAAAAAAGGATTTAATGTAGAAAAGCTGTCACATGATCTCATAAATCAGGTGGCAAGACATATAAAAGGTGGTTAGTACAAGTCCCCACATGGGCTTGTACTCGTTGTTGGGATCACCCCCTTTGTGTCTGACACCCTGATCCAAAGGATCAGGTGCCACCTGCTCTACATTAATCCCAATAAAATTTGAAAGAATTATGAATATGTTGTGAATGGAAATAACCAGAGTCGGTTAGGATTGCGGGTATCTGAGAGATACGCCCATATCTATGTATTCGATGTATCTACTCTCCTACCATGCCTATAAATAAAGGGCTGTGGGTTCCTCCCCCAGTAGTTGATTCATAACACGTTATCAGCACGACTCTAAAAAAAATTTTCCACAAATTTTTTTTCCGTTCGTTGCGAATGCGAAGGCGAAGGCGAGACGGGAGATCCACGAGCGCGGTGCAAAGCTTCCTCCATCGAAGGTCGTCATCCGCGTAGGGCTTCGAGCAACCGTCGCTATATCCGGAGGACGGATATAGAGGTAAAAATACTAAAAACGATATTTTTAATCATACGTATGATTACCCCTCCCCTAGATCTCGCAAGATCGATATGGGGATTATTTGTCGCCTTGAAAACGACGGACTTTTCATCCCAAAAACTCAATTTTTAGTGTCAAAACCCCTAATTTTGATCCCTCCGACGGCTAGCCGTCACCGGAAAAAACCTCCCCCCCCCCACCTTGCCGAAACCCCCCCACCTTGGCCGCCTCCCCCCTGCAGGGGGGGCGGCCCCCTTGGCCGCCTCCCCCTGCAGGGGGGCGGCCCCCGCCGCCCCCCTGCAGGGGGCGGCGGCCCCGGCGGCCGCCCCCCGGCAGGGGGCGGCGGCGGCGGCGCCCCCCATCAAACCCTAAACGGGTGAGAATGAAAAAAAAAGAAAAAAAATCAGAGATCCTGTGGGCCTGAAGCCCACGGGCCGGCTGTGGGCTTCAGGCCCACAGGCCAATTCTTTTTTTTATTCAAAAAAAAGGACTGTGGGCTTCAGGCCCACAGGCCGATTTTTCTTATTAAAATAAAATTTAAAAAAAAGTCTATGGGCCTGAAGCCTATAGGCCGACTGCGGGCTTCAGACCCGCAGGCTGTTTTATCTGGAAAAAAAAATTGGGGGAGGCAAAGGCTATTAACAAGCCTCAAAAGGGTACTTGCTAGCCTAAAAATTAATTCAAAAAGGGGGTTTAAGGGCAAAACATTCGTGAAAAATCACTGTAAAATACGGGACAAATACTGGGCAGGCGAGGACTTTTTGGGGATTCTTGGGGGACTTTTGGGATGATGAGGGAAACTTTTCCCTCTGACAAAGAAAATGTTTATTTTGGGCTCTTAATCAATTTAATTGATTAAACCCATTTACTTTACAACCTTTGCATTGTAATGATTTTTTCTACAAAAATCATATTTACATGCTTTGCATCTCTGGTATATTCTGTTGGATATTATATGCGTGGTTGTGCATTGTATTTAAAACTTAATAATTAGGAAGATCCTGCGACTGCTCTACCGTTAGTAACCTAACCTAACGGTGTATGACGTTGCCCAGTGGTCCAATAATTATTAAGTGTTTAAATTATTTATCCATCTCTGCGAATATTAAATGACTGTGATGCCTGTGATGAAAATGTCTGATGAAAATGTTGATGAGCACAATATTTCTGCATGAATTGCTAAATGTGGTTTTTGGATCGGCCGTCTAGTCCCACAGTTTATTTCCCGCACTTTTCTTTTATTTTTGAGAGAAATTGTAGTGAGGAATTTATGTAAATGTCAAAGAAAGAAGACCAACTTCCATGGAGACGGAGGCCACGCTTGAAGATGGAGATATCATATGGGACCCACGTGGTTTCCAAAGTTGTATTTTCATTTTCTTTAAGCTGCAAATTTGTATAATTTGGACTGTGGACTTTTTTGGACTCTTTCTTATGGGACTGGCCGATCCACACATTTAGTTTTTCGTTAAATATTGCCTCCGCATGAAAATGTTTTCTCTGATTAATTATTAATTCATGCATGTTTGTGCTCTGCTAGATAAATGGCTAATATTGCAAGCGTTAATTTCGAAGTACTGGAAGCATCAGGTAGAAACTATCTAAGCTGGCAGCTAGATGTAAAGTTTCACCTGCGGGCAAAGTCCCTCATCGCTGATGTGACTGAAAAAGAAAATGTTAGCGATATAGAGAAGGCGCAAGCCATCACCTATATTCACCGCCATGTGGACAAGACCTTAAAGGCTGAATACCTTACGGTCGAAGATCCACTTGAGCTATGGACTGCCCTTGAGGACAGGTATAAACATCAGAAAGATGTTATACTCACAAGGGCACGATATGAGTGGGAGAACATGAGACTACATGACTTTAAGTCCATTGCTGAGTACAACTCAGCACTTTTTAGCATCGCCTCACGCCTGAAGTTGTGTGGTGAGAATGTCTCAGAAGATCGCATGCTGGAAAAGACGTATACGTCCCTCCATGAAAAAGATGCGATACACATGCAGCAATACCGTGAACGCAAGTTCACCAAGTATTCTGAGCTGCTGTCATGTTTACTCATGACCGAGCAAAACAGAGATCTTCTCCTCACCACTCACAATATGCGCCCTCCCGGCACTACCCCTCTACCAGAAGCTCACCATTCCTCTTCCTTCAAAAAGAAGAGGGATAATAAAAGAAAAGAAAGACCACAGAAGGGGGGTCAACAGAAAAAAGCCAAGGGCCATGAACAACAGTAGAGAAATAATGAAAGTAAGCGGAAGTTCACGTGGCACAGAAATAACAAAAATAGAAATGATACACCCCCACCCAAGAGGGAATGGGAAGACCAGTGCCAAAATTGTGGCATGAAAGGCCACTGGTCCATAGTGTGCCGAACTCCGCATCATCTCCAGGATTTGTATAAAGAGAACAAGAAAAATAAAGCTGAAACAAACCTGATGACCTCTGATGCTCCATTCGAGTTTTCAGCTGACAACTTCGAAAATGATGACTTGCTTGATTAGCCTTTATTTTTATCTTAGCAATTTGTTTTGAGAATAATTTATGAGAGCATTTTAATTATGAAATTTGTTCTGAATGAAAATGTTTAGTAGACAATAAATGAAAATGTTTATCTGAATATGCATGTGCCTAACGATTCATCTTTTAATAGATGAAACTGCTCTCATAAATAATTAGTAGACAATAAACACGTACGATCTCTTTCAATACAAAGACCAATATCAGGGCTATATTGAAGATCCAGGGAATGCAACACTGTTGCCCCCAAACGACACAAAAATAAAGGATGCACTAATCCCTCCGAATTCCAAAAGAAACTTTCTAAGTTTCAAGGACATCCGTTTCAACGGATTCCACTTGGAAACAGCAAATGTAAATGAAAAAAAAAATTACCGTATGCAACGTCTCAAGAAAAAGGAGTAAAATCCACACTTGAACGTTTTGAGAGCCTTATAGGCCTCCACCATACGAAGATTCGGAGAAAGGAAGCAGAATTAAACGGAGCACCTGAAGTGCCCGACATCAGCCGAGTTTTTACTCCGGCATGATGGACTTGGCCACCCTGGATTTGTGATGATGCATCACATCTTATCCTATGGGTATGACTTGAAGAACCAGAAGATTCTTCAGAAGGGAAAAAATCCCTCGCATCCCTTACTATAAGTGAAAACTAATTGCAAGGCCATCTACACGATAAGTTGAAAAAGAATCTCCACGCTTCCTCAAAAAGAATACAAGGAGATAGATGTGGATAAAATCCACCACCCCTAGTGGGCTATTTCAGTACTTCACTGTACTGATAAATGCATCCTCAGAATATTCGTACGTGTGTCTACTACAGACCCGCAACTTAGCTTTTCCAAAGCTATTGGCATAAAAATAAAAATGTTGCGGGCACATTTCCCAGACAATAAAATGTTGTAAATAAGTCTGGTTAATGTTGGGAAATATACCTCCCAGTCTTTTCAAGAGTACTGCCAATCAACGGGAATTGAAAATGAACAGACAAGTGCCGCATGTTCATACCCAAAATGGGTCGGCAAAGTCACTGAAAAGTAGACTACAATGGACTGAACGTCCATTAAATCCCGATTGCCTATGGATGCATGGGGACATGCAAACTCTGCATGCTGCATCGTAAATGAAAATAAGACCCTCTGGAGGTCAGAGTCTCCAATGCAACTTGCATATGGAATGCCACCGAACATTTCTCATCTGAGAATCTTCGGTCGCGCAGTCTTAAATCCCCATTGCACCACCAAAGAGGACCAAAACGGTACTCAACGTCGCCTAGGTATCCATGCAGGGTTTGACTCACCCTCACTTATAAGATACCTAGAACCCCAAACGGGGGACGCATTTAAGACACATCTTGAAGACTGTGATTTCGATGAGACGAGCTTCCCAAAAATAGGCCCAGATACTAGAAAATCTGGCACGAAGAAAATTATAATGTGGGATACAAAAAGTTTGACCCACTATGATCCGCTAACAATACAATGTGTAGATGAGATCCCGAAGATCTTCCACATACCGAACACTGTTTACCAATTACCGGAATCATTTATTGACAACCAGAAGATTGTCAGATCACACATACCTGCTGCAAAAACTCCAGCTAGGATTGACATCCCCAAGAATGGATGCAATCCACCAGCAGCAGAAGTGGCTGATCCTCAACAGAAAAGAGGCAGACCACCAGGCTCCAAGGACAGAAACTCCTGGAGACCTCAAGACAATACTACCACAGGACAATGAGCTCATGTCCACACCATCACCCTTCCCGGAATCCACTGCAGAGGAATTGCCGGGAAAAAGTGAAATTAAGTAAATGTTGTACGTACTGGGGATGTGTTGGACAGATAGAACATAAATTGTCGACAAATGTATTCACGTACCATATTGCCATATACATCGCAAAAGCGATGATGTTTGTAAATTATCGTTCCACACTCCGTTGCTAGAAGGCAAACGTAGAGATTGGCCAAACGTGGAACGTGGCAATAAAAGATAAGCTTGTCACGCCCCGCTTCCCAAAAATGTGGAGGCGAGACGTGAGAAGGTCCGCACAAACTTGAAGCTGTGAAGCTCCAAGTCTGATAAGCGTAAAAAAACACTTATTATGGCAAGCCCTTGCAAATGCGATACGAAACAAGGATAACAATAAGAAAATGAGACAATAAGCAATTTATTGAATCCCTGAATATCCATAAATAAATTACAATATCACAGAAAAGCCACCAGGCTAAAAGAAAAAGGGATCTAAGGCCCAAACATGGCCAACAAAGAATAACATACATACAAGGGTGCCACGCACCAACGACTAACAGCAAACCTAAACAAAGGAGTGTACACGAGCGGTCTTCAAGACAGGCCCCTGGTGTCCACTCACCACCACAACCATCAGCATCAGCAACACCATATCCCCTGCAACAAAGCTCTGGCTCTGGGTCTAACATGTGGCACCCAAAAGAGAGAGGGGCACATGTCAGCAAGTCTGGAAAGACTTGTGCAAGGAAACTGAAAGTAACTAACAACCTAGCACTTATAATATCAAGCAATGACATGGCAGTTAAGTATGATGCAACAGTTTTAAAAGAGAGGCAAGCACGCACGATGTAGCAAAAGCTACCAAATCACTAATCACTTATCATTTAACACTTATCACTTAGTGCATAGAGAGTCTACCTGCTGGCCAGCTCGTGGCTCAGTCCGCTTATCTCTATCACTATTAATAACACTTATCACTTATCACTTATCACTTATCACTTAGTGCATAGAGAGTCCACCTGCTGGCCGGAGTGGCGGATCAAGCCAACTCGGGGCTCAGTCCGCTTATCTCTATCACTATCAATCACTTAAACACTAGAGAGTCCACCTGCTGGCCGGAGTGGCGGATCAGGCCAACTCGGGGCTCAGTCCGCTTATCTCTTACCCCACCCACATGTGTATCGAGCGTTGGGGTTTCCAACTACAGGGCTCGCTTCTGGAACACGAGCCAGGAAGTGTAATTCACTTGGCATAGGGGTGCACCTAGCCGGTATCCGAGCGTTGGGGTTAGCAACTACAGGGCTCGCTTCTGGAACACGAGCCAGGAAACATAGTATTGTAGCGTGTGCTACGCAGTCACGATAAATAATCACTATGCAATGCCATGAGCAGATAATTGCGTACCGTTAATGGAATTTAAACGTGACAGGCCAAATGCAATGACATGAACATATTCGCGTACCGTTAATTGAATTAAACATGACAGTTTAAAGATGCATGGACAACAAGTTAAAAGGGTTGGATTCTAGCTTCGTTGTCAAGCTAGATCAATTGAGGTGACGGATCTAGTTTCGTTGTCAAACTAGATCAAATAGGTGTCTAGGCGGCTATCATTTCACCGTCTAGTCTCTTTTACGCTAAAGCAGAGTAATGGCCTAAAACATGGCCTAAACCCTAAGTGGCAAGTTTCACTTGCCTAGCACCGGGGATGACGACCACTTCGTCACACGGATGCCAAACTACGGGGAAATCGCTGTTTTGGGGGAACTATCATCAAACAACATGAAATTATATTAGGGTTTCATAAAAATACCAATAAGCTATGAAAACATAGAGGAATCGATTTCTTACCGAGAGGAGGCGGAAGAAACACTCCGGGGAACCCTAGGATCAGATCTGGAGAAGATTGGAGAAGTTTGGAGAAACTAGGGTTTTGGGGGATTTGGGGATTTTGATGGATTTGGTGAGATTTTGGGGAAGATGAGAGGTAGATAGAGTGGATGGATGGATTGGATGATGGATTTAGGGTTTGGAATGAAGGATTGAAGCTTGGAGGAAGAAGGGGGCTCAAGGGGGAAGATTTTAGGGTTTTGGGTCGTGTTGAGGAAGATGAAATCGTTTGGGAGGGGTATAAATAGGTTAGGCTGGCGGCTGCCCAGAAATTAGGGTTTTAACACAGGTTAGTCGGTCAAAGAGCAACCACTGACCGACTAGTTTGGCAACTAGTCGGTCGGTCGACCAACGCAGACCGACTAAGTGTAAACAGTAACTTCTGAACGAAAATAGGATTTTAGAGTTAGTCGGTCCATGAACAATTACTGACCGACTAGTTTAGCATCTAGTCGGTCGATGAACGTTCTTAGACCGACTAAGAGTAAACAGTAACTCAACTAAAATTAAGATGATGTGTTAGTCGGTCAAAGAAGCATTGCCGACCGACTAGTTTAGCATCTAGTCGGTCAACCAACGTTCTTAGACCGACTAACGATAAACAGTAACTCTTGAATAATTTAGAAAGCCAACTAGTCGGTCCAAGAAGGATTGCCGACCGACTGGATCGACATCTAGTCGGTCGGTGCCCCTTCTTATACCGGCTAATGAGCACCAAAAGTGTCGATTCGAAGCGCGAAGCTTCGGGAAGATTTCTATGGCTTCTAGGATCGATTTATACTCTAAGATATGAGCGATTTGAAGCTCGTCACGAATGACTTACTCCGAAATCGACGATCGAAGGAAGAAGATAGAAAATCACGACGAAACGATCGAAAGGGAAAGCATTGGCGACGAAAACCACACATCCAAGGAGAAAATCCTCCAAGCATATATTATAATATAAATAATCCAATTACACGAAAACCAGTCGTTACATCCTACCCACCTTAGAATAAAGTCCGTCCTCGGACTTTCTAACTATAGCTATATCTAGTCACCCTAGTAACTACCCTCAATCAACATCACATCAAAATTTCAACCAAGTACATTCATTTCAAGTGCTTATATATATATGTACCCTAGGTAGTCAATTATTAACACCACGGGAGTAAATATATATTCACGCACACAGTACACTTATACTTATTATAATCAAACAACTTCATTCACGTATTCAAATCATTCATATAGGCAAGTATATTCCATATAACTATAAAACACCTACTACACACTATATGAAAATAACCAAGTCTCTTACTTATTTGAAAATAATTTCACACTAGAAAATACCATCGGAATCTACACGTATAGGTAACTACCTATAGGCAAGACAATAAGAGTACACTAGTCCCTATATCTCCTAGTATACATCAAACAATCAACATGCGAAATCATACCATACAATTATTAAAACAAGTTCACTATATCTAATATACATTCACCATCATTATAATTTCACAATTTATAATCATTCAAATGCATGCACACATTTCACCGTATTACCACTTCATATATAGTCCTATAGCTATAATCACGACACCCCACATATACCATAGTCACCAATTCCTATAACTATCACATACTTACACGTGCATGGTGCACACCCACACACGCTAATATTTCATTCATATATATACCAATCACACCACTATATGCTTAGCACATCTACGCACCTAGTTTAGCTAGCGCACATATATTCACGCAACCAAGTCCTTAGTGAAAACTATATCACAAGACCAACTCACATAACCATATGTTGGTATAGCCACCCACAATCGTGTGCGTAACACAACCGGCGCAAACAATCCTAACATTATACATACATCATCCATCACCATACACCAACCACATACAATACACCAATGTACATAGAGTGTACCCACTCAAGCTTGAGTGAGACTCAAAATCATAGTGGAATAATTCCATATACATAACATAGCATCCATACATATGCCAATACTATCTAATGCATACACGTCTACCAACATAACCACATACATATCTAAATGTCAAACACCCTTAATATCTAATCAGGTAATATCACATATTTCAATCACTTCATATACCATGATATTATTACAAACATTAGCACACCCATAATTACATTATTCTCCCTAATAAAAGTATTTACCTATAGTCACACCCAAGCATCGTATATCTTCATACCATATCCATCCACCTATATTTGGTACATCAATACACATTCACTTCATACATAAGTTAAGATATGCAGTAGTCGGGCACACCTCATGGTATACACGCATACGACATCTCATAAAATAAGTAGTACCAATCAAAATTATCATTCTGTTATCATACGTATATCACATCATACTCAAGCAGAAAATTACCTACACGCAACATACAAATGCCAACACCCATACCACTATATACACACCACGAAATCAACACTACGACGACATAACCACTTAACTAATGGGCCCACCAAACCATAACAAGGTTGACACAGGCGACGACAAGCTCTAAGGCTAGACAATAGGAAAGAAATTGAAACCAAAATCGTAACGAATAGAAGGATCGAAAAGCATGAAAACGGTCGTGTAATGATGTAATGATGCTCCATTAGGACACATGGAAAAACAGTGTAAATAACATATTCTAAAATACGAAAAGTTTGAAAACCGTTATACTTCAAAGTTGGAGTCCTTTTCCGTATAAAAATATTTAGAGGTCGACAAAACAAATTGTTTGAAATAAGTTTGAGTCGAATATACATAATAGGAGAAAACGGTTTATTGGCTCACGTAAAGTCATTAAAAGAAAGTGAATCATTCACACGAATTTTGAGGTCGTAGTTTAGAAAATATTATACGGCGGTGATTTAATAATGTTGGCAAGAGTTTTGAAACGAAATTAAACTCACGAAAGAATTTTAAACTCATGCCAAATACTTTCAAAGTCTTTAAGCCAGGAGAAAGCTCAAATAATCAATATTGAAACTACCTTTTAGCGTAATCAGGATTTGCCGAAAGAAATCGTTTTACACAAAGCTCTTAACATACGGGCTAATGAGCCTAATGCGGATATAGGAAAACATTCGAAATTCAATTTAGTTTAGAAATTATTCTAAGGCATGTAGGGTGAACGGAAAGATAACAATAGCTTATTAGTAGTATTATCAAAATTTGTAGTGAAACTTTAAAATCAAATTTATGGAGGGTCTAGATCAGAAAGGTTACGAAATAACGATTTTTACAAAAATCTGAAATAGGGGAAACGAGGAGCATAACGGTCGTAGTACTGATATATAAAAAAATTGATTGAAGCTATACTTTAGAAATCATTTTTTTTGAAATATGTATGACGAATGGAAAGATAATAACATCTTAGTAGTATGGAAGTAAGTGGGGGGATATATATACATATATAGAATTATTAAATTGGTAATAAGCTTTAAAACCGAATTTTGGAGGTCTAAATCAGGAAAGGGTTTCGAAAAGTAATTTTACAAAAATCTGAACTAGGGAAAAAGTTGAGCATAAAATCGACTCGCTGAAAGCTGCAGCCCCATGTGACTTGAAAGGTATATAAGAAGCAAACATGATGCGGTATTCGAATAAGTTTTAATGGCATAAGTAAGAAAAGAAAATTATAATTCAGGCTAGGAAAAATAGAAGTACGGTTCAGAAGAAAATTGGTATATGAAAAGAGGCAAGTCATTTATATCGATGTGAAAATATAGGCTGAAGAATATTATAAACTAATAATCAAAATCTCGGCAAAAGTTTCAATGTTTTAGAAAAGAATAAATAAATTTAAGTCGCGAAAGAGTACGAAACCTAGTATATATATTAAAAGTTCGCGAACAAATTTAAACTTAGCGAAAGAGGAACATCGAAAATACTTTTAGGGAAAACAAGGATTTGCCACAAGAATGGGTTGGTAAAAGACTTGAAGTATGGGTACGACAAACTTGTAATTGGTATATATATATATATCCATAAATTAATTGGGGTCCTATTTATCTTGAAAGAAGTATTTTAAAGTACGTACGGTAAATAGCTAAAATGAATTTCGCAATAGTAGAAAAGGTGGTATATCGAATTATCGAAATAGTAATAAGGTTTTAAAATCAAATGCGGAAGATATATGTTAGAAAAGTAGTTGCAAGATAGTAACTTAAGATAACGACCAAATCATCTTCAAAATCTAAGAACGACTTTTAGCTCAATCGGGAGTAAGGGAGAATTACTAAAGGCGGGTTCGGAATAAAATTTAAATTGAGCAAAAACTTTAAATAAGGGAGGCATTGGAAAGTGACATAGGAAATTTAAGATTTGCAACGGAAAAGATTTAAAAGATCAATGATAATCGCAATGAGGTGGTCATGTGAATCGGGACAAGGGAGATGGTCGGATGATAAGGCATATACATACCTAGGACATGACTCAGGAAAATCTACGGGGAACTCCTACGGTCAACCAACTAAAGATTTGGGGAACTAAGCACTAAGACTCTCTAAGGAGCTGGTCAGCAATGCAATGAGTTCAACTTGGTCCGAAATCGATGAACCCAAGCGAACAGCCAAAGAATTCTAGGAGTCTATCATGGTCAGAGCTAGACAGGAACCACTAAGGTAACTCTTAGGACTATCAAATCAATCACTAACATGGTGTCTAACTAACAATCAAGGATCCCTAACTAGCAAGCACAACTTCTAACTAAGTCTCACTATGGTCCTGACCTAATGGATTTCCTATCAAGCTGGGACAGGTGCTCTAACACGCCTACTAGCCACCTAAGGCATAGGAACGCTAAAAACCAAGACTCCGGGCTTATAACTTGGATGTTCTAATTTATTTAATGGACATTCTATAATTATTATCGTTGTTCCGATAGTTCGCATTTGCAAATGGACCTGCATGGGCCACCACTAAAACCTGTCACGCCCCGCTTCCCAAAAATGTGGAGGCGAGACGTGAGAAGGTCCGCACAAACTTGAAGCTGTGAAGCTCCAAGTCTGATAAGCGTAAAAAAACACTTATTATGGCAAGCCCTTGCAAATGCGATACGAAACAAGGATAACAATAAGAAAATGAGACAATAAGCAATTTATTGAATCCCTGAATATCCATAAATAAATTACAATATCACAGAAAAGCCACCAGGCTAAAAGAAAAAGGGATCTAAGGCCCAAACATGGCCAACAAAGAATAACATACATACAAGGGTGCCACGCACCAACGACTAACAGTAAACCTAAACAAAGGAGTGTACACGAGCGGTCTTCAAGACAGGCCCCTGGTGTCCACTCACCACCACAACCATCAGCATCAGCAACACCATATCCCCTGCAACAAAGCTCTGGCTCTGGGTCTAACATGTGGCACCCAAAAGAGAGAGGGGCACATGTCAGCAAGTCTGGAAAGACTTGTGCAAGGAAACTGAAAGTAACTAACAACCTAGCACTTATAATATCAAGCAATGACATGGCAGTTAAGTATGATGCAACAGTTTTAAAAGAGAGGCAAGCACGCACGATGTAGCAAAAGCTACCAAATCACTAATCACTTATCATTTAACACTTATCACTTAGTGCATAGAGAGTCTACCTGCTGGCCAGCTCGTGGCTCAGTCCGCTTATCTCTATCACTATTAATAACACTTATCACTTATCACTTATCACTTATCACTTAGTGCATAGAGAGTCCACCTGCTGGCCGGAGTGGCGGATCAAGCCAACTCGGGGCTCAGTCCGCTTATCTCTATCACTATCAATCACTTAAACACTAGAGAGTCCACATGCTGGCCGGAGTGGCGGATCAGGCCAACTCGGGGCTCAGTCCGCTTATCTCTTACCCCACCCACATGTGTATCGAGCGTTGGGGTTTCCAACTACAGGGCTCGCTTCTGGAACACGAGCCAGGAAGTGTAATTCACTTGGCATAGGGGTGCACCTAGCCGGTATCCGAGCGTTGGGGTTAGCAACTACAGGGCTCGCTTCTGGAACACGAGCCAGGAAACATAGTATTGTAGCGTGTGCTACGCAGTCACGATAAATAATCACTATGCAATGCCATGAGCAGATAATTGCGTACCGTTAATGGAATTTAAACGTGACAGGCCAAATGCAATGACATGAACATATTCGCGTACCGTTAATTGAATTAAACATGACAGTTTAAAGATGCATGGACAACAAGTTAAAAGGGTTGGATTCTAGCTTCGTTGTCAAGCTAGATCAATTGAGGTGACGGATCTAGTTTCGTTGTCAAACTAGATCAAATAGGTGTCTAGGCGGCTATCATTTCACCGTCTAGTCTCTTTTACGCTAAAGCAGAGTAATGGCCTAAAACATGGCCTAAACCCTAAGTGGCAAGTTTCACTTGCCTAGCACCGGGGATGACGACCACTTCGTCACACGGATGCCAAACTACGGGGAAATCGCTGTTTTGGGGGAACTATCATCAAACAACATGAAATTATATTAGGGTTTCATAAAAATACCAATAAGCTATGAAAACATAGAGGAATCGATTTCTTACCGAGAGGAAGCGGAAGAAACACTCCGGGGAACCCTAGGATCAGATCTGGAGAAGATTGGAGAAGTTTGGAGAAACTAGGGTTTTGGGGGATTTGGGGATTTTGATGGATTTGGTGAGATTTTGGGGAAGATGAGAGGTAGATAGAGTGGATGGATGGATTGGATGATGGATTTAGGGTTTGGAATGAAGGATTGAAGCTTGGAGGAAGAAGGGGGCTCAAGGGGGAAGATTTTAGGGTTTTGGGTCGTGTTGAGGAAGATGAAATCGTTTGGGAGGGGTATAAATAGGTTAGGCTGGCGGCTGCCCAGAAATTAGGGTTTTAACACAGGTTAGTCGGTCAAAGAGCAACCACTGACCGACTAGTTTGGCAACTAGTCGGTCGGTCGACCAACGCAGACCGACTAAGTGTAAACAGTAACTTCTGAACGAAAATAGGATTTTAGAGTTAGTCGGTCCATGAACAATTACTGACCGACTAGTTTAGCATCTAGTCGGTCGATGAACGTTCTTAGACCGACTAAGAGTAAACAGTAACTCAACTAAAATTAAGATGATGTGTTAGTCGGTCAAAGAAGCATTGCCGACCGACTAGTTTAGCATCTAGTCGGTCAACCAACGTTCTTAGACCGACTAACGATAAACAGTAACTCTTGAATAATTTAGAAAACCAACTTTTCGGTCCAAGAAGGATTGCCGACCGACTGGATCGACATCTAGTCGGTCGGTGCCCCTTCTTATACCGGCTAATGAGCACCAAAAGTGTCGATTCGAAGCGCGAAGCTTCGGGAAGATTTCTATGGCTTCTAGGATCGATTTATACTCTAAGATATGAGCGATTTGAAGCTCGTCACGAATGACTTACTCCGAAATCGACGATCGAAGGAAGAAGATAAAAAATCACGACGAAACGATCGAAAGGGAAAGCATTGGCGACGAAAACCACACATCCAAGGAGAAAATCCTCCAAGCATATATTATAATATAAATAATCCAATTACACGAAAACCAGTCGTTACAGAGCTGGACTCACTTATGAAACGTGAAATGTTCGGACCTGAAGTCCAGACACCAAAAGGTGTCAAACCTGTGGAGAAAACAAAGTATTGCAAACATAAGAAAAATAAATACAAAATGGTATGCTATACGGTGCAACCTATAGCCCAAGGAAAATTTCGCTGAAACTAGGGATCGAACAAATTCAAATGAGCATGTCTCATAAATGATGCATCAGTCTCCCTAAGTTATCAAAAGAGAATACCTTACGATTTGGCGAAGGAAAATTTTGGATATGCTGTTATTGGATGTTGTGACGGCATACCTTCGTGGATATCTTGTAAAGATAATTTCCACATTTCCTTAAAATGCCTGAATAGACTTCGGGACGTCTATTCAAGAAAAACGATAAGTATAATAAATAAATGTACAACCAAGAGAATCACTTGACAAGTCAATGATTCCTACTGAAGGTTGTCTTTGCATCTGTGCAAAGAATAGGATTAAAGATCTTAGTTGTAGACAACTAACATCTCATCGGATCTCCTGAAGAGAAAACCGAAATAAATGTACAAGCCTGACTTTTAAACATGAAATAAAAAGACCTAGGCAAATATAAAGCCATGGCTCATAGAATCCAGTTATAAACGCCCAGAAGTGCGTTGGAGAAATTAAAAGGACCATTGTCATCCAAAGTACACCTACGGTGGCATACTCAATGGATGTACAAAAAGAACCCTTCCGATCGCTAGAAGAGGGGGAGGATATAACTGGTCCCAAAGTCCCTTATCTAAGTGCAATCAGGCACTCCTGGCTAACTGCATGCGTCCCGATACAGCAATTGCAGTAAACTCATTAGCCAGAGATAGTTGGCACCTAAAAAGGGCCTTTAGACCAGAGTTAAGCCTTCTGCGCTTCCTCCAAGGGTCAAAAGATTTGGGCTTACAAAATGAAGTATCATCCTCCAATGTTCATGCAAATGCAGGTTTCAGGTCCAGTCCCTATGCTGAGAAATCACAGAACGGGTACCCACAGTGGGATGACCATCCCCTGCAGATCTGCAAAGAAATTTATGAAGGCGACATCTTCCTATCATTCCGAGATCCTCACCACACCAATGGTGTACTTGAGGGCGCCTGCTGGTACATCACATCCCAATGACGATTGGGATAGAAGCTGGTATTGTGGAGCTAACCACATAGTCTGAAGACATCATCAGAGGCGACGAAACTTAGCACACCTCTCCAGAGTTTCTGGATTTAGCAGCTGCTTGATGGTGATAAAATTTGTAATTTGTGTACATTTTCGGAATATTGTAAATAGGAGTGATGAGATAAGCCTAAGAGATCTGAAAGCCAAAGAGCTTTTACAGATCAGGGGGAGTTGAGGGAATTTGTACTCTTTTCCCTTAGCTATGATTTTTCCCACTGGGTTTTCCATAGCCAAAGGTTTTAACGAGGCAAATCACATCAACTCTGGATCCTGAAGTATCCACCCATCTGTGACGCTCAGAATCCAGAAGTATTCATGAGCAGAGTCACTTGTACAAATCAGGGGGAGTTAAAGAGCGTTTGTACTCTTTTCTCTTAACTATGGTTTATCCCACTGTGTTTTCTATAGCTAAAGGTTTTAATGAGGCAAACCTCACCAACTCAGGATCCTGAAGTATCCACCCCATGTGAGACTCTTATTACGCTCAGAATCCCGAAGTACTCTTGAGCAGAGTCCACACCTATGGCTGGATAAGGGGGAGTGTTGTGAATGGAATAACCAGAGTCGGTTAGGATTGCGGGTATCTGAGAGATACGCCCATATCTATGTATTCGATGTATCTACTCTCCTACCATGCCTATAAATAAAGGTCTGGGGGTTCCTCCCCCAGTAGTTGATTCATAACAGAATATTATTAAAAAACTTGTCTATTGTTCGTCTGGAACTAGAAATCATGTTCACGTTTCTGTTTGGCCTAATCCGTAAATCCGTGGGAATATGACTTCATCATAAATTAATAATGCAATAATACCGTAACATATGGATACATGTACATGCTCTTGTTACCGGCAATCAGAATACGAAGCCCTGGTCCAATGATTCTGTAAATGGTCCTTTACAGATCCTGTACACTTTCAGCACCAATACTTTAAAGAACAGATGGATAAACGAAATCAACATGATATGATTCAAATGCTTGGTAGTTTAGTTGAAATTAGTATCAGAAAAAACTTAGTAAGGAGCTCATGATTGCCAAAGCTGCGGCTTACAACAGCTGGCTGCTGATTAAACCACATTTTCACTGCAAAATCCCGTCAGGCTGTTTACAGAATACATATGGTACACTCAAGATTCACGCTCGCATCACTTCAAAGTGGCTAAAATGGATGTTCTGCCTACTGAAATCTAGTACAAGATAAAATAAGAATCGGTTGTGATTTTCGTTTCCTCCTGAAAATACGATGTGAGGCTACGCTGTATTGGCCAATTCTGTCAAGCCTTGCAATGCACTCATTCAATCTTTTGAGTATGATGGGCAATGCAGCAACATTGCTAGCAGTTTTGTCTATAAAAGTTTGCAACTTTTTTAGCATCCCCGGATCAGCTTCTCCAGGCGACGCCCACTCCCTCAACTCAGCATTCTCTTGCAGTTCTGCAGAAGTATAGAGTATTAAGTACAGAACTGTTCTTAAGCAGAACAACAATTTCTAAAACTTTTCAGGGTTGTTCCGACAACATACAAGGAAATATGAGGAGCAATATTTACCATCTACTATAGATTAACATGTGTACGTGTATTTTGTCAGTCATAAAATAAAAGTTATGCTTCAATGTGAAGCTACCATTTCTAGTGACTACCACTCTCTCCTATAATCCATCCTAGCAAAAATAGCAAGCTGAATCTATAATTGTGTCCCTTATAAAATTATAGATTTGACTTTTCAACTTATTGTATGCCAGCTCTTATGATGGATTTGACCAAACATGTGTCTCAAGTATACACTAAATGTACATGCAATTATCCAAGAACATGTCTGATGATCAACTTTTCAAGGTGACAAGATATAAATAAGCATATGGAATGATATGTGCATTGGAGAAGCCCCTTCTACAGAAACTGACCTCATGTTTACGGAGCTGTGTTACTCTGTGGATACAATTTGGATAAGCTCGTGAATTTACAGGGTAACTGAGTACAATATGTGATTAACGGAGCACATATCTGAGGATGGTCTTTTTAGAGGTCTTAAGGCAAAGGAAAAATACAAATGTTGGATATGCCCTTCAAAATAAAATTACTGATATGCTTTTGGTTTCTGCAGAAATTGGATGATGCTCTCAAACAGAAGTTTCATAGAGTTGCTCTTGGTGGTATGTCGTTCTGCGTGGTAATGATTAAACCCATAAACAATATTTTATCCACTTGATTTCGGTGCTATATTATTTGTGATGTTATAATAACTTAGCTTCAATCTTGATCTTATAAGCCTCTATGCAGTGACAAATCCGTTAGTTGGACCATTGAACATAGCAACCATGATAGAACATTAAAAACTATTAATTCCTCAAAAAAAAAGAACCAAATTAACTCTTCTTAAAGATTCATAAAAGGTCCTTAAAGGATCATTGCATCAATCATGTATTCATCTGCTAAAACTCCAGTGGATGAGCTTGAAAAAGGGGTAAAATTTCTCAACTAATGATCTAGGATTTATAGCATGTCCCTCTCTTGACCATATTCCTTTGGCCAACAACTTTAACATCAGAAGATCAATAGCACACTAGACACTGACAATAAATTTGGTCAATCTTCCCTAGATGCTAACAGCAAGGGATTTGCTGCAAGGATGGTACACTAATTTGTTACCACCATATACAAGTGACAGAGAAAATGGGCACATTCAGTGGGTGCACTTATGTAGTAACTTGTAACTAAAATTAGTGATTTTATTATTTAATTACATGATTAAGAGTACAATTTACTAACATGAATTTTCCTTGCATACTGAAACTTTGAACCCAAAACTACAAATTGATTTGAGAGGGGGATGAAAGAAAAAGAAGTTAGGCTTGCAAGCATTATCTTCTTACAAGGATCAAATCAATCATCAATACCAAGGAATAAAGTTTTGCCCATTTTGCATCGGTTTCATCTCCATTTCATTGAGTTCCGTGCCATAACGGACATACAAATTCAGTTTCGCTAATTTTGGATGAAACCTAGTTGGTATTGACTCGTTTTGGATGGCTACGGATGAAACATGCTGAAATCATTTTTTAATTTTTTTTAAAAAAAATTTGGGGGGGGGGGTCCCATAAATCTTAATCCATAATATTTTGATATAGTTTTAATTATGGTTTCGGTTTAACTTTGAATTGACAACTCTCGTATTAGTTTCAAGTAATATTTAGTGTGAGTATTAGTTTTAAGTAATATTTAGTGTGAGCAATATAACCCAAATTCTATTGATTACTTAATGTACATGTTTACAGTAACAACATACGCACACGACTTGGACGGTGATGTCTAGTGGATATAGACAATTAGACTATGTATTCTTACACACCAACACCTGTATTTTTACACCAAAACCAAAACCCGAAACTGGAACCAAAACCTTCGAAACTAATGAAACCCAGCAAAACCTTTAATCCAAAAAAGATCCAAAGCTAAAACCAAGTTCTCAACCCTTCATCAATACCATATGGTCCAAAACATCAAATAATGTGGTATCGATCAAGGTTTGAGGTTTCGGCCGATATCCTTGGGTATCGGCCATATCGTTTCAATATCGGTGGGTAACGAGACCGAAACTAGGGGTTAGTTTCGGTATCGGCCGATACTAAACGGTATCGGTCAGTTTCGGACGATACCGGCCGATACCAATCGATACCGACCGATATCGGTCGAATACGGAGAAAGAAAAACATGTAATTAAATAAAAATTCTCAAAAAATCCAAAAATGAGATATTGACACACTATTCACACCCTACATTTGTCTAAACATATTACACATTATTTACAAGTTTGTCATATTGTAACTAATGAGAGAGTGTTTTTAGCTAAATGGTTAACGTAGATAGCATATTTTTAACTAATATTGTTCATAATTATGTTTTAAGTTACAAATTATCTTTATTAGTTTGCCATCATCTTATTAGTAACAAATTTTAAGTAATATTGTTAGTTACATGTACCTTACCGTTTTTGAAACTATCGATACGGACGAATCGAAACTCACTTCCGAAACCGTCGAAACGGGCGATATCGATACCAAAACCTAAATTTTCGGAAGAGCGATACCGAGCCCGAAACCGAGACCTCAAACCTTGGTATCATATCATTTGGACATTTTATACAACTCAAATAATTCAATATCATTGAGTATGAACATGTTACTTAAAGTGAGTTTGGTAGATTTTCAAGTGGTATTGCTAACTTGGGAATTTCATGCTCATCAAGTGAGTTTGAAACTCCGTGTTACGGAAAAATAGTAGTATTGCTACTATCATAAGGAGATAAGTTGCTGAAAAAGAAGAAAAGAAAAGTTGAAACTACAAAACCTTTGAAAGTCACTTATGTAGTGATGTGATATGCAAGCCTACTCAATGGTATTAAGCGCATTAAATATATGGCCTTCAAGCAATGGGGCCCGCCCTAAGCACATGTGATGTGGCCTTCAAGCAATGCAGCCTTCAAAGCACATGTGATGTAGCCTTTGGGCAACCTATAGCAAATTTAGGCACACTATTCCATGGTAACTTTTTAAGTGATTGTGTATTCTCGTGCTACCGAGCAATGTAACCTAAACATGATGTATGAGATGGTCTTCGTTTGGGCTAGTATTAGGTTAATTCAATTTTGGATTGTTGATATCCATGACCATAAAATAAAGACATTGGGTCTAAAACTTGACCCTAATAATGCCGATGATGCATTCAGGTCGAAATCATGATCGGGATTAAAATTGAGTTCTTAATACCCATCGAATATTTTATTTTCCTTGACTATAACCTCGAATCAATTTCAATTCTAAAGTGGATTTATTTTGATAATATAAGAAACAAACATAACTAGAAAATGACTTTTCAGAATGCCTATTTTGTCAATAATTTGGAAATACCTTTTTGGAGATTTGTTAGATACTTTTTGGCATTATTTTGTTATGATTTGAATCAATGTTTTATATACAGTATCAGTATATCACATAAGTCTTAACTATTGAGGTTGGGATGGATTCATTAATTCCATACTTTATCCATTATTTACGTAGTAGAAACATACTGTATCCATTACAAATTCTGGTTAAAGAAAGGATCGGTTCTATTTAATCCACACCCAACCTAAAATTCTATCGGGTAAGAATATCAATCCTACCTTACCTATGAATTGAAACAGGTTTGAATTTGCTTGGGTCTGTTTCCAAACCGGATCCAAACAAGATAATCGCTTAAAAATCCCACCCCAAATCTTCATAGACCAGAAATTATATGCTATCATCATTTAGTTCTCAACAAATGAGTACGTGTTATTATAGCGTCTACATGCTGAGTTTATTATGAAATTTTCTAACTCATGACATGTTTTATCATGATTTATATCATCATATTGTAATTCTTACGTGTGAGATATTATTCAGATTACCAATTTACATTTGTTTGATGGTGTTTAATTTACGTTGAACAATAAGTGATATATAAAACCTTGTTTGATCTGCAAGTTAGAACTGTTGAATTTATTGAATGTATAGCTCACCTGGGGATTTTACAACCAATTCAAATACTATGTAGCTTACAACATTCCAGCACCATGTTAGCCCAATGCTTAGTGAAGAGTGTAGGTGGTACATCATGAAGTCTTAGATTTCATCTTCTGCCTCACTAGGTTGTCTAGAAACTAGCAAATGCATCTAGTATTAAGAACTTCGTGTTTTATATGATTGCGGTTTACCAAAGAAACTCTACTCCAAACTTTTTAATGTGGCAATCTATTCCAATTTCATGATTTTTGCTATGTGAATGATCTGCCTCAAGCTCGGGACATGTGCTGGACCCCTCTTGTACCAGTGTCTCAGCAATCATGCACCCTTGCGTCCTCAATTGCTAGAGTTCCACTTTAGATTCGGCAGCGTGACACAACTTTAATCACATAGCATAGGCCACATTTAAACTCGTCAAAAGTTTGCATTTGATACTTCTTTTTACAAGGCATGCATGGTTAAGAGTTAAAGAAGATAGACAGGTCATACACAGAAACACCCACATTTCAAGTTTTTGTACTCCCCACTTTTTGTTAACTAAGGTAGGGAACGATAAATTTTTTGATTCTTTTGTTTGATGCATTCTCATGGTGTCATCTAATCTATAGTGTAGCTTAATTTTCCAGTAATAAGAAAACTTGATAATTTGTTGAATAGTTATTGCAATTCTATTTCATTACGGAGTCATACATGGATAAACACCAACTTCCAACTTCTGCAACGGCAAATTGTTGGGTGAACATTTGTTCACAAGTGTCGATGAATTTTTTAGGTCTAGGAGTAACCTCTTCCATCTAATCAGTTCACGAGTGTATCACACTTTTTATATGGTCAAATGTGTTCATACTGTGTATTTCTATATATAGTTAACATGTACAGTTGTACACCTCCAATTAAGTCCAACACTATCTATCAGCAATCAACTGCCTTCTTTTTTTTATGGTGTACATGTTAACGCAAGGCAGCCACGGTTTTTCCCAAGTAAATTTGATTTTGGGGAGCACAGAGAACCCTTCCATTGCAAGGTCAACCACATCTCCCTGGAGCCCTTCCCTATAATGATAAGAACCTTTCATAAATCACATGTTTATGCAGATCATATGCAATTGTTGTCTTTCTACCACAGATATTCTAAAGGTCATTAAATTCATCTGCACCAAACTGATATATTTCTGCATTAGGTTGCGAACATATTTCTGGAAAATGGAATGAGATAGATTAATGTGGCTAGAACTTGTGGGCATTAACATGACATGAAGATGAGTTATGGGGTTTATATTGCTAACTTGAAACCAACTTAAGATGTCAGTTTCATTCATTTTCAAAGATGACCCTACAAATACAACTGCTCTTCTAAACTAACTTAGCAAGTCACAAATAAGAACAGAAGTTACTAGACAACATTTTTCATTTGGTAATTCACCTCACAATTAAACCAAAACACACAATAGCATAGGTAGTTACATGTGTTTGCAGTAAGTTATCTGAGTCAATTTAATGAGGCACGGAATATCCAGCAACACACTACCAAATCTTCATCAATTTTGGTGTTAATAATAATAAATTAAGTACAAATCAAGCTTAAGGTGGCATTTCACAACAACATACTCAAAGCGGTGCTTAAGAAAAGTGCCACATATTTGATTTTAAATATCTCTAGCATCCGATGTTCAAATTCTCTAAAATTTTATTTATGTCTTCCTGCATCTAGTGTCTTAGGATTAGGATTTATGTGAATAATGGTTGATCTGTAATTTCGGTGGCGTTTTGTAATTTTTGTGGATCCAGTGACAGATTTGAAATTTTGGGTAAAAATCTCAGGTCAATGGTATTATGGTAATTTAGAGGCGAAGGCCCAATATGAGTCTTATTATAAATAAAGGGGAAGATTAGAGGGGGATTATGTTGAGTTTTGAGAAGAATAGGGAAGTTCCCTTAGATATAGTTGAGATTTAGGCTTTGATCCCGAATCCAAAGATAGGAGAGCGGCCTCCTCTCGAATTGTGCCCAATTTATCTTGCAATATTTCAATTTTAATCAATAAAAATCCTTCTTTTTCCCCAAATCCCCTCTTTTCGCCCCAAAAATCCCTCTTTTCCCAAATCTCTCTCCAAACCCCTAAAATCCCACTTTTCCTCATAAAAATTTCATCTTTCACCAAAAAACCCTATTTTTATCCCCACAAAAACCCGAGATTGCATCAAATTGGTAATAGAGCAGTTCGATCTTAACGGAGGAGTTGAGATCAGTGGTGAAGAATTTGGATGAGTCAATGAAGGTAATGGAGAAATCGATGAAGCCGATCTACGAATACCTCGAGATCTACCATTGACGTCAATGTGAAGAGGAGGCCTCCAGCTCAGATCCGAAGAAGAACGAAGACATCGACTCAGATCTGGGCAACGCCGACGACAACAACCCAGATCTAGGGTAAAAGACGGTAATTTTGGACAAGAAAGTGGAAAAGGTCGACAACTTTTATGCAGATCGGCCCATGGAAGGCAAAGTTCCGTGCAGGGAGGAGGGCTTGTAGATCGACCACATGGGCTCGCCGACCCCCGGGAAAGACGACAAGACCTGCACATAGATTTGCACGGCCAGTCGACCCCTGCAGACTGCCTGCTGGGCCGGCTGTGCCCTGCAGCCAGCTTGCAGGGCCGACTAGGCCATGCCACTGGGACTAGCAAGTCCTAGGCTACAACCCAGGGGCGGTGCACGCCACGTGTTGCAGCCCAGGGGCCCTGCAGGCCCCGGACGGTGAGTCAGGGGACCTGCAGGGCCTCAGTGGTTGACGGCGGGCCCATTCGATGTCGTCAACTAGCTTCGGTACGCAACGGATCCACGAGGGACTTTGGTGATTACCGTAGCTTCTTTACAGGCTTCGCGAAAGGCAATGGAGACCAATCTTATCCTTCTGACCCGAGAGGAGGCATGCAATTTACTTGGAATAGATGGCCACACTCTTCATGCACCACCTTGATGATAAAGTGATTCTTCGGGGGCGAAGTAGTGTTAGAATTCGGGTTTATGTGAATAATGACAGATCTGTAATTTCTGGACACGGATGCGTTTTTGTAATTTTGTGGGTCTAGGGACAGATTTGTAATTTTGGTTAAAACTCCTAGATCCGTGATATTATGATAATTTAGGGACAGCAGTTCAATAGAAGTCTTATTATAAATAAAGGTGGAGATTAGAAAGGGAGATTATGTTGAGTTTTGAGAAGAATAGAGAAGATCCCTTCTAGTGGAGATTAAGGATTTGATCTCGAATCCAAAGCAAGGAGAGCGGCCTCCTCTAGAATTGTGGCTAATTTATTTTTAATATTTCAGTTTTAATCCATAAAATTCCTTCTTTTTCCCCAAATCACCTCTTTTCACCCCAAAAATCCCTCTTTTCCTAAATCTCTCTCTCCAAAATCCTAAAAATCCCACCTTTCCTCATAAAAATCTCATCTTTCACCATAAAAATCATATTTTAATCCCCACAAAAACCCCAGATCGCATCAAATTGGTGCTATGCCTATGGAACTTTCTAGCATCAAGTGCATGAATAAAAAACACCATATTCCCATAACACTCCCTTTAAAACATAGTTCCACCGCTATAAATAGAAAAAAAATCGTCTATATCATCGTTTTCTACCTTGAATATGAACTTTATAATCTAACAAAAATCTAGACTTCTGAGGTTTATTATCAACATGTTAATATGAGAGTCATGCATTTGCAGTCAGCCTCATTTCTGTCTTTCTTTTAATGTAATAATCACCAACCTAAACCCACAATATGCTTTTTCTTCGGTTGATAAATCTTTGATGGCAAATTAACTTGAACCCTCAAACACTGTAGTAGAAAAATGGGAATTGATTTGTGCACCCACTGTTTTACTCTACGCACATACCACTTCTTTACAATTTGCCACGTGCACATGCATAATAATTTTCCCTTTTACCCCGCGCACATACCCACGGTTTTACTCTATCAATGTTGCGTCCCTTTGTCCCCAGACTCCATCTGCCGCCCACCCCTTCTCCCCAATCCTCGCCCCCGCCCCCTCCTCCATGCCTCCTCCGCCCCCATCCCAAGCCCCTCCTTCAACCGCCCCGGCCCCCTCGTCCGACCTCCCCAGACATCATCTTCATCTTTGCCCGCTCCCTCATCCACCCCTGTCTCCATCCCCGCCTCCTTCGACCTCCCCATCTCCACCGTCCCCTCCTCCGACCTCACCAGCTGTTGATTTTCTACGGCAAAATCCAATTTTGCATGACAAGCCAAACCAAAATCATCTGATGCATCAAACATCTGATAGCCTATTGCTGTCTCCAGTCGTTGGGATAGTGTTAGGAACCAACAAAGATACGATTTTTAATAGATAAAATAATGGAAATAACAAGATATTTGAGCACAAAAGAGGTGTGCTCTCATCCCAAGACGCCGGAGAGGACGTCCGCACTCGTTTAATCTTAGATCTAAACCTAAGGACGCTCAATAGAAAATATCAAATATCAAGCATAAAAATACCAATGACAGCTAGCCCCTATAAATAGAAGAAACTAGGGTTCCTATGGTAATGGGGGCGTGCGCAAAATAAAAAGGGGGGCCGGCGGCTATGGGCCGGCCCACGGCTGGAGGCGGGTATAGACCCAGGCGGGTCTATCAATACTCCCCTCCCCTAAAGAGCCACCTTGTCCTCAAAGTGGTGCCTGCAAGTCGATTCATTTGTCCTCCACGTCGTCATCCTCGTCGGCTTCCGCTATCAACACTTGCAGCTTTCGATCCACACAGCGGTGTCCCGGAGTGAAGCGCTCGTCGCATCGGAAACAGACCCTCTTTTGCCTCGTCTCCCTCATCTCTGCATCGGTCATCCTTTGGAATGGCCCGCCAATCAGTGGGGGTTGTTTTGTTTTCCCGTCTTCTCCAGTCCCACCTGAACTGACTCAGTAGCGGCACCACTCCGCCTGCTCCAGTCGAGGTGACCCGCTGCAACTGCCCACTGTAACTCCCACCGCCTCTCCTATCCTCAGCTCGGGAATCCTCTACCATCTGTGCCATCTCGATGACATCTGAAAGCCCCCGGGGTTTGTAAGGCCTCACCGCAGCTCGAAGACTAGGTCGCATCCCCTTCAAGAAGGTGCCCTCCAGCGACTCGTCCGACACCCCCATAAACTCACCCTGACAGTGTCTCAAATCTCTCGATGTACTCCCGCACCGGCCCCTCCTGCCTAAGGGCGAATAGCTGCTCGTGTAGGTTCCCCAAACGGGGGTCTCTAAACTTCTCCAGCACCAAGTCTTGCAGCTCCTCCCAGCTCCGGATCTGCTGCCTCCTCTCCTTCCACCGGAACCACCCCAAGGCTCTGCCCTACATGCAGATGGCTGCTGCCTCCAGCTTCTGTGTCTCGGTCATGTGGTGCGCCGCGAAATATCTCTCCGCTGTGAACAACCAGGCGTGTGTATTCTCCCCAGAAAATATCGGCATCTTCAGCTTACGGACTCTGCAATTCCTCCAAAGTGCCCCTGCTCAGGCATCCCCTCCTCTCGGTGATGTGGACGGTAGTGCTGCCTCCTCTCATCCTGAGTCTCGTACCGCCTAGGTGGCCCCCTCCGCGACCCCCGTAGTCTCCACGGTAATCTCCCCGCCGGCCCTCAAAATCGTCCCAACCTGCATCATCGCCAAACTCTGCGTCGTAGCCACCCCTGCCGTCAGAATAGTGATCTCTCCCGCGCCCGTCGCCGTGAAATGGGTCCTCCGCTGCCGTTCGACGCCCTGGAGGGTCGGAAAATCCTCCCGAAAACTGTCTGTGGCCCTCCACTGCTGTTGTCCGCTGCCCGGGGGTCGAAAAAACCCCCCTGCAGTCTGTCCGGGCCCATCGCCCACATGCGGCTGCCAGGGGGGTCCCACCCTTTCCGCAGGTCGACAGGGGCCTGCCGGCCTTCGACCAGACACGGCGGGCCCCTCCGACCTTCTGTCGATGCCGGCAGACCCTGCCGGAAGGCCGGCAGGGTCGCCGGACCTCGGCGGGCCCAGGCAGGGTCCCGCCGCCCCTGCCTGGGCTCGCAGGTGGCAGGGGGTCCCTCGCCCTTCTCTCGCGGTGGCCGACCCCCCCCAGTGGTCGTGGGGGGTTGGCCGCCCCTCCCCGATGCCTCGAGGCTCCCTTGCTGGCCGGCTAGGTCCACCGACCTCCCTTTGGCTTTGCACCGCCTTCCGCCGCACCTCCTCACGGTAGTCGACCCTCCATGGCTCCTCGTCTACGTCCTCGTCCAATTCCTCCACCAAAAGGGTTGATTTTGGGTCAAAATCTCCTCGTTTTCCTTCTCTTTCTTCAAATATGCCGCCTTTGGTGTCGGATTAGGGTTCCCCTCCCCTTTGTTGTTCGCCGCCAATAGATTTAGGGTTGCCATCAATTGCGCGAATTGTTCGTCGTGCTTCGCTTGATTTACCGTCAATTGGTTGATGGAAACCGTCAATTTGGCCATGGATTCATCGTTTGCCGCCAACGATTTCTTGATCCCGTCGATTTCGCTCGTAAACTTTGCCTCCAAAGCATCAATTTGGTCGTGCGATCTTGTCGTAGCCGCCATGGATCGTCACGTGCTCTGATACCAAAATGTTAGGAACCAACAAAGATACGATTTTTAATAGATAAAACAATGGAAATAACAAGATATTTGAGCACAAAAGAGGTGTGCTCTCCTCCCAAGACGCCTGAGAAGACGTCCGCACTCGTTTAATCTAAGATCTAAACCTAAGGACGCTCAATAGAAAATATCAAATATCAAGCATAAAAATACCAATGACAGCTAGCCCCTATAAATAGAAGAAACTAGGGTTCCTATGGTAATGGGGTGTGCGCGCGCAAAATACAGAAGGGGGGCCAGCGGCTATGGGCCGGCCCACGGCTGGAGGCAGGTATAGACCCAGGCGGGTCTATCAGATAGTCAAATATCTGATGGGCAAGGCCCAGCCGTCTGACGTATCTAATCTTTCCATTACACTTGTTTTGGCTCAGACGTCTGAGTCGTCAGACGTCTGAGTCGTCAGACGTCTGGGAGATCTTCTCCAAACGTCTAAGTCGTAGCATTGAAATAGTCATTGCTCTCTGGTGAATAGTGCTCATTTGTTCAGTCGTTCTTCAAGCGTCTAGAGTTCGTGCTCCAGACGTCTGATCGGGGCCCAGACATCTGGGGTTAAACATCCATACGTCTGACTGTCGACTGTGTTATTTTTCTGGCCAGATTTGTGGGTCATTGGATTGAGAACTTTTATCATCCAATGGCCATGGCTCCTTGGGTGCGTCCAACCCTATAAGAGATGGATTTCAGGCAAAGCTAACACAAGAGCTTGGATAATCTTGGAGATGCCAAAGAGAGAAGACTTGAAGATCATTTGGAGCTTATGAAAGCTAAGGTTTGAAGAGAACCAAGAGTTTGAGTTTGAGAGATCCAAATGAGTTGTATCTTACTGTCCTTCTAGTGTGAGATCGTGAACCCCTCGGGGAGTATCCACTTTATTACCAAGGATTGATCTACATAGATAGTGGGATTCAGTCCCTTGAGGAGTCTTATATCTTGTAGGAGTTCTATTATCAAGGATTTCCACTTAAGTAAAATATTGTAAGGGCCTGAGGAGAGATTTATGGTTTAGATTGTCTTGCGTGATGCCTTATATGCCATATCTCTTGTAGTGGATGAAGATGAAGAACATGGGTCGGTGTAATTACATCCTTGATCATAGTAGAATCGTTTGCATCAGATGGATGGACGTAAGCGCCTAAGGGGCCAAACCACTGTAAACTCGTGTGCATCTTCTTGTTCTTCTTTGAGTTCTTTATTTTGCATATTATCATGTGCTTGCATTGTTTTATCACAAGATCGTTGGGGGAATTGGTTGGTTGGTGCTAGTTCTCTCTTTACTCATGATGTGTTTGGTTTAATTCTGCACTAACCCTTAGTGTTGGGCATTGGGACGGTTTGGCCGTCGTACCTCATTGGCGTGGTATGAATTTCCAACACCAACACCACATCCCCCTCCTCCGACCTCCATCGTCCCTTCTCCGCCCCCTCAACCGTCGCCCCCCCTCTGTTGCTCCCCTCGTCCGCGGCAGGGAAAGGGTCGATGGGGAGGTCGAAGGAGTGTGATGGGGCGGAGGAGACCCCGGCGAGATCGGTCGGCCGCGAAGGTAATTGGATGACACAGTCGTCGAACCCCAGTCAAAACCCCGAAGCCTTAGGGGCTTTTTCAGAAATTTGATAATTGGTCTGTGCACATGAGTAATTGCAGTGGCAAACTTCTAAATAAGTGGTATGTGCGTATGTGTGATGGCAAACTTGTAAATAAATGGTATGTTTGCGTAGTAAAACGGTGGGTGCGCAAATCAATTCCACATCAAAATTCCCAAATGACAATGTAGGGCATTTTCGTCTTTACCCACCTTTTGAATTTCACAATGTTCCAAATTTCCCTTCTTTCTTAGTTATAAAGTGCATATTGGGATTCTCAAACAACATCCATAATCAAAAAGCAATTTTTTAAAAGAGAAAACTTCACTAACTAAATTACCAGGATTCTCATAAAAAATAACCCTTTTCGAATCAAAATTTCCACAATCTCTTCACATGGACCCATAATTTGCAGGCAAAAGATCCGTAAAAAAAGACGCAGAGATATCGTAGCTCAAACTGCTTCAAAAATGGAACACAACGGCATTGTAAACAAAGGAACCCTAAAATAGTACCTGCGCTGGGATCGCCGCTCGTTCCAGCTTCTGCGTTGCGATCAGATAGAGAAGAAGAAGGAAGTTCAGATCCGAATTGAGGAATCAAACGTCTCTGAGCTACCAACTGAATAGACAACGCCTCCAAGATTTGCTCGGGCATCTTCCGTCGAGATTTGAGGATCTTGTCAGCCATCTCCTTCACCTCTCTCTCAAGCTCTTGTATTTCTCTCTCCTCCTCCTCCTCCTCCTCCTCTTCTTCGTTCTCTCTCAACCTCCGCTTCCCTAAAGCTACGGCTAGGGTTTCCATCTGCTCGCTGCTCCCCATTGCTCTGCCCCTCTCTCTTCCTGTGTGTGTTTCAAATGGGTCACTCTAAAGGCCTGTTCTTTTAGGTGGAAATGCTTTGTTAGTTGAAGTGATGAATAGTGTTGATAAGGTAGAGTATTGTGTTTTTTTTTGGATGAAAGTGTGTTGTGAATGAGGATGTTGAAATTGTGTGTGGGCCCTACATAACTTTATTGTGTTTTTTTGTGTTGAAGTATGTTGTGAAAGTTGTTGTGAAAGTTGGAGGGTGAAAGTTGTGGGTGGGATGTGGTAAGAATAGGGGAACAATGACCCCCCTAGCATTTATGAATGGAATTGATATAAAAACCAAATATTCGTCTGTAACAACTATAAAAGAACAATATTCCTCCTTGCAATATGACAAACTAATTAAAATATCCCAAATATTAAACACGGTTTATTTTGACATTGCCGTATTCTCTATGTCACCATCAATAAATAAGTAAGAAAAAATCACATAAAATGATGATATTGTGATGCGTAAACCCAAAAAACATCAGCAACATATATATACCGTAAAGTGAACCAAAAAAGTCGTCCAAATACAAACCAACTCAAAATACAACCCTCGAGCACGACATCAAAGTCACAAAGGTACATCTCCACAACAACATCATGATCACACAAATTATCCATAACAGTGTTTAACCTCAACGCCTACTGTTATACAAACAGTGGTAAACATCAATTAATAGATCCTAACGATAAACAAACATACCTAAAAACCCCATCATCCACAAGCTGTTACAACAAATAATCCATAACAGTGTTTACATTAACGACCATTGTTATACATCAAAAGTACATAACAACCTAGTACAACTAAGAGAGATAGCAGTCCGGCCTTAATGGAACGATAATCGGATACGATGCTCTCCAGCTGCCCAGTGGTCCTCTCAAGTAGTCCGACAACAGTATCCAGCCGTCCCTCCATCTCTAACAGCCTACGCTCGGTAAAAGCGGGCGTCGAACTTGCAGTAGTGGGCAGTCGGTCAAGCTCGTCCATGTAATGCATGATAACCAGTCTGGATAACTCAGGGTGGGGGGATCCTTCCATAAGAAGAAGGGGCAGCGATTCTCTCGAGCCGTACAACTCCAAAATCTACGCCCAGGGTTTGCTCGTGTCCATGACGTCCTCCTCGGGACCTGATTCCCACAATAGCATTTCTTGCTGTCCTCGTAATCGGCATCAAATTCGCCGTGGGTCGCATCTCTCTGTCGAGATCGACAAGAGGAGCTTGACTGTTGACTCATATGTACCTGGCAAGCAAAAAAAATCCCCATTAACATATATAATTTTACATATAAAAAGTGATAAATTTAAATGAAAGACGAATAAGCGTACCTACGATTTTGTATTGATCATTGGCATGGAAGGTGTCACAGCCACTTTCCGGTCGTGTATTTTTAGCACGTATGTTGTTCCGTTTGTGTATTTTTTTCGTGTTCGGTTTTATTATTATTGTTCCGTAGTTCAGACGCGTGACCGGACCCCATATCCACGATCCTCTCGGAGGCGCGATCGCCCCAGTATCTTCTTTCTAATTTTTGGGCGTTGGGGCACGAATTCGTAATAATCGATTATTATTATTAACTTAATATATATGTTATTTTCACATTACTGTTACTGTTTTTTTCCATCTCATTTACAACGAAACTGAGGATAAAATTTTAATAATGAAAAGTTTTAATAATAAAAAGAGGGGGAATTCAAAGCTTGAAGGGTTCACGTGCTAACCAAACCAAAAGCCCTATAAATCAAACTATTTCTTATCACATCCTTTTTGAACCAAAACCAATCTTTTCAAATCTTTTAACAAATAAAACCCAACTTATTTCTCTCATGACCCGTTCTCCCCTCACCCCATTATCTCTCCCCTTTTCTCCAGCAGTTACAACAAATCCCCACTCACCCACGTGATAACCCTCACCTATTATTTTTCCTTACTTAAATAAACACATATGAAGGACCCCAGGCCAACTTTTTATCACACCAACTGTCCTTTATAAACCTAGACTCTTTGTTGTTCCCGCATCATCACACAGCCGCCGCCTCCTACCTTCGTCATCACCTCGCAACGTCTCCCCCATACACGCAACGCGGCGCCTCCTACCCCATCAACGCCGCACCACCCTCGACCCCTCGCCCCGCCGAACCTCCGCCTACCGCCTTCCCGACACCGCCGCCATCTTTCCGTCCGGCCTTGCCATCTCCGAGAAGCCACCGAATCCCATCTCCCAGTGTTCCCCTCGCCTCGAACTCAGCCGCAGCCAGCAGACACCTCCGACCTCTATCGGCGCTTCCGAGTGCCCAGCCCGTAAGCTCGCCCATCAACGCCGCACCACGTAAGTGATTAGTAGGTCGTCGTACCTTTCATTTACATGAGCAGTAAGCGCATGCATGCAAAGCCTATAAAAAAGAGTTAAACATTAATTATATGTCATTAGCTGTATACTCTAACTTTGCATGTTGTCTCCCTTATCCTGGCATCTAGGCTGTTTTAATATAGTGGAATAAGGGAGAATTAGTAAGTTATCTTAACTCTGATAATTAGCATGTTAAAGATATACATATGTGAGCTCTTAATTATTATATAGGCTTGCAGTAGCAATGAAACGTAAATGGTTTGTTCAACATATATGACTGTAAGATAACTTGTTTCAGGTTTAACCTTATCATCACCTGCAGGAACATTTATAAATGCATCACAGAATGCATACCTAGTGATATTTTGGTGAAGGTCACAGTTTCATACTCGATGATTGTAGCTCAGTCTAAATAACATCTAACCCACAACTGGGTTGATTGGATTTGTTAGCGAATGGCTTACACGTGGGGGTTCATTTGCATGTCCCTAATAATTTGAGAACAGCATATGGTCCTATATATTTAGTTAAGTTATTATAAGATGAGTAGGTGCTAAACATTTTAATGTTAGGCTTTATTCCTATATCTACATGCATGAGCTAGCCTCATGTGAACCCTTGATACAATAAGAACTGTTAGTTTAAAAGAACAGAAGTTATCATTGTTAGGGTTAAATAACATCAGGTTATTAGTAAATTCTTAGTGTTATAATATCCATATGTTAATGCTTAAGCACACAGAAAATACATAAATGTCAGTGGGTGCTTTCCTTATACAATGAGTTAGAAACAAATGGGGACATTAATGTTCTACTCCAAACAGAAGGTAAATGGAATGGATTTTATATAAATTGTTTTCTCCAAACCGAATTACAAACAGGACATTAATAATTATTAGCATTAATTATTACTAGCATGACATTATATATGTTAGAGGAATCATTACTAGAAGCATGTTATATGTTGGTTTAATGGACACCACCCCTAGGGTTGAGAACCTATAAAATTGAACCATTAGACGTCATAAGAAATTTTGTCGAAACAAACCTAATTCGGATTTGTGTTTAATCAAAACAGAGAACCCGTCGTTCCGTACCGAACGCGAAACCAGAATTCAACCCCTGACGTCGCTACCCGACGTCAGAGTAGCTCTCGCGTCGTGTTGAGGCTGGTTTGCGTTGTGAGCACGTAGGTAGACTCGGACTGATTGAGCAGGATCGTGACTTCGTTATCTTTCAGGCAAGTGATACTTGCCAGCTTTCTATTTAGGCCACGTCTTAGGCCATTTTGTACCGTAGTGTAAAAGAGACTAGGCAGTGAAATGATAGCTGCCTAGACGCCACTTTTAGATCTAGCTTGACAACGAAGCTAGATCCGTCACTTTTACCATGCTTGCATTCATGTTACCATGCCATGTTTAATTTCAAATTAACGGTACGCAAATTTATCTGCTCATTGTCATGTAATTGCATGCATCTAATGAATGTCGTGATTGAGTAGCACACGCTACACTTATTGTATTGATTGAGGCTAGGCACCTGCTTTTGCGGGCATAACCCTATGCCAAAAACACTTCCTGGCTCGTGATCCAGAAGCGAGCTCATGTACTTGGGAAACCCTGGCTCGATACACGTGGAGGGGTAGGGTTAAGCTGCCACGCAGCGTAGAAGGATGCCTGATCCGCTCCTTCAGCTGTAAGGGGAAAACTCTGTGCACAATGTGATAGGATAGTGATCGTGATTGTAAATTAATGTTCTCGTAATGCATGTCATCATGTCATCTTTAAATGTTGCATCCTTAAAATGTCATTTCAAATTATTGCACCATTTTAGAACTGCTAGTCGTCTTTTGTTATTTATATCCTTGCACAAAAGCTCTCCGCTCCTTTTGGGAGACTTTTGCTGACATGTGCCCTTTTCTCTTTGGGTGTCACATGTCAGGTTCTGAGTTAGAGTTACCAGCTGGGGACGAGCAGTTCGTGGACGTTGAGTTCGAGGCACCTGCTGAGACCGAGTACGAGGACACTGGTGACCAGTCCTAGACTCACCTGGGTCTTCTTAGTTGTCATACTTATTAGTTGTTGCTGTTAGTTTTCGGTGCGTAGCACCAGACTTTCCTTTCTTTTGTTTCGGCCATGTTTTGGGCCTATTGTTCAGACTTATACTTTTGTGACTGTCTGTGATGTTGGATAAATTGTTGGATGTTATTGAGCTGGTGGATGTTTCTGTATCTGCTATGTTATTATTGTTGTTGTTTCTCGCGATGCAAAGAACCTGCAAATCATTTGAAATTTTTATAGACGCTTATCAGACTGCAGCTTCACAGCTCCACGTCTGAGCGGACCTCCTCACGTCTCGCCTTCCATTTTAGGGGAGCGGGGCGTGACAGGTTTTGTTGGTGGCCCATGCAGGTCCACTTTGCATCCGCGAATTATCGAAACAACAAGAATGATAAATAACATCCAATTAATTATTTATAACATTCGAGTCATAATAAAGTCTGATCTGAACTTTTCTTATTTTAGATGGCCGGTAGACGCGTTACTCGAGGAGCTGGTAGTGGACCTGGAGCTGGTAGTGGAGCTGGACGTGTTGCAGATGCTGATAGAGAGCCCACTACAGCTGAGATGATGGGGATGATGCATCAGATGATGCAGGTTCAGCAGGGGATGCTACAGAATGCCCCTCGCTTCGAGCCGGGAGCGAAGCAGTTTCGGGAGCTGGGCCCGACATATTTCAATGGGTCGGAAGGACCATTAGCTGCGGACGAGTGGATGAAGAATACAGAGGACAATCTGCTTCTCTCGAAGGTTAACCCGGCTGGATGGGTTGACCTGGTGAAGAAGCAACTGAAGGATAATGCTCGTAGCTGGTGGGAGTCTGAGGAGCAGATGCTGGTGAGGCCTATTCCTTGGGCCACTTTCAAGGCGAGATTTAATGAGGAATATTTCCCTAAGGCTGCGAGGGGAGAGCTGATGCAGCAGTTTATTAATCTGAAGCAGGGAAATCTGACGGTGGATCAGTACCACCAAGAGTTCATGAGATTGAGTCGCTTTGCGCCAAAGATGGTGGAGACCGCTGAAGATCGAGCTCAGAGATTCTTGCAGGGCCTATCATTGGAGCTGCAGAGTCTGATGTCCACTTCGGACTTAGATTCTTATCAGAAGTTGCTGACCGCTGCCAAGAGACAGGAGCTGATTGCCAATCAGAAGAGAGGACAGTATTCTGGAGCTGGGAAGAGGCCTATGGAGCAGGCCAGAGCCGTGGTTAGGCCAGTGATGAAGCCTAATCAGTCCGTGCAGTTCAAGAAGCCATGAGGGTCTGTTCAGAAGACGTGCCATTTTTGCGGCAGGACCGGCCATGTGAAGGACCAGTGCAGGAGATTTCTGGGCCAGTGTCTACTTTGTGGTGACCCTAAGCATACAGTGAAGGATTGCCAGCTTGCTAGAAACCCGCCGAAAGCACCGATAGCCGCTGGACGTGGAGCGCCTCTCATTCCCCAGAAGCAGGCATTCCAGCAGGCTGTTCAGCCTAGGAGGCAGACTTTCACGATGACCGAGGTAGAGGTCGAGGCTGAGGATAGCGTTATTGCAGGTAACCCTCAGACTAGTCTTTACTTTTCTTTAATTGATCTTGCATGTTAGGTTAGAAATTGGTTGCTAGAATAGGTTTTGATTGCTAGTCTACTTGTTAGGCGTTATTTTGGTTTGTGCTTATCCCGCCCGAGTTCTTTTCGACTCCGGTGCATCCATGTGCATCTTATCCCGGAGTTTCGTGGACAAGCACTCTCTGACGACTTCCCCTCTTTCCAAGAGTTGGGATATCGTTACCGGGAATGGGGTGATCTCGGTGTCCCTTGGATGTCAATCTTGTTCTGTGGTAGTCTGTGGACTCGAGCTTTACGCCGATTTTATCGTCCACGATATTATCAACTATGATGCAGTTCTTGGGATGGATTGGCTTAGCTGCTTCTTCGCTACGATCGATTGTCGACGGAAGAAGGTGATTTTCGAGATTCCTGGATATCCGGTCTTCGAATTCAGTAGCGGGAGCAGTTCGCTTGGGCCGATCAGATTTCGGGCCAAGCCAGTGGTGGAGCGTGTAGCTATGCAGATGGAGGTGACTAGACCAGCTGTGGTGAGAGATTTCGATGACGTCTTCCCCGAGGAGATTTCAGGACTGCCGCCCGATCGAGCTCTTGAGTTTTCGATTGATCTTATTCCGGGAGCGCAGCCTATATCGAAAGCACCTTATCGTATGGCTCCGGCAGAGTTGGAGGAGTTACGTAAACAGTTGGATGAACTTCTACAGAAGGGTTACATCAATCCGAGTGTGTCTCCGTGGGGAGCACCTGTTCTATTGGTGAAGAAGAAGGATGGTTCGCGTCGGATGTGCGTGGACTACAGAGAGTTGAATGCTGTCACCATCAAGAACAAGTATCCACTGCCGCGGATCGACGACATCTTTGATCAGCTTGGAGGATCGAGGGTTTTCTCTAAATTGGATCTGAGGAGCGGGTATCACCAGCTGAAGGTGAAGAAGGAAGACGTGCCGAAGACAGCGTTCAGAACGAAGTATGGACACTATGAGTTCATGGTTATGCCTTTCGGTGTGACCAATGCACCCGCAGTTTTCATGAATCTGATGAATCTGATATTTTATGATTTCTTAGATAAATTTGTCGTTATCTTTATTGACGACATCTTGATCTATTCGAAGTCTGAGGAGGAGCACGCTGAGCACTTGAGGACTGTTCTGGAGATTTTGAGGAAGCATCGCTTGTATGCAAAGTATTCCAAGTGCGAGTTCTGGCTGGATAGAGTGGCTTTTCTTGGGCACGTGGTCTCGGGAGATGGCATATCCGTGGATCCGGAGAAGATCAAGGCTATCAGGGAGTGGCCGGTTCCACAGTCAGCGTCTGAGATCAGGAGTTTTCTTGGGCTTGCAGGTTATTATCGGCGCTTTATCAAGGATTTCTCCCGTATTGCAGAGCCGATGACCAGCCTGACGAGGAAGGATATACCATTTGTTTGGTCCGATTCTTGTGAGGGGGCCTTTACTATTCTGAAGGAGAGGTTGACGACTGCCCCGGTTCTTGCTGTGCCCGATCGGAGTGGTGGATTTGAGATCTTTTGTGATGCTTCTGGCAAAGGTCTTGGATGTGTTTTGCATCAGCATGGGCACGTGGTTGCGTATGCTTCTCGGCAGCTTAAGGCTCATGAGAAGAATTACCCGACGCACGATTTGGAGTTGGCTGCAGTCGTATTTGCGCTTAAGATTTGGAGGCACTTCTTACTGAGTGAGAAGGTGAAGATCTTCACCGACCACAAAAGCTTGAAGTATATCTTTACGCAGAAGGAGCTCAACATGCGACAGCGTCGATGGTTGGAGCTCATGGCCGACTATGAGATTGATTTGCAGTATCACCCTGGCAAGGTGAATGTAGTTCCAGATGCGTTGAGTAGACTTCCAGCGGTGATGATGTTGACTTCGCAGTGGAGGTTGCAGCAGGATTTTTGCGAGTCTGGTATTGAGATCGTTCTTCCTGGAGAGGCTTCTTCGTTGATGTGTATGCAGATACAGTCGACGATTGTGGACCGGATCAAGGCAGGTCAGGCCGGAGATCCAAAGTTGGTGAAGATTCGGGAGCATGTAGAAGCCGGTCTGCGGACTGACTTCTTGATTCATGGAGATGGTTCGCTGAGGTTTGGAGCCAGGTTATGTGTGCCAGCTGGAGATATTAGAGAGGAGTTATTGGTCGAGGCACACAGTTCGCCGTACTCTGTACATCCTGGAGGTACCAAGATGTACAAGGACCTTCGCCTAAACTATTGGTGGCATGGCATGAAGCGGAGTGTGGCACGGAGCGTTGCCAAGTGTTTGGTATGTCAGCAGGTTAAGGCGGAGCATCAGCGTACGGCCGGGTTGCTACAGCCGCTTACGATTCCAGAGTGGAAGTGGCAACACATCATTATGGATTTCGTGACTGGACTACCTCGGAGTCCGAAGCAGAATGACGCGATTTGGGTGATCGTGGACCGATTGACCAAATCCGCGCACTTTATTCCTTTCCGAGTAGGACAGTCTACTGAGACGCTAGCGAGGAGATATATGGAGGTAAATTCTTTTACTCTCTATTTTTATTTCCTTTTCCTAGTTTAGATAGTGATGTAACGTGAATCGTACAGGAGATCGTGCGACTTCACGGAGTCCCCGTGAGTATCGTGTCGGACAGAGACACGAGATTCACATCTCAGTTCTGGCAGAGTCTGCAGAAGAGTCTGGGTACGAGTCTGAGTTTCAGTACCGCGTACCACCCGCAGACGGATGGCCAGTCCGAGAGGACGATTCAGATTTTGGAGGACATGCTGAGGGCGTGCATGTTGGACTTCAAGGGATCTTGGGAGGATCATCTCCATCATGTGGAGTTTGCCTACAATAACAGCTACCAGGCGAGTATTGGCATGGCGCCATTTGCCGCGCTATATGGGAAGAAATGTCGATCGCCACTGAGCTGAGATGACATTGGAGACAGGGAGCTGTTAGGACCAGAGATGATCGTGGAGGCAGTGGATGTTGTGAGAAACATCCGGGAGAAGCTGAGAATCGCGCAGGACCGTTTCAAGCATTGGGCAGATGCTAAACGACGACCTTTGGAGTTTCAGCCTGGAGATCACGTCTTTCTGAAGATTTCTCCAAACCGCGTAGTTATCCGATTTGGAAAGAGAGGCAAGCTTAGTCCGAGGTACATTGGGCCGTTTGACGTCTTGGAGAGAGTTGGAGCGGTGGCTTATCGCTTGGCGTTGCCGCCGTCACTAGAGGGTGTTCACGACGTATTTCACGTATCTCAGTTACGTCGATATGTCAGTGATCCATCGCATGCTGTGGATTTCTCGGAGATCACGGTTCGTCCGGATCTGACTTATGATCAGCAGACAGTTGAGATTTTGGATCGACGGCAGAAGCAGCTGAGGAATAAGACCGTCGACTTGGTTAGAGTGCTGTGGCGTCATGGTTCCCCTGGGGAGTCCACATGGGAGCGCGAGGATGATATGAGAGAGCGCTTCCCGCACTTATTTCAGAGCAGTGATTGATGTAGATTCCGAGGGCGGAATCATTCATAAGGTGGGTAGGATGTCACAGCCACTTTCCGGTCGTGTATTTTTAGCACGTATGTTGTTCCGTTTGTGTATTTTTTTCGTGTTCGGTTTTATTATTATTGTTCCGTAGTTCAGACGCGTGACCGGACCCCATATCCACGATCCTCTCGGAGGCGCGATCGCCCCAGTATCTTCTTTCTAATTTTTGGGCGTTGGGGCACGAATTCGTAATAATCGATTATTATTATTAACTTAATATATATGTTATTTTCACATTACTGTTACTGTTTTTTTCCATCTCATTTACAACGAAACTGAGGATAAAATTTTAATAATGAAAAGTTTTAATAATAAAAAGAGGGGGAATTCAAAGCTTGAAGGGTTCACGTGCTAACCAAACCAAAAGCCCTATAAATCAAACTATTTCTTATCACATCCTTTTTGAACCAAAACCAATCTTTTCAAATCTTTTAACAAATAAAACCCAACTTATTTCTCTCATGACCCGTTCTCCCCTCACCCCATTATCTCTCCCCTTTTCTCCAGCAGTTACAACAAATCCCCACTCACCCACGTGATAACCCTCACCTATTATTTTTCCTTACTTAAATAAACACATATGAAGGACCCCAGGCCAACTTTTTATCACACCAACTGTCCTTTATAAACCTAGACTCTTTGTTGTTCCCGCATCATCACACAGCCGCCGCCTCCTACCTTCGTCATCACCTCGCAACGTCTCCCCCATACACGCAACGCGGCGCCTCCTACCCCATCAACGCCGCACCACCCTCGACCCCTCGCCCCGCCGAACCTCCGCCTACCGCCTTCCCGACACCGCCGCCATCTTTCCGCCCGGCCTTGCCATCTCCGAGAAGCCACCGAATCCCATCTCCCAGTGTTCCCCTCGCCTCGAACTCAGCCGCAGCCAGCAGACACCTCCGACCTCTATCGGCGCTTCCGAGTGCCCAGCCCGTAAGCTCGCCCATCAACGCCGCACCACGTAAGTGATTAGTAGGTCGTCGTACCTTTCATTTACATGAGCAGTAAGCGCATGCATGCAAAGCCTATAAAAAAGAGTTAAACATTAATTATATGTCATTAGCTGTATACTCTAACTTTGCATGTTGTCTCCCTTATCCTGGCATCTAGGCTGTTTTAATATAGTGGAATAAGGGAGAATTAGTAAGTTATCTTAACTCTGATAATTAGCATGTTAAAGATATACATATGTGAGCTCTTAATTATTATATAGGCTTGCAGTAGCAATGAAACGTAAATGGTTTGTTCAACATATATGACTGTAAGATAACTTGTTTCAGGTTTAACCTTATCATCACCTGCAGGAACATTTATAAATGCATCACAGAATGCATACCTAGTGATATTTTGGTGAAGGTCACAGTTTCATACTCGATGATTGTAGCTCAGTCTAAATAACATCTAACCCACAACTGGGTTGATTGGATTTGTTAGCGAATGGCTTACACGTGGGGGTTCATTTGCATGTCCCTAATAATTTGAGAACAGCATATGGTCCTATATATTTAGTTAAGTTATTATAAGATGAGTAGGTGCTAAACATTTTAATGTTAGGCTTTATTCCTATATCTACATGCATGAGCTAGCCTCATGTGAACCCTTGATACAATAAGAACTGTTAGTTTAAAAGAACAGAAGTTATCATTGTTAGGGTTAAATAACATCAGGTTATTAGTAAATTCTTAGTGTTATAATATCCATATGTTAATGCTTAAGCACACAGAAAATACATAAATGTCAGTGGGTGCTTTCCTTATACAATGAGTTAGAAACAAATGGGGACATTAATGTTCTACTCCAAACAGAAGGTAAATGGAATGGATTTTATATAAATTGTTTTCTCCAAACCGAATTACAAACAGGACATTAATAATTATTAGCATTAATTATTACTAGCATGACATTATATATGTTAGAGGAATCATTACTAGAAGCATGTTATATGTTGGTTTAATGGACACCACCCCTAGGGTTGAGAACCTATAAAATTGAACCATTAGACGTCATAAGAAATTTTGTCGAAACAAACCTAATTCGGATTTGTGTTTAATCAAAACAGAGAACCCGTCGTTCCGTACCGAACGCGAAACCAGAATTCAACCCCTGACGTCGCTACCCGACGTCAGAGTAGCTCTCGCGTCGTGTTGAGGCTGGTTTGCGTTGTGAGCACGTAGGTAGACTCGGACTGATTGAGCAGGATCGTGACTTCGTTATCTTTCAGGCAAGTGATACTTGCCAGCTTTCTATTTAGGCCACGTCTTAGGCCATTTTGTACCGTAGTGTAAAAGAGACTAGGCAGTGAAATGATAGCTGCCTAGACGCCACTTTTAGATCTAGCTTGACAACGAAGCTAGATCCGTCACTTTTACCATGCTTGCATTCATGTTACCATGCCATGTTTAATTTCAAATTAACGGTACGCAAATTTATCTGCTCATTGTCATGTAATTGCATGCATCTAATGAATGTCGTGATTGAGTAGCACACGCTACACTTATTGTATTGATTGAGGCTAGGCACCTGCTTTTGCGGGCATAACCCTATGCCAAAAACACTTCCTGGCTCGTGATCCAGAAGCGAGCTCATGTACTTGGGAAACCCTGGCTCGATACACGTGGAGGGGTAGGGTTAAGCTGCCACGCAGCGTAGAAGGATGCCTGATCCGCTCCTTCAGCTGTAAGGGGAAAACTCTGTGCACAATGTGATAGGATAGTGATCGTGATTGTAAATTAATGTTCTCGTAATGCATGTCATCATGTCATCTTTAAATGTTGCATCCTTAAAATGTCATTTCAAATTATTGCACCATTTTAGAACTGCTAGTCGTCTTTTGTTATTTATATCCTTGCACAAAAGCTCTCCGCTCCTTTTGGGAGACTTTTGCTGACATGTGCCCTTTTCTCTTTGGGTGTCACATGTCAGGTTCTGAGTTAGAGTTACCAGCTGGGGACGAGCAGTTCGTGGACGTTGAGTTCGAGGCACCTGCTGAGACCGAGTACGAGGACACTGGTGACCAGTCCTAGACTCACCTGGGTCTTCTTAGTTGTCATACTTATTAGTTGTTGCTGTTAGTTTTCGGTGCGTAGCACCAGACTTTCCTTTCTTTTGTTTCGGCCATGTTTTGGGCCTATTGTTCAGACTTATACTTTTGTGACTGTCTGTGATGTTGGATAAATTGTTGGATGTTATTGAGCTGGTGGATGTTTCTGTATCTGCTATGTTATTATTGTTGTTGTTTCTCGCGATGCAAAGAACCTGCAAATCATTTGAAATTTTTATAGACGCTTATCAGACTGCAGCTTCACAGCTCCACGTCTGAGCGGACCTCCTCACGTCTCGCCTTCCATTTTAGGGGAGCGGGGCGTGACAGAAGGGTGGCGGCAGCGTTCAGAGCTCAGAACGAACAGTCCAAAAAAAGATCATATAATAATAGAAGAGGATTGGCAATGGAAGAATGCATAATAAAGATAACCGTAAAAGTAATTCAACCCCCAAAAAATACAACGAAACCAAACACTTGGATTAAAAACATGCAGGAAGCTTATTGCGGACTTTCATATACTTTACCAATCAGTACCCTCAGATTATAATTATCCATATCCCCATTAGGTTGCATGGCAATGGCTCCTTCATTTTCTACCCAGAACTCAGAACTCATAAGATAAATTGGCTTGCTTACACAATACTGATGGACTGCAGCTTGATGCTACCTCACCACATCAGCTGGATTTCAATATGATGCCCTCAGATAATTTATTTGTACATGTCAACTTCTAGTTGCTTGCAACTGGTTCCTACACTATCTCCCCATTATTTATTTGTATATGTAGGATCCTAATTGCAAGACCTCAAAGAATGCCTTCAGTTCAAGGAGCCACATTATCATCATTGGGCAAAGCCAATACACCAAGGAAACCCCAACATATCCACAGTAGGAATGAAGGATCCTAATTGCCTGCCATCCATATTTACGGATACCCATTTTTACACATAATCATCATTGGGCAACTACAAACAAAGGCAAAAAAATTTATATATAAGTGATGCATTTTATAAAAAGCCATTATCAGGCATATCATGTGCTTGTATGCCTCAGCACAATTAAAAACACAATGACAAATAAACGCATCAGGAAAGTTACAGCAGGGAAGAGCAAATGAAACAGCAGGGAAGAGCATCTAGCTCCAGCAGTGAAGAGCATATAGATCCATGTGCTTGCATTCTTCAGCACAATGACAAACACATTGACATATAAAAACTGAATGCATGCCAGATATAGGACAAACTCAGAGCATATAGCATATAGAAGCCACACAAGAGGACAATGACACACTCAAACCAATTGCAATGCTGTGTGCCCATGTGAGCCCACAGCTGACTGGGGATATCAATCCCCAGGTGCTTAACATAGTAAACAATGTATAACAATGTGGACATTAGGATTTTCATTAGGATTTTCATTAGGACTTGACACTATTTTAATTAGGATTTTCATTAGGATTATCATCCCCCAGGTTCTTCCCCAGTTTCTTCACATAGTAAACAATAGTAAACAATGTAGAACAATGTGGACATTAGGACCTTCACATAGTAAACAATGTATAACAATGTCTAACAATGTATAACAATGACAAACCCATGTTTGCCCACAGCTGACTGCCATCAGTAGGTCTTTCATTCATACAGATCACTGAAGAGCATATAAATCAAGAAGGATATATCAAATTGCTCACATTTGCTGACATACCCCCCTCAGCCTATCAAAAACACATATGACCATGCAAGGTTAATGTAGATTCATCATTCAAAGTCTATAGGGAAACAATAAAGAAAATATTTAAAAAAAGGCATGGAAAATCACATTGTCTACATATGTCATAGATTACGCCCGAAGGATATTCTAAAAAGAGCCTATAAAAGGCATTTCCACCAACAGCCACTTGCTGTAGGCTTCCCAAGATCAATGATGACATGACATCAAATTAGACCAATAGAAAGAAGGGTAGCCAAAAGAAATTGAAATGTCAATGATTCACTGAAAATGTAAACAGCTGGAAAAATATATCAAGGAAGAAGAGCAAAACTTCATATGATGGAGAAAGAATGGAAAACGATGTTTCTATATTAACTAAGGGCTTTGTCTTGGCATACAATAAGAACTTTTCAGCAAATCACTCGACTCATTTTTCATTACATCTCAATCAAGCATACCACATAATCTCATAATCTTTATGGCAGTTGATTCTCCTCCAAAAGCCAGAAATAATTACTTTTGAACAACTTTATATGCAAGTGTTACATGCTACTACAAGATTTTTCAGAAAATATCAGAGGCCGGGTACAAATAACATGTTAGTATTTATTTGCACTGAGATATTAGTTTCTCTTAAAGAATAACTTCTGCTGCACATCAAGGATGCTTACTACTAAATTCCAATTGGTTTAATTATGGGTAGCATATGGCTTCTGAAGGAATAAGCATGCAGGGCACCTCCATGATTTCAGGAATTGGCCACTGCTAAGGCCATACAAGAACTGAACTATGCTATGAGTTGGTCCGTGGTCACTCTTCTCCTTTACCATTGCAACAAGCACCTCTCAGTTAATTTTTTTTGGGCAAATATGCACAGCAAATCAGTTCCTCCACTAGGAATCAATCCTAGACATTGACATTTACCTTTTAACTTGTACATGTAATGAGATGGCAGGAATAATGAAGAACTACAGATCATATATCATTCCATCATATATGACACACTAAGATCATATATCATATACCAGGCCAACAACAGGACAATGTCACAACCATACATTGCATACCAAAGGATAGCATGATACAAAAATTAAATACAGGAATGCCACTCTCAAACAACAAAATGAGTGTTACTTTCTGCAGCTCAAGGATCCCACTCTCTTCATCCACCTACTAATACGTAATATTACCTCCTAAATAGTCAACTAATACCCTACTAATATCAACTGTCCCACTATCTTCATCCACCTATCCAACACAGACATCCATCAAATAACCTACCGATCTCACAGCAAACATACATCTCCCTAAAAATACATCACAACATTATATCTTACTCCCATCAGTCACCTCCGGTACCCCCCACACCTTTTGGATCCCTTCTTCACCCCACCCATTAAATCACATATTCCAGTCATTGTCCTCGTCCCCATCATCACCTGCAGCATCCCTAGCCCGCTGCATCTCTACAACCTTAGATTGCACGTAGCGCTTCCTTGCCTCATCGGTCCAATTTACAAATCTATGACCGTTTTTCTCATTGTCGCTGAGTTGCATATACAACTTATCCAAAATTTCTGGTGGATACTCAGTCATTGCATACAACTGCTGCGATAGAAGAGCAAGAGTGTTCGGGTAGGCACGCTCTATGGCTAATGCGATATGTCTGACATTGTCAACCATTTCCTTCAAGAGGTTTGGTTCGTCCCTCAATGCCCGACGACGCATTTTCTTTTGTCCAACGACGGGGGGGATTGCATGGCTTGTCCCTGCCTGCGATGGCCCCGTCGACGTCGGAGTGGGGATGTCCGCATAAGCCTCATAGTCGGTTGATGCTTGTGAGTAGTTTGGGGGACTAACATGCTCACCGTGACTCTCATTATCGGGGACTCCAAAATCGTTGTAAACAAGCTGGCGATGGTCACCCTTCGCCGCATCGTCGCCTATAATCAGCTTCAGATCGTCCAGCCACGGTATGGGTTTGTTCACATAGTCCTTCAATCTATGGTTTGCCTTCATAAATAAAAAGCAAACATTGCATATCATCCTAAATTTACGTAAGCCAACTTTAATTTCATATATGGATAGTGGAGAAGTTAATACCGAGGCCCATGTGGCATATGTCTCTGGGTCGAGGACAATCATCTGAAGCTCCGATGACCAACCGGCCCCACTTAGCTCCAAGCACTTATTCACATCCTTCAGACGCCCTTGAAGCCCTTTCATATGATTTTTTACATTCACCCAACTGTACTCAGTGCCAAACTTTTTGTTTATATGGATGGCTGCAGCGGTGAAGGCCGAATTCTTGAAGGTCTTGTCTGCTCTTAGGCCTTGACGAGCTTGGGAGGCAAGGAATGGAATTAGTTCAATGTCATGCTCAAGCATCCACACTTTATTTGCCAGCCCCTTCTTCGATGGTTGCTTGCCTTTCTTCCTTGGACTTGACACAGAATCATCTATGCCTTCATCCCTCCTTCCAGACTTTCTCGAAGAGTCACTCCCGCCAGTTGTGGCATGCCCACTTGGTGGTGAAGGCATGGCAAACTGAGTATTTGATGCTTGGCCTCCATAGGGGGGTATAGGCCCCCCACCTTGGAGCAGTTGCATGTACCCCGGTGGTTGTGGCATGTGCATGGGCATCGGCAAGCTATACGCAGGGTACTGTTGAAATGGAAGGGGAGAACCACCACCTTGGTAGCGAGCCTGTGGCATTTGATACTCACTTGGCCGATGCGGCATTGGCCTACCAAGTAAAGGATCATGCCGCCTTGCTTCCTCGGACCACTGTGTATAGTAAGCCGGGTCGTAATATGGATGCGTAGGAGGCATAGGATCACTCCCCTGCCCTTCATGCGATGACCCATCCATGCCTACAAAATTATTATTTCCACAATAACAAAATATTTGAAACATTGACATGTACACACACATATTTATTGAAAAAAACAGCATCTAACATACTACTGTCACCCACCCATATCATCACACTCCACCTCATTAGAAATAAATTAAACAGATAAAAGCATTATACTGTCACCACAGCTCATGCATTCACTAACATATCAAACATCCATAATCCTACTGTTATACAAATCATTCAAAGTAACATAATTCCCTAAAATTATTCAGTACACACTTCCATCATAGCCCATGTTCGGTAGTGTTTCCATTGTTATGCAGGTTACAGTAGTCCACCCACATGTCCCACGCTATCTGTTCCCTTCGACTTTTCCACTGATCCCTTTGGGAAGTCTGTTCACGTACGGGCAGCTGTTGGGAAAGATCCATAATCGAGTCATCCGCCTCATCCATCACATCCCCATCCTCATCAATCTCCTCTACATCCTCAAGTAAATGTGGGTCATGAGGATCGGCAATCTGGATATAATTATGCAATACTGTGCAAGCAAGGACAGTTTCGACCTGAGATTTGAATGGATAATGAGGCTTTGCCGTCAAAATTTTAAACTTGTTCTTTAGAATGCCAAAGGTTGACTCGATCTTTGTTCTTAATGAAGAATGCCTTAGGTTGAACAGCTCTTTGCGATTTCTAGGCACTCGGTTAGTATGGTCCTTCAGATGGTATCTAACGCCTCTGTATGGAGATATGAAACCAGGCATTGTTGTATATCCAGCATCGCATAAATAATATTTACCTACAATCGAAAAATAAAACCCTATTTATTTTCTCATGTTTTCATACTTAAGTAAAAAAGATATCATAGGTAGATTTTGCATATTACCCTCATACACGCGCAGCCCTTGGGGTGGGGGTAATGACAACGCATCTTTAAGGACCGTGAAATCATTCGCAGATCCTTCCCACCCGGCCATTACGTAGGTGAATCTTTTATTAGGTGTTACAGCTGCAAGCACATTTTGTGTAACCCCTTTACGTCCTCTAAATCGTGGTACGAGTTTGGCAGGCAACATGGCATCGATGTGGGTTCCATCAATCATACCAATGCAATCCTACACCGTAAACAGTAAAGGTCACTTTATCCATAACCATACATCATCTAACGCCAAAGCCAGATATTCATTAAAAACTGACCTTGAAATACGGGAACCAATTAGGATTATTAAGTATCTCTGCCGGTGTCTCATTAGCTGCTTGCTTCATGAACCTATCACGAATGGTACATACTGCATACATTACTTTGTTAAAGTAATTGCTAACCGTCGCCCCGGCCCTTATAAAATCAACTTGCATCACTCTGTTTTTTGACTTGTGCCCAACGATGTGCAGAAACATTGCCAACTGCTCCTCGATTGACACATGTTTACTGTCTTTGAGACTACCGCCTTCTCGCATTAAAGTAGCAAGATTCAGAAAAGCCCCTCTCCTCATTCTTAAGTAGTGTAAACAACTACTTTCAGAACCATATAGAATTCGACGCATGTGTGATTTTCTATGTATATCACGCATAGATGAAGGCTCCCTAGGGAGCTGGGGAGCCCTATCATCATCGTATAACTCCTGGAATACGATGGTAAACATGACAGTAGCTGCGGCCGATGCACAGAATGAAAGAACCGGACTTTCTCCACTTTCCTCCATCATCCCCTTAATTCAATCATACATATTTTCCATCACACTTTGTACAATGCATATACAGTTATAATATAATAGTGCAATGTACATATAAATGCTTCATAGATAGAAAAACCAATGTACATGTGACAAAAAAAATTGTATACTACCTACATGTAAACATAAGCCATCGACTTTATAATTTTAACGCCACCATATTCATCCTCCACCAATCATTTCCAATCCGAATGAATCCGTATTAAATTGCCCTCAGATTAAGCTATTAATTTCCTTTGGTGGTTTCTTGACATACGTCAAGCATACCCTACCAACTTACCAACTCCCGAACATCTCAAAATACACTGCACTTGCCTCATCATTGGGTTCGTTTAAGTAGGGTTCATATATTTAAAAAATATCTTCCACCGTAGCTCCCGACTTTAACAACATATAGTACTTTGGCACCATATACTATTTCTGGTATTGTAGCCAAATGCAGCATCGATTACCGTCTAGCCAACATAATTTATTCCATCTCATCTATGAAACTTGATCAAAAATATAAATTGATTGCATTTCAAGCTTCAAACATTAAAATCGTATACCGTCACATCTTTCACATCATGAACAAACAATGATTCAATCATTACCCCCGAGCCCTCCGAAGTGCAAAATATTTTCTGTTAATTTTTAAATCCATCACTTTATCCACACTATGTGTGTATCATCATTGGGCAAATAGTGCAATATAACCGACATAATCACGGATTCATTGGGATTGAAATTGCTTGGTGTACTTTAAGGCATCGATCTTGCCTTCCCGTATGGGTTCTGGCAAATATTATATACCACCCACAGGTTGCAAGAACTCATCAAATCCGTCTATAATCTTTCCCCCAAGCATTTTCAGTTATAAAGCGAAGAAAATCATACTCATTCAGCACAGCTCAGCCACAAGTTCACCCTAAAATCAAGCCCAAGTTGACAAATAGTGCATGAAATGCAAAGAGAGCTGTTATACCTCAGTGATCAGAGCTGAAAGAGGAGCAAATATCAAGCGCAGACCCAAATATACCTCAGATCCAGGTGATTGAGCAAGATCCCACGATGCAGCACAGCCACAGCCTCGCCAATCGTCCAAATCCCACCACCAAAACCCTAGATTCGGATTTACAGAGGCAACGAAGAAGAGATCTCAACCCTAGCTTCAGATCTGGCAAGAAACCCCCAAAAACCCATCTTTGCCGCAGTCTAGGGTTGACAAATCTCAAAAAAAAAACCGACCGTTGAAGGAGCCGTTGGGGTCGTGGGAGATGGAGAGGCTGCTGGGTTGTGGAGAGTGGTGATCGGAAGCACGAGGGACCCACAACAACGAGAATCGCAGCTGCAATCGCCGGAAAATCCGGAGATTTCGAACGAGAAAATTTTGAGGCCACGGCGACGAGAGCAGCTGCGAAAGCAGCGGGAGTAGGCGAACGCAAAAGGGAAAGTGAGAGAGATAAAGTGGGCTACAGTAGCCGAAATAGTGTAAAGCCCCCACTTTCACGCCAACTTAACCCCAAAAGAACACGCCCTAAGGGCATGTTTCTTTGGTTGAGAATGGGTTGGGATTTACTGTTGTGAATAGTAAATCTTGGTGGAATCTTGATGTGGGGCCCACAGGATGGAAAGTTGGTTTGAGAATTGTATGTGGGCTCCACACAACTTTCTTGTGTTTGTGTGTTTCTTTTGTTGAGAAAGTTCTTTGGGAAAGTTTGATATGGGGTCCACTAATTAATTAATTGTAATTAAAAAAGAAGGGAAAATTGGCGGGAGTTGCTGCAATTGGTCAAAAAAGAGGAGAGATAGTCGAGTGGGACCCACAAAACAGCTTTCCCACTGAATTTTGGTGAAATCCGCGCAATTCGCGCGGATTGTGCAAGAATTGATCCCAGACTCCACGTAAGCCTGCGCGAGGGAAAAATCCAAGCCGCGTTTTCCTGGGAAAGAAACAAGATGCGCTACTCCGGGTTGATATGACGTGGGAACAGTGAATCCTCTTCCACGTTTTCGTTGTTTTCCTTGGAAAGAAACACGCCCTAACATGCGCCAATTGTGATGAGAACATTTCACTCGCAGGTACCCTTTATGGTATACTACACTGGCGGAACTTTTGATTCCTTTAGGGATCGGTTGGCATAGGAACAGCAAAAACCCTGGTGGCTAGTATTAATATTCTTAATTACAAGGAGTTAATCTTCCCCTGCGGAACATTGAACACCGCCGGTCTGATTTCAAAAGATAACGCCGCGCACAGAATGAGGCCAGTCACGTGATCACCTGGAGAAAATATCGGTCTCTGTCAGTTTGTCTACGTGGCTCATGCATATTAGTTTAATTTGGTGTTTTGTGTTCCTACATGCAACCATGTACCTGCTAGACTTTCAAATTTGAACTGGCGCTGATAATTGTGTGTATTTTGGCGGCAGTGTTATGAGCTGCTAGCTTGTAGAATTGAATTTGAAGTTACGAATTGCTATGCGAACATACCGTTTTGCTCCCCTCACATGCCACTTAAACTTTTGATCAGTTTATATACATGAATTTTTTTGATACGTATCTGGTTTTTCAAAACGTCCTTTAGGGCATGTTCTTTTCGGTGGAAGTGGGAATTGGGAAAGTTGGTGGATAGTGGAATCTGAGAGAGAGAGAAAAAGATGGTTTTGTGTTCTTTTAATAGGAAAGTTGGGAAAGTGGATATGTTAGTAGATAGTGGGTCCCAACCAACTTTATTGTGTTCTTTTGGGTTGGGAAAGTTGATGATAGAAAGTGGGAAAGTGGGAAAGTGGATTATGGAAGGGAGGGGTGAGTATATGTTAAGTTCATCCCCCCATGAAGCAAAAAAATACTGGTTCAATGCGGATGCAACCCAATTTGTCCAGATTCATATACGAAATCAATGCGCATCAAGAGGAGAGAGAGCACAACCACAATGATTTCTGAAAATTACACTTTTATTTTGCAAAACAGTGACATACCCAATAAAAGCACACTGCATCTGCTTAAAAAATGACTACATAAACCAATAAAAACACAAAACATCTACTTACAAAACTGTTGTCGACCACAATACATAAAAAGCGTAATAGACATTGTTAAATTACATACTGCGCTTAGTGTACCATACATGCCAATCAGTCGAGCTTTAAATACATCAACACTAACCCTAAAAACATTAGAACTACCAGACAACACAACAAAAACGTTATTCTCCCACGTTCTCTTACTACCTGACCTAACCTACCATCTATCTCTAACAAGGATCTATCAGACAATGGAACTGCAGAAATATCTCCTCATGCCCCTGCCCCTCTAGCTGTCGCATCATTGACCGGCTATGGGTTCTTCCAGACGAAGAAATCACATTTTTTGCCGCGAGCAGGACAAGCCCAAAATCGCCTGTCGGGGTTGGTGAGGGTCCTAGATGTCATCAATGACGACCTCAGACCACATTGCAAACTTTGGAAATGTCCATAAATTCATCAGCATCGGTGAAGCCTGATGGCGGGAGCGAAATGACGCGCTTGATCCTGCACTCATCTGTATCTAAAAAATCAAAGAGATACACACAATGAATCAGTATAATGTAATTAGTTGGGATACGGAGAAACGTAAAGAGAAGTATGTGATGAGGGTATACCTAGGATCGATTATATAGGTTGACGTTGTCATTGGTGCCGACATCATGCACAAATTAGCATTGTAAAAGAAATAGCAAAAATAATAAAATCCAAAGTAAAATCCAAAAACATGTTTGCAATGCAAACTGCCTAGAAGCATTTCAGATATCACTGTGCTGCTAGGATACAATGATCACAAACACAATGAAGCAAAAAAATACATTTTCAATGTGTTTACAATTCAAACTGCCCATAAGAATTTCAGACATCAGTATGCAGCTAGGATACAGTGATCACCAACACAATGAATCAAAAATAATACATAATCAATGTATTTCCAATTCAAACTGCCCAGAAGCATTTCAGACATAAGTGTGCTGCTAGAATACAGTGATATCCAACACAAAGAATCAAAAAAATACAGTTTCAATGTGTTTGCAATTCAAACTGCCCATAAGCATTTCAGACATCAGTGTGCAGATATGATACAGTGATCACCAACCCAATGAATCAAAAAATACATTTTCAATATATTACCAATTCAAACTGCCCAGAAGCATTTCAGACAGAAGTGTGCTGCTGGATACAGTGATCACCAACACAATGAATCAAAAAAATACATTTTCAATGTGTTTGCAATTCAAACTGCCCAGAAACATTTCAGACATCAGTGTGCTGCAAGGATACAGTGATAACCAACACAATGAATCAAAAAAAATACAGTTTCAATGTGTTTGCAATTCAAACTGCCCAGAAGCATTGCAGACATAAGTGTGATGCTAGGATACAGTGATATCCAACACAATGAAGCAAAAAAAATACATATTCAATGTACCTATCCCAACCTGACCCAACCTACCATCTATCTCTAACAAGTATCTATCAGACAATAGAACTACAGAAATATCTCCTCGTGCCCCTGCCACTCTAGCTGTCGCATCATTGACCGGCTGCAGGTCCTTCCAGACGAAGAAATCACATTTTTTGCCGCGAGCAGGACAACCCCAAAATCACCTGCCCGGGTTGGTGGGGGTCCTAGATGTCATCAATGGCGACCTCAAGCCATAGTGGCACACCTTGGAAATGTCCATAAATTCATCAGCATCAGGTGAAGCCTGATGGCGGGAGCAAAATGACGCGCTTGATCCTGCACTCATCTATATCTAGAAAATCAAAGAGATACACACAATGAATCAGTATAATGTAATTAGTTAGGATACGGAGAAACGTAAAGAGAAGTATGTGATGAGGGCATACCTAGGATCGATTATATAGGTTGACGTTGTCATTGGTGCCGACATCATGCACAAATCAGCATTGTAAAAGAAATAGCAAAAATAATAAAATCCAATGTAAAATCCAAAAACATGTTTGCAATGCAAACTGCCTAGAAGCATTTCAGATATCACTGTGCTGCTAGGATACAATGATCACAAACATAATGAAGCAAAAAAAATACATTTTCAATGTGTTGGCAATTCAACCTGCCCATAAGAATTTCAGACATCAGTATGCAGCTAGGATACAGTGATCACCAACACAATGAATCAAAAATAATACATAATCAATGTATTTCCAATTCAAACTGCCCAGAAGCATTTCAGACATAAGTGTTCTGCTAGGATACAGTGATATCCAACACAAAGAAGCAAAAAAATACAGTTTTAATGTGTTTGCAATTCAAACTGTCCATAAGCATTTCAGACATCAGTGTGCAGATAGGATACAGTGATCACCAACACAATGAATCAAAAAAATACATTTTCAATATATTACCAATTCAAACTGCCCAGAAGCATTTCAGACAGAAGTGTGCTGCTATGATACAGTGATCACCAACACAATGAATCAAAAAAATACATTTTCAATGTGTTTGCAATTCAAACTGCCCAGAAACATTTCAGACATCAGTGTGCTGCAAGGATACAGTGATAACCAACACAATGAATCAAAAAAAATACAGTTTCAATGTGTTTGCAATTCAAACTGCCCAGAAGTATTGCAGACATAAGTGTGCTGCTAGGATACAGTGATATCTAACACAATGAAGCAAAAAAATATACATATTCAATGTACCTATCCCAACCTAACCCAACCTACCATCTATCTCTAACAAGTATCTATCAGACAATAGAACTACAGAAATATCTCCTCGTGCCCCTGCCACTCTAGTTGTCGCATCATTGACCGGCTGCGGGTCCTTCCAGACAGAGAAATCACATTTTTTGCCGCAAGCAGGACAACCCCAAAATCACCTGCCGGGGTTGGTGGGGGTCCTAGATGTCATCAATGGCGACCTCAGGCCATAGTGGCACACCTTGGAAATGTCCATAAATTCATCAGCATCAGGTGAAGCCTGATGGCGGGAGCGAAATGACGCGCTTGATCCTGCACTCATCTGTATCTAGAAAATTAAAGAGATACACACAATGAATTAGTATAATGTAATTAGTTGGGATACGGAGAACGTAAAGAGAAGTATGTGATGAGGGCATACCTAGGATCGATTATATAGGTTGACGTTGTCATTGGTGCCGACATCATGCACAAATCAGCATTGTAAAAGAAATAGAAAAAATAATGTGTTTGCAATCCAACACAATGAAGCAAAAAAAAATACGTATTCAATGTGTTTGCAATTCAAACTGCACATAATCATTTCAGACATCAGTGTGCAGATAGGATACAGTGATATCCAACACAATGAATCAAAAAATACAGTTTCAATGTGTTTGCAATTCAAACTGCCCAGTAGCATTACAGACATAAGTGTGCTGCTTGGATACAGTGATATCCAACACAATGAAGCAAAAAAATACATATTCAATGTGTTTGCAATTCAAACTGCCCATAATCATTTCAGATATCAATGTGCAGATAGGATACAGTGATAACCAACACAATGAATCAAAAGAAATACAGTTTCAATGTGTTTGCAGTTCAAACTGCCTAGAAGCATTTCAGACATCAGTGTGCTGTTAGTATACAGTGATAACAAACACATTGAAGCAAAAAAATATAGTTTCAATGTGTTTGCAATTCAAACTGCCCAGAAGCATTTCAGACATCAGTGTGCAGGTAGGAAACAGTGATCACCAACACACTGAAGCAAAAAATACATATTCAATGTGTTTGTACTTCAAACTGCCCAGAAGCATTTCAGACATCAGTGTGCAGCTAGGATACAATGATAACCAACCCAATGAAGCGAAAAAATACAGTTTCAATGTGTTTGCAATTCAAACTGCCCAGAAGCATTTCAGACATCAGTGTGCAGGTAGGAAACAGTGATCACCAACACACTGAAGCAAAAAAATTCATAATCAATGTGTTTGGAATTCAAACTGCCCATAAGCACTTCAAACTGAAAGTAGACGTACTAGCCAAACCCACAAAATATAATACATGATAATAAATTGTACCCGCCCCCTCCTTACATCAACATAATATTACATAAACCAACATGACTGTCAGGAATGCATCACTTACATCGTAATAGCCACTCGAACATACCGACCATACATCAAACATCCAAAACATACATAATTATATTGTACCAATACATATTACAAAAACCATCAAGCATGTCATCAGTAACATCTAAGCACTTATTATCCAATGGAATCGGTAGCATCATCATCATCATTTCCTTCTCGCACACAGTCGCAATCTCCTCGATGATCATCTTTATCTTCATATCCCTTGCTATCCTCGGCATACCTAGAAACTTCCTTCCAGCGTGCTCTCGATCGGCCAAATGGTCGTACACCTTAAACAACATCTCCAGTGGATACTCTTGATGGGAATAAACTGTTTCACCCAATTCCTTATGCCAATGGGCGAGAGAACGACCTATCGCATCGGCGACATTGTCAACAGAATTAACCATTTTAAGCATTATAGCATGCACGTCCGATATCCGTTGTCTACGGGATTTATTTTTCCCCACAGACGGGGGGTTAGCAAGGTGAGGCCACTGGTGAGTAGGACCCGGTGGGGTAGCCAGTGGGATGGTAGGAGGGACCTCGTTATCGATTGATGCATCATCCGAAGGCTCATTCGCAGCATGCTCCCCTTCGCCATCCGAGTTGTGGCCTCCAAATGGTTGGTACACAACCCTCCTATAATTCCCCATAGCCTCGTCATCTCCTACGATCAATTGGAGATTAGCATACCACGGAAGGGGCTTATTCACATAGTCATTGCGTCTTGGGTTTGCCTACAAGAATAAGGCATTTGATTTTACTTCGTGCATTTAAAAATTCAAGTAAAGGATGTAGGCAACTATAAAAAGGTGAAGGACATACCGCTGCAAATATTTCTTAAACTTCAGGCTCCATTATGACCATTTGCTCCTCTTCACACCACCCGGCGCCACTCATTTCGATGCAAGCTTTCACATCTTTGAGACGCGTTCGTAGGACTTTGAGGTGATTCTTCACATTTGCGCCGGTGTAGTTCATGTGAAATTTCACATTGATGTGTGCCGCAGCGGCGTTGAAGGCGCAAGCTTTGAACGACTTATCGGACTTATTGCCTTCCTTTATTTGTTCCACAATGAAAGGGATAAGGACCATATCCTCCTCCCACATCCAATATTTGTTTGTCGGCCCTTTGGTTTGTGTTTGTTTCTTCGCCTTTTTGCTTGGGCTTGACAACGACGCATCCTCTGATTCATCCTGGCGACTCGACTTCCTAGAAGAGTCGCTCCCCATCCTCAGGTCATTCCCGCTCGCCGATGAATTTCCTCCCCATCTCCCACATTCTCCCATTCCCCCACCTTGGAAGCTCCCCACCCCTAGGGCCATCATCCCCCCATATAGCATTTGCATATCTCCCGTTGGATTGGGCCTTTACATTTTCACACCGTCACCCATTCCCCCTCCTTGGAAGCTCCCCACCCCTTGGGCCATCATCCCTCCTTGTTGCATTTGCATAGTTCCCGGAAGAGCGTGCCTTTGACTGTGCACACCTTCACCCATTCCCCCACCTTGGAAGCTCCCCAAACCTTGGGCCATCATCCCTCCTTGTAGCATTTGCACATATCCAGGAGTAGCGGGCATTGGCATTTATATATATCTCTGTTGATACAACATACTTGCCCCAAGACCTTGGAAGCCTTGCATAAGATATTGAAATTCTTCCATCCTATGCGCCGTAGGCCGCACCGGAGTATTCTCATTTCGACTTTCATATTCCGTCCTTTGAGGCGCATATGACGAGCCAACCCTCGGACTCATACTTTCACTCCAATGCCCTTGATCCGATGACCCATCCATGCCTACAACAAAAAGGAGTTAATAGAGCAAAATCTTATATAAAACACACATGCTTCATTCAAGTAATAAAAGTTTGTTGCACCACATGCTTCATTCAAGTACTAAGGCACATATATAAAACACACATATCCAAGTACTAAAGCACACACATCCATAAAAACTAACTCTTACATGCCATGTTCAATTGTGTTCCCATGATTGTTAATGGTACAATAGTCCACCCACATTTCCCAAGCTATTTGATCCTTCCGAAGTTTCCATTGGTCCCGTTATTGGATTTAATCACGTCTGTGAACCTGTTGTGACATATCCATAATCGAATAATCTTAATCATCGATACCATCACCCTCCTCCTGAAGCACATCCACATCCTCAAGTAGATGTGGGTCATGTGGATCTGCTACTTGGATATAATTATGCAAAACTGTGCAAGCTAGGACGGTATTGACATGAATTGGGAAGGGATAGTGCTGCTTGGCTGACAATATCTTAAACTTGTTCTTGAGGATGCCAAAAGTCGACTCGATCTTTGTTCTTAACGACGAATGACGCAGATTGAATAGCTCATTGCGATTGCGAGGAACTCGATCAGTATGGTCCTTCAGATGGTATTTAACACCCATGTATGGAGATATGAACCCAGGCATGGTAGTATAACAAGTATCGCACAGGTAATATTTCCCTGCAATCAGTAACGTATCCCCACTTTATAAGCACAAGACTTCATAAATATGTGTATATTTCATGTAGATTAAAGTACGCCTATTACCTTCATATACTCGAAGACCGTTGGGAGGGGGTAATGACAACGCATCATTAAGGACAGTAAAATAATTTGCTGATCCTTTCCACCCGATCATGACGTAAGTGAATCGTTTATTTGGTGTTGCAGCCGCCAGCACATTTTGTATCACCCCCTTACTGCCTCTAAATCGGGGGACGAGATTGGCAGGGAGCATGGCATCGATATGGGTCCCATCAATGAGACCAATGCAATCCTACATCACAGTAAAATAACACAAATGTTTAACTCATCTTCGATCAATAGATAATGCTGACATATATTCAAGAAACATCACGTACCTTGAAATATGGAAACCGCCTTGGATTATTCATAATCTCAGGAGGAGTCTCATTTGGAGCTTGCTTCATGTACATATCCTGCAAGGCACACACTGCTTGCAGTACTTGGTTAAAGTAACGACTAACTGTGGATCCGGAGCGTATAAAATCAACTTGCATCACTCTGTTCTTTGACTTGTGACCGACGATATGTAGAAACATTTCCAACTGCTCCTCTATGGACACATTAACAGTGTCTTTTGAGAATATTCCCAGCTCTCATTAAACTTGCCAGATTCATGAATGCAGTGGTCCGCATTCTTAAGTAGTGCAAACAACTATTCTCACTCCCATGGAGGATTCTACGCATGTGTGATTTCCTATGCAGATCACGCATAACAGATGGCTCTCTAGGTATACGTGTAGACATAGCATCATCGTAGAGTAAAAGAAATTGTATGACGGTAAAAACTACAGTAGCCGCAGCCGCGCAACATATTTGATGCCCCGACATGTCTCCATTTTCATCCATCTGTATCATACATTAATCAATCATAAATTCATGCATATGTTGCTACACCCATTTGATAATATACATGTTCATTCATTTCAAAAAAATTCATAAGGATTTTTCGTGGCCCTCAGACTATGTACGTTTTTCATATTCCCTCATGACGGCCTGGCAGTTGCTCCTTCACATTATACACATACATTCAAAAAACCCATGCGGCATCCAGTGTATTCAAGTACAACATGCATGATACATATAAACAACGAACATAAAACCTGAGCAAGAAAATTTTCCGATAAATGCCTTTGAAGATACATCTCGGTGAAAACATTTTTAGGTAATGAAGGAGCCATTAAGCCAGCGGTAAATTGATATTAATAATCTCTCTATTAATCAACCTTCACGCATTGATTTTGTGTCATCATTGGGCTCGCATAAAACAAAAATGTTTTTTTTCTTGAAAAATCAAAGCTACTTGCAGACCGGACAAAACTTTTCACTTCATTTCATACACCATGTTGCAACTACCATCAATGCCATTCCAAGCCATGCATGATTCCGCTACCTTTATTTACTTTTGATTCATCATGGAGCAATCATTCACATGGGGTTGAATAAATAGTAGGGCTCAGCTTGCTTGGTGTGCATAGGGCTGATGCAACATGAATGTAGGAATGCAAAAACATTGAAAATGTATTTTGTTTTATCACCAACACAATGAAAAAAAACTTACAGTTTCAATGTGTTTGCAATTCAAACTGTCCATAAGCATTTCAGACATCAGTGTTAAGCTAGGCTACAGTGATCACCAACACACTGAAGCAAAAAATATACAAATTCAAAGAGTTTGCAATGCAAACTGACCAGAAGCATTTCAGATATAAGTGTGCTGCTAGGAGACAGTGATCACAAACACAATGGATCAAAAATGGGAAACAACTTCATTGTGTTTGCAATTCAAACTGCCCAGAAACATTTCAAACATAAGTGTGCAGCTAGGAGATAGTGATCATAAACACAATGGAGAAAAAAATATTACTTCATTGTGTTTGCAATTCAAACTGCCCAGAAGCATTTCAGACAGAAGTGTGCAGCTAGGAGACAGTGATCACAAACGCGATAGAGAAAAAAATACTACTTCATTGTGTTTGCAATTCAAACTGCCCAGAAGCATTTCAGACAGAAGTGTGCAGCTAGGAGACAGTGATCACAAACACAATGGAGCAAAAAAATACTACTTCATTGTGTTTGCAATTCAAACTGCCCAGAAGCATTTCAGACAGAAATGTGCAGCTAGGAGTTTGTGATCACAAACATAATGGAGCAAAAAAATACAACTTCAATGTGTTTGCAATTCAAACTGCCCAGAAGCATTTCAGACAAAAGTGTGCAGCTATGAGCTAGTGATCACAAACACAATGGAGCAAAAACAACAACTTCATTGTGTTTGCAATTCAAACTGACCAGAAGTATTTCAGACATAAGTGTGCAGCTAGGAGACAGTGATCACAAACACAATGGAGCAAAAAAATACAACTTCATTGTGGTTGCAATTCAAACTGCTCAGAAGCAGTTCAGACATCAGTGTGCTGCAAGGATACAGTGATAACCAACACAATGAATCAAAAAATACAGTTTCAATGTGTTTGCAATTCAAACTGCCCAGAAGCATTTCAGACATAAGTGTGCTGCTAGGATACAGTGATATCCAACACATTGAAGCAAAAAAATACATATTCAATGTGTTTGCAATTCAAACTTCCCTGAATCATTGCATAAATCAGTTTGTGGGTAGGATACATTTAGCACATAAAACAATGAAGAAAAATACATACATTTTCATTGTGGATTTTGCATGGCCCTCAGACTATGTATGTTTTTCATATTCCCTCAAGACGGCATGGCAGTTGCTCCAACACATTATACCTATTCATTCAAAAAACCCATGCGGCATCCAGTGTATTCAAGTTCAACATGCATGATACATATAATCAACGACCATATTCAACCCAGAAGAAAATTTTCCGATATCAGTTTTAGGTAATGAAGGTGCCATCAAGCCAGCTGTAACTACTGGTTTTTCATGTATGGATTTTATTATATATATATATATTTGGTTGCTGCTTCTTGATTGTGATTTCCATTTCCGTCTCCGTAGTTTTTATTTTCGTTCGTTTCGTCGTGATTCTCTAGATTCTTCCGTCGGTCGGCGTGTTTGAAGTAAGTCATTCGTGACGGGCTTCATAACGTCGATATCTTAGAGTTAGAACGAGCCTATGAGACTTATGAAACCATCCCGGAGCTCTGCGCTCCATTTTGGAACTTTTGGTGCTCATTAGCCGGTGTAAGAAGGGGCACCGACCGACTAGATGACGATCCATTCGGTCGGAAAACCTTCTTGAACCGACTAGTGAGCTTTGTTAAATGTTCAGGAGTTACTGTTTGTCGTTAGTCGGTCTAGGAACGTTGGTTGACCGACTAGGTTGCAAACTAGTCGGTCAGCAATGCTTCTTTAAACGACTAACTCGTTTACTAATTTTTGGTATCAGTGCTGTTCATTCTTAGTCGGTCTAAGTCCATCTTTCGACCGACTAGTTGTTAAACTAGTCGGTTAAGTTTTGTACTCAGACCGACTAATTCTTAGTTCTTCGGTACAGTCTAGTTACTGTTTACTCTTAGTCGGTCCAAGAACGTTCATCGACCGACTAGATGTCAAACTAGTCGGTCAGTAATTGTTCTTTGACAGACTAAATCTAAATCCTAATTTTCGTCTGGGTTACTGTTTACACTTAGTCGGTCTGCGTTGGTCAACCGACCGACTAGTTCCCAAACTAGTCGGTCAGTGGTTGTTCTTTGACCGACTAAACAGTACAGGAAACCCTAGTTTTGCCCTAGCCGCCACCAAACTCTATAAATACCCCTCCAAACGTTTTCTTCTCCTCCCTCATGACCTAAAACCCTAATTTCTCCCCCATTGAGCCCCCATCTTCCTCAAACCATTAATCCTTCATCCCAAGCTCATCCTTCATCATCCAAACCCTCCCTTGTCATAACCCACCTTCCATCTTCCCCAACCCTCCATCAAACCCCCAAAATCCACATCAAAACCCATTTCTCCAGATTTTTCCCTCATTTCCAGATCTGAGCCGGATCGTTCTTCCGTTGCCGTGGTTGCTCGGCATCGTTCCTCCGCTTCTTCACGGTAATACTCGATTCCTTTAGTTTTAACATAACCCACATTGACATTTGTGAATCCCTAAAAAATGGATTATTAGACAATTAGGATTCTATTAAGAAATCGATTTAGAATCGTTGTTCTAATGATTGTTTTGCTATAACAGCGATCTATTCCGTAGTTAGCTTGTGTGACGATCTTCATTGCTCGTCAACACCGGTATCAGGCAAGTGAAACTTGCATCTCTTGATTTGGGCCATGTTTTAGGCCATTACCTTGCTTTAGCGTAAAAGAGACTAGACGATGAAAGGATAGCCGTCTAGACGCCATTGACCTAGCTTGACAACGAAGCTTGGTCCGTCACCTTCATCATGCTTGTATGTCACGTTTAATTTCAATTAACGGTATGCGTATTAACTGTTCATGTCATCCATGCATCCTTAACTGCCATTGCATTTTAACTGCCATGTTTAATTTAAATTAACGGTACGCGAATATCTGCTCATGTCATTGCATGCTTGAATACTCATCGTGATTGCGTAGCTTCGCTACATACTTGTACTATTTGTTCCGGCAAGGCACCCACCTTGCGTGGGCACAATGCTATGCTAAATACACTTTCTGGCTCGTGTTCCAGAAGACGAGCTCAACATAGCCTGCAGGCAATAGGGCACTCGTTGAGTGACCCCTTGTACTTGATACTTGAACACAGCCTGCGGGCAATAGGGCACTCGTTGAGTGATCCCTTGTACTTTACTTGTTACTTGACATTACATGTCCCCCTACCACTTGATACTTGCTACTTGTACTTTACTTTACTCTACTTGTTACCACCTTTCTTTACTTGCAATGCACCATACTTTATCTGCTAGGTTACTAGTTTACCTTTCTTTCTGTTTCCTTGCACAAGTCTTTCGACTTGCTGACATGTGCCCCTTTTCTCTTTTGGGTGACACATGTTAGAGCCCGAGCCTGAGTCACTTGCTGAGGATGTGGCGTTCGCTGACGCTGAACCCGCGTTGATCGAGGACTTCGTTGACACTGGGGATCAGTCTTAGTGTCTTTGTTTAGCTTCTTTTGTTAGACTGCTTACTTGTCGGTGCGTGGCATCTAGTTTGATACTCTGTTATGTTGTGTTGTTTTTGCTTGGCCTTGTTCTGGGCCTTAGACTCTTCCCTGTTAGCCTGGTGGCTTTTCTGCGATGTTGAATGTTTTGTGGATAAACTTTGGGAATGGTTATTTCATATCCATCTCATTCTATTATTATTGTTGTTGTTGTTCCTTTTGCGTTTACAGTGACCTCCTTATACTAAATTGACGCTTATCAGGCGTGCAGCTTCACAGCTCCATGTTTGAGCGGACCTTCTCACGTCTCGCCTCCATTTTAGGGAAGCGGGGCGTGACAGGTTTTAGTGGTGGCCCATGCAGGTCTCTCTGTAACTGCAATTATCAGGGATAACAATAATAATACAAGATTGTCCAACAAATAAATTCGATATCCGAGTTATAAGCTATGAGTCTAATCTGCTTCGTTTTCTGTGTCACTAGATGGCAGGAAGGCGATTCACCCGTGGTGGAGGTAGTGGTGCGCTCCCTCATGATGAGGAGCCTGAGCGGGAACCCACCAATGGAGAGATGATGCGGATGATGATCCAGATGATGCAAGTACAGCAGGGCGTGCTCCTGCAAGTCCAGAATGCCCCACTTGCTCGAGCTGCCCGGGCACTTCCGGATGCCCCTCGCTCCGAGCCGGGAGCGAAGCAATTTCGGGAGCTGGGTCCCGTATATTTTGATGGGTCTGAGGGTCCTCTGGCTGCCGATGAGTGGATTCGGAACATTGAGGATAACCTGGCGATGGCGAAGATTAACCCGACTGGATGGGTTGATTTGGCTAAGAGGCAGCTGAAGGACAATGCCAGAAACTGGTGGGATGCTGAAGAGAAGATGCTGGTGGAGCCGATAGTTTGGGCTACCTTCAAGTCCAGATTTGATGGGGAGTTCTTTCTGAAGGCTGCTAGGCAGGTGATGCTGCAGCGCTTCATAGATCTGAAGCAGGGGAGCTTGTCGGTGGATCAGTACCACCAAGAGTTCACGAGGCTCAGTCGGTTTGCACCTAAGATGGTGCAAGATGCCGATGAGAAAGCTCAGCGATTTCTTCAGGGACTTGCCTTGGAGCTTCAGAGCTTTGTGACCTCTTCTGACCTGGAGACATATCAGAAGGTTCTGATTGCTGCGAGGCGGCAAGAGTTGAATTTGAACCAGAGGAAGGGACATGTTTCAGGAGCTGGGAAGAGGCCTATGGAGCAGGCCAGGGCGGTGGTTAGGCCTGGTTTCAAGCCTAATCATCCGGTGCAGTTCAAGAGGCCAGGAGGGCCTATTCTGAAGACTTGCCATTTCTGTGGCAAGACTGGACACCTCAGGGATCAGTGTAGGAGGTTTCTAGGACAATGCATAGTCTGCGGAGATCCTGCCCACACCATCAGGGAGTGTCCCAAGTCGAAGCAGCCTTGGCGGGCTCCTATTGCAGCACAGCCGTTGCAGCAGCGAGCTCCTGTGCCCGTTGGACGTGGAGCACCTCTTGTTCCGCAGAGACAGGCCTTTTGGCAGGCTGTTCCGCCGAGAGGGCAGGCCTTTCTGATGACTGAGGAGGAGAGCATGGCCGTGGATGAGGTTATTACAGGTAACGCTCATTCTAGCTATTTTTCTTCCTTAGTTTGATTGTTGATTATGTTGGTTGCTTGCTCATGCTTGTTACTAGAATAGGATTTGATTGTTAGATTGTTTGCTAGGTGTGGTTTTGGTTTGCACATTTCCTGCACGAGTCCTCTTTGACTCAGGTGCGTCAATGTGCATTTTGGCCCGGAGCTTCGTGGAGAAGCATTCCTTGTCGACGTCCTCTCTTCATAAGAGTTGGAATATCGTCACAGGGAATGGTGTGGTCTCGGTGCATCGTGGGTGCAATTTTTGTCCGTTGGTGGTTTGTGGACGTGAGCTTTGTGCTGATTTCATTGTCCACGACATCATCAACTATGATGCGGTCCTTGGGATGGATTGGCTTGCGAGCTTCTATGCTACGATTGACTGTCGGAGGAAGAAGGTGATGTTCGAGATTCCCGGACATCCGGTGTTTGAGTTCAGTCGTGGTAGCAGTTCGCTTGGTCCTGTCAGATTTCGGGCCAGACCGGTGGATGTTGTGGCTATGCAGATGGAGTTGGAGTGGCCAGCTGTGGTGCGAGATTTTGGTGACGTCTTCCCTGAGGAGATGTCTGGATTGCCGCCTGATCGAGCTTTGGAGTTTTCTATTGATCTTATTCCAGGTGCGCAGCCCATTTCGAAGGCACCATATCGTATGGCGCCAGCAGAGTTGGAGGAATTGCGTAGGCAGTTGGATGAGCTTATGCAGAAGGGTTACATCAACCCTAGTGTGTCTCCGTGGAGAGCACCGGTGTTGTTGGTGAAGAAGAAGGATGGTTCGTGTCGCATGTACGTGGACTATCGGGAGCTGAATGCGGTGACCATTAAGAATAAATACTCGTTGCCTCGCATCGATGATATCTTTGATCAGCTGGGAGGATCGAGGGTGTTTTCTAAGTTGGATTTGAGGAGTGGTTACCATCAGTTGAAGGTGAAGAAGGATGATGTGCCGAAGACAGCTTTCAGGACGAAGTATGGACACTATGAGTTTGTGGTTATGCCTTTCGGCGTAACTAACGCACCCGCAGTTTTCATGAATCTGATGAACCTGATTTTCTACGACTTTTTAGATAAGTTTGTCGTTATCTTTATTGACGACATTCTGATCTATTCGAAGTCGGAGGAAGAGCACGCCTCGCACTTGAGGACGGTATTGGAGATTTTGAGGAAGCATCGGTTGTATGCTAAATTTTCGAAGTGCGAGTTTTGGCTGGATAGAGTTGCTTTTCTGGGGCATGTGGTGACTGGAGATGGTATTTCAGTGGATCCCGAGAAGATCAGGGCCATCAGAGAGTGGCCTGTTCCGCAGTCAGCGTCTGAGATCCGGAGTTTCCTTGGGCTTGCTGGTTACTATCGGCGATTCATTAAGGACTTTTCCCGTATTGCCGAGCCGATGACCAGATTGACGCGGAAGGATGTTGCTTTTGTTTGGTCGGGTTATTGTGAAGATGCTTTCGGTGTTCTGAGGGAGAGGTTGACGACTGCCCCTATTCTTGTTGTGCCTGATCGTAGCGGTGGATTTGAGATCTTTTGCGATGCTTCTGGCAAGGGTCTCGGTTGTGTGTTGCATCAGCACGGGCATGTTGTGGCTTATGCTTCTCGTCAGCTTAAGGTTCATGAGAAGAATTACCCGACGCATGATTTGGAGTTTGCTGCCGTTGTGTTAGCCCTTAAGATTTGGAGGCACTTCCTGCTGAGTGAGAAAGTGAAGATCTTCACCGATCACAAAAGCTTGAAGTATATTTTTACTCAGAAGGAGCTCAACATGCGACAGCGTCGATGGTTGGAGCTCATGGCGGATTATGAGATTGATTTGCAGTATCACCCTGGCAAGGTGAATGTGGTTCCTGATGCGCTGAGTAGGCTTCCAGCGGTGATGATTTTGACCTCGCAGTGGAGATTGCAGCAGGATTTTTGCGAGTCTGGCGTGGAGATTGTTCTTCCTGGGGAGGCTTCTTCGTTGATGTGTATGCATGTACAGTCGACGATCGTGGATCGGATCAAGGCCGGCCAGGCTGAGGATCCGAAGCTGGTGAAGATTCGGGAGCAGGTGGAAGCCGGTCTGCGAACTGACTTTTTGATTCATGAGGATGGCTCGCTGAGGGTCGGAGCCAGGTTGTGTGTGCCAGCTGGAGATATTAGAGAAGAATTGTTGGTGGAGGCACATAGCTCGCCGTATTCTGTGCATCCTGGTGGGACCAAGATGTACAAGGATCTTTGTCTGAACTATTGGTGGCATGGTATGAAGAGGAATGTGGCTCGGAGTGTAGCCAAGTGTTTGGTTTGCCAGCAAGTGAAGGCGGAGCATCAGCGTACGGCAGGGTTGCTGCAACCACTTCCGATTCCAGAGTGGAAGTGGCAACACATCACTATGGATTTCGTGACTGGACTACCTCGGAGTCCGAAGCAGAATGACGCGATTTGGGTGATCGTAGATCGATTGACCAAATCCGTGCACTTTATTCCATTCCGAGTGGGACAGTCCACTGAGGCGCTAGCAAAGAGATATATGGAGGAGGTCGTGCGACTTCAAGGAGGTCGTGCGACTTCACGGAGTCCCCGTGAGCATCGTGTCGGACAGGGACACGAGGTTCACATCTCAGTTCTGGCAGAGTTTACTGAAGAGTTTAGGTACGCGTCTGAGTTTCAGCACGGCGTACCATCCGCAGACGGATGGCCAGTCCGAGAGGACAATTCAGATTTTGGAAGACATGCTGAGAGCGTGCATGTTGGATTTCAAGGGTTCGTGGGAGGACCATCTACACTTGGTGGAGTTCTCTTACAACAACAGCTACCAGGCGTCTATTGGCATGGCGCCTTTCACCGCTTTGTATGGGAGGAAATGTCGATCGCCATTGAGTTGGGATGACGTTGGTGATAGGGAGCTGTTGGGACCTGAGATGATTGTGGAGGCTGTGGAGGTCGTCAGGAATATTCGGGAGAGGTTGAGGATTGCTCAGGACCGTTTTAAGCATTGGGCGGATGCTAAATGTCGTCCTTTGGAGTTTTAGCCGGGCGATCATGTGTTTCTGAGGATTTCCCCGAATCGTGGAGTGATTCGTTTTGGGAAGCGAGGGAAGTTGAGCCCGCGATACATTGGACCGTTTGATATTCTGGAGAGAGTTGGCGAGGTAGCTTATCGCTTAGCCTTGCCGCCATCTTTGGAAGGAGTTCACGATGTTTTCCATGTGTCGCAGCTTCGTCGATACATTAGCGATCCATCTCATGCTGTGGATTTCTCGGAGATTACCGTTCGCCCAGATTTGACGTATGACCAGCATCCAGTGCAGATTCTGGACAGGCGTCAGAAGTCACTTCAGAACAAGGTTGTCAATCTTGTGAGGGTGATGTGGCGACACGGCTCGCCTGGAGAGTCTACTTGGGAGAATGAGGATGAGATGCGAGAGCGCTACCTACTTTTGTTCCCGGGCACGTGAGTGTTGGGAAATTCCGAGGACGGAATTTTTCTTAAGTTGGGGAGGATGTAACGACTGGTTTTTCATGTATGGATTTTATTATATATATATATATATATTTGGTTGCTTCTTCTTGATTGTGATTTCCATTTCTGTCTCCGTAATTTTCATTTTCGTTCGTTTCGTCGTGATTCTCTAGATTCTTCCGTCGGTCGGCGTGTTTAAAGTAAGTCATTCGTGACGGGCTTCATAACGTCGATATCTTAGAGTTAGAACGAGCCTAGGAGACTTAGGAAACCATCCCGGAGCTTCGCGCTCCATTTCGAAACTTTTGGTGCTCATTAGCCGGTGTAAGAAGGGGCACCGACCGACTAGATGACGATCCAGTCGGTCGAAAAACCTTCTTGAACCGACTAGTGAGCTTTGTTAAATGTTCAGGAGTTACTGTTTGTCGTTAGTCGGTCTAGGAACGTTGGTTGACCGACTAGTTTGCAGAACGTTGGTTGACCGACTAGGTTGCAAACTAGTCGGTCAGCAATGCTTCTTTAAACGACTAACTCGTTTACTAATTTTTGGTATCAGTGCTGTTCATTCTTAGTCGGTCTAAGTTCATCTTTCGACCGACTAGTTGTTAAACTAGTCGGTTAAGTTTTGTACTCAGACCGACTAATTCTTAGTTCTTCGGTACAGTCTAGTTACTGTTTACTCTTAGTCGGTCCAAGAACGTTCATCGACCGACTAGATGTCAAACTAGTCGGTCAGTAATTGTTCTTTGACCGACTAAATCTAAATCCTAATTTTCGTCTGGGTTATTGTTTACACTTAGTCGGTCTGCGTTGGTCAACCGACCGACTAGTTCCCAAACTAGTCGGTCAGTGGTTGTTCTTTGACCGACTAAACAGTACAGGAAACCCTAGTTTTGCCCTAGCCGCCACCAAACTCTATAAATACCCCTCCAAACGTTTTCTTTTCCTCCCTCATGACCTAAAACCCTAATTTCTCCCCCATTGAGCCCCCATCTTCCTCAAACCATTAATCCTTCATCCCAAGCTCATCCTTCATCATCCAAACCCTCCCTTGTCATAACCCACCTTCCATCTTCCCCAACCCTCCATCAAACCCCCAAAATCCACATCAAAACCCATTTCTCCAGATTTTTCCCTCATTTCCAGATCTGAGCCGGATCGTTCTTCCGTTACCGTGGTTGCTCGGCATCGTTCCTCCGCTTCTTCACGGTAATACTCGATTCCTTTAGTTTTAACATAACCCACATTGACATTTGTGAAACCCTAAAAAAATGGATTATTAGACAATTAGGATTCTATTAAGAAATCGATTTAGAATCGTTGTTCTAATGATTGTTTTGTTATAACAGTGATCTATTCCGTAGTTAGCTTGTGTGACGATCTTCATTGCTCGTCAACACCAGTATCAGGCAAGTGAAACTTGCATCTCTTGATTTGGGCCATGTTTTAGGCCATTATCTTGCTTTAGCGTAAAAGAGACTAGACGGTGAAAGGATAGCCGTCTAGACGCCATTGACCTAGCTTGACAACGAAGCTTGGTCCGTCACCTTCATCATGCTTGTATGTCACGTTTAATTTCAATTAACGGTACGCGTATTAACTGTTCATGTCATCCATGCATCCTTAACTGCCATTGCATTTTAACTGCCATGTTTAATTTAAATTAACGGTACGCGAATATCTGCTCATGTCATTGCATGCTTGAATACTCATCGTGATTGCGTAGCTTCGCTACATACTTGTACTATTTGTTCCGGCAAGGCACCCACCTTGCGTGGGCACAATGCTATGCTAAATACACTTTCTGGCTCGTGTTCCAGAAGACGAGCTCAACACAGCCTGCGGGCAATAGGGCACTCGTTGAGTGACCCCTTGTACTTGATACTTGAACACAGCCTGCGGGCAATAGGGCACTCGTTGAGTGATCCCTTGTACTTTACTTGTTACTTGACATTACATGTCCCCCTACCACTTGATACTTGCTACTTGTACTTTACTTTACTCTACTTGTTACCACCTTACTTTACTTGCCATGCACCATACTTTATCTGCTAGGTTACTAGTTTACCTTTCTTTCCGTTTCCTTGCACAAGTCTTTCGACTTGCTGACATGTGCCCCTTTTCTCTTTTTGGTGACACATGTTAGAGCCCGAGCCTGAGTCACTTGCTGAGGACGTGGCGTTCGCTGACGCTGAGTCAGAACCCGCGTTGATCGAGGACTTCGTTGACACTAGGGATCAGTCTTAGTGTCTTCGTTTAGCTTCTTTTGTTAGACTGCTTAGTTGTCGGTGCGTGGCACCTAGTTTGATACTCTGTTATGTTGTGTTGTTTTTGCTTGGCCTTGTTCTGGGCCTTAGACTCTTCCCTGTTAGCCTGGTGGCTTTTCTGCGATGTTGAATGTTTTGTGGACAAACTTTGGGAATGATTATTTCATATCCGTCTCATTCTATTATTATTATTGTTGTTGTTCCTTTTGCGTTTACAGTGACCTGCTTATACTAAATTGACGCTTATCAGGCGTGCGGCTTCACAGCTCCACGTTTGAGCGGACCTTCTCACGTCTCGCCTCCATTTTAGGGAAGCGGGGCGTGACACCAGCCGTACATTGATAATAATAATCTCTCAATTAATCAACCTTCCCGCATTGATTTTGTGTCATCATTGGGCTCGCATAAAACAAAACTGGTTTTATTTCTTTAAAAATCAAAGTTACTTTCATAAAGGACAAAACTTTTCACTTCATTTCACACACCTTGTTGTAACTACCATCAATGCCATTCCAAGCCATGCATGATTCCGCTACATTTATTTACTTTTGATTCATCATGGAGCAATTATTCACATGGGGCTGAATAAATAGTAGGGCTCAGCTTGCTTGGTTTGCATAGGGCTGATGCAACATGAATGTATGAAAACAAACACATTGAAAATGTATTTTTTGCTTCATTGTGTTGGTGATCACTGTATCCTAGCTGCACACTGATGTCTGAAATGCTTATGGGCAGTTTGAAATTGCAAACACATTGAATGTGTATATTTTTGACAACATAAATAACCAATTTATCATAGCATTATAGCTCAGCATAAAGATAATTTTTTCCAAGCCTAAAAACCCACCGTAAAACCCACATTCATCATAGCATTATAGCTCAACATAGATCATCATCGCCATCCAACAAATCTCATCCAATCTTCATAAATCTTAGCTAAAGCCTACAAAATTTAGGGGTTGCAGAATTTATACCTTAATGAATAGCACGCCCGCGATGCTCGCGGAGCAATCAGACAGCAGCCTCACCCATTTCCAAACAAACCCCCAAAATCCCCAAAGTCCAAGCCCTAGAACTTCAGTCGACAGCCATGGACGTGACACCCTCGATCAGAAATTTTTAGGGTTTGATCGAAGCTCTCTAAGTTGTGGAGAAGAAGGAGGAGGTGATCACATGCCGAGAGGGCCCCACCTTCGGAGAATCCCCCCCAAAAAACTCCGATTTCGAGTTGCTCTGACAGAGGCTTTCTCGTCACCTCGAGAAATCAATTCTCAGGGTTTCCAATTTTCGCCAAACGAATAGCCGCGAAGAAATGGAAGGGTAAGTAGGTGAACAATGCAAGGGGGCCCACCAAATTAGAGGTTTCCCACTCACTTATACTAAAAAAACAGCCCCTTAAGTCCAAAACGCTCTTTAAGCTCACATACTTGCATTCTAAAATACTATTTCTTCTTCTTCATCAATTTTTGCACAGTTCACATTCGTTCACTCTCCTCTGTTCTCTCTAATCCTCTTTCTCAAATTTCATTTTACCTTCACTCTCCCCCTTAGTTCACATACATTTACTCTCCCTCTTCATTTTCTCTCTCTTCTTTTCTCTTTCTCTCTCTGGTTCTTCCTCAAATTCCATTTTATCTTCACTCTCTATGTCACGCCCCGCTTCCCTAAAATGGAGGCGAGACGTGAAAAGGTCCGCACGGGAGTGGAGCTGTGAAGCCCCAAACCCGATAAGTGTCAATAAAACGTAAGCAGTTCCCTGTAACCACGAGCAGAACAACAATAATAACACAAGGAGAGACAGAAATAAAATCTCAAATCTCAGAATTTGTCCAACATTAAAACCAAGTTCCACATCCAGAAAAGTCACCATGCTAAAAGAAAGAGTCTAAAGGCCCAGAACAAGGCCAACAAAGACAAACATAACAAAGTATTGATGCCACGCACCGACAATAAAACAGTCTAAACAACAACACAAACAGTCTCTACGACTGATCGCACGTGTCCACGAAGTCCTCGTCAAACACAGGCTCGGGCTCGGCGTCCGCAAACACCTCGTCCTCAACAACGAACTCAGGCTCAGGATCTAACATGTGTCACCCAAAAGAGCAAGGGGCACATGTTAGCAAGTCTAAAAGACTTGGGCAAGAAAACTAAAAAGGAAGGCAAACTAACAACCTAGCAGTTTTAGTATGCATGACATGGAAGTTATGGTGTGAGTGCACAAGTAAGACATGGTGAAACAATAAGTGCAAGAGAACAATTATCAGGGCATGTCAAGAGTAGCCAAGCTACTCGCAATCTCAATCTTTTCACTAGTCACGTTTCAAGTTCTTTGTAGATGTTTACGCCTTACAGCTGAACTGTTTGACATTCACACTGATTGGCCGCTTAACACTACCCCAGAACCCAGAGTTTATGCCTTACAACTGAAGTTGCTGATCGGGCATACTCCCAGTTGAATGGTCGCTTAACCCTTACCCCTCCCACATGTAAACAAGCCAGGGTCCCTGTACACGATGCTCAGTAAATGAGCCAGGGTTGCCCCGCACAAGAGCTTGTTTTTAGGTTCACAATTTGGCGTAGGGTTGTGCCCGCTAAAAGCAGGTGCCTAGCCTCAATCATTTCACAAGATGTAGCGGAGCTACGCAATCACGGGAACACTTAAAGAATGCAATGACATGACAATTAATTCGCGTACCGTTAATTGAAATTAAACATGACATGGTAGTTGTGCAACATGATAAATGTCGGATTTAGCTTCGTTGTCAAGCTAGTTCCTGAAATTGCACCTAGGCGAGTATCATTTCGTCGCCTAGTCTCTTTTACGCCTACAACAAGCAAATGGCCTAAGACATGGCCCAAAACCCTAAGTGGCAAGTTTCACTTGCCTAGCACCGAGGATGACGATCACGAAGGTTCGTCTCACGGACGCTAATCTACGAGGAAGTCGCTGTTATGGAGAAACAATCATCAAAACAACATTCATTTTCATTAGGGTTTCACAAAAACACAAATAGGTTATGAGAATATTAAGAGATCGATTTATTACCGAATCGTTAGCGGAAGAACGATGCCGAGCAAGCACGGCGACAGAAGAACGATCCGGGAAACTAGGGTTCAGATCTGGAAATGGGGTGAAATTATGGAGAAATGGGGTTTTGGGGATTTTTGGGGGTTTTCCGGCGACCTAGAGGTGATGGCCGGCCTAAATGGAGAGGGGGGAGAGGCTCTTGATGAAGGAGGAAGGCTAGGGAAAGATGGATGATGATTTGGGGAAGAAGGAGGCTCAGGAGAAATGAAAGAAGAAAAGAAAAACATTTGGGGGGGTTTAAATAGGCTCAGCCGGCGGCTGGGCAAACCCTAGGTTTACGACAGCAGTTAGTCGGTCAAAGAAGGGTTGTTGACCGACTAGTTTAACAACTAGTCGGTCGGTCGAACAGCTGTGACCGACTAAAACCAAACAGCGAAAGTAGGGAAAAATCTGGGTAATGAATTAGTCGGTCTGTGAAGGCCCGTCGACAGACTAGTTTGCAACCTAGTCGGTCGGTGAGTGTTCATGGACCGACTAACGATAAACAGTAACTTAGGTGAAATTTACTGACAGAAACTAGTCGGTCTGAGAGCAAGTTCTGACCGACTAGTTTCACATCTAGTCGGTCGGGGGTTGTTCTTAGACCGACTAAAAGTAAACAGTAACTCATGTACAATTGATTCAATGAACTAGTCGGTTCCAGTAGAGTTCCTGACCGACTAGATCTCAATCTAGTCGGTTGGTCCCCCTTCTTGAACCAACTAAAGTGCACTAAAAGTGCCGAATCGAAGCGCGAAGCTTCGGGAAGATTCCTACGGCTTCTAGGATCACTCTAACTCTAAAATATGAGCGATTTCAAGTTCGTCATGAGTGACTTACTCCAAGATCAACGATTCTAAGGAAGAAGCTAGAAAATCACGACGAAACGATCGAAAATGAAAGCTACGGAGACGAAAACCACACGTAAGGAGAAAATCCACCAAAACATATATATATAATATAAATAATCCAGATACATGAAAACCAGTCGTTACATCCTCCTCAACTTAAGAAAAATTCCGTCCTCGGAATTTCCCAACACTCACGTGTCCGGGAACAAAAGTGGAAAACTCTCTCGCATCTCATCCTCATTCTCCCAAGTAGACTCTCCTGGAGAGCCGTGTCGCCACATCACCCTCAGAAGATTGACAACCTTGTTCCGAAGTGACTTCTGACGTCTGTCCAGAATCAGCACTGGCTGCTGGTTATACGTCATATCAGGGCGAACGGTAATCTCCGAGAAATCCACAGCATGAGATGGATCGCTAATGTATCGACGAAGCTGCGACACATGGAAAACATTGTGAACTTCTTCCAAAGATGGCGGCAAGGCTAAGAGGTAAGCTACCTCGCCAACTCTCTCCAGAATGTCAAACGGTCCAATGTATCGCGGGCTCAACTTCCCTCGCTTCCCAAAGCGAATCACACCACGATTCGGGGAAATCTTCAGAAACACATGGTCGCCCGGCTGAAACTCCAAAGGACGGCGTTTAGCATCCGCCCAATACTTAAAATGGTCTTGAGCAATCCTCAACCTCTCCCGAATGTTCCTGACAACATCCACGGCCTCCACAATCATCTCAGGTCCCAACAGCTCCCGATCACCAACGTCATCCCAACTCAACGACGATCGACATTTCCTCCCATAAAGAGCGGCGAAAGGCGCCATGCCAATACTCGCCTGGAAGCTGTTGTTGTAGGAAAACTCTACCAGATGTAGATGGTCCTCCCACGAACCATTGAAATCCAACATGCACGCCCTCAACATGTCCTCCAAAATCTGAATCGTCCGCTCGGACTGGCCATCTGTCTGCGGATGGTACGCCGTGCTGAAACTCAGACGCGTACCCAAACTCTTCTGCAAACTCTGCCAGAACTGAGATGTGAACCTCGTGTCTCTGTCCGACACGATACTCACGGGGACTCCGTGAAGTCGTACGATCTCCTGCACGATTCACATTACATCACTATCTAAACTAGAAAAAGGAAATAAAACGAAGAGCAAAAGAATTTAACTCCATGTATCTCATCGCTAGTGCCTCAGTGGACTGTCCTACTCGGAACGGAATAAAGTGCGCGGATTTGGTCAATCGATCTACGATCACCCAAATCACGTCATTCTGCTTCGGACTCCGAGGTAGTCCAGTCACGAAATCCATAGTGATGTGTTGCCACTTCCACTCCGGAATCGGAATCGGTTGCAGCAACCCTGCCGCACGCTGATGCTCCGCCTTTACCTGCTGGCAAACCAAGCATTTGGCCACACTCCGAGCCACGCTCCTCTTCATACCATGCCACCAAAAATTCAGACGAAGATCCTGGTACATCTTGGTCCCACCAGGATGCACAGAATACGACGAACTGTGTGCCTCCACCATCAACTCCTCTCTAATATCCCCAGCTGGCACACACAACCTGGCTCCAAACCTCAGCGAGCCATCCTCATGAATCAAAAAGTCAGTCCGCAGACCGGCTTCCACCTGCTCCCGAATCTTCACCAGCTTCGGATCCTTAGCCTGGCCAGCCTTGATCCGATCCACGATCATCGACTGAATCTACATACTCATCAACGAAGAAGCCTCATCAGGAAGAACAATCTCAACTCCGGACTCGCAAAAACCCTGCTGCAATCTCCACTGCGAGGTAAAAATCATCACCTCTGGAAGCCTACTCAGCGCATCAGGAACCACATTCACCTTGCCAGGGTGATACTGCAAATCAATCTCATAATCCGCCATGAGCTCCAACCATCGACGCTGTCGCATGTTGAGCTCCTTCTGAGTTAAAATATACTTCAAGCTTTTGTGATCGGTGAAGATCTTCACTTTCTCACTCAGCAGGAAGTGCCTCCAAATCTTGAGCGCAAACACAACAGCAGCCAACTCCAAGTCGTGCGTCGGGTAATTCTTCTCATGAGTCTTGAGCTGACGCGAAGCATACGCCACAACATGCCCGTGCTGATGCAACACACATCCGAGACCCTTGCCAGAAGCATCGCAAAAGATCTCAAATCCACTGCTGCGATCAGGCACAACAAGAATAGGGGCAGTCGTCAATCTCTCCCTCAGAACACCAAAGGCATTCTCACAATCGCCCGACCAAACAAAAGGCACATCCTTCCGCGTCAATCTGGTCATCGGCTTAGCAATACGGGAAAATTCCTTAATGAAGCACCGATAATAACCAGCCAGTCCAAGGAAACTCCGGATCTCAGACGCTGACTGCGGAACAGGCCACTCTCTGATGGTCCTGATCTTCTCGGGATCCACTGAAATACCATCTCCAGTCACCACATGCCCGAGAAAAGCAACTCTGTCCAGCCAAAACTCGCACTTCGAAAACTTAGCATACAAACGATGCTTCCTCAAAATCTCCAACACCGTCCTCAAATGTGAGGCATGCTCTTCCTCCGACTTCGAATAGATCAGAATATCGTCAATAAAGATAACGACAAACTTATCTAAAAAGTCGTAGAAAATCAGGTTCATCATGAATCTGCGGGTGCATTGGTTACACCGAAAGGCATAACCACAAACTCGTAGTGTCCATACTTCGTCCTCAACGCTGTCTTCAGAACATCTTCCTTCTTCACCTTCAGCTGATGATAACCACTCCTCAGATCCAACTTCAAAAACACCCTCGAACCTCCAAGCTGATCAAAAATATCATCAATGCGAGGCAACGGGTATTTATTCTTGATGGTCACCGCATTCAGCTCCCGATAGTCCACGTACATGCGACGGGAACCATCCTTCTTCTTCACCAGCAGCACCGGTGCTCCCCACGGAGACACACTAGGATTGATATAACCCTTCTGTAAAAGCTCATCCAGCTGCTTCCGCAATTCCTCCAACTCAGCGGGTGCCATACGATAAGGCGCCTTCGAAATCGGTTGCGCTCCCGGAATAAGATCAATTGAAAATTCTAAAGCTCGATCAGGTGGCAATCCAGACATCTCCTCGGGGAAGACGTCATCGAAGTCCCGCACAACCGCTGGCCTCTCCAGCTCCATCTGCAAAGCCACAAACTCCACTGGCCTGGCCCGAAACCTGACCGGACCGAGCGAACTGCTACCTCGGCTGAACTCAAAGACAGGATGTCCGGGAATCTCGAACACCACCTTCTTCCTCCGACAGTCGATCGTAGCATAGAAGCTCGCAAGCCAATCCATCCCAAGGACCGCGTCGTAGTTGATGATGTCGTGGACAATGAAGTAAGCGTAAAGCTCATGTCCACAAACCACCAACGAGCAATAATTGCAACCACGATGCACCGAGACCACGCCATTCCCTGTAACGATATTCCAACTCTTGGAAAGAGGGGACGTCGACAAGGAATGCTTCTCCACGAAGCTCCGAAAAATAATGCACATCGATGCACCTGAGTCAAAGAGGACTCGTGCAGAAAATGTGCACACCAAAACCACATCTACAAACAGTCTAACAATCAAGCCCTAGTCTAGCAAACAATCATATGCAAGCAATCAACATAATCTAACAAACAAAGCCAAATAAGAAAGGAACAGCCAGATTGAGGATTACCTGCGATAACCTCATCCACAGCCTCGCTCTCCACAGCGGTCATCAGAAAAGCCTGCCTCCTCGGCGGAAAAGCCTGCTGAAAGGCCTGCCTCTGAGGGACAAGAGCTGCTCCACGACCGGCAGAAACGGACGCTCTCTACTGCAACGGCTGTGCTGCAACAGGTGCCCTCCGCTACTGATTCGCATGCCAAAAATCCTTCGTGACATGAGAAGCATCACCACAAACCAAACACTGGCCCAGAAATTTCCTGCACTGATCCTTGATGTCGCCAGGCTTGCCGCAGAAATGTCAAGTCTTATGATTAGGCCCTCCTGGCCTCTTGAACTGCACTGGCTGATTAGGCTTGAAACCAGGCCTAACCACCGCCCTGGCCTGCTCCATAGGCCTCTTCCCAGCACCAGAAACATATCCTCTCCTCTGGCTCAGGTTCAGCTCCTGCCTCCTCGCAGCGACCAGAACCTTCTGATAAGAGTCTAGATCAGAGGAAGACACAAAACTCTGAAGCTCCAAAGCAAGTCCCTGCAGGAACCTCTGAGCCCTATCATCAGCATCCTGCACCATCTTCGGTGCGAACTGACTCAGCCTAGTGAACTCTTGGTGGTACTGGTCCACCGACGAGCTCCCTTGCTTCAGATCTATAAAACGCTGCAGCATCTCCTTCCAAGCAGCCTTCGGAAAGAACTCCTCATCAAACCTGGACTTAAAAGTAGCCCAAGCTATCGGCTCCACCAGCATCATCTCTTCCGCATCCCACCAGTTCCGAGCATTATCCTTGAGTTGCCTCTTCGCCAAATCAACCCATCCAGCCGGGCTGATCTTGGCCATCTTCAAGTTATCCTCTATGTTCCGAATCCACTCATCGGCAGCTAGAGGACCCTCAGACCCATCAAAATAAGCGGGACCCAGCTCCCGAAATTGCTTCGCTCCCGGCTCGGAGCGAGGGGCATCCTGGATTGCCCGACCAGCTCGAACAACCGGAGCATTCTGGACTTGCAGGAGCACGCCTTGCTGCACATGCATCATCTGAAGCATCATCCGCATCATCTCTCCATTGGTGGGCACCCGCTCAAGCTCCTCGTCATGAGGGGGCGCACCACTACCTCCACCACGGGTGAATCGCCTTCCTGCCATCTAATGACACAGAAAACGAAACAATTTAGACTCATAGCTTATGACTCGGATGTCGAACTTAGTTTATTTGACATTCTAATATTATTATTATCGTTATTCCGACAATCGCAGTTACAAAATGGACCTGCATGGGCCACCAACAAAACCTGTCACGCCCCGCTTCCCTAAAATGGAGGCGAGACGTGAAAAGGTCCGCACGGGAGTGGAGCTGTAAAGCCCCAAACCCGATAAGCGTCAATAAAACGTAAGCAAGTCCCTGTAACCACGAGCAGAACAACAATAATAACACAAGGAGGACAGAAATAAAATCTCAAATCTCAGAATTTGTCCAACATTAAAACCAAGTTCCACATCCAGAAAAGTCACCAGGCTAAAAGAAAGAGTCTAAAGGCCCAGAACAAGGCCAACAAAGACAAACATAACAAAGTATTGATGGCACACACCGACAATAAAACAGTCTAAACAACAACACAAACAGTCTCTACGACTGATCGCACGTGTCCACGAAGTCCTCGTCAAACACAGGCTCGGGCTCGGCGTCCGCAAACACCTCGTCCTCAACAACGAACTCAGGCTCAGGATCTAACATGTGTCACCCAAAAGAGCAAGGGGCACATGTTAGCAAGTCTAAAAGACTTGGGCAAGGAAACTAAAAAGGAAGGCAAACTAACAACTTAGCAGTTTTAGTATGCATGACATGGAAGTTATGGTGTGAGTGCACAAGTAAGACATGGTGAAACAATAAGTGCAAGAGAACAATTATCAGGGCATGTCAAGAGTAGCCAAGCTACTCGCAATCTCAATCTTTTCACTAGTCACGTTTCAAGTTCTTTGTAGATGTTTACGCCTTACAGCTGAACTGTTTGACATTCACACTGATTGGCCGCTTAACACTACCCCAGAACCCAGAGTTTATGCCTTACAACTGAAGTTGCTGATCGGGCATACTCCCAGTTGAATGGTCGCTTAACCCTTACCCCTCCCACATGTAAACAAGCCAGGGTCCCTGTACACGATGCTCAGTAAATGAGCCAGGGTTGCCCCGCACAAGAGCTTGTTTTTAGGTTCACAATTTGGCGTAGGGTTGTGCCCGCTAAAAGCAGGTGCCTAGCCTCAATCATTTCACAAGATGTAGCGGAGCTACGCAATCACGGGAACACTTAAAGAATGCAATGACATGACAATTAATTCGCGTACCATTAATTGAAATTAAACATGACATGGTAGTTGTGCAACATGATAAATGTTGGATCTAGCTTCGTTGTCAAGCTAGTTCCTGAAATTGCGCCTAGGCGAGTATCATTTCGTCGCCTAGTCTCTTTTACGCCTACAACAAGCAAATGGCCTAAGACATGGCCCAAAACCCTAAGTGGCAAGTTTCACTTGCCTAGCACCGAGGATGACGATCACGAAGGTTCGTCTCACGGACGCTAATCTACGGGGAAGTCGCTGTTATGGAGAAACAATCATCAAAACTACATTCATTTTTATTAGGGTTTCACAAAAACACAAATAGGTTATGAGAATATTAAGAGATCGATTTATTACCGAATCGTTAGCGGAAGAACGATGCCGAGCAAGCACGGCGACGGAAGAACGATCCGGGAAACTAGGGTTCAGATCTGGAAATGGGGAGAAATTCTGGAGAAATGGGGTTTTGGGGATTTTTGGAGGTTTTCCGGCGACCTAGAGGTGATGGCCGGCCTAAATGGAGAGGGGGGAGAGGCTCTTGATGAAGGAGGAAGGCTAGGGGAAGATGGATGATGATTTGGGGAAGAAGGAGGCTCAGGAGAAATGAAAGAAGAAAATAAAAACGTTGGGGGGGTTTAAATAGGCTCAGCCGGCGGCTGGGCAAACCCTAGGTTTACGACAGCAGTTAGTCGGTCAAAGAAGGGTTGTTGACCGACTAGTTTAACAACTAGTCGGTCGGTCGACCAACTGTGACCGACTAAAACCAAACAGCGAAAGTAGAGAAAAATCTGGGTAATTAATTAGTCGGTCTGTGAAGGCCCGTCGACCGACTAGTTTGCAACCTAGTCGGTCGGTGAGTGTTCATGGACCGACTAACGATAAACAGTAACTTAGGTGAAATTTACTGGCAGAAACTAGTTGGTCTGAGAGCAAGTTCTGACTGACTAGTTTCATATCTAGTCGGTCGGGGGTTGTTCTTAGAGCGACTAAAAGTAAACAGTAACTCATGTACAATTGATTCAATGAACTAGTCGGTTCCAGTAGAGTTCCTGACCGACTAGATCTCAATCTAGTCGGTTGGTCCCCCTTCTTGAACCAACTAAAGTGCACTAAAAGTGCCGAATCGAAGCACGAAGCTTCGGGAAGATTCCTACGGCTTCTAGGATCACTCTAACTCTAAAATATGAGTGATTTGAAGTTCGTCATGAGTGACTTACTCCAAGATCAACGATTCTAAGGAAGAAGCTAGAAAATCACGACGAAACGATCGAAAATGAAAGCTACGGAGACGAAAACCACACGTAAGGAGAAAATCCACCAAAACATATATATATAATATAAATAATCCAGATACATGAAAACCAGTCGTTACACTCTACTCAATATAATTTCCATTGAGAGAGAAATATATAAGCTAAGCAAAAGTAGTCCCATCAATTAATTCTCGAAGAACTAGAGAAAGAAAGAGGTGTACTAGGTGAGGTGGGTCTCAAATGAATTAAGGATTTTGGTTATTTGTCGGTCTTAGACAAATACTGGTTGTGTTGGGGTTTATGATATATTTTGCTAGCTTGATTTTCTTCCTTTTTGAGAATTTCTTATAAACGTGTGGCATATAATATATAACTAAGCTCTTCACTTAAGCAAGGAAAACCCATAGAGAGCAAGAGAAAAGAAACAAATAGGTCTGTGTACTGAGAGGTGAGAGATAGAGAGAGAAGGGCAATTAATTATGTGTAATACCCCTAGTATCAATGTACGGGTATATGTACGTATTTTTTGGACATATTTGTACGTATTAATATAGTGTGTATATTCTAGAATTTTTGCTAATTTTTATGATGCCAAAATTAGTTTTAACTAATTTTTAAGCATCATTTGGATTTAAATACGTGAAGTATTTGGATGAAATACTAGTATTTGGAAGGGTATGTTGTATTAATATGTATATTCCCATTTATTATAAAAAATCAAAATCCCTAAAAATTCCTAATGAGGACACCTAATCCCTATATGTGTCATTACTTCCTTAAAACCTACCTAACTCCAGCCACTCTCGTGCGGACTCCCTTGCTGCTTCATTCTCCCACCGAAAACCAAACCACACAACCCAAATTTTTGAGCTTGGACCATTAAAGGAGTAGGAGATAACTTTAGAGGGTCTTCAAGGAGAAGAAGGGCCAAAATTCCATAGAAGGACTTGCAGAGGTAGGATTCCTAACTAAATTAGCTAGGGTTTAGTTTCGAATCGTGTAGGAATTAGTTTTGATCTTCATACAAATCGACATTATTATGAAAGGACACGGTCGTGTCGTGGTCGTTTCGATCGCCATCAGTGTCACATGGTCGTTTCTCGATCGTGTTGTTGTCTACATAAAATTCCTCGGTCCCACATGGCCGTGTCAACTTAGACACAGTCGTGTCTCTGATTGTGTGAACCCCTATTTGTCGTGATCGTCTCGACGTAGATGCGGTTAAGCTGATGGGTCGACACGCTCGTGTCTATTGTGGAAACGACCGTGTGAAATGAAGTCTCGACATAGCTGTAGTATGACATCAATTTGATGCCTATAACGTGCCTCCAGCGCTGCCCACAACTCAAGAGGGTTTTCTACCGTTAAGTATTCGGCCTTTAAGGTCCGATCTATGTGTCTCCTGATATAGATAATGGCTTTCGCCTTATCCATGTTGGAGACAATGGTAGTAGAACTGCCAGGTAGCTGGGCCGCTGCAGGGGCATTAATAGCAGTTGTCTCGGCCGCTGTGGTGGCCAGAATTGAGTGAAGGAGTGCCATTGCATGCAAGTGGAACTTCAGGTCCACTCGCCAGCTCAGGTAGTTCTTTCCTGCTGCGTCAAGGACCTCGAAATCGACGCTAGCCAATTTTACCATTTATCTATGCAAATAAATACGCATGAATTAATATTTGTGAAAAATAAATTCACGCAAAATAAATAAACAGTCATGTGGGGATCTGCCAGATACCATTAGAAACAAAACGTCCAAAAATGTCCAAATACAGTCAATAAAAATGGAATGCAAAAAAATGAAAAATACAACTTAGAAACCCATTTTGGATCGCAGCATAATTCAGATTTCATCTCCGTCTTCAATTTGGCCGAGCTCCGGTCTTTTGGCATTTTACATTATAACCTCACTACAATTCCTCTCAAACCAGAAAAAGAAAGCGATGAATATAAAAATGTGTATCTCAAAATGGTCGATCCCAAGCCACAAGACTGAATTATTTACAACATTCACGCATTTATATATATGCTACAGGCAGAAGATGTAAATTCAACACAACAAACAGTTTAGTTTAATAATTACTTGGACCACGGGAACACGTTATTACCCGTTAGGTTAGGTAACTAACGACAGAGTGGTTTCAGGATCCTTGTAATTTATTAAACCGTAAATTAATATTAATTTTAATCCAATTAAAAATAAGGCGATAAATAAATGAATTACACATAGGATTCATTAACAAATAACTTGCCCCAAAATGAGTTATTCATACTCAATATCCTCACCCTGATTTTCCCTTATTTTTCTGGATTTTTCCAGAATTTTTTTGGAATTTTTCCAATTTTTTCCAGAAATTTCTGGAAATTTCAGGCGTTTAATAGGGTATTATATGAATTTAAATTAAATTGGCCTGCAACCCATTTTTTATTATGAATTTAGGTAAGTATTGGGATTCTGGCCCATCAGGTGAGGCCCATCCCTTTGCTCCCCCATACCCTAATTAGGACTTTAGGGGAGGAAAGAGGGTTGGGAGAAGTGAGCTGCTAGGGAAGGCGAAAAGACCCCCCCAATTTTTTTTCTGTTTTCGATCCTCTTTGAAACGCGACGCGGGGGGAGGGGGGGCTGTAACATCGCCCCCTTCCCTTCCCGTGTGATTTCTGCATAGGGGCCGGAACAGTGCCCCCCTTTCCATTCGGCCGGTGATCAGAGAGGCCCCCCCCCGACAGGGGGGAGACGGGGTTACCGGAGATCCCCCAACAGGGGGGCGTGGCTATCGGAGAGGCCCTCCAATGACAGGCGGGCCCCGCGGACAGGGGGCTACGATCTGGCTCCAGGCGGACCCCAGGGGCGGCAATCCGACGCCAGGCGGGCCCCTCCAACCGGGGGCGGCGATCCGGCGGCCGGCGCCAGGCGGGCCCCTCTGACGGGGGCGACGATCCGGCTCCAGGAGGATCCCTCTGACCGTGGGGGCGATCCGGCTGAAGGCGGGCCGGAGGCCCCCACGTCAGGTGGGGGGAGGGCGGTTTGCGTCGGTTTAAAAAAATTGTATTTAATCTATTGAAAACTAATGTGTAACGGTAAATCTTTGTTTGTAAGTTGATTTTCTTGCTATAGATATAGCTATAGATAGCTTAGAAAATAAATCTCACAGATTTAACAACATGCGCATGTTAAAATAATGATCTAGTGGTGTTTTTTTAAAATTTACCTTTAGATCATACCCGCCAGACTTAACGAAGATCGGAGAAGGAAGCCCTATCCGCGTCCTCACAATTCTTCTGTCAACAGGGATTCGACTCAGCTACAGAGCGTGCTGATAACGTGTTGGAACTCAAAAGAAAGAGTAACCATGGCTCAAGACCATGGTCTTCTATTCATTCATTCATATGGAATACCAAAGGGCATGTAATTCCAAAGGTCCCCATTATGCTAACTAAATGGGCAGTAATAGAGGGATAAAGTGGTGGATATATTTATTGGCCTCCTTCACTCATAACAAAATGACATTAATTTGAAATTTTCACGAGACTGTATGGATATATCTATTTGAAAAAAAAAAGAGACGGATGGAAACACGAAATTATGAAATTTATAGTTAATAAAACGGTTGAAGGCTAACGGTAACAGAAAAGTCTGGGTGGTGTAGTCGGTTATCACGCTAGTCTCACACACTAGAGGTCCCCAGTTCGAACCTGGGCTCAGACATTTTTCTCTAGTTTTTATTTTGGGTTTTTCTCATATTAGTCCCTTAAATCTTGCATAATTTGATATTAGTCCCTTAAATCTTCGAATTTTGAGTTTAATCCCTCAAATCATTAACTATAACCAAAATAGTCCACCACTCTAATTTTCCGTTAAAAAGCGCCGTTAACGCTGACGTGGCTGTTAGTACTGACATGTTAATTAACACTAATTGTTAATTAATCGTTAATTAATCTAACTATTTAACAGAATATAGGATGATGGGACTATTTAGGTTAACGGCTTAAGATTTGTTTTATTTTTCAGTTTCTTTAATAATTTTCACTAGTTTTACATTGTGCAAATCCATTACTGTCTTAATTGACTACGGAATTCCCGTGCACAGCGTCTGAGTGGATTCAATTGGCGGCACCTTAGGGTGGGACCATCCAATCAATGCCCCTCCTCTCTCGGTTCTTATCTACACTTGCGTGGGCATCTTCACTACTTGCTACTCGCTGCTGCCAAGCTTGTAAAATATCCTGTTAACAATGAAAACAGCACCACAAAACGTATGAGGAGAGTAGGAGGAGGAGGAGGAGATAACAAGCATGGCATCTTCTCATGCTTGGGCCGTCTCAATCCGGCCTTCGCGTGGCGGAAGCTGAGGCGGTGGAGCCAGCGCCGGCGGGCGAGGAGAGGCCAGCTGTTCGTGAAGAGGGGGAGCTTCAAGTACGACCCGTTGAGCTACGCTCAGAACTTCGATGAGGGGGGTTGGGATGAGGAGGAGGAGGAGGAGATGGCCGGCGGGTTCTCTTCCCGGTTCGCTGTCGCACGGCTCGATCCGGTGAGACAGCATGTGGAGAGTTCATCTGCTTGAGAAGTGAAAATCTCTCTCTCCCCCCTCTTGTTCTTGTATACCCTTGCTTTCATTATCCCCAGTTTTTTATGTTTTTGGTCACAATATTGGCTTAATTAGATGGAATATATAGTGTATAATGGTATGTATTATTTGTTGTGAGTTGAGGGAGGCCTTTGGCCTCCCTCCCCTCATCACTCTCCATTACTCCCCACTAAGTTAGTGGGGAGGTCCTTGGACTCCCAACTTAACATGAGAGTTTTATAAATATAGTACCATGGCTATTTGCCATGGTCAATCCTCTTCTAAAACGTTATCAGCTCGTTTGCTCTAAAATTTTTGAGCTTTTTCTTCCGAATCCCCTCAAATTTAACCCTCTACGCGCTAAGGAATCTATTTGTTGCTGCGATCCGGCTTGCGGCAAACCATTGTGGCAAACCGTTGCGGGGATTTTTATTTTGGGCATTTCGGGAGCGGGCCCATTTACGGATTTTTCTTATCACGATCGTCCCTAGATCCTTGATCTAGAGGTAACTTTTTCGATCCCGTAGATACTTACAAAATATTGTAAGCTAAGATTTTACATAGCTTTAAAAATGGATTTCGTGAGCTGCACATTGACATGACCGCTTGAGGGCTGTCCACCTTCAGATGCATCATAGTTTTGTTAATCAACTCTATGATTTAAGGCCATGTACTCAGAATTTTACCGATCAGAATTTTAAGGCCATGTATTAAAAAAGCCTACTCTGTGGGCAAAATAATTAGCATTGTGGTTCAAGTATAAATAATTAGTCTTCATATAAAATAATTAGCATTGTGGTTTAAGGCCATGTATAAAAAAAGCCTGCATGTACATAAGCTTGCTGATGCTATCCACAAGTCTTCCACTTTCAGAAATTTACAACTATTGTTTGTTAACTATTAGTCACAGAGTAGGAAACATGCCCTGCGCACCGCTCTCCCCAAGACGAGGGGGGCTCTTTGTGTGCCGCCGCGTGAGAAGGGGAGAAACGAATCTGTAAAATTCTGGGTTTGGGGATTTTTCAGATTTCCTTACAAATATCCTAAAAATTTGATTTAGGGCTTATGTCCAATTAAATTTTTGAACATTACATCACATGGGCCAGCAGCCCAAATCTTAAATAATAAATTTGATGGGCTGTTTATTTGGGCCTGAAGCCCAGATTATACATGAAAATAAGTTTTATGGGCCTGCAGCTCCATTCAGCTTAATTATTATTCGGGTTTTCCCACTTGGGCCAGAAGCCAAATTAATAAAATTGCTTATTAAAATGATTAATATTTTACTAATAGGGCCAGAAGCCCCAATCAATGTATTAATTTATTTTAATTTCTTATTATGGGCCTGTCGCCCAGTTTGTCATATTGTTAAAATTATATCACTCTTGCATTATTAATTATTTATGGAATACTAGGATTCTATTTTTCAAAATATAACTATCTTCAAGATCCTGAGACCGCTCTGCCGTTAGTCAACTAACCTAACGGTGTATGACGTTTCCACGTGGTCTACGAGATAATTATATTTTCTAGTTTCCTTTACCATATGTTTTGCTTGAGTTATATGCGTGGTTGTTTATTTTTATGCCTGTAGCATATTTAGAACTGCGTGGATGTTTAAATCAGTAAAAATGTGTTTTTCAGGATCGGCCATTGTATACCTATTTACTGTCCTTGCACTTTTATTTTCTTTTGAGAGAATTTGTAAGTGAGGAAATTTGTATTTAAAGCCCAAGCTCGGTGCAACATCATATGAAGACGAAGATATAGGGACCCACTTTGGGTTTCCGGAGTTGTATTTTTCTTTCCTTTTTATGGACTGTAAACGAACTTTGGACTGTTTATTTTTTGGGTATCTGGCCGATCCCCGCATTTTTACTTGTTTATTTCTTTATGCATGAATTTTGAATTTTAATTAATTCATGGTCATTTTAAATTGCGTAGATAAATGGCAAAATTGGCAAGCGTCGATTTCGAAGTACTTAACTCTGCAGGGACAAATTACCTGAGTTGGCGAGTGGACCTGAAGTTCCACTTGCGTTCGGTGGCCCTCCTTGGGTCCATTTTGGCTCCTTCCTCGGCCCCAGCAGCGGCCGAAGCTTCTGCTACAACTAGCAGCAGCCCTACAACCACTATATCCGATGTAGATAAGGCGAAAGCCATAATCTACATTAGGAAACATATCGCTCGGACCTTAAAGGCCGAATACTTAATGGTTGAGGATCCAAAGGACCTGTGGACAGCGCTGGAAGCTCGGTATAAACATCAAATTGATGTTATATTACCGCGTGCCAGTTATGAGTAAGAAAACCTCAGACTTCAGGACTATAAGTCTGTCGCTGAGTACAATTCTGCACTTCATAACATCACCTCACGCCTGAAGTTGTGCGGTGAAGAAGTGACAGAACAGCGCATGTTGGAAAAGACATTTACCTTGTTTCACGAGAAAGATGCAATCCTCATGCAGCAGTATCGTGAACGTAATTTCACGAAATTTTCCGATCTGATCTCATGCCTACTTAGGGCAGAGCAGAACCTAGACTTACTGCTTGCAACTCATAACTTACGTCCATCTGGCACTGCCCCTATCCCTGAAGCCCACCACGTTTCTTCCCAGAAGAGGAAAAACAAGAGGAAGGCTAAAAACACTAAAGGGAAAGCTATAATGAAGCAACCAAGAGGTGCAGCTCCCCAGACAAACAAAAACAATAAGGGAAAAAGAAATTTCATATGGAAGCAAAAGAACACTGACCAAGTGTCACTTCCTAAGAAGAACTGGGAGGATAAATGCCATAGATGCGGCATGACTGGCCATTGGTCCAGAATCTGCCGCACTCCTCGCCACCTCCAGGAACTATATCAGGCAAGCCAGAAGTCTCTGCCTGAAGCAAACTTGGCGGCTATTCAGCCACCAACGATGTTCACTGCAATAGACTTCGAGAACGACGACCTGCTCGATTAAGCTTCATCTTTTATCTATGCATTTAAAATTCAATGTTACTTCATCTTTAATTTGCTTAAGTTCGTCTTTTTCATTGACTTAAATAAAATTTCGTTTTAATTATAGATGAAGTATGGAATATTGTGGACAGTGCCTCGTTGCACTGGTGTAGCATTGATATTGCTCCCACATACAACGAGACTATAAGATGCAAATTCTCCTTATAAACATATAGGAAATCTCCACTTTTCAAGGATATTTCTTTTATAGAAAACAACTTGAAAATTGTGGATAATATTTATTGAATATCAATATGTAACTCGTCAAGAAAATGTCCAGAAGACCATCTACTTACGATTTCCTTGGACCCCCGTCGGGCCCCTATAATTACAGATATTCATCCTATAGAAAGCCAACTTGACTAAGCACCAGAAGTGCCTTTCATTGCCATAGTTTTTAACTCTGGCAAAAATGGACTTGGTCATCCTGGATCAGCGATGATGGACGCATCATCAAATGAATCCATTGGAGAACCTGAAGATTCTTCAAAAGGTTGAGTTTCCTTGTCCCCCTTTGTCATAAGGGAAAACTTAGAGAGAGACCTTCCCTCCTGAAAGTGGGTTTAGAGTCTCCTGGCTTCATTGAGAGAATACATGGTGACCTTTTGCAGGCCTATTCACCCCGCAAATGGCCCATTTTCGGTACTTCATTACTGTACTGATATATGCATCTACTAGATGGTCTTATGTGTGCCTTTATATTCATTCGCAACCTAGCTTTCTCAAAAGCTTATAATGTGTGTGAATTTACTACACATATCATTCAAGACTTCTGCCAAGCAACTGGCATTAAAATTGAACATCCTGCAGCATGTTCAAACTCATAACGGGTTAGCATAGTCTCTGGTAAAGAGACTCCAATGGATTTCACGTCCATTGTAAAATCGCAGTTGCCTGTTGATGTTTAGGGACCATCACATTTCATTCCGCATCGCTTATCACGATACGGCCCGTTTGTTGCCATATCTTATTGCTGATGCTGTTTGCTTATGGTTTACCACCAAGTCTTGATAAATGTGAATTTGATGAGCATAATCTCATTGAAATAGGCACGCATTCTAAAGAAGCCTGAAGCTTCTGAGACCATATCATGTGACACAAAGTCCTCATCTCGTTATGATCCGCATACTTTTTCTGTGTGACGTTGAGATCCAGAAGATCCTTCACATTCAGACTAAAGTACATCAATTGACGGATAAAATTACGGACAACCAGAAGATTGTTCGTTCACACGTCCCTGCCGCCAACACGCCAGCTAGGATTGATATTCCCAAAGATGGATGCAATCCACCGGCAGCAGAATTGGCTGTACCTCATTTGAAAAGTGGACGCCGGCCAGGTTCAAAATAAAAATTTCCACATAATATGAAGATTCCTGGATATATAAAAATGATCCAACCACAGGATACTGAGCTCAGACCAGCAACCTCTCCCCTCCTAATTTCCCCTGCAGAGGAAACAACAGGAGAAACATCATTATATTACGTACGTACTGGAGAGGTACTGGACATATATAGCATAGTCGTCGACGACGGTTTTGCTTTCGCTATTGCCGTTCACGTCGCTGAATACGACGATGACATCTACCCACTTTTCTATAGCGTAAACGCATAGAATGGCCAAATTGGGATGAGGCAATAAGAGTAGAGCTGGACTCACTCTTGAAAAGCAAAGTCTTTGGACCAGTAGTCCATACACCTGAATGTGTAAAAACCTGTGGAATATAATTCGATTTTCATAAAGAAATTGAAATGAAGGAAATGTGATCATTTTCCTACTAAGCCTACACTTCTCTGCAAAAGCCAATACATGCAGCTCATGGACGTTGTGACTGCATATATATACGGCAATATAGATATAGAGATCTATATAAAACTTCCAGAAGGGTATACTCTACCTCCAGAGATGAAAGAGAAACGTAGAAACGTCTTCTCCATAAAGGCTACAAAGATCATTAGTTGATCTTAAGCAATATTCTGCCCTTGTATCTTTTTCGAAAGATCGTTGACAGGATTTGTTATATTTGCCTTACATATGGTCGACTTAAAGCTAATAGGATCTCCAGCAGAGACCATTGAGTTTTCAGATAGCTTTAAAGCATACCTTGGAAATGAAAGACCTAGGTATAACGATCATCATGATGATGACATTAATCATCCTGAAGATGACAATAATCATCCTGAAGATGAACTATCATCCTGAAGATGACATTAATCATCCTGAAGATGAACTATCATCCTGAAGATGAACCATCATCCTGAAGATGACATTAATCATCCTGAAGATGAACTATCATCCTGAAGATGAACCATCATCCTGAAGATGACATTAATCATCCTGGAGATGAACTATCATCCTGGAGATGAACCATCATCCTGGAAATGAACCATCATCCTGGAGATGACATTAATCATCCTGAAGATGAACTATCATCCTGGAGATGAACCATCATCCTGAAGATGACATTAATCATCGTGAAGATGAACTATTATTAATCATGCCGAAGATGTCTCGGCTTACATATTAAACACCTTCGTGGTGGAACCCTTTCATATTCTTCATACACCTGGAGTTTACGAAGAATGATGTCATTTTGCAACCTATTAAAAATGGATGCTTATTTATGACACCTTCCAGTAGCTGGAAGAGGGGGAGGACATCCTAGATCCCGAAGAGCCTAGCTCTAGTGTATTATCTGGCCAACTGCACGTATCTTTGATAGAACGTCTCCAGTAAAGTTGTTAACCAGATACAGTGTTGTCCTGGAGAGCAACACTAGACCAAGGATAGGCTGCTTCTGCGCAACTTCCAAGGGTCAAAGAATATATATTGCATATTCAGGTTTAAAGATCATCGCGATGACTGAAACACAATAGGCCGGCCACCTCCTAAATATATACACATCATCATCCAATGTCTACATCTTCTGAGAAGCTCATCATCCACGAAGCAAGTATTGAAAACGCCCAGCTAGGTCTAGCAGTACCTTGCAGACACACTGAAGACTGATTCAAAGAATACTTTAGTGGAGTCATCTACCAACTTCGAAGAGCATTACACTCCAGAGTGACTCTGCCTTCCAATAGCCGCTAGATGAGTGAAACTTGTACAGATGAGTGATAATTGTATTTTCATTCAGAACATGATGGATGTATAGACGAATAGGAGATGATTGTATAGATACATAGGAGATCTGCAAGCCTGAAGCTTGTACAGATCAGGGGGAGTCCCTCGATAGTTGTACTCTTTTCCCTTAAGCTGCTGGTTTTTCCCACTGGGTTTTCCACAGCTAAGGTTTTAACGAGGCAACCACAGTGGCTCTGGATCCAGAAGTATCCACCCCATTGGTATACTGAATCTTGAAGTATTCATATGCTTAACCCAAGGTAATGGAGAGATGAGGGGGAGTGTTGTGAGTTGAGGGAGGCCTTTGGCCTCCCTCCCCTCATCACTCTCCATTACTCCCCACTAAGTTAGTGGGGAGGCCCTTGGACTCCCAACTTAACATGAGAGTTTTATAAATATAGTACCATGGCTATTTGCCATGGTCAATCCTCTTCTAACATTATTCCTTTTTTGTTTTGTTTTTACATTTTTGGGCGAGAATAAGATAACTAGTCTATGAAGAAGGAGAATATGCGTGAGAGTATATTTTTGGTATCTTGATTATTTGTGGTACATCATATTGCCTGTCATTGTTGGGCCATTGCCATGCCAGCCAATGTCTCATAGCTCTTGGGTTTAATGAGTCAACTCCCACATCGTTCATGAAGAGCCACTAATGAAGGGCGGTCACACTCTATCATGGCCGACTTCAATAGCCACTAAGGAAGGAATTAAATGCTAATTTTACGGTGACAGTTACGCTAATAACGTTACATTATTAGCTTGGAGGTTACAAGCCAAGATGACATATAAAAGCCATAGAAGACAATGGTAGAGGGGGGCCAGATCGTAACAGGAGGTATCATAATACTCTTGACTTCTCTACTCTACTTTTTTTCCACCATCAACTGGCCTGAGCGTCGATGGGGATCCGGTCGGGCCCTCAGCCCCGACTCCACTGACGATTTTCCTATAATGCAGATCAATGGAGATAGCATGGAGCTAGGTCCGTCCTCACCCAAGTTGCACGATCTTATCTCTTCATGACCCGGGATATCCTCTCCACGGGTCTCACTCATCAGCCGGCGAAGGTTCATCATTTTCGAAGGCTCCTCGTCGGCCCACTTACTGGATGGCAGAATCCATCCATCAATAGTTGGCACCGTCTGTGGAAAATCGAAAGAGTCAACATCCCCGTCACCGTTTAGCATTGACGATGTCGGCTCACCCCACTAATCAGAAGCTTAAAGGTCCACTCCCGAGGAGACGTCAGGGATCATGCCCTTCCCCTCAATCGAAGCTGGAGCTACCCATGACAAAGAGCTACCTCCTACAAGGAAACCTTTTATCCTTTCTCCTCATTTTAACGAATTTATGCTCCATTTGATTTATTATTTCAATTATGTTATGAATAGGACCCATTGGGCCTATTGGGTATCCACCCACATGAGTAACCATTATGAATACTATATAAAGGAGGCTAGGGGTTTCCTAGCCTCAACCTTCTCCAAACCTGTTTCTCGTTCACAACACGTTATCAGCACGATCACGCTCGATGGAAGATGCGACGGCTCGTGAGAGGAAGGCGCCCGGCGGAAGCTCCGTCAAATTTTTTCGCGACACAGAGTTTCGTGAGACGACGCGGATTCTTCGGGCATCCTTCATCAAACGTTGCTAGATCTGGATGACGGATCTAGTGGATAAGCCTAAACAATTTTCTAGATCTAATACATATTTTTATGTGATCTAGATATCAAAAATATAATTGTTTATGCATGGATCTAAATTATTAGATCAAAAACTTGATTGTTTATATGCGAAATCAACGTTTATACATCAAAAATCTAATTTTTATTAGATATAACGTCGATTTATAGTCTAAAATTGCCTTTTTAAGATAAAAATCTGTTTTTTTATAATAGATCAACAGAAAAAGGGGGGGCATTTTTCTTGCCCTAGACGTCGGGCCGCCGCCCCTGGCGGCGGCCGCCGGCAGGCCGCCTCCCCTGAAGGGGGGCGTCGGCAGGGCCCCCCCAAAGGGGGGCCGCCTCCCCTGAAGGGGGGCACCGGCAGGGCCCCCCTGAGGGGGGCACCGGCAGGGCCCCCCCGAAGGGGGACCGCCCCCCCTGAAGGGGGGCGCCGGCGGGTCGCCCCCTGAGGGGGGCGCTTCCACCGGCAGGCTCCCCCGACATGGGGCGCCGGGCAGGCCGCCCCCCGAAGTGGGGCGCCGGCGACGACGGCAGTGCAGCGCCGCCGCTCGCCGGCGCCTACGAGCGGCGGCGGCTGCCATCCCCCTCCTCCTCTCCCGTATTGAAACCCTAGGGAAACCCTAGGGTTTGGGGAGATGGGCCTTTTAGGCCCAATAATGACAAATAAATGGATATTTAAATTAAATTTTAATTCCAGCCCATTGGGTTTCTACCCAAATTGGGCCCAGAATTGATCTATAATTTATTTTTCTATTAAAATTTCATTATAATTCCCGAAAATTCTGGATAACTCCAGAAAAATCAGGGAAAATCAGGGGAAGGGGATTTAAGCATTAATAACCCCTTTTGGGGTATTGAGGGCAAGTTATAAATATGTTCATAAAAGGCCTTTTCAGCTATTGATTAAAGATTTTCTTCTGTCTTTTTCTGATTAATTATCTGCGTAAATCATCACCACATTTTGTAGCATTATTTGATTAGTATTAAACGAAAAGTTTTCTTTCCATTTTTAACGCTAGTGATGTTGCGCACATTTCATTGCCCGTTGCATGATTTCACATTTAATATTATTACATGTCTGTGATAATTAAATGAATGTGTAGAAAATTATATGCCTGCCGCATATTTAATGATTTCTGTGATGTACATTTTATTTAGCATGCTAAAATTATTTTGATATAGTTTAATGCCTATAGCTAGACTATATATCTGCGATGAGATTATTTAAATTCCTGCAGCATATAAATAGCATGTGTATACATCATACTTGTTTCAATTCAGGTTAATTGAGCTTAGTTTTTAGTTCCCAAGCTTTATATTATATGTATGATGGGCTCATGATATGACGATATTTATGACAACAAGACAATCATGATTTCAAAAAGTTTAACATCATATCCACTTTGACAAAATGAACCTGAAGTTCAAAATCAAATCAAAAGTCAGCACCCTTTTCCCTAATAAAATAAATATCAACAAAAACGATGGCTTATGCGAAAACCATTTATGCGATCTTTTAGAAATGCGCATTTTGCGGTAAATATTGACACCAGCAGTTGTCATAACACCGCTAAACTCTTTTAGAGTCATCTCACTTTACAATGTATGATTCTTGAACCTACCCTTTACTTTTAAGTGTATGCCCGAAGTCGTGACTTAATAGATAAGTGAGAAATTATAAATTTCGTAGCCACGTATTTGTTTTCCCCTCTGAGCATGATAAACTATCCACATAAAATTTGAACGACTCAAGTAAATGGCCTGAAGCTATACTCGAGTATTCAAATAGACTTTTTAAAAGTCTCTAATTAATTAGAAAAGTGGAAGTATAAAATTATTTGCTCAAACCACTGCTTATGTCTCCTTAGCAAGACTAATTTTCATTGTCCTTTATAAATAAGGAATATTGAAATCAGGGGAAGTTCAGGATCAAACATGACCTGAAATAAAAATAAGAAAAACTTAAAACAGGGGAAGTCTTGAATTAAATGAGAAAGGGAAGATATGATATACCTCGACATGGAGTAAGCAATGGCAAACCAATATCAGACCAAAAGTTCTGATAAGAGCCATAATGTTTTTGCAAACATGAATGTGCATTAACTTATGCCATATAAAAATACATACATATCTAGTCTAAACGACGAAAGTCAAATTGACATTATGTATATTTAGCTACTCCCCGAGGACAAATAAACTTTGAAATCAAATTTAATCTGTTGTCATAACATAAGTCTTAATGAGCATGATTATAGTTGTATGTTTTCAAGAGCACACATCATACTATGTCACTTGTTGACTTAACAAAATCATCAGTATTATTCTCTTGTAGTTTTAATACATTTTATTTTACTGCGTATGATTTGCTATCTTGAATACCCCTAAAAATAAAATGAGGATGCCATATACTCTCTGAAACTTATACAGTTTCAAAGGATATTCGTCAAAACGAAATCCCTAATGACTCAAGAAATAAACGAAGCCTGAAGCTTTGTCCCATAATGATTCGCGCAATAGTCAATGTGAAGATGTAATCCTTCACAGTTTGAACACAGTTCAACTATTACCGGACAAAATTAACTTGAGCATTTTAATGGACTTTTCAAAAGTCCCACATGAATTAATTTGGAACACCAGAAGTGTCCAGAATCGACCAATTTTGGATCGATATCTGTCATGCCCCGCTTCCCTAAAATGGAGGCGAGATATGAAAAGGTCCACACGAGAGCGGAGCTGTGAAGCCCCAAACCCGATAAGCGTCAATAAAACATAAGCATGTCCCTGTAACCACAAACGGAACAACAATAATAACACAAAGAGAGACAGAAATAAAATCTCAAATCTCAGAATTTGTCCAACATTAAAATTTAGTTCAACATCCAGAAGAGCCACCAGGCTAAAAGAAAGAGTCTAAAGGCCCAGAACAAGGCCAACAAAAGGGATAACATAACAAAGTATTGGTGCCACGCACCGAAAACTAAACAGTCTAATCAACAACACAAACAGTCTCTACGACTGATCGCCCGTGTCCACGAAGTCCTCGTCAAACACAGGCTCGGGCTCGGCGTCCGCAAACACCTCGTCCTCAACAATGAACTCAGGCTCAGGATCTAACATGTGTCACCCAAAAGAGTAAAAGGGCACATGTCAGCAAGTCTAAAAGACTTGGGCAAGGAAACTGAAAGTAAGGTAAACTAACAACCTAGCAGTTATAGTATGTTGCATGACATGTCAAGGATAGTATGGAAGTGACAAGTAAAGGGAAGTACAAGTAGCAAGTAGCAAGTATGTCATGGATAACAAGTTTTACAAGTAAAACACGGACAAGTACAAGTCAAGTGGTTCACGTCAAGTGATCATGTCAAGTAAACACGTCAAGTAAACAAGTTGTGCACAGAGATTTCGTCTGCTGGCTAGAGTGGCTGATCGGGCCAACTCATAAGCTCAGGTGACCGCTTATCCCTACCCCTCCACGTGTATCAAGCCAGGGCATTACCCCGAACACGGAATGCTCACTTCTGGATCACGGGCCAGGAAGTGTATTTAACACGTATGGCGTAGGGTTATGCCTGCAACGCAGGTGCCTAGCCGGAAACAAGTAGATCGGGCATTGGCTATCAACTAACTCACGTAGCCCGCTTCTGGAACACGAGCCAGGAAACACAAGTATTGTAGCGTGTGCTACGAATGCGACATTCAACATAGATAACATGGATGACAATTAATTCGCGTACCGTTAATTAAAATCAAACATGACATGGTAGTTATGCAACATGATAAATGACGGATCTAGCTTCGTTGTCAAGCTAGTTCCTGAAATTGCGCCTAGGCGAGTATCATTTCGTCGCCTAGTCTCTTTTACGCCTACAACAAGCAAATGGCCTAAAACATGGCCCAAAACCCTAAGTGGCAAGTTTCACTTGCGTAGCACCGAGGATGACGATCACGAAGGCCGTCACACAAATGCTAACTACGGAGATGAGATCGCTGCCATGGCAAAATAATATTAGAACAACATCCAACCTAGTTTTATTAGGGTTTCACAAAAATCACAAAACGGGTTATGAGAACATCAAAGGATCGATCACTACCTTAGGAAGCGGAAGAACGATATCGAGCAAGCATGGCGACGGAAGAAACGATCCGGGGAACTAGGGTTCAGATCTGGAAATGGGGAGAAAATATGGAGAAATGGGGTTTTGGGGATTTTTGGGGGTTTTCCGGCGACCTAGAGGTGGTGGCCGGCCAAAATGGAGAGGGGAGCTCCAAGGGAGGAAGAAATGGCTTGGGGAAATGTTGGAGGGTGATTTGGGGAAGAAAATGGCTCATGAGAATGAAAGAGGGATGAAAGAAATCGTGGGTGGGGTTTAAATAAGAGAGCTGGCGGCTGCCCAGAAATTAGGGTTTTAACACTGATTAGTCGGTCAAAGAGCAACCTCTGACCGACTAGTTTGGAAACTAGTCGGTCGGTTAACCAACACAGACCGACTAAGTGTAAACAGTAACACCAGACGAAAAATAGGATTTAGATTTAGTCGGTCAGAGAACAACTACTGACCGACTAGTTTCTCATCTAGTCGGTCGACAAACGTTCTTAGACCGACTAAGAATGAATAGTACTTGGTATCAAAAATGATCATTGAGCTAGTCGGTTAAAGAACGATTACTGACCGACTAGTTTGCAACCTAGTCGGTCGACAAATGTTCTTAGACCGACTAATGATAAACAGTAACTCCTGTACAATTGATTCAATGAACTAGTCGGTCCATGAAGGTTTGCCAACCGACTAAATCGTCATCTAGTCGGTCGGTTCTCCTTCTTGTACCGGCTAACGTGCACAGAAAGTTTCGAAATGGAGCGCGAAGCTCCGGGATCGATTCCTAAGACTCCTAGGCTTGATCTAACAATAAGATATGACCGATATGAAGCCCGTCACGAATGACTTACTCCAAGACCAACGATTCTAAGGAAGAAGCTAGGAAAACACGACGAAACGATCGAAAATGAAAGCTACGGAGACGAAAACCACACATAAGGAGAAAATCCACCAATATATATATATATATATATATATATATATATATATATATATATATAAATATAATATAAATAATCCAGATACATGAAAACCAGTCGTTACATCCTCCCCAACTTAAGAAAAATTCCGTCCTCGGAATTTCCCAACACTTACGTGTCCGGGAACAAAAGTGGGAAACAATCTCGCATCTCATCCTCATTCTCCCAAGTAGACTCTCCTGGCGAGCCGTGTCGCCACATCACCCTCACAAGATTGACAACCTTGTTCCGAAGTGACTTCTGACGCCTGTCCAGAATCTGCACTGGCTGCTGGTCATACGTCATATCAGGGCGAACGGTAATCTCCGAGAAATCCACAGCATGAGATGAATCGCTAATGTATCGACGAAGCTGCGACACATGGAAAACATTGTGAACTCCCTCCAAAGATGGCGGTAAGGCTAAGCGGTAAGCTACCTCGCCAACTTTCTCCAGAATGTCAAACGGTCCAATGTATCGCGGGCTCAACTTCCCTCGCTTCCCAAAGCAAATCACACCACGATTCGGGGAAATCTTCAAGAACACATGGTCGCCCGGCTGAAACTCCAAAGGACGGCGTTTAGCATCCGCCCAATGCTTAAAACGGTCCTGAGCAATCCTCAACCTCTTCCGAATGTTCCTGACAACATCCACGGCCTCCACGATCATCTCAGGTCCCAACAGCTCCTGATCTCCAACGTCATCCCAACTCAATGGCGATCGACATTTCCTCCCATAAAGAGCGGCGAAAGGCGACATGCCAATACTCGACTGGAAGCTGTTCTTGTAGGAAAACTCTACCAGATGTAGATGGTCCTCCCACGAACCCTTGAAATCCAACATGCACGCCCTTAGCATGTCCTCCAAGATCTGAATCGTCCTCTCGGACTGGCCATCCGTCTGCGGATGGTACGCCGTGCTGAAACTCAGACGCGTACCCAAAATCTTCTGCAAACTCTGCCAGAACTGAGATGTGAACCTCGTGTCTCTGTCCGACACGATACTCACAGGGACTCCGTGAAGTCGTACGACCTCCTGCACGATTCACGTTACATCACTATCTAAACTAGGAAAAGGAAATAAAAACGGAGAGTAAAAGAATTTACCTCCATATATCTCCTCGCTAGCACCTCAGTGGACTGTCCCACTCGGAACGGAATAAAGTGCGCGGATTTGGTCAATCGATCTACGATCACCCAAATCGCGTCATTCTGCTTCGGACTCCGAGGTAGTCCAGTCACGAAATACATAGTGATGTGTTGCCACTTCCACTCCGGAATCGGAAGCGGTTGTAGCAACCCTGCCGTACGCTGATGCTCCGCCTTCACTTGCTGGCAAACCAAACACTTGGCTACACTCTGAGCCACACTCCTCTTCATACCATGCCACCAATAGTTCAGACGAAGATCCTTGTACATCTTGGTGCCACCAGGATGCACAGAATACGGCGAACTATGTGCCTCCACCATCAACTCCTCTCTGATATCCCCAGCTGGCACACACAACCTAGCTCCAAACCTCAGCGAGCCATCCTCATGAATCAAAAAGTCAGTCCGCAGATCGGCTTCCACCTGCTCCCGAATCTTCACCAGCTTCGGATCCTCAGCCTGGCCAGCCTTGATCCGATCCACAATCGTCGACTGAATCTGCATACTCATCAACGAAGAAGCCTCCCCAGGAAGAACAATCTCCACACCAGACACGCAAAAATCCTGCTGCAATCTCCACTGTGAAGTCAAAATCATCACCGCTGGAAGCCTACTCAGCGCATCAGGAACCACATTCACCTTGCCAGGGTGATACTGCAAATCAATCTCATAATCCGCCATGAGCTCCAACCATCGACGCTGTCGCATGTTGAGCTCCTTCTGAGTGAAAATATACTTCAAGCTTTTGTGAGCGGTGAAGATCTTCACTTTCTCACTCAGCAGGAAGTGCCTCCAAATCTTGAGCGCAAACACGACAGCAGCCAACTCCAAGTCATGCGTCAGGTAATTCTTCTCATGAGTCTTGAGCTGACGCGAAGCATACACCACAACATGCCCGTGTTGATGCAACACACAACCTAGACCCTTGCCAGAAGCATCGCAAAAGATCTCAAATCCACCGCTGCGATCAGGCACAACAAGAATAGGGGCAGTCGTCAATCTCTCCCTCAGAACACCAAAAGAATTCTCACAATCACCCGACCAAACAAAAGGTACATCCTTCCGCGTCAATCTGGTCATCGGCTCAGCAATACGTGAAAAGTCCTTAATGAAGCGCCGATAGTAACCAGTAAGTCCAAGGAAACTCCGAATCTCAGACGCTGACTGCGGAACAGGCCACTCTCTAATGGCCCTGATCTTCTCGGGATCCATTGAAATACCATCTCCTGTCACCACATGCCCGAGAAAAGCAACTCTGTCCAGCCAAAACTCGCACTTCGAAAACTTAGCATACAACCGATGCTTCCTCAAAATCTCCAACACCGTCCTCAAGTGCGATGCATGCTCCTCCTCCGACTTAGAATAGATCAGAATGTCGTCAATAAAAATAACGACAAACTTATCTAAAAAGTCATAGAAAATCAGATTCATCAGATTCATGAAAACTGCGGGTGCATTGGTTACACCGAAGGGCATAACCACAAACTCGTAGTGTCCATACTTCGTCCTGAATGCTATCTTCGGAACATCTTCCTTCTTCATCTTCAGCTGATGATAACCACTCCTCAGATCCAACTTTGAAAATACCCTCGAACCTCCAAGCTGATCAAAAATATCATCGATGCGAGGCAACGGGTATTTATTCTTGATGGTCACCGCATCCAGCTCCCGATAGTCCACGCACATGCGACGCGAACCATCCTTCTTCTTCACCAGCAAGACCGGTGCTCCCCACGGAGACACACTAGGATTGATATAACCCTTCTGCAAAAGCTCATCCAGCTGCTTCCGCAATTCCTCCAACTCAGCGGGTGCCACACAATATGACGCCTTCGAAATCGGCTGCGCTCCCGGAATAAGATCAATAGAAAATTCCAGAGCCCGATCAGGTGGCAGACTAGACATCTCCTCGGGGAAGACGTCATCGAAGTCGCGCACAACCGCTGGCCTCTCCAGCTCTATCTGCATAGCCACAATCTCCACCGGCCTGGCCCGAAATCTGACAGGACCAAGCGAGCTGCTACCCCGGCTGAACTCAAATACTGGATGTCCGGGAATCTCGAACACCACCTTCTTCCTCCGACAGTCGATCGTAGCATAGAAGCTCGTAAGCCAATCCATCCCAAGGACCGCATCATAGTTGATGATGTCGTGGACAATGAAATCAGCGTAAAGCTCATGTCCACAAACCACCAACGAGTAAGAATTGCATCCACGATGCACCAAGACCACGCCATTTCCTGTGACGATATTCCAACTCTTGGAAAGAGGGGACGTCGACAAGGAATGCTTCTCCACGAAGCTCCGAGAAATAATACACATCGATGCACCTGGGTCAAAGAGGACTCGTGCAGGAAATATGCACACCAAAACCACACCTAACAAGCAATTTAACAATCAAACCCTAGTCTAGCAAACAATCATGTTCAAGCAAACAACATAATCTAACAATCAAAACTAGCTAGGAAAGTAACAGCTAGATTGAGGATTACCTGCGATAACCTCATCCACAGCCTCGCTCTTCACAGCGGTCATCAGAAAAGCCTGCCTCCTCGGCGGAAAAGCCTGCTGAAAAGCTTGCCTCTGTGGAACAAGAGCTGCTCCACGTCCAGCAGGAACAGACGCTCTCTGCTGCAACGGCTGTGCTGCAACAGGTGCCCTCCAAGGCTGCTTCGACCTCGGACAATCCTTCATGGTATGGGTAGGATCTCCACAGACAACACACTGGCCCAGGAATCTCCTACACTGATCCTTGACCTGCCCGATCTTGCCGCAGAAATGACAAGTCTTCTGAATAGGCCCTCCTGGCCTCTTAAACTGAGCTGGCTGATTAGGCTTGAAACCAGGCCTAACCACCGCTCTGGCCTGCTCCATAGGCCTCTTCCCAGCACCAGAAACATATCCTCTCCTCTGACTCAGGTTCAGCTCCTGCCTCCTCGCAGCGACCAGAACCTTCTGATAAGAGTCCAGATCAGAGGAAGACACAAAACTCTGAAGCTCCAAAACAAGTCCCTGCAGGAACCTCTGAGCCCTCTCATCAGCATCCTGCACCATCTTCGGTGCGAACCGACTAAGCCTAGTGAACTCTTGGTGGTACAGGTCCACCGTCAAGCTCCCTTGCTTCAGATCAATAAAGCGCTGTAGCATCTCCTTCCTAGCAGCCTTCAGAAAGAACTCCTCATCAAAACTGGACTTAAAGGTAGCCCAAGCTATCGGCTCCACCAACATCTTCTCTTCAGCATCCCACCAGTTCCGAGCATTATCCTTGAGTTGCCTCTTCGCCAAATCAACCCATCCAGCTGGGGTGATCTTGGCCATCTTCAAGTTATCCTCAATGTTCCGAATCCACTCATCGGAAGCCAGAGGACCCTCAGACCCATCAAAATAAGCAGGACCCAGCTCCCGAAATTGCTTCGCTCCCGGCTCGGAGCGAGGGGCATCCTGGATTACCCGACCAGCTCGAACAACTGGAGCATTCTGGACTTGCAGGAGCACGCCCTGCTGCACCTGCATCATCTGAAGCATCATCCGCATCATCTCTCCATTGGTGGGCTCCCGCTCAGGCTCCTCGTCATGATGGGGTGCACCACTACCTCCACCACGGGTGAATCACCTTCCTGCCATCTAATGACACAGAAAACGAAGCAGATTAGACTCATAGCTTATGACTCGGACGTCGAACTTAGTTTATTGGACATTCTAATATTATTATCGTCATTCCGATAATCGCAGTTACAGAAGAGACCTGCATGGGCCACCAACAAAACCTGTCACGTCCCGCTTCACTAAAATGGAGGCGAGACGTGAAAAGGTCCGCACGAGAGTGGAGCTGTGAAGCCCCAAACCCGATAAGCGTCAATAAAACATAAGCAGGTCACTGTAACCACAAACGGAACAACAATAATAACACAAGGAGAGACAGAAATAAAATCTCAAATCTCAGAATTTGTCCAACATTAAAATTAAGTTCAACATCCAGAAAAGCCACCAGGCTAAAAGAAAGAGTCTAAAGGCCCAGAACAAGGCCAACAAAAGGGACAACATAACAAAGTATTGGTGCCATGCACCGACAACTAAACAGTCTAATCAACAACACAAACAGTCTCTACGACTGATCGACCGTGTCCACGAAGTCCTCGTCAAACACAGGCTCGTGCTCGGCGTCCGCAAACACCTCGTCCTCAACAATGAACTCAGGCTCAGGATCTAACATGTGTCACCCAAAAGAGTAAAGGGGCACATGCCAGCAAGTCTAAAAGACTTGGGCAAGGAAACTGAAAGTAAGGTAAGCTAACAACCTAGCAGTTATAGTATGTTGCATGACATGGCAAGGATAGTATGGAAGTGACAAGTAAAGGGAAGTACAAGTAGCAAGTAGCAAGTATGTCATGGATAACAAGTTTTACAAGTAAACCACGGACAAGTACAAGTCAAGTGGTTCACGTCAAGTGATCACGTCAAGTAAACACGTCAAGTAAACAAGTTTGCACAGAGATTTCGTTTGCTGGCTAGAGTGGCTGATCGGGCCAACTCGTAAGCTCAGGTGACCGCTTATCCCTACCCCTCCACGTGTATCGAGCCAGGGCATTACCCCGAACGCAGAATGCTCGCTTCTGGATCACGGGACAGGAAGTGTATTTAACACGTATGGCGTAGGGTTATGCCTGCAACGCAGGTGCCTAGCCAGAAACAAGTAGATCGGGCATTGGCTATCAACCAACTCACGTAGCCCGCTTCTGGAACACGAGCCAGGAAACACAAGAATTGTAGCGTGTGCTACGAATGCGACATTCAACATGGATAGCATGGATGACAATTAATTCGCGTACCGTTAATTAAAATCAAACATGACATGGTAGTTATGCAACATGATAAATGACGGATCTAGCTTCATTGTCAAGCTAGTTCCTGAAATTGCGCCTAGGCAAGTATCATTTCGTCGCCTAGTCTCTTTTACGCCTACAACAAGCAAATGGCCTAAGACATGGCCCAAAACCCTAAGTGGCAAGTTTCACTTGCCTAGCACCGAGGATGACGATCACGAAGGCCGTCACACAAATGCTAACTACAGAGATGAGATCGCTGCCATGGCAAAACAATATTAGAACAACATCCAACCTAGTTTTATTAGGGTTTCACAAAAATCACAAAACGGGTTATGAGAACATCAAAGGATCGATCACTACCTTAGGAAGCGGAAGAACGATATCGAGCAAGCACGGCGACGGAAGAAACGATCCGGGGAACTAGGGTTCAGATCTGGAAATGGGGAGAAAATCTGGAGAAATGGGGTTTTGGGGATTTTTGGGGGTTTTCCGGCGACCTAGAGGTGGTGGCCGGCCAAAATGGAGAGGGGAGCTCCAAGGGAGGAAGAAATGGCTTGGGGAAATGTTGGAGGGTGATTTGGGGAAGAAAATGGCTCAGGAGAATGAAAGAGGGATGAAAGAAATCGTGGGTGGGGTTTAAATAGGAGAGCTGGCGGCTGCCCAGAAATTAGGGTTTTAACACTGATTAGTCGGTCAAAGAGCAACCTCTGACCGACTAGTTTGGAAACTAGTCGGTCGGTTGACCAACGCAGACCGACTAAGTATAAACAGTAACTTCTGACGAAAAATAGGATTTAGATTTAGTCGGTCAGAGAACAACTACTGACCGACTAGTTTCTCATCTAGTCGGTCGACGAACGTTCTTAGACCGACTAAGAATGAATAGTACTTGGTATCAAAAATGATCATAGAGCTAGTCGGTTAAAGAACGATTGCTGACCGACTAGTTTGCAACCTAGTCGGTGGACAAATGTTCTTAGACAGACTAACGATAAACAGTAACTCCTGTACAATTGATTCAATGAACTAGTCGGTCCATGAAGTTTACCGACCGACTAAATCGTCATCTAGTCGGTCGGTTCTCCTTCTTGTACCGGCTAACGTGCACAGAAAGTTTCGAAATGGAGCGCGAAGCTCTGGGATCGATTCCTAAGACTCCTAGGCTTGATCTAACAATAAGATATGACCGATATGAAGCCCGTCACGAATGACTTACTCCAAGACCAACGATTCTAAGGAAGAAGCTAGGAAAACACGACGAAACGATCGAAAATGAAAGCTACGGAGACGAAAACCACACATAAGGAGAAAATCCACACACACACACACATATATATATATAATATAAATAATCTAGATACATGAAAACCAGTCGTTACAATATCACCCTGGATTGATGATGCAAGACATCATCAACCAGACGAACCCGAAGATTCTTCAAAAAGAGTGAAACTTTCATTGTCCTATTCAAAAGGGAAAAATGATAATGAGATCATCTCCATTCACATGGACATTGACTCTTCCCACTTCCTCAAAGGAATTTAAGATGATATACTATCATCATTAAAGATAATGAAGACCTTTAGGTCTCTTGAGAGTATTTAAGGGATATAAATAGTCTTCGTCCACTCCCTTAATAGGATTGATGATGTACCTTTGGTGTACTCATCAATATATCCTCTAAAAATGGTCATTATCCAACCACAATTTTTTTTAAAAAATAGTGTCAACTTTGGATAAAAATGGGAAATCATAAATAATTAGCAACAGTGGCTGCGTACACTCAGCTAAACACACCATTAGAACCTTTTTATATGAGTCTGATCAACTCCATATAAACATTTTCTAAGAATGGGTTTAGAGCACTTCTTAAAGATGGTACGTCTGCAACGCTGTGTATGTGTTTCTGAAGCAACACTACATAAACTGTCATGATGCCACAAAGAGAACACATTCACCAGGACTAACCAACTTTGATGAATAGATTCCAAAATCTCGTATGAGTAAGGCATTTATACACGTCTTATAAATTATGTGTTGATGGTAAAAAGGATCATGAAGATCCTTCAATTCCCTATTTGGTTCAAATCATCTATGAGCCTGAAGCTCAAATTGACCATTTAAAAAGTAAATACATATGATCTAATTATAATCAGACTGACAATTTAAATATTGTCAAAAACTTTCACATCCCTACTACTAAAAATCCAGCTAGGATTGACATACCAAATATAATGGATGCAATCGACCAGTAGCACAAGTGGATGTCCTTAATGTAGTGCCCTGATAGCTACTGCACAAGTACTAGAGGAGGGGTGAATAGTACTTTAAAATAATCAAGAGTAATTATTCCTAATTATCGTGCAAACTCAACCAACAATGCGGAAATGAAGATAGACAACAATAAAAGACAAGCGCAAACAAACGATGTAACGGGTTCGGATTCAACCAAGTCTCCCCGACTTGTTCCCAGTGATCCTACGTCCCAAACAGCCGGATCCCCTCCGGCTACTTGAGTTAGAATCCTCTAACTCAAATTTGTACTATGAAATTCTTGTAGAAAACCTCTACAAGATCAAATCATACACAAATCGAAATGTGACTCCCACAAACTGGCGTCACAAACTTCTCTCACAAACCGAGAGAAAAACTTGCAATATCAAAGTAAATGAAATATGAAATGCTTACCAACAAAATCATATACCTTGAGTAACTTACGATTTTAGGGCAAGAAGGATTTTGAGGAAGAAGACACCAAACCCTAGCACCAAGAAGATGAACAACGATCGAAGGCTAGGGTGGAGTTGGTGACCTTGAATCAAGCTCTTGGCTTGAGTAGCTCACAATCAATGAGAATCTCGCTTGAGGAATAAGAGTGAGGGAGAGATTCTTGTGAGAAATGAGAGCTTGGAAATGAGAATTAAATGCTCTCTATTTGATCTCTAAAACTCAATAATGGCAGCCTTGAATGCTATGAAGAAGCATCTCAAGATTATATAGGATAGAGAAGAGAGAGAGGGAAAATTCGTGCATTTAAAGCTCCAACGAATCAATTTCTGAAGCAGTCTAATCGGTCTAAGAAGGATCACTGACCGATTAGTTTCTCAACTAGTCGGTCGGTGATTCTTCTTGGACCGACTAAATGGTTCACAACCAATAAAGTGAATTCAAGGAGTTAGAACTAGTCGGTCTAAGAAGACTTGCCAACCGACTAGTTTGACAACTAGTCCGTCGGTGAGTGTTCTTTGACCGACTAAGAGTTGAAATACAATAGGTTGAATTCAAAGAGAGCTAGTCGGTCTAAGAACAAATTCCAACCGACTAGTTTCACAATTAGTCGGTCGATGATTGTTCTTGGACCGACTAACTGTAAACAGTAGCTCAGGCTGAGAAATGAAGATATAACTAGTCGGTCTAAGAAGGATTCCTAACCGAATAGTTTGACAACTAATCGGTCGATGAACCTTCTTGGACCGACTAATTGGTCAACAGTGAAGTTGCTGAATTGAGCAAGGAGATCTAGTCGGTTCAAGAAGGATTACTGACCGACTAGATGACAATCTAGTCGGTTGGTTCTTCTTCTTGAACCAACTAAGATGCACTAGAAGCCGCGAAATGAAGCGTAAGGCTTCGGGAAAGTTTGTATGGGCTTCTAAGATAATCCTAGCTCTAATGATAAGAGTGTTATGAAGATTTTCGAGTAAGACCTACTCAAGGCTTAACATTCTACGAAAAGAAGCTAGAAGACTATAAAAATAAGCTAGACGAACTGTCTTCAAAGATTCAATCCGAATCTCTTGACTTCAATAATGCTCCTAGAGCTTCAACGAAGCTTCAGGCACAAGATCATGTGCTTTGAGAAGTCTTGAGACGTCGCTTTTGATGTTCATAGAATTTTGGCGACGATCTCCATAACTGCGCTCACAAAGAGTTAGTTCAACATAAATAATAATCAATAATAATGATTCAAATGAAATTTACTTACTCCCCCCTGTATTGATGACACGTTAATTCCAAATTAAATAATAATCATACGCATCAAGCAGACGAGGAAAGAATAAAATGTAAATCCAATTATAGAAATTTAGGATCTAAATTCATTTTTATATCTTAACTCCCCCTGAATCTAACATATCCAATTAGATTCACGGTAAATTGCTTTATTAGCACATCGTCATTATTAATTCTCTCCCCCTTTGGCATTAGCAAAAAGAGTAGGAGGAGATCAACGACAACAACAATGGCTAAAAATAAAAGCACGGGAGTCGAAGAATACGACCACGGTCCAAATGACACCAAAGTAAAATCACGAAGAAAATCAAAGCGTGCCAACGAGACCATAGTCGAAAAGCGAGGAATGAACTCATCAAAACAAATCAATTTCACATATTGAGTTATGGAACATACTCTCCAATATCAACATTCTTAGTGAATTTAGTGCATGGAAAACAATTCTATGTTTTCATAGAAAGAATTCTATTTAATCAATATATTCGTCGAGCGACGAAATCAACATCAGAGACAAAAATATAATGTGCACACTGAAGTAAATGGCAACATGATGTGTGTGTGTGTGTGTGTGTGTATAAAACATGGTACATCAAAAAGTATACATCTGCCAACACAAATATAAACGATCCTCAGATCGGAGCACATCATACACATATCTCACAACATACATCGAAGTATCACAAAACATACAAAAATCCATCAAAAATACATAACCACCCAACTATCCTACCCCACTCTCTCACGACAAAAATATCATCCAAGTGCACATGGGAGAGTCATCCAACGCAAGCTAAGGATGCAGAGGGAGGATCAGCAGCAGCAGCAGGCTCTGCAGAAGGGGTGGTCTCGGGAACGACGGGAGTGTCCACCAAAGGGAGAGTGGCAACAGGAGTGGTCTCGGGAGCACCAGCAGAAGTATCCACCGAAGGAATGGTGGCAGCAGGTGTGCTCTCGGGAGCACCAGCAGAAGTAGCAGCAGCAGACGTACCCTCTGGGGCACGAACAAGAGATCCAACAAGCTCCTCGAGATCAGCCTCATCCATTTCCTCCTCGTCAGAAACTGAAGGAGGAACCTCAATGCCCAAGTGAGAACAGATGCGAGCTAGCATCTCCTCAGAACGAGAAACACGAGACTCCACACGTCTCAGAGAAACTGAAAACTCAGCGAGTGAAGGAGGAGGAGGAGGAGGGGCAGCATCAGCTGACACAGAGGGGGTAGTCCTCTGAACATGACGAAGCACCGCAAGAGACTTCTTGACGGCAGTCGCGTTCAGGGGAGGACCCAAAGTACGCTGATCATCTGGAGGGAGAGGGACGCCGAAGTGACGAAAAACGAGAGTCAATAGGCAAGGATAGGGGATACGTGTCTTCGCCATGATCGTGAGACGAGAGAACACACAAACGAGATAGATCGAACGAGAATTCGAAATGAAACCTAATACAAACCCTAAATCGAGATAGAAGTCGAAGTATGAACAAAATAGGGTTAAATAGAATCCTAAAGAGCTGAGAGAAGGAGTACCCAAGGTCGACTGGAGGAGGGAGAAGATCGGCGACGACGTACGACGGTCGGAGACGGCGGCGCACGACGGAGGGAGGAGAGGAGACGAGGGGGTTTAGGGCTGAGGAGAGTTTTCGCACCGATTAGAATGAATTCTAATCGGTGCGGGAGGCAATAAGTCGATCGGGAGAGTCAAAGACGCAAATGGCCTAACGCATTTAGTCGGTCACTGTTCAAGTGCTGACCGACAAGAATGAAATCTAGTCGGTCGGCCAATGAGCTTGAACCGACTAAGTGCAAACAGTAACTGAAGCCAAATCTAGGGCAAGATCTAGTCGGTCTAAGTTCATTCACTGACCGACTAGAACTGAATCTAGTCGGTCGGTGTCTGAACTGGAACCGACTAAAAGAGTCCAAAAGTTTGATAATCAGAAATTTTGAGTTCTATCCTAAACGCACTTAAACGAAACATCGAAATACTCTCATACATCATTATTCTACCCCATAAAACATATCGAAAATTATAAATACGACGTTCAAGAACATTTCTAGCGTAAATTCCGAAAATCCAACCATAAATCCAGAAAATCCCAACAAATCTAGCATGAGCATATATAAAGGAAATTATTATCATGCAAGATTATTGAAAATATGAATCCTATATCTCGGATTCACCCATAATCCCCAATTCTCGACGTAACCGCACAAAGGAGTCTTCTTTGAGTGGTTTCGTGAAAATATCGACGATTTGCTTCTGGGTTTCAACGTACACTAAAATGATGTCCTTTTTAGCAACATGATCATCAAGGAAATGGTGACGAACATCTATGTGTTTAGAACGGGAATGGTGTACCGGATTCGTAGAGAGACATATTGCACTTTGGTTGTCCACCATGATAGGGCAAGTATCACAGTTTATACCAAAGTCTTTAAGAGTGTGTCTCATCCAAAGAACCTGAGCACACGCAGTACCGGCGGCAATATATTACGCCTCGGTGGTTGAAAGTGGTACAGAATTCTACTTCTTGGAAAACCAAGAGACAAGAGAATTTCCTATAAAATGGCAAGTGCCACTAGTACTTTTCCTGTCGGATTTGCATCCCGCATAATCTGCGTCAATATATGAGATTAACTCATATGTGCTAGACTTTGGAAAATATAATCCGGAGTCGACTGTGTAACTTAGATAACGGAAAATACGTTTTACCGCTACTAAGTGAGATTCCTTAGGTTGAGACTGATAACGAGCACATACACATACATCAAACATAATATCGGGCCGACTGGCAGTAAGATATAATAAACTACCTAGCATACCTCGATATAGACGAATGTCTACATCTTTGTCGCCCGTATCTTTATCAAGATGTGTAGTAGTGCTCATTGGAGTCTTCTTGCCAGAGGCATTCTCCATTCCAAATCGCTTTAGCAACTCCACCGTGTACTTGGTTTGGTGGATGAAGATTCTATCGTGCATTTGGCGAATTTGGAGACCTAAGAAATATTTGAGCTCACCTATGTGGCTCATCTCAAATTGGTCCTTCATGACATTAGAAAACTCTTCGCAAAGAGTGAAGTTAGTAGCACCGAAAATGATTTCATCAATATAAATTTGAACTAAAATAATATCATGATTCGAATACTTAACAAAAAGTGTAGAGTCAACTTCACCCATTTTAAAACCCAAATCCAAAAGAAAGTTCTTTAGACGATCATACCAAGCTCTAGGAGCTTGTCTCAAACCGTAAAGTGCTTTCTTAAGTTTGAAAACGTGATTTGGAAATTTTTCATTTATAAAACCCGGAGGTTGAGAAACATAAACTTCCTCAACGACATCTCCGTTTACAAACGCACTTTTTACATCCATTTGAAAGAGTTTAAAATCCTTATGGCATGCAAAAGATAACAACAACCTAATAGATTCTAATCTAGCTACCGAAGCAAAGGATTCTTCGAAATCTATACCTTCCTCTTGCCGGTAGCCTTGAGCTACTAACCGAGCTTTGTTCCAGACGACGTTTTGGTTCTCGTCGGTCTTGTTCTTGAAAATCCACTTCGTTCCTATAACGGTGTGGTTCTTCGAAGGCAATGGAACAAGCTCCCAAACCTCATTCCTCTCAAATTGAATGAGTTCTTCCTCCATGGCTAGGATCCAAGCACTATCTTCGCACGCTTCGTTAATATTCTTTGGCTCCGTCGAAGAGGCAAAGGCACAATGAGTGAAGTAGTTGACTTGAGATCTCGTCTTGACACTATCAAGTATGTTGCCAATGACTTGCTCACGGGGATGGTCACGAACTGTATGAAGCCGTTTGGGAACTCCCTGATCACTAGGAACATTCTCAAAAGATTCATCAGTAGGGTTAGTATCAATAGAATCAATAGAGTCAATAGAATTAGAATTACCAATAGAATCACATAAAACATCCATGGAGTCATCATCATTGGTAATTCTAGAAGGGACAAAATTTTCATTGAATGAAACATGAAGTGATTCCTCGATCGTTAAGGTTCTTTTGTTGTATACCCGGTAGGCTTTGCTACGTGAGGAATATCCAACAAATATCCCCTCATCGGATCATGGATCAAATTTGTCCAAACTTCCATACGTGTTTTTAATAAAACATTTTGCTCCAAAAACTCGAAAATGTTTAACTTGAGGCAATCTACCAAACAACAACTCATAACAAGTTTGTTTGGTGCCTGGCCTCAAAAGTATTCTATTAAACACATAGCAAGCGGTATGTACCGCTTTCGCCCAAAATTGATGGCCAAGTTGGCTATCATCAAGCATTGTGCGAGCACATTCCACTAGCGTCCTATTCTTTCTCTCAACAACACCATTTTGAGGAGGTGCGCGAGGGAAGGAAAAGGTGTGAGTAATACCAACATTATCACAAAAATTTGAGAAAGACTCATTCTCAAATTCCCCGCCATGATCACTACGAATAGTGACAATGGTGGTTCCAATGATATTTTGTACTTTCTTAACAAATATTGTGAAGTTTTCAATGCATCATTTTTATTACTTAAAGAAAATACCGAAGTAAATCTAGAAAAGTCATCAACGATGACAAGTCCATATCGAGCATTCCCTAATGAAGCAACTCTAGTTGGCCCAAAAAGATATAAATGTAAAAGCTCTAGAGGCCGTTTAGATGATATGCTCTTCTTAGGTTTGAATGACGATTTTGGAAGCTTGCCTTGTCACGCCCCGCTTCCCAAAAACGTGGAGGCGGAGCGTGAGAAGGTCCGCTCAAACTTGAAGCTACAAAGTTGCAAGTCCGATAAGCGTCAAATATTACGAAGAAGCAGGTCCTTGTAATGTGACTCGGAACAACAATAACGATAATAGAGAAAGAGACAAATAATATAAATTATTCAACTCAGAGTTCAGATATAAAATTCGACAACAAAAAAGCCACCAGGCAACCAAAAAGAGAGTACAAAGAAAAGGCCTAGCATGGCCAACAAAAGAAACTAACAGCAACGGTGCTACTCACCGACAACAACTCACAACCAACAAAAGAAGAACGAAGGCGCACTAGGACTGGTCACCGGTGTCCTCGTACTCAACGGCAGCAACGGAGTCGGGCACAAACTCCACGAACTCGTCACTCTCAGCTGCAACCTCTGGCTCAGCAACTAACATGCGTCACCCAAAGAGAAGGGGCACATGTCAGCAAGTCTACAAGACTTGTGCAAGGAAACTAAAGGGAATAAAAACAACCTAGCAGTTCTAGAGTATGGAATGACATGACATGTTATGTAAAATGAGCAGCGGGTAAAGTAACAGCAGATTAGATCATGGCATGGGTTATAGCATGGCAAGTAAACATGGCATGGTACATGTAAAGTTCACAAGGACAAGTACTGGTAAAATAAGCACGTCGTGCACAGAGATTCCGCCCTTTGGCTAGAGTGGCTGTACGGGCCAACTCTTACGCTCAAGTGACCGTTTATCCCTACCCCTCCACGTGTGTCGAGCCAGGGCACTACCCCCGAACACGTAATGCTCGCTTCTGGATCACGAGCCAGGAAGTGTTTTTAACACGTATGGCGTAGGGTTATGCCCGCATAACGGGTGCCTAGCCGGTAACACGGAAACACGGATTGTACAAGGATTTGTAGCATGTGCTACGATGCAACTTGTATCATGATATGTAGAATGGATGCACATGACAATAATAGAATGCAATTGCGTACCGTTAAAGAAAATTAAACATGACAGGCAATTTTTATGAAATGGCATGACAAGGGAAGTTCTAGCTTCGTTGTCAAGCTGGAATTCGAATTTGCGCCTAGACTGCTATCATTTCACGGTCTAGTCTCTTTCGCGCTAAACAAGGTAATGGCCTAAAAAGCATGGCCTAAAATAGGGTTGGCAAGTTTCACTTGCCTGGAACCGAAGTTGTTGTTCGACGTGAGTCACGAGATCGGTATCCTACGGAAATTGGGTTCGCTGTTATGGCAAAATAGAATATTAGACTTTAGGGTTCAAAACCGATTTGCATTAGGGTCCTACGTCGTCTAATGAATCGTTTTTAATTAGGGTTCCTAATTTACATTGAGGGTTATGAGGATTAAAGGATAGATCCACTAACCGTAAGAGTAGCGAACGAAAGACGCCAACCAGATCTAGCTTCGGCGACGGAAGAACGATCCCGGAAAGCTACGGCTGAAATTCGAGATCCGGCGGCCTAGGAAAGGTGGCCGGCGCTAGAATCGACGAGAGGGAAGCTTCGAGGAGGAAGGAAATAGTTTGAGGAATGTTGGGGATGATTTGGGGAAGATATTGGCTCAGAAAGAATGAAGAAGAATGAAAGAATCGAAGAGATTAAATAGAAAACGAAACGGCGGCTGCACTTGACCTAGGTTTACTGGGCAGTTTAGTCGGTCAGAGAAGGGTGGTCGACCGACTAGGTTAAGATCTAGTCGGTCGGTCGTCTAACTTAGACCGACTAAAAGCCAAACCGTGAACAGGGTTGGTACAGGTAGACAGATTTAGTCGATCTGCGAAGGCCCGTCGACCGACTAGTTTAGGATCTAGTCGGTCGTTGATCGTTCATAGACCGACTAAGAGAGAAATTAGGTAGATATTAAGCACTGAGAATTAGTCGGTCAAGGAAGGAATCTTAACCGACTAGTTTAAGAACTAGTTGGTCGGTAATTGTTCTTTGACCGACTAACCATAAACAGTAACTTAGACGGTACAGTAGGACTCAGAATTAGTCGGTCTGAGTACAAGTCCTGACCGACTAGTTTAGAAACTAGTCGGTCGAAGAATGAGCTTAGACCGACTAAACGTAAACAGTAACTAAGCTGAAATTTACTGACAAGAACTAGCCGGTCTGAGAAGGATTGCCGACCGACTAGATTGCAATCTAGTCGGTTGGCTCTCCTTCACGAACCGACTAAGATGCACCAAAAGTGCCGAAATGAAGTGCGAAGCTTCGGGAAGATTCCTATGGCCTCTAGGATCACTCTAGCTCTAAGATTAAGACACTATGAAGCTAAACGTAAGGATTTCTAACGGAAAAAAACACAAGGAAGGAAACATCCAATATTATTCAAATAAAATAGTCATTACAAAAAAACCGGTCGTTACATCCTCCCCACCTTAAGAAAAAATTCCGCCCTCGGAATTTCCTAATACTCACGTGTCAGGGAACAAAAGTGGGTAGCGCTCACGCATCTCATCTTCTCTCTCCCAAGTAGACTCTCCTAGCGAGCCGTGTCGCCACATCACTCTAACAAGATCGACGATCTTGTTCCGAAGTGACTTCTGACGCCTGTCCAAAATCTGCACTGGCTGCTGGTCATACGTCAGATCAGGGCGAACGGTGATCTCCGAGAAATCCACAGCGTGAGATGGATCGCTGATGTACCGACGAAGCTGCGACACATGGAAGACATCGTGAACTCCTTCCAAAGAAGGCGACAAAGCTAAGCGATAGGCTACCTCGCCAACTTTCTCCAGAATATCAAACGGTCCAATGTATCTCGGGCTCAGCTTCCCCCGTTTCCCAAATCGAATCACTCCACGATTCGGGGAAATCTTCAAGAACACATGGTCACCCGGCTGAAACTCCAACGGACGCCGTTTAGCATCAGCCCAATGCTTGAAACGGTCCTGAGCAATCCTCAGCCTCTCCCGTATGTTCCTGACAACATCCATAGCCTCCACGATCATCTCAGGTCCCAACAGCTCCCGATCTTCAATGTCATCCCAGCTCAGTGGCGATCGACATTTCTTCCCATATAGCGCAGCAAAAGGTGCCATGCCAATACTCGCATGGTAGCTGTTATTGTAGGCAAACTCCACGAGGTGGAGATGATCCTCCCAAGAACCCTTGAAGTCCAACATACACGCCCTCAGTATGTCCTCCAAGATCTGGATCGTCCTCTCGGACTGGCCATCCGTCTGAGGATGGTACGCCGTACTGAAACTCAGACTCGTACCCAAACTCTTCTGCAGACTCTGCCAGAACTGAGATGTGAATCTCGTGTCTCTGTCCGACACGATACTCACAGGGACTCCGTGAAGTCGTACGATCTCCTGCACGATTCACGTTACATCACCATCTAAACTAGGAAAAAGGAAATTAAAACGGAAGTAAAAGATTTACCTCCATATATCTCCTCGCTAGCGCCTCAGTAGACTGCCCTACTTGGAAAGAAATAAAGTGCGTGGATTTGGTCAATCGGTCTGCGATCACCCAAATCGCGTCATTCTGTCTCGGACTCCGAGGTAGTCCAGTCACAAAGTCCATAGTGATGTGCTGTCACTTTCACTCCGGAATCGGAAGCGGTTGTAGCAACCCCGCCGTTCGCTGATGCTCTGCCTTTACCTGCTGGTAAACCAAGCACTTGGCTACACTCCGAGCCACACTCCTATTCATACCATGCCACCAAAAATTCAGGCGAAGATCCTTGTACATCTTGGTCCCACTAGGATGCACAGAATACGCCGAACTGTGTGCCTCCGTCAACAGCTCCTCTCTGATGTTCCCAGCTGGCACACACAACCTGGCTCCAAACCTCAACGAGCCATCCTCATGAATCAGGAAGTCAGTCCGCAGACCGGCTTCCACCATCTCCCGAATCCTCACCAACTTCGGGTCTCCAGCCTGTCCAGCCTTGATCCTATCCACGACCGTCGACTGTATCTGCATACACATCAATGAAGAGACCTCACCAGGCAGAACAATCTCAATACCGGACTCGTAAAAATCCTGCTGTAATCTCCACTGCGAAGTCAACAACATCACCGTCGGAAGCCTACTCAAAGCATCAGGAACCACATTCACCTTGCCAGGGTGATACTGCAGATCAATCTCATAGTCTGCCATGAGCTCCAACCACCGACGCTGTCGCATGTTGAGCTCCTTCTGAGTAAATATATACTTCACGCTTTTGTGATCGGTGAAGATCTTCACCTTCTCACTCAGCAGGAAGTGCCTCCAAATCTTGAGCGCAAACACAACAGCGGCCAACTCCAAATCGTGCGTCGGGTAATTCTTCTCATGAGCCTTAAGCTGACGAGAAGCATACGCGACCACGTGCCCATGCTGATGCAATACACAACCGAGACCCTTGCCAGAAGCATCGCAAAAGATCTCGAATCCTCCACTCCGGTCGGGCACAGCAAGAACAGGGGCAGACGTCAACCTCTCCTTCAGAAGACCAAAATCTCCCTCGCAGTCATCATACCAAACAAAAGATACATCCTTCCGCGTCAATCTGGTCATCGGCTCGGCAATACGGGAGAAATCCTTGATGAATCGCCGGTAATAACATGCAAGTCCAAGGAAACTCCGGATCTCAGACGCTGACTGCGGAACAGGCCACTCCCTGATGGCCTTAATCTTCTCGGGGTCCACCGAAATACCATCTCCAGTCACCACATGCCCGAGAAAAGTGACACTATCTAGCCAAAACCCGCACTTGGAATACTTAGCATACAACCTATGCCTCCTCAAGATCTCCAATACTGTCCTCAAGTGCGACGCATGCTCCTCCTCTGACTTCGAGTAGATCAGAATGTCATCAATGAAGATAACGACACACTTATCCAAAAAGTCATAGAAGATCAGATTCATCAGATTCATAAATACCGCGGGTCCGTTGGTTACACCGAAAGGCATAACCACGAACTCGTAGTATCCATATTTTGTCCTGAAAGCTGTCTTCGGAACATCCTCCTTCCTCACCTTCAGCTGGTGATAACCACTCCTCAGATCCAGCTTAGAGAATACCCTCGATCCTTCCAGCTGATCAAAAAATATCATCGATACGAGGCAACGTATATCGATTCTTGACGGTCACCGCATTCAACTCCCGGTAGTCCACACACATGCGACGCAAACCGTCCTTCTTCTTCACCAGCAAGACCGGTGCTCCCCACGAAGACACGCTGGGATTAATGTAATCTTTCTGAAGAAGTTCATCAAGCTGCTTCCGTAATTCCTCCAATTCTGCGGGTGCCATGCGATACGGCGCTTTCGAAATAGGCTGCGCTCCCGGAATGAGATCGATCGAAAACTCGAGAGCTCGATCAGGTGGCAATCCAGACATCTCCTCAGGGAAGACGTCGTCGAAGTCACGCACTACCGCAGGCCGACACTGCCCCATCTGCATAGCAACAATCTCCACCGGCTTGGCCCGAAACCTGACCGGACCAAGCGAACTGCTACCCCGGCTGAACTCGAACACCGGATGTCCAGGGATCTCGAACACCACCTTCTTCCTCCGATAATCGATCGTGGCATAGAAACTCCCAAGCCAGTCCATCCCGAGAACGGCATCATAATTGATGATGTCGTGGACAATAAAATCTGTGTAGAGCTCATGTTCACAGACCACCAAAGGGCAAGAGTTGCAACCACGATGCACCGTGACCACGCCATTCCCTGTGACAATATCCCAACTCTTGGGAAGAGGGAAAGTCGACAAGGAATGCTTCTCCACGAATCTCCAGAAAATAATGCACATTGATGCACCTGAGTTGAAGAGGACTCGTGCAGGGAATGTGCACACCAAAATCACACCTAACAGACAGTCTATCAATCAAATTCTATTCAAGCAGGCAAACATATGCAACAACCAAACATAATCTAATAACTAAAACTAACTAAGGAAAGAAACGTCTAGATTGAGGGTTACCTGTAATAACCTCGTCCACCGCCTCGGTCTCAACAGCAGTCATCAGAAACGCCTGCCGCCTCGGCTGAACGGCCTGATGAAAAGCCTGCCTCTGCGGAACGAGAGGCGCTCCACGTCCAGCAGGAACAGATGCCTTCTGATACAACGGCTGAGCTGCAACAGGTCCCTTCCACGGCTGCTTGGACTTCGGACAGTCCCTCATGGTATGCGCATGATCACCACAAACCAAACATTGCCCCAGCATCTTCCGGTACTGATCCTTGACATGCCCCGTCTTGCCACAGAAATGGCAAGTCTTCAGAGTAGGAGGTCCTCCGGGCCTTTTGAACTGAACCGGCTGATTGGGCCCGAACCCTGGTCTCATCAGGCCTCTTCCCAGCTCCACATGCCTCTTCCCAGCTCTAGAAATCTGTCCCCTCTTCTGGCTCATAATTCGCTCCTGCCTCTTTGCCGCAATCAAAACCTTCTGATAAGACTCCTTATCAGAAGAAGTCACATAGCTCTGAAGATCCAAAGAAAGCCCCTGCAGAAACCTCTGGGCTCTCTCATCAGCATCCTGCACCATCTTTGGTGTAAAACGACTCAGCCGGGTGAACTCCTGGTGGTACTGATCCATCGTCAAGCTCCCATGCTTCAGATCAATGAAGCGCTACGCCATCTCCCTCCTGGCAGCCTTTGGAAAATACTCCTCATCAAACATGGACTTGAAGGTAGCCCAGGATATCGGCTCCTCCAGCAACTTCTCCTCGGCATCCCACCAGTTCCGTGCATTATCCTTAAGCTGCCGCTTCGTCAAGTCAACCCATCGAGTCGGGTCAACCTTCGACATCTTCAAGTTGTCCTCCATGTTCCTGGTCCATTCGTCCGCAGCCAGGGGTCCTTCGGTCCATCAAAGTAAGCAGGACCCAGCTCCCGAAACTGCTTTGCTCCAGGCTTGAAGCGAGGGACATTCTGAACAGGCTGCGCTGCTTGAGCAGGTGGAACATTCTGGGCATTCTGCAGCATCCCCTGCTGCACCTGCATCATCTGATGCATCATCCACATGATCTCCCCGTTGGTGGGCTCCCGATCCGGCTCCTCGACACGAGGGGGCACACCACCTCCAGCACGGGTATTCCGTCTCCCATCCATCTATTGACACAGGAAAACGAAATAAAATTAGACTCTCAGCCTTATGACTCGGTGTTGAAATTGTTTATCGAACATTCTATAATTCTTATCGCTGTTCCGATTTAAGTCATAGTTACAGCGGAGACCTGCATGGGCCACCAAAGAAACCTGTCACGCCCCGCTTCCCAAAAACATGGAGGCAGAGCGTGAGAAGGTCCGCTCAGACTTGAAGCTACAAAGCCGCAAGTCCGATAAGCGTCAAATATTACGAAGAAGCAGGTCCCTGTAATGTGACTCAGAACAACAATAACGATAATAGAGAAAGAGACAAATAAGATAAATTATTCAACTCAGAGTCCAGATATAAAATTCGACAACAGAAAATCCACCAGGCAACCAAAAAGAGAGTCCAAAGAAAAGGCCTAGCATGGCCAACAAAAGAAACTAACAGCAACGGTGCTACCCACCGACAACAACTCACAACCAACAAAAGAAGAACGAAGGCGCACTAGGACTGGTCACCGGTGTCCTCGTACTCAACGTCAACAACGGAGTCGGGCACGAACTCCACGAACTCGTCACTCTCAGCTGCAACCTCTGGCTCAGCAACTAACATGCGTCACCCAAAGAGAAGGGGCACATGTCAGCAAGTCTACAAGACTTGTGCAAGGAAACTAAAGGGAATAAAAACAACCTAGCAGTTCTAGAGTATGGAATGACATGACATGTTATGTAAAATGAGCAGCGGGTAAAGTAACACCAGATTAGATCATGGCATGGGTTATAGCATGGCAAGTAAACATGGCATGGTACATGTAAAGTTCACAAGGACAAGTACTGGTAAAATAAGCACGTCGTGCACAGAGATTCCGCCCTTTGGCTAGAGTGGCTGTACGGGCAAACTCTTACGCTCAAGTGACCGTTTATCCCTACCCCTCCACGTGTGTCGAGCCAGGGCACTACCCCCGAACACGTAATGCTCGCTTCTGGATCACGAGCCAGGAAGTGTTTTTAACACGTAAGGCGTAGGGTTATGCCCGCATAACGGGTGCCTAGCCGGTAACACGGAAACACGGATTGTACAAGGATTTGTAGCGTGTGCTACAATGCAACTTGTATCATGATATGTAGAATGGATGCACATGACAATAATAGAATGCAATTGCGTACCGTTAAAGAAAATTAAACATGACATGTAATTTTTATGAAATGGCATGACAAGGGAAGTTCTAGCTTCGTTGTCAAGCTGGAATTCGAATTTGCGCCTAGACCGCTATCATTTCACGGTCTAGTCTCTTTCGCGCTAAACAAGGTAATGGCCTAAAAAGCATGGCCTAAAATAGGGTTGGCAAGTTTCACTTGCCTAGAACCGAAGTTGTTGTTCGACGTGAGTCACGAGATCGGTATCCTACGGAATTTGGGTTCGCTGTTATGGAAAAATAGAATATTAGACTTTAGGTTCAAAACCGGTTTGCATTAGGGTCCTACGTTGTCACGACCCGCTTCCCTAAAATGGAGGCGAGACGTAAGAAGGTCCGAACGAGAGTGGAGCTGTGAAGCCCCAAACCCGATAAGCGTCAAAAATACATAAGCAGGTCCCTGTAACCACAACGGAATAACAATAATAACACAAGGAGAGACTGAAATAAAATCTCACATCTCATAAATTGTCCAACAAGAAAATAAGTCCAACATCCAGAAAAGCCACCAGGCTAAAGGAAAAGAGTCTAAGGCCCAGAACAAGGCCAACAAAAGCAACAACGACAAAACAAGGTATAGGTGCTACGCACCGATAACAAAACAACTGTCTAACAAAAGTAAAACACAACGAAGACACTAGGACTGGTCCCCAGTGTCCACGTACTCCCCGTCAAACACAAGCTCAGGCTCGGCGTCAGCAAACACCTCGTCCTCAACAAGGTACTCAGGCTCAGGATCTAACATGTGTCACCCAAAAGAGTAAAGGGGCACATGTCAGCAAGTCTAAAAGACTTGGGCAAGGAAACTGAAAGTAAGGCAACTAGCAACCTAGCAGTTTAGTATGCATGACATGGCAGTTATAACATGAGTGCACAATCAAGACATGGCAAGACAATTTGTACAAGAGAGCAATCATCGGGACAAGACAAGACAAGACAAGAGTAGCCACGCTACTATCAATCTCAATCAATTCACTATTCACGTTGTTTTGTAGATGTTTACGCCTTACAGCTGAATGGTTTCACATTCGCTGATTGGCCGCTTAACAACTACCCCAAAACCCAAAGTTTACGCCTTACCACTGCAGTTACTGACCGGGCAGACTCCCAGTTGATTGGTCGCTTAACTCTTACCCCCAATACCCATACGTAATGGAGCCAGGGTCCCCGCACATGGAGCTCAGCTAGTGAGCATGGGGTTGCCCCGCACATGAGCTCGCATTCTAAACATTTGGCGTAGGGATGCACCTAGCCGGAAACACGCAATTCGGGCATTGGCTATCAACCAACACATGGCCCGCTTCTGGAACACGAGCCAGGAACACAAGCATTGTAGCGAAGCTACGCAATCACAGAAACACTTAAAGAATGCTATGACATGACAATTAATTTGCGTACCGTTAATGGAAAGTAAACATGACATGGTAATTGTGCAACATGCTAAATGTCGGAACTAGCTTCGTTGTCAAGCTAGTTCCCCAATTTGCGCCTAGGCGAGTATCATTTCGTCGCCTAGCCTCTTTTACGCCTACAACAAGCAAATGGCCTAAAACATGGCCTAAACCCTAAGTGGCAAGTTTCACTTGCCTAGCACCGGGGATGACGACCACTTCGTCTCACGGATGCTAATCTACGGGGAAATCGCTGTTATGGGGAAACAAACAACAAACAACATAAAATTTTATTAGGGTTTCATAAAAATATAAATAGGTTATGAAAAACAACGGTAGATCGATTTCTTACCGAGAGGAGGCGGAAGAAACACTCCGGGGAACCCTAGGACCAGATCTGGAAGAGATTGGAGAAGTTTGGGGAAACTAGGGTTTTGGGGGATTTTGATGGTTTTGGGGAGATTTTGGGGAAGATGAGAGGTAGAAAGAGTGGATGGATGGCTTGGATGATGGATTTAGGGCTTGGAATGAAGGAATGAAGCTTGGAGGAAGATGGGGGCTCAAAGGGGAAGATTCTAGGGTTTTGGGTCGTGTTGAGGAAGAAGAAAACGTTTGGGTTGGGTTTAAATAGGATGGGCTGGCGGCTGCCCAGAAATTAGGGTTTTAACACAGATTAGTCGGTCAAAGAGCAACCACTGACCGACTAGTTTAGCATCTAGTCGGTCGATGAACGTTCTTAGACCGACTAAGAGTAAACAGTAACTCAACTAAAATTAAGATGATGTGTTAGTCGGTTAAAGAAGCATTGCCGACCGACTAGTTTGCAACCTAGTCGGTCAACCAACGTTCTTAGACCGACTAACGATAAACAGTAACTCCTGAGAAATTTAGAAAGCTAACTAGTCGGTCCAAGAAGGATTGCCGACCGACTGGATCGTCATCTAGTCGGTCGGTGCCCCTTCTTATACCGGCTAAAGAGCACAAAAAGTTCCGATACGGAGCGCGGGGCCCCGGGATCGATTCCTAAGACTCCTAGGCTTGATCTAATAGTAAGATACGACCGTTATGAAGCCCGTCACGAATGACATACTTCGAAATCGACAATCCTAAGGAAGAAACGAGAAAATACGACGAAACGATCGAAAATGAAAGTTACGGAGACGAAAACCACACATGAGGAGGAAAATCCACCAAAACATATATTATATTATAATAAATCCAGATACATGAAAAGCAGTCGTTACATACGTCGTCTAATGAATCGTTTTTAATTAGGGTTCCTAATTTACAGTGAGGGTTATGAGGATTAACGGATAGATCCACTAACCGTAAGAGTAGCGAACGAAAGACGCCAACCAGATCATGCTTTGGCGACGGAAGAACGATCCCGGAAAGCTACGGCTGAAATTCGAGATCCGGCGTTCTAGGAAAGGTGGCCGGTGCAAGAATCGACGAGAGGGAAGCTTCGAGGAGGAAGGATATAGTTTGAGGAATGTTGGGGATGATTTGGGGAAGATATTGGCTCAGAAAGAATGAAGAAGAATGAAAGAATCGAAGAGATTAAATAGAAAACGAAACGGCGGCTGCGACTTGACCTAGGTTTACTGGGCAGTTTAGTCGGTCAGAGAAGGGTGGTCGACCGACTAGGTTAAGATCTAGTCGGTCGGTCGTCTAACTTAGACCGACTAAAAGCCAAACCATGAACAGGGTTGGTACATGTAGACAGATTTAGTCGGTCTGTGAAGGCCTGTCGACCGACTAGTTTAGGATCTAGTCGGTCGTTGATCGTTCATAGACCGACTAAGAGAGAAATTAGGTAGATATTAAGCACTCAGAATTAGTCGGTCAAGGAAGGAATCTTAACCGACTAGTTTACGAACTAGTCGGTCGGTAATTGTTCTTTGACCGACTAACCATAAACAGTAACTTAGACGGTACAGTAGGACTCAGAATTAGTCGGTCTGAGTACAAGTCCTGACCGACTAGTTTATAAACTAGTCGGTCGAAGAATGAGCTTAGACCGACTAAACATAAACAGTAACTAAGCTGAAATTTACTGACAAGAACTAGCCGGTCTGAGAAGGATTACCGACCGACTAGATTGCAATCTAGTCGGTTGGCTCTCCTTCACGAACCGATTAAGATGCACCAAAAGTGCCGAAACGAAGTGCGAAGCTTCGGGAAGATTCCTATAGCCTCTAGGATCACTCTAGCTCTAAGATTAAGACACTATGAAGCTAAACGTACGGATTTCTAACAGAAAAACACACAAGGAAGGAAACATCCAATATTATTCAAATAAAATAGTCATTACAAAAAACCGGTCGTTACATGCCTCGTTGACACGAGTCACAAAAGCTTTTCTTTTGGAAAGTAAGCTTAGGAAATCCTTTAATAGAATTTAACTTGGATAGCTTAAAAAGTGTTCCAAAGTTCATATGACCAAAACGTCGATGCCATAAGTGTTGTACACTTGTGTTGGCAATGAGACATTGTTCATGTGACTTGGGGATATCTAGGATATATATATCCTTATGGTGTGTGCCAGAAAATAACAAATTATTATTATCTTTACTAAAAATATGGCACATTCCTTTCACAAAGCTAACTTTGTAACCTTTGTCACAAAGTTGGCTTATTGAAATAAGATTGTGATTTAATCCTTAACAAGGTAAACATCACTTATTAGAGGTTTAAATGGGTTACCAACTTTACCAACACCAATGATGGTTCCGCTCTCGTTGTCTCCAAAGACTACTCGGTTCCCATTGGCAATGGGCACCACTCCGGAGAGCAATTGAGCTTCACCCGTCATGTGTTTTGAACACCCGCTATCGAGTATCCACCCATCCTTGGAGCTAAATTTGGATTTGTTGCTCCGTTTCTTTTTCTTGAGTCCCTAAAGATGAAAATATCATTCCATAGTACCCAAGGTCATTGGGTCCTAAAAGATTAGACCTTTGGAAGCCAAGTCCAATTGGACTTAGACTTCCCAATATAATCATCATTATGCACGACATTCATAAAATAGGAATTCATGTATGCTTGTTTTTTTATGCATGTTAGTGTTCTTCGGGCCCCAAATAGTGAATATTTTGGGAGCCCTATTCCTATTGGGAGCATGCATACGTTGTTGATGTCTACGTGATGCATGTGGCCTATGAGGAGGTGGCCTAGGAAATGCATGTCGTGGATAAGCATATGGCACATGATGAAATGGTGCATGATGATAATTGTTCATAGGATAGTGATGTGGATGAACATATGCATGTGGGAGAACACGTGCGTGAGTGTGTCTCACATGGTGTGCACGTGCTCGTGGACGTGGAGCATAAAAATCATCATAACTGTGAACCGGTGAAGTAGGATGTGTGTTCCTACATGGCATGGTATTGGTGTACATAAAAGCATGACCCTTCTTTGGAGGTCCACCCAAAGTGGGTTTCTTTCCAAATGGGGGTGTGTACGAAGTGGAAGCACCATTGGTAGATGAACTACCAATGGGGTGTTTGCCCCCACTCGTTGAGGCATCGGAAGTTGGCCTTACAAAGGTGGTGGACGATTTAGATGAATTTCCCATCTTATACCCCAAGCCAATGCGATGATTGGCCGGAAGTAAGTCATTTAGGATATTATCCAAATGGTCCTTACCTTTATTGAATTTATTAATTCGCCTAATGTGGACTCATACTTCTCGGTGAGATAAAGTATAGAAGCATCCAAAGTGGACACTTGAGTTGTAAGTACACAAACACGAGACTTGAGATTCTCATTCTCAATACTCAAAGTTGAGTTTCGAGAAATCAAATCCGCTATCTCGCGTTCATCCAATTCCTCAATATGAACATGCTCAAGTTGAGATTTGAGATTTACAATCTCATTTCTCAAACTTTCAACAACGGTGTCGTTGATGATGATGATAGGCTTAGGTGAGGTTTGGAGACTAGTTAGCTCATCTTTAGTCTTAGTATATCTATTTACTAATTTAGAATATTTAGACCAAATTTGCTCGTTAGCTAATCTAAGGTCATCCATAGTTACCTCATCGCCTTCATCCTCGCTTTCATCGGAGGAGGATTCTTGATCATGTTCCTCTCTAGCCATGAAGCACATGTGTGCTTGCTCCACTTGTTCATCATCCGACTCTCCACTTGAGGAGTCCTTGTCGGAGTCGGTGAATGTGCCGACAAGTCCTTTCTTGTACCCTTTCTTGTACTTTCGAGACTTGTCGAACTTTGGCGCATTCCACTTCCCCTTTTGTTTGTTTTGAGGACATTCCGCTTTCAAGTGTCCTGGCTTATTGCATTTAAAACACAAAGGAGCGGAGGCGTTAGTAGAACTAAATTTTGATTTGTTCTTGAAATTACCTTTCCGGAAGAATCGGTTGAACTTCTTTGCCATGAGGGCAATGGCTTCCAAGTCTAACTCGTCTTCCGATTCTTCATCATCGGTAGATGTAGATGGAGTGGCCTTGAACGCAATCGCCTTTTTTCTTTGGCTCATCTTGCTTCAAGTACGACTTCATCTTGTCTTGCATCTTTATCTTACTATCCTTGCATACCTCATAAGACATCAAGGTACCCATTAGTTGAACGACAGTATATTTATTCATATCGTTACCTTCCTCGATGGCGAATGTACGCTTTTCCCAACAAGAAGGAAGTCCGTCAATGATCTTTGAGACTTTCTCCTTTTGGGTGTAAGTCTTTCCAAGAGCCTCCAACTCGTTGGTAATGTCAACGAAGCGAGCATAGTACTCCTTCATTTTCTCACCCTGTTGCATATGAAATAATTCGTAATCTTTATTTACAACAGTGAGTTTGGAGTCTCTTACCCTACTCGTTCCTTCATGCAAGATGAGGAGTGAGTTCCAGATTTGATATGCACTCTTACATGTGCATATCTTGTTGAAGTCTTCGGGCTCCAAAGCACATTGCAAGGCATTCATTGCCTTGGCATTGGTTACCTCCGCGGCGACCTCCGGGGTAGTCCACTTCGCGAAATCTTCTTCGGCGGGCTCGACATACTCCGTCATCGTGGCTCTCCATAGTGAAGTGCTCCGGAGGAACGTTTCCATCCGGCATTTCCAGTACCCATAGTTGGCACCGTTGAAGTAGGGAGGCCTAGTTGAGGATTGTCCTTCCATCACCGAAGAAGCTCCTTCACGGTTCCTGAAGGTGCTATAGTTTGAAGGTGGACGAACGGTCTTGTTGTCGTTGGTAGACATAGCTATGAACTTGGCTCTGATACCAAATGTAGTGCCCTGATAACTACTGCACAAGTACTAGAGGGGGGGTGAATAGTACTTTAAAATAATCAAGAGTAATTATTCCTAATTATCGTGCAAACTCAACCAACAATGCGGAAATGAAGATAGACAACAATAAAAGACAAGCACAAACAAACGATGTAACGGGTTCGGATCCACCCAAGTATCCCCGGTTTGTTCCCGGTGATCCTACGTCCCAAACACCCGGATCCCCTCCGGCTACTTGAGTTAGAATCCTCTAACTCAAATTTGCACTATGAAATTCTTGTAGAAAACCTCTACAAGATCAAATCATACAAAAATCGAAATGTGACTCCCACAAACTGGGATCATAAACTTCTCTCACAAACCGAGAGAAAAACTTGCAATATCAAAGTAAATGAAATTTGAAATGCTTACCAACAAAATCCGATGCCTTGAGTAAACTTACGATTTTAGGGCAAGAAGGATTTTGAGGAAGAAGAAGGCACCAAACCCTAGCTCCAAGAAGATGAACAACGATCGAAGGCTAGGGTGGAGTTGGCGACCTTGAATCAAGCTCTTGGCTTGAGTAGCTCACAATCAATGAGAATCTCGCTTGAGGAATAAGAGTGAGGGAGAGATTCTTGTGAGAAATGAGAGCTTGGAAATGAGATTTAAATGCTCTCTCTTTGATCTCTAAAACTCAATAATGGCAGCCTTGAATGGTATGAAGAAGCATCTCAAGATTATATAGGATAGAGAGGAGAGAGAGGGAAAATTCGTGCATTTAATGCTCCAACGATTCTATTTCTGAAGCAGTCATTGGTCTAAGAAGGATCACTGACCGATTAGTTTCTCAACTAGTCGGTCGGTGATTCTTCTTAGATCGACTAAATGGTTCACAGCCAATAAAGTGAATTCAAGGAGTTAGAACTAGTCCGTCTAAGAAGACTTGCCAACCGACTAGTTTGACAACTAGTCGGTCGGTGAGTGTTCTTTGACCGACTAAGAGTTGAAATACAATAGGTTGAATTCAAAGAGAGCTAGTCGGTCTAAGAACAAATTCCAACCGACTAGTTTCACAACTAGTAGTCGATGAATGTTCTTGGACCGACTAACTGTAAACAGTAGCTCATGCTGAGAAATGAAGATATAACTAGTCGGTCTAAGAAGGATTCCTAACCGACTAGTTTGACAACTAGTCGGTCGGTGAACCTTCTTGGACCGACTAATTGGTCAACAGTGAATATACTGAATTGAGCAAGGAGATCTAGTCAGTTCAAGAAGGATTACTGACCGACTAGATGACAATCTAGTCAGTTGGTTCTTCTTCTTGAACCAACTAAGATGCACTAGAAGCCGCGAAATGAAGCGTAAGGCTTCGGGAAAGTTTGTATGGGCTTCTAAGATAATCCTAGCTCTAATGATAAGAGTGTTATGAATATTTTCAAGTAAGACCTACTCAAGGCTTAACATTCTACGAAAAGAAGCTAGAAGACTATAAAAATAAGCTAGACGAACCATCTTCAAAGTTTCAATCCGAATCTCTTGACTTCAATAATGCTCCTAGAGCTTCAACGAAGCTTCAGGCACAAGATCACATGCTTTGAGAAGTCTTGAGACGTCGCTTTTGATGTTCATAGAATTTTGGCGACGATCTCCATAACTGCGCTCACAAAGAGTTAGTTCACGATATTTATGTTTGTTCATCATCAAAACCAAATCCGGGGAATCAATACTCAACACTTAAGAGATGAGAGGACATACCACTTGGCTCCAAAGAGAGAAATCTACTCCTGGAGACCGAAAAAGCAATACCACCACAGGAAAGTGAGCTCAAATCCAGAATCTTATTGCAACTTGGTTGCTAAGGACCCATTCTGGATCTGTCCATATTCTTTACCAGTCCCAAAACCTTCACTTCTTTAACGCGTCGTGAAGGAGACACCTCTGGGAGAAATCAAATGTTAATAGTACATACGGGGTAAGTTTCGGACAAGAAAGAACACATTTTGTCGACAAATCCTCTCATATTTCACTTTGCCAGTTAAATATAAAATATCGATTCCACAACTCTGCTTTGCCTGAAAAAAAGATAGAGATTTGGCAAAATTATAATAATGTGGAATGAGGCAATAATAAGGTGAGCTGGACTCACTTATGAAATATGATGTGTATGGACCTGAAGTCCTGATATCAAAAATGATATCAAATCCTGTGGGCTAACTGAGTATTGAAGGAGAATTAAAATAAAATAGTTAGCTATAAGCATTTTAATTTGCTATAGCTTTAGAGGTATAAATCGCTCAAACCAGGAAGTAATCAAGTAAGATGAGCTGAACTCACTTACAAGAAGAATCTGATGCATCGACTGGTTTATGTCAAGGCGTAACCCAACGAATGGCAAAAGAGGGAATTTTTGGTTGATGTTGCTATTGGATGTGACAACATTACCGATATGAAATTTCTTCAACTGCATGTACAAATTTTTTTCTTTACTTTCCTTTCTTTTTGAGACATATATTAAAGGAAAGACAACCTAGACGAAGATCATTAAAGGACTCATACTAAAAGGTTGTTGTTTGCACCTCTTAAAAACAGTATTGTTCTTAAGAGAGCAAATTAAAAGAATTGAGATTATTTTAATAACTCGAAATATTATCGGATCTCCTGAAGAGAAAATACCGAAATATCTGTTAAAGCCTATCTATCAGATATGATATGATATGAAAGTCCTAGTTAGGCATAAATTCTTGGCTTACAGAATACAATCATCCTGAAGATGAACAATCATCCTGAAGATGAACAATCATCCTGAAGATGACATTAATCATCCTGAAGATGAACAATCATCCTGAAGATGAACAATCACCCTGAAGATGACAGTAATTAATCATCCCGAAGATGAAAACTTCATACAATGACGATTGATGAAGAAACATTAAAATCATTCTCCACTAAATACACCTATTTGGTTGTATGGATATACATTAAAAGACCCCTTTCCATTATCTGGAAGAGGGGAAGAATATATATGGTCCAGAAGTACCTTAAGTGTCTTTGTAACACTCTTTTACCTGGCCAACTGTATGCGTCTCTTTTGAGCGTTAGCAATATAGCTATTAGCCAGGTACAGTACATCGCCTGCAACGTACCACTGGACCAGAGATATGTAGCTTTTGCGCTATCTCCAAGGGTCGAGGAAAAATCATCCATGTTAAATGTATTTGCATATGCAGGTTACAGATCGTCGCGATGAATAGTATAAAAGGGACGTCTACCTCCTGAAGATCTACACAGAATCCTCCCAAGTCTACATCCTTTTACCATCCCGAGAAGCTCATCACCCAAGGAGCAGTTCAAGAACATACAAAGCCAGGTCCTGAAGTACCTCGCAGACAATGATGATTGAGACGTGGAGCTTCTACCAAGTTCGTTAGCGCTCCTTTAGTTTCAGCTACTGCCTTATATGAGTGAAACTTGTATAGATGAGTGATGCTTGTACTTTACTTTTGCTTTCGGAATGTTGTAGATGAGATGGATGTATAGACACATAGGAGATTAATTTATAGATATATAGGATATCTGCAAGCCTGAAGCTTGATCAGATAAGGGGGAGTCAACTGTAGAGTTGTACTCTTTTTTCTTGGCTAGTGGTTTTTTCCACAGGGTTTTCCATCGTCAAGGTTTTAATGAGGCAACCACATTGACTCTGTATCCAGAAGTATCCACCCTCGACACATCCCCAAATCAGGGGAAGTTATGGAGTGCTGTACTCTTTTCCCTTCGCTATCGGTTTTTTCCACAGGGTTTCCCATAGGTAAGGGGTTTTAACGAGGCAGTTACCCTTAACTTGGATCTAGAAGTATCCACCCTTTAAGATACTCATCAGTACTAATGAATCATTCAGTATTCATAAGTCGAGTATACCACGTTGGTTGGATAAGGGGAAGTGTTATGAATAGGACCCATTGGGCCTATTGGGTATCCACCCACATGAGTAACCATTATGAATACTATATAAAGGAGGCTAGGGGTTTCCTAGCCTCAACCTTCTCCAAACCTGTTTCTCGTTCACAACAAATTATAATTTTTGAATTTTCTCCCAAAACACCCCACTACAACCTGTTGGGTTTGTGTTAGGAATTTGGAGTAGACAGATAACATTAAACCTCTCTTTATCTCTGTGTAAACTGTATAGACGCACTCTCGCCATGTCTACCCCCAGCTCGATTCGTCGTTGGATCAGAGCTTCGCCCAAAGGGAAGAGAAATCCTTACCGCAGCAATCCTCCTTGGCTAGCCGAGCTAGAGGAACATGAAAAGCTTTCGACCACAAGAAGTTCCTCTACGAAGCCGCGGTCGGGATCCCCTATCTATAAGATCCATTCAAGACGCCAGAAGATGCATTTGTCTCAACTGGCAACTGAAACAGCTTCAACAGCTGTCCTCGCATCTCTCCCAACAACTCCTGGCTGATCCCATGGTTCGTGACTTGGAATCCCCACTCGCTCGAAGCCTTTGGGATCTCTTTCACGCGGTTGTGGGCTTCATTCGAACCCAAGATGGCTCAGTCTTCGTCTGAGATTCTTCGTCGGTCCAAAGCTTCGCCCCCAGCTCGCCTTCTTCGGCGGATTAAAACTTCAATTCCAGAGCTCCGACATGTTGTCAACCCCGATCAGAGATGCATTTTGTCGACGACGCTTGACCCCGATACTCTACTTCCAACAACAGCTATATCGGCCTATGGTACCATCAGATCTCTGAGCCCAACAAGCACTCGATCTCTGGGTCGCCAGACGCCAGAACCCAGTCGTCGATGGCTCTGCCGAAGTTTTTTTACCCGTCACCACCGATGGCCACCTTACCATCACCAGCATCAATGAGACAGTCGCGTAGATGATCCCAAACTCGACAGTAAAACTAACCAGTGCCATCGCCTAATTGCTTGATAATAGCAACATCTTCATTAAACAAGACGACGACAATTACGACTGGCAGGGCTTCAACTATCTAACAGCCACGCTGATCCTCAGGCTTCAGCTTTGGATTTACAATAATTCTCAAACATGTGGATGTTCGAGCTTCCCCAGCCCCACTTCCGAGCTTAGATACATGTATTGGCAGGGCCGAACCAACATTGATGAGGCCCGAGGCCGACCTAGCGTTCATTCTGTTCAGTCTACAAGCTCAGGTGGATGAAGCCCACCCAACGACCTATCACCCATCAACCAAGGCTATCCCGATCTCAACTGTAGAGAAAGCAGACTAAACTCTCTGCCGAGAAACAAGGCTGATACGTCGAAGAAAGTAGATGCCGAGTTGTCGACCCCGTTGAGCTGATCCTCTTCGCGAAGTCAATTTTGGCATTGATCGATTTCTTGTTGACGAAAGATTTCAACGGATGAGCAGGTATACCTATGACGGTCAGCAAGCTCTCCTGCTCCCCCGACTTCCGCCATGACTTCTTCGACGAGTCCAAGGCCATGATGCTTCGCTTCCCCGACAGAAAGGACCCGGAGGTGACCTTGAAATCTGCTGCCACCGACATCAAGATCTTCGCAAAGCAAATCCATGACACCCAGAACGAGATATCTTGTTTTCAGTCTCCATGCTTGCAACTGTGGATCTCGGTGACTCGGGCAAGGAAACATCTTCCCAGTGATAGTGACAGTGGGCAAGGTAACCGCCAACGACCTGTCGTGGGCGGCTGCGTCACTGCCGATCGATCTTTCGAGCTCAGATTCCGACCGACGGTGATTTCGACGAGGGTGATTTTGAGTGAGCCCTATGATCGGGCCTTCCTCTGCTCGGATCTCAACTGACAAGGGTAATTCCGACGGAGCCCTCTGCTAGATCGAGCCTCCATCTACTCGGATCTCGTCCAACGAGGGTGATTCTGACCAAGCCTTCTGCTAGATCGAGCCTCCCCCTGCTCGAATCTCGTCCGACGAGGGTGATTCCGACCGAGCTCTCCTTAGATCGGAGCTTTCCTTTGCTAGGATCGAGCTTTCGAGCTCGGATTTTCTTCTCGATCGAGCTTTCGAGGCTCAGTAGAGTTTACAGTCGTCTGTCTATATTCAGGCACCTGAACTTTAGTCATCAGTCGTCTGAATGCACAAGTGCGAATGTTGTTATTTTTCTGCTCCATTCCATCCCAAGTGTCAGCCGCCTGCTGAAGTATATTCAGGCGCCTGCAAATTGTATAGGCACATGCACATTGTACATGCGCCTGTGTAGTTTTCTACAGTCGGATGTCCTGGCTCAGATTATAGCTGTTGGAAATTTTCTAGCCGTTGAGCAGTCGACTGTCCGCTCTTATACAGTCGCCTATCGTTGCCGTAAAATCCCAGATTTTAGCCGTTACAGAATTCTTCCTTTGGCTTCTAGCTTGGGTTTTATGGGGGTTTTGGGGCTTCCTATATATAGGAGTGGGCTTAGTTCATTTAGAACTCTTGAAATATTTGATTATTGTTGAAGATCATTAAAATCAACTCATAATTCTCATTTCCCTCTCATTAAAGCTCTAATCCTCTTCATGCATTGGAGCTAGCTCATGGGAAATCCTCCAAATGCAAGCTCATCTCACCACTTGGAGATCCTCTTCCATGCCTTGAATTTATTATTGAGTAAGTTAATCTCTTTAAGGCATATGTAAGAGTATATTTGTTTCATCTTTTTCTTGAAATCCTAACTCTTTGTGGGAATTAGTTACTCTCTTTGTGGGAGTTGGTCACTCTCTTTGTGAGAGTTTAGCACATGTGCAGTGGTGATTGTGTCCTTGTGTAGGATAACCCTAATTATCTGTGTGTGAATTAGTTTCTCTCTGTGTGGGAGTTAGACCCTTATGTAGGGTAGGTTGAGTCCTTGTGAAGGACAAATCCCTTGTGTAGGGTATCCCTTATGTAGGGATTGTATATATTCACTAATTTGTGTAGGATCATAGTGAATATTGGTGTGGCTGGATGTACCCAAGCTGAGGAACGAGTGTAAAATCTCTTGTGTTAGCCTTTGCTTAATTGTGTTTTTTAAATTCCTCTTGCACTTATAATTCTGCATTTGCAAGTTTAATTTTTAATTACACGATTATTTCCATTACTCTATTCACCCCTCTCTAGAGTGTTTGTTGTTAGCATTGCAAGACAAAGTCGGTCCTTACAATTGGTATCGGAGCGAGGTTGAAGTATTCTAATAACGATGGCACTCAATGCTTCTTCCACGTCTTAAGAAGAAGGTCTATCAACCATACGACACCCACTCTTCAACCGAACAAATTATCCAAGTTGGAAGATCAAGATGATGATTTACTTGGAGGGTCAAGCCTTTGGGACGTCACTAAGTCTCCGTTTGTGAAGCCTTCTACTCCTGCGGCTGCAAGGACAAAGGCAGAGAAGGACTCGTTCAAATCCAATGCGAGGGCAATGAACGCATTTCATTGTGCCGTCACTCACAATGAGTTCAACCACATCTCAATGTGCAAAACGGCCAATGAGATTTGGCATACATTGGAGATTTATCATGAAGGGATGTCAAAGGTAAAGAAATATAAATAAAGTGTATTTAGATCTAAATATGAATTGTTTAAGATGAAGGAAGGAGAGAGCATCTCGGAGATGTTCACAAGGTTCACAGACATCGTGAACGCTTTGGAAGGACTTGGAAATGTGATTTTCCAAGAGAATCGAGTGAAGAAGATCCTTGACTCTCTAACACCTCAATAGGAGTCAAAGGCCAACGCTATTTTGGAGTCTAACGACATGTCTAAATACACAGTTGAGGAGTGTATTGGAAATCTCATGGCATATGAAGTAAAGCTTCAACATAAGAAGGCGATTCAACCATCCAAGCCTGGGAAGCCTGAGAAGCAAAGGGGATTGCATTCTTTGCCAAGAAGGAGCCAATCAAATGGAGAAAGAAATTTCATCGAGAAGGCTCAAGCTAAGAAGATGGAGAAGATGAGGCTGGTGATGATGAAATCATGGAGCTTGCCAAGCAACTGCGAGCATTTCTAAAGGGCAAGCAAGGTACGTCATTGTTAAAGTTTACTTCTAATTCTAACAAGATTCGTACTTGTTACACTTGCAGTGGTAAAGGTCATCGCTCTACCGAATGCCCTTCCAAACCCTCCAAAGAATCTTATAAAGGAAAAGGGAAGAAATATTGGAAAGAAAACTCCAAGTACAAGAACAAGAAAAGGTGTTTGTTGGTACTTTTGATGACTTAAGTGAGTTCTCATCAAATGAAGAAGAAGATGATGACAAGGAGGAAGCCCTCAAGTGCTTCACGACATGGGAAGATCTCTCTTCAAGATCAAGTAATGAAGAGGTGGATGCTTGGCTCAACACCAATGAAGAAGTGTGCATTATGACAAAAGGGGAAGAGTCTTCATCGAGCTCTCGCGAGGAGGAATCCGATGATGAAGATGAGGAGGAGCCAAAGCTATCGTATGAAGAGCTTGAATATCGCTACAATGTGGTCTCCAATGGGGCAAGTAAGGGCATCAACTCATACTCTAAATTAAAAGAAAAATTTACAGATGCTATTAGTAGGATGCATGAATTAGAATCTGTTAGTGTAAATGTAAATGATGTGCATGTTTGTGACACTAGTGAGAGAGACACACTTCTCTCTCAAGGTAAGATTTGAGCATTACAAATGAAAAATTAGTAGCTCAAAATCTTAGCTTATAATCTTGCATTCTACAACTTACGTTGAAATACGACGAGGAATCCCAAAAGCTCATAAGCTTTGTTCATTCTAGGGATTCACTCCACAGTTTGTTGGAAAAGCAACATCCGACAAAGCGTATAGGAGGTTTGGGATATATTCCAAATGTGGTAACCAAACCTATCTCTAATTCTTCAAATTGTGCAAAATCAAGAAATATTGCTAAAACACCTAAGAAGAATCAACATGCTTTCTTGTATAAAAATAACCCTAACAAGAAGCATGTAAATCACAAGGTGATAAGGAAAAATGAAAATTCATCATTTTTTTGCTAAGAAGCAAGTCCCTCAGTCGTTGCATGCCAAGAAATATTTTTCTACACCTAAGCATGCCACATCTACCCCTCTTGCAAATCAAAGCCTTTGCCTAGGAAATCTTTAAGTCTTTGGATTCCCACTAGGTGTAGTGTGTAAGAGAGGAATAGATACATCAACTCTTTAGTTAGGGATGGTCATCTCATGTGATTACATTAGGAAATCAAACTCCTCTTGGATTTGGTTTCCTAAAGTTTAGGTATCTCACACATATGCATACCGCATGTGTATTTTGCTTTAATGTTTATTCTTAAGCATACCCATTGATTGTGTGTGATGTTTCATGATTTTGAGAATAATTTCAAATTATTTTTTTCATGAAAATGAGACCTTGGGGATTACATTGTTATACATGTATTTATTGATCCATATGTATGACAATAGGGAGTTAATATGTTAAGTATGTTTAAAATTATTGTAAAACATATTTTAACTCTCATGTAAGGTGAATTTTGAGATGATTTTATACAATTGGTTATTATGATCTCAAATTCAACCCATTGGTGTTGCTAACATTTTTCATGCTATATTTTCTCTTGGTAATATCATTTGTATCAATGATGTTTGATCCTTTTTTATCCATGCATTGATACAATGTAGGCATATGGCTCCAAGTATTATTATTTATAATTGATAAAGTTACTTTTTCTTTACATTTGGTATTAGATCCTAGAAGTCAACTTTTGACCCTTTTTATGATCTAGGGGAGCATAAGATAGTGATAGATACCCACTTAAGTTTACAATTAAGTATCATAAATCTCTTAATCTTTTGCATGTTGTCACATTTTTAAAAGAGAGTCAATGACAAGAGTTATTTCTTGTATGTTTGATGTCCATCTTTTTGACAATGACTACGGGGAGAGAGATATGGAATATGTAAATAATCATATATCATGTACGTGGAGAGAGATACTTATATATGGGGAGAAAGATATGAGATATGGTTTATGTAATTCATGCCTACTATATGTCACTATTGTGTTACAAATGGTTTATCTATTTTCAATTGGTGCATATAAGGAGGGTGAGCTCATTAGCATTGTGCTTTAATTGTTTATGTTTTACATAATGTGTGTTATCATCAAAAAGGAGGAGAATGTTAGTTATTGGTGTTTTAGACTAATATTGTTTTGATGATGATCACAACATTATGTTGTTGCTAATGACTCTCATTGTTTTAGTCTCATGTTTATCAATTGAATAATAAGCTTTTTGGAGACTAATAGCTTGGTGCAAGGATGGACATCAAGAGGAGCATTGCCAAAGCTTGGAACTTGATGAAGGGAAGCTCATCAAGAAGTGCCAAAGCTTGAAAGATGATAGGAAGCATCAAGGCACCAAGAGCTTGAAGCCTTAGACTCTCGGAGATACAAAATGTAATTCATGTAATTTCTAATACTTGCATTTCTCTTTTTGAGTCTAGGATTTTGTAATGCCTTGATAGATGGTCATACTCATTCATGCATATGCATTAACCATCTTAGTGAGCATTAGGATTATCATAGAAACCAATCCAATAGGTTCACCATACCAAAAACTCAAATTGGAGTTTTTGGCCTTCCAACAGGCGACTACTGAAGGCAAGACATGCGACTAGGTAATCTCTAGGCGCTTTACCAGCCTTCTACAGCCGACTGATGTGCACAGCTCAAGTCAACTTTTTCTTGACTCTTTCTTGAGCTTTTGGTGTAGGCGACTGAAGTTCATTTGACATGCGCATGTCTACCATCAGGCGCCTGAACTTTGTTCTTCAGTCATCTGAGTGCCAATGTGCGTAACTTGTCTTTTTTGTGCACTAATCCAATTTGTATGACAACTGACTGATGTAGAGTTTACAGTCGTATGTCTATCTTCAGGCACTTGAACTTTGGTCAGTAGTCATCTGAATGCACAAGTGCGAATGTTGTGATTTTTCTGCTCCATTCCATCCCAAGTGTCAGCCGCCTGCTGAAGTATATTCAGGCACTTGCATATTGTACATGCATCTGTGTAGTCTTCTACATTCACCTGTCATGGCTCAGATTATAGCCGTTGAGAATTTTCTAGCAGTTGATCAATCGACTGTCTGCTCTTATACAGTCGCCTATCGTTGCCGTAAAATCCCAGATTTTAATTGTTGCAGAATTCTTCCTTTGGCTTCTAACTTGGATTTTATGGGGTTTTTGGGGCTTCCTATATATAGGAGTGGGCTTAGTTCATTTAGAACTATTGAAACATTTGATCATTGTTGAAGATCATTAAAATCAACTCATAATTCTCATTTCCCTCTCATTAGAGCTCAATCCTCTTCATGCATTGAAGCTAGCTCAAGGAAATTCTCCAAGTGCAATCAAGCTCATCTCATCACTTGTAGATCCTCTTCACTGCCTTGTATTCATTATTGAGTAAGTTAATCTCTTCAAGGCATAGGTAAGCGTATATTTGTTTCATCTTTTTTTCTTGAAACCCTAATTCTCTTTATGGGAATTAGTTACTCTCTTTGTGGGAGTTGGTCACTCTCTTTGTGAGAGTTTAACCCTTGTGTAGGGCTGATTGTGTCCTTGTGTATGATAACCCTAATTCTCCGTGTGGGAATTAGTTTCTCTCTATGTGGGAGTTAGACCCTTGTGTAGGGTAAGTTGAGTCCTTATGAAGGACGAATCCCTTGTGTAGGGATTGTATTCACTACCTTGTGTAGGATCATAGTAAATATTTGGTGTGGCTGGATGTACCCAAGTTGGGAATCAGGGTAAAATCTCTTGTGTTAGAGTTTGCTTGATTGTGTTGTATAAATTCTTCTTGCACTTATAATTCTGCATTTGCAAGTTTAATTTTTAATTACACGATTATTCCCATTACCCTATTCACCCCTCTCTAGATTGTTTGTTGTTAGTATTGCAAGGCAAAGCCTGTCCTTAAAGAATCAAACGAACATGCATACATCACCTGAGCTCAAACTAGCATGATTCGGTGCTCTCCTTCAGATCGAGCCTTCATTCGAGCTCCCACGGAGGTGCATGCTGCCCCAGTTCCGAGCTGTGATCCGAGCTTCGATCAATTCTACCCCTCCAAGATCGTCCAAGCTCGTTCAAGCTGCGATTCGAATTCTTTTGAGCTCCTCCATCTGAGCTGCCTCAATCCGAGCAATTCCCTCGATTCATGCATTGATTCCACCTTGTTTCCTTGATTCAATGGCCTTCATCGAATCGAACACCATGACTCATCTCATGAAGCCCGATCTCCCCATCGATCTCCGATGTCTGATGGTAGACATCCAAGCTTTGTCAACATGGACCTCCGAGCTTGATCATCCGACAAAGCTCTATCGTGGAGCTCATTCAGCAGTTGGCGACCACTGTGAGGCTGAGTTGGCGTCTAAGCCTCGTCCGAGATTGATCGATCAAATCTGCCCCGAGCTCGATCAACTTAGGCGGCTCGATCGATCAAACTCTCCAGACTTGCCAAGCACCTCCCAACGATGTCGATCGATTCGCTTAAGAAGAAATTGGATCTCACCCTCAGAATCCCTATGAGACTCCCTTCCACCAAGTTACAGAGCGGTCGATGAGGGGCGACCCAACAGAACTGCCTCAGCTCGACCGACTGACAGAAACTAAATTTACGCTGAATATTCTTTTCGTTTTAGAATGGCTTGTGTGATTCTTCTTATGTTTTAGCCATGACAACTTTTTCTACCTTTGTTATTGCATGGATTTCGAGCTCCGACCAAGTTCTGGGGGGCATTCTGAGAAGCAGCCTTATCGAATAACCTACTGACCCTACCAAATCTGGAGTGTTGTTATTTGCACCGCACCACTTTATGAATACACCACAAATGATAATATTTATGAATACACCACTGTTGCATTAGGTATGATTTGTGCTTGTATTTTATCTTAAATAATCATCCAAATTGACAAATCAAAATCCCTTTCATTAATCCAAAAAAAGTGCAAGGAAAAATTTGGCTCTACGCTCGTCGTTAGATCTGATTTTGCGAACCGTGGAGGCATGAACGAGCTTATGCAGCTGACGGATGCCAGCAGATGGAGATTATCAAGAGCAGGAGCAATTCAACCATAACTGAAACCAACGGAAACCCAGCAGGAACATTTTTTTGGTTTTAGATGGAGTATTATCAAGAGCATGTTTCTTTTAGTTTCAGAAATCAACAGCAGGAACATTTTTTTTAATTCAAATGCCACTGCCCATGCGTCACTTTCACTCTTCGTCAAGAACTCTCAGGTTGAAGATCTTTTTTACATTTGCTTCATAGGTGATTACGAAGATCATCTCGTTTCACTGAGGGCTCGACCGCGGGCTTCGTAGACCTCCTTGACGAACCTCTGGTCCTCGGAGACGTCGTGTGGTCGAGCCATCTGCAAGGGGAGAAGATGAGCCGAAACATAATGCAGGAGTGGTGTATTCATAAATATTAGACTTTGTGGTGTATTCATAAAGCAGTGTGGTGTAATTAACATCACTCAAAGCTCAAGGCTTCCTACGTCTTCCTGAAATTAAGCGGCGAGGTCCCCTCCGTCAGATCTCCTTCTTCCTAGGTTTGTTCCAAGCTTTAGAGCAGCATCCTAGTTTCACCCAAGCTTGATCGAGTTTCCACACCGTTGAGCTTGATTTGAGCTTCTTCAGCTCTGCTCCGTTGCCTCTTGCTTCGACGGGAGGAGGAGAATAGATTACAAGGAGGAGCAGCAATAACCAACGCCTGCTGTGACGTCGCAGTATAAGAGCAAAGAGTTATGGGAGAAGCGTCATTTGCCTGTTGCCATCACTCGTTTCAAAGAGATTAAGTCCCTTCATAAAGAGCTAGAAGATAATGGAGCCCTTCTCTGCCCCATGCAAGCAGCTTGCTGAGCAGCCTCATGACGGGCTTGCAAAGCTGTCGGAGCCCCTCCAGCCACTCCCCAAACTACCAAACTATTAGAAATGGTTGAATTTGTTTCACCTGCCGTGCTCCTCTCCACTATGGTGGGGGTCTATGCTGTGTTCCCCGGTGGATCTGTAGTTGGTGCGGATGTCTGTGCTGGGACTGCTGGTCTCGGTCCCTTTCCTTGTGCATTCTCTAGCTTTGTGGTCGCCAACTCCACAGACGAGACAGTGATGTAGAAAATATCGACACTCAGACTTGATGTGCACCTGCTGTGGACAATGTGGCTGCTGTGGGGCTTGCCTCTTGAATTGCATCTGCTGTTCTAGCTATAGCGTCTACGGGTAGGAGGTGTGGGCGGTCATCTCTGAGGTGCAATCGCCTGTCTCTCCCGCTCCACCTTCCGTTGAAAGTACTCGTAGTCCCGAGCAGCTGAAAGTGGGTCTTCAAATTGAATCCTACCAGCTACTACTGAATCATGAAGTCGAGGTCCTCCTGGAAGCGTTGGGCTCAGTCTAATGGATCAGCCATCATATTATTTGCAAACATGCAAAACAACTTGTTAACAGAATTCGCGTGACATACAGATAAACTCTATTTGCTGAATACGCTCCTACTGAACCTGGAATACTCAGCATTGTACTGCTCGACCATCATGGATCCCTACCTCAGGTTCAGAAAATGTGCCTGAAGCTCTCTCTTTGCCTCCGGCAAGAAGTACTAAGCGTTGATGATCTTCTTAAACGTATCCCATGCGATCGGCTAAAACATGCGGTTGTCGATGCTACAGTTTCTGTTGTCGACATTGTTGTTGAGATTGTCTTTAATGTTATTATCGACATCGTCGAGAGTGCCAGATCCACTCCCATCACCTTGGTCTCTAGTCATGTTCACACCGATGATCACGTTACTCCTGGTGCCACATCCGTGACGAGTGCTAACTCTTGACATTCTGCATTTCAAAGAAGGTAGTCGGCTTAATTAAGTACTTTATACGATGGTCATGTCAATACACACACTAACACATCCTTTTTCAGGCCTTCCTCCTCCCCATCCAATACACTCCCCGTAGCCGCAACCTGCAACCCACCAGCGATATGTTCTGGCCGATCCTCGACTCGAGTAGCAAGCGGGTCCAGAACTGGAACCGGGCGGTGCTTTTCTAGCGAGCGGCATCGCTGGTCATTGACCCGCTGTTCTTCTACGTGCCGTCGGTAGGGAGGGAGGGGAGGCCGTGCGTGGGGATGGAGCGTGGGGCGGCGACGGGGCTGGCGGCGGCGTGCACGTGCATGGACATGGTGCAGGTGTCGCACATGTAGGTGTAGCTGAGGGTGGCGTACGTGTCGATGGAGTCGCTGATGGTGGAGTCGGGGAAGCTGGAGTGGGACCCACGGATGATCGTCTAGCAATACATTATACATGTTCAAATCCTAACTGCACGAGTTACTCAGGATGTCAAGTGTGAAGTACTTGACATCCTAAATTAATCCGTATAAAGTTCAGGTGAGTGGTAGAACTTAATCCTTGTTCAAACACCCATTTTTAATGTTACCTGTGCTAATGGGATGAGTGGTAGGACTTGTTCTTTAAGAAAACTTACGCCTTGCTATCAGTGGATTGGAGTTGGGCACAAATGTCTTTGTATTTGCGATGGCTCAGGTATGTGCCTACTATTAAAATGAAGCTACTGAACATACAATCATTTTACGCTGCGATCTTGTTGACGTACTAGAAATAACCGGTACACAGTGCACAGTGCGAAAAAAAAACCCACGAACAGGATTCAGCAAATACGTTCAACCGAAAATGAGTGAAAAGTATGGGTGTATGTGTCGGTGTCGTCGGAAGTTAAAAAGTGTTAAAATGCAAGTAGAAAGCCCAAGATGGCAAACTTGTAAATACAATGGGTTGGTGGGTTCTTTTCGAGAGGGTTTATCCCAGTCAGCTTGTGACTAGCACTAGGGATGGTAATGGGCATGCCTAAAGCATGTTTGGGCTTCCAATTGGGCATGCCACATTGCCATCCCTACTAATTCTTCATTAGTTCTTTCAATGAACTAATGAATGATTAGTAGGGATGACAATGTGGCATACCGAATTGGAAGCCCAGTTGGGCTTTGGACATGTCCATTTACATCCCTAACTGGGACAATCCCAGTTGAACGACCCTCATTTGTATAAGAGATTTCCAAGCGAACGGGTCATCGAGAAAGCCTTGGAAGCATCACACGCGCACATGATGATGTAACCCGTGTGGCGTGTGGCTTCACACTTTTCGGTCCCTGCCGGTTGAGAGCCGGATCCTCACCTTACTGTGGTCGCCATTTGCCTTTCGTCCCAAATTTCAAGAACAAGCCCAACTCTCTCCTCTTCCTCCTTTTGCAATGGACTAGAAATAGCATGTGCAACCCAAAAAATCCCCTCACACAGTCAATCAGGACGCCGTCCCCACATTGATGGACGGGCCCCAAACAGGTGTTTACCTGTGTGCAAATGGAAATAGAGTGATAGTGTGTGAGTCATGTTCCCGCGCATCCTTTTTCGTACATACAAATTGTAGGGTGGAAAACATCAAGGGTCAGGTTATATAGATGAATGAAAACATGGGGTGGCTATCAGAATGGCCTTAGAATAATATTGCAGCCAGCCACTAATCCAGGATTGCATCAGACCCAAGGGGGCAGCATGCCAAGTCTCGAGATGTAACCATCCATCCATCCATCCATCAAGAACATGGCATTTTCATCAGGAGGAGCTTATGAGTCGAAGTGAGGGGGACGGATAAAGAGGGACATTTTGGATTCATGGCCAACTTGTGAGGGTGAGACTTCTGGCCGAGAGCTCGTGAGGGACACGTAGGGGGTGTTTGGTTTGAAGGAATATGAAAGAAAAGGAAAGAAAGTTAGAAGGATAAGTATTTCCATTGTTTGGTTGGAAAGAAAAAACAAATGAAAATGAAAATGAAAGAAAACAAAGGAAAATTTTTATTAAAACTTTTCTTTGAGATTTTCCTCTTTTTGACCCAAGGAAAATGAGGGAAAAGAGATGTAAACTAATTTCTCACACTTTCATGTATTTATATTTTTTTAGCAAACATAATTAGTTGTTATTTTTAATGAATCCACGAATTATTCTTAAGTTTGTATCAAAAAATCATGAATAATTCGTACATTTTTCAAAAAAAAATTCGACTTTCTTCCCAATTTCTATATTTTCCATTCGACTTTCTTCCCAATTTCTATATTTTCCATTCAACTTTCTTCCCAATTTTCCTTGGTAACCAAACATGAGAAAGAATCTCATTTCATTTTCCTTTTCTTTCTTTTTCTTTTTCCTTTTCATTTCATTTTTCTTTCTTTCCTTTTCCCACTAACCAAACACACCCGTAGGGATTTGCCCATCCACACCGCATGGATTTGGCTGCGGACACGTCTGTTGCAACTCAGCCCATGAAAGATGTTAGGTTGTTGTGCATCAATCAGCCCATGAGTAGCTCTGTTTGGGTTTTTGTGCTTATAAGGTGTGGTGGAGCTAAATAAACTTATCAACTGCAGCACGACTGTTATTGAGTTTAAAGGTGTGGTCACCCTGCCATTAGTTGGTGCCAGTGTGCGTGTGCGTGTGCGTGTGCAGTCGATGATGTGGGTGTGGGTGTGGGTGGGGTGGCCTTATGCTCACATGTATTAACTTGAAATTACGTATTTGATTGCAGTTTCTGCAAGTTTGCACATCCAAGGAGATTGATAAGCATAAGTAAACATAAGGCTCCGCTAGGGATGCCAAATCCCTTCACATCTCACCCCCACTTTCTCTTATTTCTCCATATCATGCTTGGCTGCACACGAGAAAAGAGGGCAACAACTCTGTTTTATAAGGAACTAAGTTGGTTGAACAAAGGCTGTTGCTGATCAAAGAAAGAAAAACAACCATTGAACCGCGTACATAGACGCTAGTGTGCTAAAAGACGACGGATATGGGACTCCTCACACTGTGCTTCTTTGAAACCCATTTCAAGTAGCCCTGCGACTGTGCGATTGTGGTATTAGCCATGTTGGGGGTCAGCGTCATCCTAAACCTCAACTCCTGATTCACCTTCTCAAACTGCAGAACTCTTGGCTCCAATGTCACCGAAACTCCCTCCGGTTCCTCAACCTCTGCCCAATATGTAGACTCCGCCTCCCCCACATTCCTCACCGTTCTCGCCAACGTGATTGATGAAATGTCACCCGAACCAAACAAAACTGAGATCGTTGGATAGTTTAGATCCGCTTCCTTGATGCTTTTAATGGCTGAACAATCAATAGGGTGACCAACGATTATTTGCACTTGTGTATCGTTGTACCCCAACCCACAGAGATACCGGACGTAGTCGTCTGCAGAGACGTCGTAAACAAGGCCAGGATCGCCGGCCTTGTTGGGGTTAACGTGCCCGGCTCCAACCGCAAAGAGGTCTGCCGCAATCCGACGCTCGTCCGTGATCTCACCGCCGGCGTGGTCCAGAACGTCAGCTGTCGTCATGATCGCCGATTTGATTGCAGCAGGAGACCAATCCGGGTGAGCGCTCTTCAGCAATGCCGCAATGCCGGCAATGTGAGGCGCGGCCATGGAGGTCCCCGACTTGATGTTGAAGTACACACGATTGCCGCTTGGTGAAGGATAGCCCAGCGATGGGGGCGACGCCGCTATGATATTCACGCCGGGGGCTGTGATGTCTGGCTTCAGGATGCCGGGGCTTGCGGTGCTCGGACCCCTCGAAGAGAAGTACGCCGTCGCGGGGGCGTGCGATCTATTCTCAATCACTCCGCCCTTGAATGAGATAGCCGCGGTTGCGTTGGCCGTCGTGTTGATGTATTTCCTGAGCTCAGAACCGTCGGCGAAGCTGATTTCTGATGCAGGAAGGGCATGGGCTTCGGCGAAGAGAGTGTACCCCTTCAGAGCGCCGTTGGCGACAACCATGGCGGCTCCGCCTGCGCTCTTCACGAATTCACCCTTCTCAATCGGCGAAAAGCCACCGTATGGATCGCACAGAACGATCTTGCCCTTTATATCAAGGCCGTCCAGGGAGCCGTTTTTGCAGGAGGCGCCCGCGTACACGAGAGGGAACTGATCGGGCCCGAATTCTTTAGGCTGGTAGAGTGACTCCCCCTCGAGCTGAAGACCATTCCCCAGCTCCACCGTCGCCGCTATGCGCCGGTCCAAAGTGCTCGCCGCCACCGTCATCTGCCACGGAGCGTCATTCAAAACGGACCCGCGATCGGGGCCGCCGTTCCCAGCGGAGCAGCTGGGAAACACGCCTTTCTTGATCGCTCCGAAGGTGGCGACCGAGACCTCGGCCTCGTCGAACGGCACGGACGGTTCTAGCCCGAGGGAAATGGAGAGGACATCGACCCCATCGGCAACGGCAGCATCGACCCCTGCGAGAACGTCTGCACCGTGACAATACCCAGGTTCATCAAAGTCGCACACCCTGTAAATGGCGATATGGGCATGGGGCGCCATCCCGCTAGCAGTGCCGACGCCGCTCGCGAGCACCCCTGCACCGTGCACGAAGGCCCCTGTCGCGGTGCTCGCCACATGGGTCGCGTGCCCGTCTACATCGTTGTACGGAGACAGATCGTTTCCGGTAATGTTTGCTTCTGCTGCCGCCGCCGCATAGAACGACCGAGCGCCGATGAGCTTGTTGCTGCAGAGGGACGCGTTGTACTCGCACCGCCCTTTCCACTTGGGCGGTGGCGGCGGAATACCGGCGTCACCGAACGAAGGGTGGTGCGGGTCTAGGCCGCCATCGACCACTCCGACGACGGCTCCCTTGCCCAGGCTGGACTTGTTCCATAATCCAGAGTCGAGGTTCACGTTCAAGCCCAAGAATTCAGGGGTGCGAGTCGTGTGCTTGGAGTAGTAGTTTGATGGGTACGCGCCGATGAAGCCCTCGGCTTTCGACATCTCGTTCACCTCCTCCTCGGTTAGCCTCGCCGCGAATCCGGTGATCACATGAGTGTACGCGTGAACCATACGGGATTCCGCCGGCGAGCTAGGTAGGAAAGACTTGTACCAATTGTTCCGGTGTGTGGAGCTTTTGAAATTAAGAGTGTTTTGGGGTGGATGGACGTGAACTATGTAGGTTTTTAGTTTGGTCTTCTCGCCGTCGGTCAGTGCGGTGGCTGCCCGGCAATAGGAGGAGATGAGAACGACGGCGAGAAGAGGGAGGAGGACGAAGGAATTGTTTAGGCTATTCATGGCTTGCAAAAGTAGCGGTATGTGCTTGGACATGAGAGATGAATATATAGGAAATACAAGAGACTTAACAAATGAAACATACTTAAGTATCTGCTAGCCGGCAAATTGAATCCAAAAACAAGTGGTTACGGGTTCTTGTCGGAGTTTGCGGCCAGCAGTTTGTATTTTACCAAAATTGTAGTTTGCTTGAGGCAAGGGCTTGGCAATTGGATATTCTGCAGTTATTTTAGAACCAATCAAGCTTGTTCAAAACTTGGATGTAAAGGGTGTCAGTTGTAGTGAAATTTATATATGAATTACGGAACTTGCACTTCTAAAGCAAGTTTAGGCTAAAACTCCTAGGAGATATATATTACTCTCAGGCCATAAACTCGTTGGACATATAGGTATACATCTGTCAGCTGCCGAAGTAGTAAGAAGAAACTACCTCACAAGTGGACGTGACTAATACCTTTGAACCCGTATTGATTCAACATAGTCAACCTTATTTGAACCATGAATTCTAACATATCATACTAAATGTCAATCTATTATTTTAACCAACGTGGGACTGCTGGGATGTTCGAAACTGTGGTCTCGTCCTTCAAACCCTGCGCAGCGGAAGTAACGAAGAGCGACCCAACAAATCACTATGTCGCGATCTTACAGAGAGAATCAATAGTAGCAGATATCCATCCAACCAAAACAAGATAAAAGCAACCATCCAAAAAAAGCAACAAATCAAGCATAGAATGACACATAGTTTACCCTGGTTCAGCCGGCTAACGACGCCTACGTTCAGGTTCTCGGTGATAGTTTCCACTAATATGATCAGATCAAATACACCCGACTCCTCCAATCTTCTTCAAACACACGAGAGCTCCAAACAACTCTGAACTCGGAGTTCAAACTTGTTGATGCACGGGTACGGCCCACGAAGCAGGGAAGAAATAAAGAGGCCAATTTAAAGACTTAAGCATCGGCTCTATTAGTGCACGAATAAAAGCCCAATTGGGTATCCACATTCCAGACCCGTTTTCTCCCCCGCAACCTGTTACCCCCACTCACTAAGCACGCTACGACTGAGTCGGGCGAACAGGTCAGACGACCGTTGGACTGGCTCCGAACTTCAAGGAAGAGTTAATGGGGCCTAATAAATGGGCAGCCGTTAGCTCGAATCCCGGAGAGGATCGTGCCCTAATCAATGAGGGGCGGTTACTCCTCATCAAGGAAGAGCTGCCTATAAATAGGTCGACGGGCAAAGGTAAAGGAGTTCCATCTTCAAGGTACGAGTGCTAATACATATAACTCTATCTTCTTACTTCTCCATTCTATATTCGAGCTTGTGTCGTTAGTCTAGGGATGAACCTCCATGGGTCGATCTCAGCTACGCCAAGCTCCCTCTCTTCCTTAAGTTCCATACTAACTTACGCATCGGAGGGGATTTAGGTCGGAACCCAGATTCGACCCCCCTAACGATTCCCTGTGGTGCAGATCGACGATCGCCATCCAACGCCATAGGTCGACATCGAGCTCTTCAACCTCGAACGACCAAACTGACGGTCATTCCTAGGTCGATCAACGATCGTACCATCATCAACCATCAACTACCGACCCCGGTTCCTTCAATCGAGGGTCCCACTCCAAAGGCTGACTAGGCTCCAGCTCAGCGCTTCGTGTCTCTGTCAGCTTGACAACTGTACCGATCAATTTTGGCCTTAATAGTATGGCGCCGTCTGTGGGAAACCACAAGTCGACATCCCCCTCGACGAACCGCTCGAGTATGCCGACTCACCCAACCACAACCTCCGAGGTTGCTGCAGGATCCCCAAGTGTCGGATCACCAACATGATAACGGGAGGTCTCCCGCACCCGGAGCTATCAACCTCTCTCCAAAGTACCTACGCTGGGAGATTGATGACAGTTTCTGTGGGGCAAAAGAGCCCCAGATACTCAACGCCTCCTATCTTCTTCTCGGACGAAGATCTGGAAGGGGTGGAGCTACCGCATGATGACGATATGGTTATCACGGCCACGATCAGAGAAATCGCCGTGAAGAGGTTGCTCGTCGGCACCGGAAGCTCGTGCGACATACTCTTCTTCACCATGCTGGAGAGGATGAAAATATCGTCCAAAGAGTTGACGCCTTGCACGGGACCCTTGGTGGGGTTCACCGGGCACTCCGCCCTGATAGCATGTATCATCACCTTACCGGTGATCCTCGATACATATCCTCAACAAATTACCCGCCTAACCAACTTTATGGTGGTGAAGATCAACTCGGCGTACAACGGGATCATCGGAAGACCGCTGCTGAACGCCATAGAAGCGGTGGTCTCGACCTACCACCAGATGATCAAATTGCAGACCCCCGAGGGGGTCGAAAGGGCAAGAGGGAATCAGGAGCAGGCGTGATCGTGCTACATGCTATCCGCCACCCTGACGAGGATCGAGCAAACCGACCCAGTCGACCCATGGGTCGAGGATCGGCGACCTACCGTGGTCGAAGAAATGGAGAATATCAAGATCTCCGACGAAGAAGGAAAGACCGTATCAGTCTGGTTGCTACTCTCTCGTGACCTAAAGGAATGGTTAATCGCCTTCTTGAGGGAGCATGCCGACATCTTTGCCTGGACTCCAAAGGACATACCCAGCATCGACCCAGAGGTAGCGTCCCACAGATTAGGGTCGACCTGACATCTAAGCCCATGAAGCAAAAGAAGAGAAACATGGGAGGAGAAAAGATGAAAACAGCTAACGAAGAGGTAGAACGACTTTAGGAGGCCCACTTCAAACGAAAAGTCAAATACCCCGAGTGGCTCTTGTTAGGTTTTATTCATGATTGCATCTATGATTGCATTGTCATAAGTGGCACTCTGTTAATCGTTGGTTGCTCTTTACTATCTTGAAGTTGTGAAACGGTTTATCTGAAAGATGTTGGGTCTTTTGTTGTATGTTATGTTGCGACCGAGCTACAGTAATCTGAAGGTGAGAATTGACTCAGCTTACTATGTTGGATGAATTGTTGAACATTATGTTGTACCGTAATGTTCAACAAGCTGTGTCTATATGCGACTTTGTTAGTTCACAGTATTCTCGGATCGAGCCTGGAGATCTTGCGATCCTAAGTTTCTATCTCTAACAGTTCAGGTATTTATTGAGGTAAATATTGTTAAAGATTGATTGGCTGTTTATATCTCTCGGTTACTTTTGTTGAAAGACGGTTGGAGAGATTTTAGCCGGCAATATCTTCGCAACGATCTCCTGCAGATTTTGAGGGATCTCATTCTGGTTAAGAGTTACGGATATTGCGGTTGACTAGCTGAATCAAGATTTGATTGTATTGGTGCTGATTGAACCGTGGATTGCGGGGAGCGCATGCTATTAGGGTTCGACAGCAGTGACGGCTTTGATAAAAAGTTCTGTGAGAAACTCCGGGAGGGAGGCCAACGTCTACACACGTAGGATCAAGGGAGTTGATCTAGTCGATGGTGCAAAGGGAGCTTGCTGGCAAGGGGAGCTTGCCGGCAAGGGGAGCTTGCCAAGAATACTTCACGGGGTTGATTGCGATCACCCCTCGCGGTTTGTATTAAGGGAGAGGGTGTTATTTCTTATAGAAGCGTGATTATTAGAGTTTGTATACTCTGATTATTTTAGTGAGGTATTCTATTTTTCTGGGCGTGGCCCCGCAGATGTAGGTGTGTGCACCGAACTGCGATACCAAGTCTTGTGTGTCTCTGATTGATGTGTGTTGTCTCGCTGTTTTAAGATTCATTACTGCGTACTGAATTTCATTTGGTATCAGAGCAGGTCATCCGCATTACTTTGTTGTTCAAAGTGGGTGTGATCTTGTGTGTCAGTACGCTCATCATGAATACCAAAGAAGGTGCCTCTGTAACTCGTCCTCCCTTACTCACCGGATCTAATTATACATATTGGAAGTCACGCATGAGAGCCTTTATCAAGTCCCTGGATGAAAAAGCTTGGGTGGCCATGGTTGAAGGATGGAGTCCTCCGACTGAAGTAAACAAGGAAGGCAAGGAATGTGTCAAACCCGTGAGAGACTGGAATCCTGAAGAGGAGCGTGCTGCATTAGGAAACTCAAAAGCCGTGAATGCCATCTTCACTGCAGTCGATGAAGAGCAGTTCAAGCTTATATCAACATGTGAGCATGCAAAAGAAGCCTGGGACATTCTTCAGAATGTGCATGAGGGGACCAGCACTGTTAAGGCTTCTAAACTGCAAATGCTCGCTTCACAGTTTGAAAATCTGAGAATGAATGAAAACGAGACAGTTGCAGAATTCAATGGAAGACTAAGGGATATAGCCAACCAGGCATTTCAACTGGGTAAGAAATACTCTCAAAAGAAGTTAGTGGAAAAGACGCTGAGGTCCCTACCTGAAAAATTTACTGCTAAAATTGCTGCGATAGAAGAAGTAAGAAATACATCCACCATGAGATTAGATGAACTCATGGGCTCTCTGCAAACTTATGAGATGAATCTCAAGCAAAATCGAAGGGAGACGGGAGTTGCTCTGAAAGCTGAAGTGAGTGAATCTTCGAAATCTGATAATGAGTCAGAACTTGAAGATGACATTGCATTACTCACCAAAAACTTCAGTAGGATGATGAGGAAGATCAGTAATAGCGGTCAAAATTTCAAAGCTGCAAATAAGATGCCGCGGTCAGGTCCTCCTGCCGGTAAAAAGGTTGCTAGTCGCCTTACTCAGATGTATGATTCTAAAACCAAGGGAAAGTGAATACAATGTAGAGAGTGTGAAGGATTTGGTCATATATAGGCCGAATGTGCTAACACTCTTATAAAGCAAAAAGTGAAATCTCTAGCCAGCACCTGGAGCGATGAAGACTCTGAAGGAAGTATGGAAGATGAAGACATAACTAGCAACTATGTTGCATTCACTGCCACGCTGAAAGACAAGCCTGAGTATAAGTCTTCCAGTCATGTTGAACATAATGTTGCAACATGTGCTTCAACATTCAGTCACAAACAAGGAAATGTGATACATGATGTTGTAACAAATAGTACAACTTACGACACCGAGGTCGATTCTGACAGTGAAAGTGAAGGAGATGTAGGTGAAGAGGATATCTGCTCGGCTTATCAAATTATGTTCAATAAATGGATGGATATCTGTGCAACAAACAAGAAGTTGAAAGATGAATGCTCCAAGCTGAGAAGCGAGAGGGATGAGACTCGAACCAAACTGTTGAAAACTGAATTAAGTGTCTGGAATCTCGAGAACAGCTTGAAGAGAACATTGCTCAGAGCTGAGAAGGCGGAAAGCACTCTCAACCGATGGAACTCCGAAAAATCTAAACTTGATGACATCCTTAACATGGGGAAGGTGTCTGGAGATCGGACAGGAGTTGGATACCACAGAGGGAGTCATCTACCACCTTCAAAATTAGGAGTGTTCTCATTACTAAGGAGCATGAAAAGCAGAGTCAACTGAACAAGGACAAGTCAAGAGGGAAGAAAAGAAAAGGTTCAACAAAGGGTCCAACAAAAGGTTCAACATCCAGGCAGCCGATATGTAACTACTGTAGACAAGTTGGACACTATGACTGGAGTTGTTTCAGACGCATGAAGCACTGGAATGAAGGTAGAAATGTTGGTCATCTCAACCAGTGAACAAACATGAAATGGGTTAAGAAATCTGAGCTGGTAAGTATGGTGGCATACACTTCATTGGTTACTTTCTCAGAAAATCTGTGGTATTTTGACAGTGGTTGTTCTCGACAAATGACGGGGAACAAGGGACTTCTGTCTGAATATACTGCCGGCAACAAAGGTCATGTCACGTTTGGTGATGGCCAGAGAAGCAGGGTTGTTGGAAAAGGAAATCTGAATGTGACAAGATCACTGAAGCTAAAAGACGTGATGCATGTAGAGAACTTAAAGGCAAATCTCATAAGCATCAGTCAGTTGTGTGATCAAGGACTACTGGTCCGCTTTAACAAAGATGAATGCCTTGTTTTCAATAGAGATGATGTTTGTATTCTTACCGGAAAGAGGTCAAGCGACAACTGCTATCTTCTGCAAGATCTTAACAGGTGTCTCAATATCACTGCGGATATTTCTGAACAGTGGCATCAGAAACTGGGCCATGTCAACTTCAAGACCTTAATGAAGATCTCTCAAGCAAGAGCTGTTCGTGGAATGCCAACCCTAATCAAGAAGAAAGAAGGGGTGTGTGAATCATGCCAACTGGGAAAGCAGAAGAAAGTGAGTCACAAGTAAATTCAGACTATCACTACCTCAAAAATTCTGGAGCTGCTACACATGGACCTGATTGGACCCACATCAGAAACAAGCGTGGGAGGTAAGAAGTACATTTTTGTCTGTGTTGATGATTTTTCTCGATTCACTTGGGTTGATTTTCTTAAGGAGAAATCAGACACTTTTGATGCCTTTAAGAGATTGTGTACCCGCCTTCAAGTTGAAAAATGAGACAACATTGGGAAGATCATCAGGATTCGGAGTGATCATGGAAAAGAGTTTGAGAATCGCTCATTCTCTGAATTTTGAGAAGCACATGGTATAGGACATGAGTTCTCGGCTCCTAAGACTCCTCAACAAAATGGAGTAGTTAAAAGGAAGAATCACACACTTCAAGAAATGGCACGAGTTATGCTGAATGCTCGAGAAGTTAATGTCAAGTGGTGGGCTGAAGCTATTAATACCGCTTGCTACACAATCAACAGGGTATATCTTCGGTCAAGGACTGAGAAAACCCCTTACGAGATCTGGAAAGGGAGGAAGCCTGATGTGTCCTATTTCCATATCTTTGGAAGCAAGTGCTACATCTTGCAAGATCGTACACCTAGACGGAAGTTCGATGCCAAGAGTGACACAGGAATCTTCTTAGGGTATTCTACAAGAAGTCGTGCCTTCAGAGTGTTGAATGAACGCACCGACGTTATGATGGAATCTATCAATGTGGTGGTAGATGATTTTGATCAGGGAGAGTCCATTCTAAGTGAAGAAAAGGGCATTCAAGAAGACATCACTGATGATGAGGTGTGTGTTGAAAATGATGGTGCAACAATCAAGACTAATCAGAACAATGTTGAACAAAATGTTGCAACACAGGATGCAACTACCACTGAGATGACACAAGTAGAGGCCGAAGATGCTCAAGATGCTGAGTGAATCACAAAAGTTATACGCGATCATCCTCCGGAGCTAATCATTGGTGACGTACACGACAGTTACCGGACAAGAGGTGCTAGCCGAGTCAACTACAGGGATCTGGCCGGGTATGCCTATTTTCTCTCTACTATTGAACCCAAAAATGTGAAGGAAGCTATTGTTGATGATTTCTGGGTTTCGGCCATGCAAGAGGAGTTGAACCAATTTCAACGAAATGATGTCTGGAGTCTAGTGGAGAGACCTAAAGGAACACATGTCATAGGAACGAAATGGATATTCAAAAATAAAACGGATGAGAAGGGAAATATTACTCGCAACAAAGCTCGTCTGGTAGCTCAAGGTTATACGCAAGTAGAAGGAATTGACTTTGATGAGACATTCGCTCCGATAGCTCGTTTGGAATCCATCAGATTACTACTGGCTGTTGCGTGTAGTCTGAATTTCAAACAACACCAAATGGATGTGAAGAGTGCGTTCTTGAATGGGATACTAAATGAAGAAGTATATGTCGAACAACCAAAAGGCTTTGCAGATTCGTTTCTTCCGAACCATGTTTACAAGTTGAAGAAGGCTCTTTATGGGTTGAAACAAGCACCGAGGGCCTGGTATGAAAGATTAACTACATATCTTCTTAAAAAGGGGTATGAAAGAGGAGGAGCTGATAAAACCTTATTTGTTCAACGGACAAGATCAAGCGTTATGGTAGCACAGATTTATGTCGATGATATAGTCTTCGGATCAACGTCACAACAATTGGTACGTGAGTTTATCACCCTCATGCAAAAGGAGTTTGAAATGAGCATGGTAGGTGAGTTGAATGTTTTCCTTGGGCTTCAAGTTAAACAGTGTACAGATGGTCTGTTCATATCACAAAGCAAATATGCAAGGAACCTTGTCAAGAGATTCGGTCTGGAAATGCAAGACATGTCCGCACTCCCATGGCCACTTCTGAAAAACTCTCCAAGGACGAAGGAGGAAGAGATGTTGAAGTTACCCTATACAGAAGCATGATAGGCAGCCTTTTGTATTTGACGGCTAGCAGGCTGGATATCAGCTTCAATGTTGGAGTTTGTGCTCGCTACCAAGCGTGTCCCAAGGAATCTCATATCACTGCTGTGAAGATGATTATCAGGTATGTCAGTGGGACGACAGACTATGGTATATGGTACACCAAGGATACAAATACTCTAATTTCGGGATACAGTGATGCAGACTGGGCATGGAATACTGATGATAGAAAGAGCACTACCGGAGGATGCTTTTATGTGGGGAACAATCTAGTCTCCTGGTATAGTAAAAAACAGAATTCTATTTCATTGTCTACGGCAGAGGCTGAGTATATCGCAGCAGAGAGTTATTGCACTCAGCTCTTATGGATGAAGCAAATGTTGACAGATTATGTATTGGAACAAGGAACTCTAACTATTCTATGTGATAATCAGAGTGCTATAAACATCTCCAAGAATCCTGTTCAGCACTCCAGAACAAAACATATCGACATTCGTCATCACTTCATTAGAGAGTTGGTCGAGAAGAAGTCTCTTGTCATGGAGTATATTGCTACAGCAAATCAATTAGCGGATATCTTTACGAAGCCCCTAGACTCTGCCAGGTTTGAAGAATTGCGACAAGCCCTAGGGCTGTGTCGTATCTGATGTTGAACACTGTGTTGAGAAAATTGTTGCAACATCAGGTTGCAACATTTTCTTTGTGGAACAGGCGGACTGGCGGTATTAGGTTAGTCATCTTCTGATTCCCCTACCCATTATTTATTTCCCTCTGTTACACTTTCTGTTCCCAAGGCAACATCAGGCACTACTCTTTTATTCTTCCGCAAATCAAATCTGTCCAAGATCCTCAAAACTAATTCTCTAGGGTTCTTGTTTTCTTCTTAATTCGGGGTATAAATTGCTTATTTTCCCCCCATTTCTTGGTATTTTATGTGTATATCGTATTAATTTTGGCGTTGATATGTGCGTTTTCGTGATATTGTGAATTATTAACGCCTAATATATTTTTATACATAAAATACGATTTTTATGGACTAATTTTAGCTCCTCTTATTTTTCAGGGACTTTTGGAAATTTTCCAGATTTTCTGGAATTTTTCCAGAATTTTTTGATACTTGGAGCTATTTTTGGTGAATTTTTGGAGCTAAAAGGGAATTTCTAGGAATTTCTGGGAATTATTAAACGGAAAAACAAAGAAAAAAAGCTTTATTGGGCCTTGAGGCCCGCGGCCCGCTTCTGAGCGGGCTGCAGTTTGTTATCCAAAAAAAACAATTTTATCGCCCAGCGGGCCGGCCCGCCTGGCCGGCCCGCCTGGCGAACGAACGCGAACGGGGGGGCCCGCGCCCCCCCATTTTGACCGCAGGCACGGCAACGGAAATAGCTGGGGGCCGGGAAAATTTAATCCCGCCCCCCAGGTTGGCAAAATATTATTTTTTAACCCAGATTTTGCCTGGGCGAACAGAAAAACACAGAAATGAGCATGGACCTGGTTTAAATTGTGTTCTGTTTTTTTCCTTGGGCTGAACACGTTTTTTTGGGAGTTAGTTTTTTTTGGAGCAGTTTTTTTAGGGCTTGCCTTGGGGGATTCTTTTTCAAGGAGAAATTTCTAGGGCTTGGAAAATCTTGAAGAAGGAGTGAAGATCAAGAGAGAAGATCAAAGGAGAAGATCAAAAGGGGGTTCTCTTGTGCTTTAGCTTTTATTTCTCATTTTTCTTGGTAAATTTTGTTACTTGTAAAAACACTTGGATGTTGAATTTTGAAATCAAGTATAGTGTTTTGTTCATCATGAGTGGCTAATTTTCTTGTGTGTGTTTATGGTGGAAGGGTGTATGTTGGGCCTATATGTTTCATTTCTAGCGTGACTTTAACCTCTTCTATGTGGATGAAAACATTGAGATAGTGTTGTTTTTTTTTGGAACCCTAGTGGAAAATCCAAAGAGAGGCTCATCCTAGTGGACCCTCTCTTTTGTGATCATTGTTGATTTTCTCATATGTTTCATTCACTATTTTTCGCACCCAACGTGTTCGATGAAATGCCACATTATCCGATCGCTCTCTCCTTCGTCAGATGAGGGATCGTAGTGATTTGAAATGAATTTATAAGCCCGACTACACCATGAAACCATGAACACTCACATTTCTCATCTTTGTTTGCTATCCTACATATTTCGTTGTTTGCATGCTTAAAGGTAGTGCGTTCTAAAAATTCACTCAACCAATCCTCACCCCAAACGGTGGTATTTCTCACACCGCTTAAGCTAATTGTGATCATTGTTGATTGTAAGCAAGTTGTCCCCGTGTTCGACCCTAGGCTCACTAGGATATTTACTACTTGGCGACCTCCTACACTTGGGAGTTAGCACGTGCAATCTTTTGTTCACGCCAAGTTTTTGGCGCCGTTGCCGGGGACAACGGTTTTACCAACGACAATTACATTACTTTTAGCTTTGCTTTGTGACTATATCATCTTTTCGTACATAATCGTATATAAATTTCACTTTGTTTGTTTTCGTTTTACATACCATCGCTTGCTTGGTTAGTTTATGTGGCTTCAAACACCTCGAACACATAGACTAACGTGCACACACGTCATGGAGGAAGAAAACATGAACAATGATAATACTAGTAACCAAGACATCAATTCTCAAGCCGATGTCCCTAGGTCTTTGAGGGATCTTTTGAGACCCACCAGGTCTAGTTCGGCTTCATGCTTTGTGTTACCTACGGATGCGAACTCCTTTAATTTTAAACCCGGGTAATTCAACTCCTACCCACTTTCCATGGGTTGGAGAGGGAAAACACATATCTTCACATAAAGGAGTTTGAAGATGTATGTTCCACATGTTTTGATGGGAAAACGAGCGCCGACACGATATACTTGAAATTATTTCCGTTTTCTTTCAAAGATAAAGCCAAGAATTGGCTTAATGCTTTACCACCACGCTCAATTACTTCATGGTTGCAATTTCAAGCCGAGTTTTTAAAGAAATTTTTTCCCTTGCACAGGACACAGGGATTGAAGAAGCAAATCATAAGCTTTGCCCAACGCAACAATGAGACATTCTATCAAACTTGGGAAAGGCTAAAGGAACTTCTACTCTCATGTCCTCACCACGGATTCGAGAAATGCCGCGTCATCGGGTTCTTCTACGAAGGACTCTTACCGACATCAAAGCAATTTTTGGAAACAATGTGCAACGGGGAGTTTTTTTGATAAGGAACCGGATGAAGTGTGGGATTATTTGGAGATGGTGGCGGAGAATGCACAAACATGGGACACAACTTCGGAGTTTGATAGAGGCGACTCCTCTTCATCACAACCAACTCGTGGGGGCTTACACACCTTGAAGACCGATGATGCTATGGAAGCCCGGTTAGAAGCTATGCAAAAGAAGATCCAAGCCATGGAGTTGAGGGCGGTGAAGAGTGTAGCCATGGAGAAAAGTTGTGCAATTTGCGAGACTACGGGGCACGATACATCAAATTGCCCCACCATTCCCACATTGAAGGAGGTTTTGAGAGAGCCTAATGCGGAGGCAAATCAAGTGTTTGGACAAAACTTCAACTCCAACACATATAACCAAAGTTGGAAGAATCATCCCAACTTGAGTTGGAGGCCTCAACAACCGCAACATCAAGGGCCACCACAACAAACTCATCAACCGTACAAGGCTCCTCCTTTCAACAACAATTACCAAGGAGACGGTTTCCAAAGAAAGAGAGAGGAAGGGAGTGAGACCCAAATGAACTCCATGAATGAGACTTTACAACAACTCATCCAAGTGCAACAAGCTCAAAGCCAACAATTCCAACAATTCCAACTACTCCAACAAACTCAAAATCAACAAATGGCGGAGCACTTGGCGAAGTTGACCGCAAGTCTAGAGAAGGGAAAGCTTCCATCCCAACCATTGCCCAACCCCAATATGAACTCTTCTTCGTCATCGGGGGGTTCAATGAAGCAATGTCAAGCGGTAACGACATTGAGAAGTGGAAATTTTTTTGAAAATATGGAGCCACCTAAAGATCCACAAGTGGAGGAAGTGGGAGAGAAGGAACAAATACCGGACTTGGTGCTAGAAGAGGAGCAAGGTGAAGGCCCAACAATGAAGAATCCATCCAAGGAGCCCGAGCCTTATTCCACTCCGGTACCTTTCCCTCAAAGGCTCTCCCCGCCATCCAAGGACAAGTATCAAGCGGAAATCAGGGAGATTTTTCAACGATGTCAAATTAATATCCCTTTACTTGATGCTATTAATCAAATTCCAACGTATGCTAAGTTTCTTAAAGATTTGTGCACGGTAAAGAGGAATTTGAATGTGAAGAAAAAGGCTTTCTTAACGGAGCAAGTGAGCTCCATTGTGCAACACAACACTCCCCAAAAATGTAGAGACCCAGGATCCCCTACAATTGAATGCACCATAGGCACAAAGAGGATAGGTCAAGAACTTTTGGATTTGGGATCGAGTGTTAACATATTGCCTTACCCGGTCTTTCTTCAACTAGGATTGGGTGAATTAAAAAGCACGCCGGTTGTTTTACAACTAGCGGATAGGAGTGTGAAGATTCTACGGGGTTGTGTGGAAGATGTGCTTGTCCAAGTGGACAAATTTTATTACCCCGTTGACTTCATTGTCCTTGACATTCAAGGACCCACATCGGGGAATCCCACCCCGATAATCCTAGGAAGACCATTTTTGGCCACTTGCAACGCCTTGATAAATTGTAGGAGAGGCCAATTAAAAATTTCTTTTGGCAACATGACTCTTGAACATAATATTTTCAATGCATGCAAATTTCCACCCCGAGAAGGGGAATACGATGAAGTTAACATGGTTGACTTTTTGGCTTCGGAACCTATAGACTCATGTGTTGAAGATCATTTCGGTTCCGAATTTGATAATGCTTTGGAATTTCTTGACTCTTTTTGTGAGCACATTGAAGAATCTTTTCTTGTGCAGGAG